>CM060127.1:15581313-16781313 GCA_030522415.1 Channallabes apus
ACGCGCCCGCCCACCCATCCATCCACGCGCCCACCCACCCATCCATCCACACACACACGCGCCCACCCACCCATCCATCCACACACACACGCGCCCACCCACCCATCCATCCACACACACACGCGCCCACCCACCCATCCATCCACACACACACGCGCCCACCCACCCATCCATCCACACACACGCACGCACGCGCCCACCCACCCATCCATCCACACACACGCACGCCCACCCATCCATCCACACACACACACGCACGCCCACCCATCCATCCATCCACACACACGCACGCCCACCCATCCATCCATCCACACACACGCACGCCCACCCATCCATCCACACACACGCACGCACGCCCACCCATCCATCCACACACACGCACGCCCACCCATCCATCCACACACACGCACGCCCACCCATCCATCCACACACACGCACGCCCACCCATCCATCCACACACACGCACGCCCACCCATCCATACACACACACACACACGCCAAGCCACCCACACATACACGCCCACCCACCCACACACGCCCACCACCCACACACACGCGCCCACCCACCCACACGCACGCACGCACGCGCCCACCCACCCATCCATCCACACACACACACGCAGGCGCCCACCCATCCATCCACACACACACGCACGCGCCCACCCATCCATCCACACACACACGCACGCGCCCACCCATCCATCCACACACGCACGCGCCCACCCATCCATCCACACACACACGCTCACTCATCCATCCACACACACATGCACGCGCCCACCCATCCATCCACACACACACGCACGCGCCCACCCATCCATCCATCCACACACACACACACACACGCACGCACGCACCCACCCATCCATCCACACACACACACACGCGCACGCACGAGCCCACCCACCCACACACACACGCGCCCACCCATCCATCCACACACACACGCGCCCACCCATCCATCCACACACACACACGCCCACCCATCCATCCACACACACACACGCCCACCCATCCATCCACACACACACACACGCCCACCCATCCATCCACACACACACACACACACACGCACGCGCCCACCCACCCATCCACACACGCACGCGCCCACCCACCCATCCATCCACACACACACACACACGCACGCGCCCACCCATCCATCCACACACACACACACACGCACCCACCCATCCATCCACACACGCACGCACGCACGCGCCCGCCCATCCATCCACACACGCACGCGCCCGCCCATCCATCCACACACACGCCCACCCATCCATCCCCACACACGCACGCACGCACGCGCCCGCCCATCCATCCATCCACACACGCGCCCGCCCATCCATCCACACACGCACGCGCGCCCATCCATCCACACACGCACGCGCCCGCCCATCCATCCACACACGCACGCGCCCGCCCATCCATCCACACACACACACGCACGCACGCGCCAACGCCCATCCATCCACATACCCACGCACGCGCCCATTCATCGACACACACACGCGCCCACCCATCCATACACACACGCACGCGTGCGTGCCCACCCATTCATCCACACACGCGCGTGCCCGCCCATCCATCCATCCATCCATCCATCCATCCATCCATCCACACACACACACCCTCCCATCCATCCACGCACGCACACACGCGCTCATCCACACACACACGCACACGCTCATCCATCCACACACGCACCCACCCATCCATCCATCCACACACACACGCACGCGCCCACCCATCCATCCACACACACGCACGCGCGCACGCGCCCACCCATCCACACACACGCACGCACCCGCCCATCCATCCACGCACACACCCGCCCACCCATCCATCCACACGCGCACGCACGAGCCCACCCACCCACACACACACGCGCCCACCCATCCATCCACACACACATGCGCCCACCCATCCATCCACACACACACACACACACCCATCCATCCACACACACGCACCCACCCATCCATCCACACACACACGCACCCACCCATCCATCCATCCACACACACACGCGCCCACCCATCCATCCACACACACACACGCCCACCCATCCATCCCCACACACGCACGCAAGCACGCGCCCGCCCATCCATCCATCGACACACGCACGCACGCCCGCCCATCCATCCACACACGCACGCACGCGCCCGCCCATCCATCCACACACGCACGCACGCGCCCGCCCATCCATCCACACACGCACGCACGCGCCCGCCCATCCATCCACACACGCACGCGCCCGCCCATCCATCCACACACACGCCCACCCATCCATCCCCACACACGCACGCACGCACGCACGCACGCGCCCGCCCATCCATCCATCCACACACGCACGCCCGCCCATCCATCCACACACGCACGCGCGCCCATCCATCCACACACACACGCGCCCGCCCATCCATCCACACACGCACGCCCATCCATCCACATACCCACGCACGCGCCCATTCATCGACACACACACGCGCCCACCCATCCATACACACACACGCACGCGTGCCCACCCATCCATCCACACACGCGCGCGCGTGCCCGCCCGCCCGCCCGCCCGCCCATCCATCCATCCATCCATCCATCCATCCACACACACACGCCCTCCCATTCATCCACACACGCACGCACGCGCTCATCCACACACACACGCTCATCCATCCATCCATCCATCCACACACACACGCACGCGCCCACCCATCCATCCACACACACGCACGCGCCCACCCATCCACACACACGCACGCACCCGCCCATCCATCCACACACACACGCGCCCGCCCATCCATCCACACACGCACGCGCGCCCACCCATCCACACACACGCACGCACCCGCCCATCCATCCACACACACACACGCACGCACGCACGCACGCGCCCACCCATCCATCCACCCACCCACACACACACGCACCCACCAGTCCATCCATCCATCCATCCACACACGCACGCGCCCACCCATCCATCCATCCCCACACACGCACCCACCAGTCCATCCATCCATCCACACACGCACGCGCCCACCCATCCATCCATCCCCACACACGCACCCACCCATCCATCCACACACACGCACGCGCCCACCCATCCATCCACACGCACGCACCTATCCATCCATCCACACACACACGCACGCACGCACGCGCCCACCCATCCATCCATCCACACACACGCACGCACCCACCCACCCATCCACACACACGCACGCGCCCACCCACCCATCCATCCACACGCACGCACCTATCCATCCATCCACACACACACGCACGCACGCACGCGCCCACCCATCCATCCATCCACACACACGCACGCACCCACCCACCCATCCACACACACGAGCCCACCCACCCACACACACACGCGCCCACCCATCCATCCACACACACACGCACGCACGCACCCACCCACCCACCCACCCATCCACACACACACACGCACGCGCCCACCCACCCATCCACGCACGCACCCATCCATCCACACACACACCCATCCATCCATCCACACACACGCCCACCCATCCATCCCCACACGCACGCGCCCATCCATCCATCCACACACGCACGCCCATCCATCCATCCACACACGCACGCCCATCCATCCATCCACACACGCACGCCCATCCATCCATCCACACACGCACGCGCCCGCCCGCCCATCCATCCATCCACACACGCACGCGCCCGCCCATCCATCCATCCACACACGCACGCGCCCGCCCGCCCATCCATCCATCCACACACGCACGCGCCCGCCCGCCCGCCCATCCATCCATCCACACACGCACGCGCCCACCCATCCATCCATCCACACACGCGCACGCCCGTCCACACGCGCACGCACGCGCCCGCCCGTCCGCGCACGCACGCGCCCGCCCGTCCGCGCACGCACGCGCCCACCCACCCATCCACACACACACACGCACGCGCCCACCCACCCACACACGCACGCGCCCACCCACCCACACACGCACGCGCCCACCCACCCACACACGCACGCGCCCACCCACCCATCCACGCACGCACCCATCCATCCACGCACGCACCCATCCATCCACGCACGCACCCATCCATCCCCACACGCACGCGCCCGCTTGCCCATCCATCCATCCACACACGCACGCGCCCACCCATCCATCCACACACGCGCCCGCCCGTCCACACACGCGCCCGCCCGCGCACGCACGCACGCGCCCGCCCGTCCGCGCACGCACGCACGCGCCCGCCCGTCCGCGCACGCACGCACGCGCCCGCCCGTCCGCGCACGCACGCACGCACGCGCCCGCCCGTCCGCGCACGCACGCACGCGCCCGCCCGTCCGCGCACGCACGCACGCGCCCGCCCGCCCGTCCGCGCATTGGAGGTTACAGAAGCGTTTGCAGGAAAAAGCGCGCGCCCCAAGTCCTCCAAGGTATGGGAGCAATTTACATTAAATGCCTCTTATCGGGCGTTAAAATCGAGCGTTTTTTTTATTCGGGCGTTCGTAGTGTCCGGTGAGCATGGATGGAGCGCCGAGGGTTTTCTACACATAGGAGTCAATGAGAGTGTTCACACGGGCTTTGATGACGTGCGTTTGTCCGGCTGCGCGTTCATATGGTGTCAAAAAAAAACGTTGCATGCGTTCAGAACATGGCGTTCAAAGCCCAACGAACGCAAAGAAAACACTTCGTTCATTTTACACTTTGGAGGACCGGATATATCCCATGATTCTACATGCTATACAGAGGGGAAATGCGGGAAAAGGGCAAAATAAACAGAGTGAACCCAGTAGCGGCTATTCTTTTTTTTTTCTCTCCCTACATCGCCGTATTACAAGAATGTCTAGTATAGCAAAATGGTGTGTGTGTGTTAGGGCTGCACGATATATCGAAAAAATATCGTTATCGCGATAATGGCATGCGCGATAACCATATCGCAAGGAGTTGCGATAAATACTTTATTTGCCAAGCATTTGTGTGTCCAAATTTGACCAATCAGATGGGCCCTTACTATGTTTATACCCGCTTATATCTTTATTCATATATATATATATATATCTCTTTATACTTCATTCTGTCGCGAACTAACCCCGGATGATCAGAAGATTTAGCGATTAGCCGTTAGCCGTGATTAGCCGTTAGCCCTTTATAGACGGTAAACCCAAACGCGGAAGCAAGCGAGTAGGCAGGATAACCACGCGAATTAGTTTAAGGACTCTCACAGAAGGGGAGCAAGGGAAAAACACACATTTAACCCGCGTCCTATAAACACACACTCGAATCTGAACCGACATGGCGAACTCAGTGACTAAGCTGTATGCACTAGTTTGTTTACTCCTCTTATACTTCCGAGTTCGCGCCCGCATTACTTCCGGGTCCTAGTGCCGGTCGCGGAGCGAGCGTGTGCGTGCGTGCGTGCGTGCGCGCGCGTGTGTGACAAATAGTATTTTTTTTATTTAATTTTTGTTTAATAATATTTATTTTTATTAAAACAAAACAGGCAAGCCAAAGAGAATATTTAGTTTAAAAGATGCTCTTGTTTTAAGACACTATTGATGAGTGTACGGTTACATGTAAATAAACAGTAATGTTTGAAAGTAATTCATATTGTGTTGGCAGGTTTATAGTAACAGCAAACCAGAAGTCAGAATATCTGCTGAGGGTTTTAAGTCATTCATAGTGGTTTGAACTCTAAATATTTGCAACTTCTTTGACATATAGTTTCTTTTTAGCCTGAATTAGATTTAATTACATCAGACGAATATCTATTACCTGTTTATTTTAGTATGATCATTACATATAAATAAATAATTTTTAAAAATAGGCAATAATAATAATAAAAAAATGCATTTCTCTAGGGAAATGTTATATCGCAAGAAATATCGTTATCGCAATATTCAACAACAATATCGCATATCGCATATTTTCCTAATATCGTGCAGGCCTAGTGTGTGTGTATATTTTTTTTTTAAACAAAAAAAAAAAAAGGATAAAATACACGAGAGAACACGAGACACTTCAATTAAAAATATCATAATCTAGAATCTGTTATTCTTCTTATTAAGTTGAATTAATTTAAGTGAGGTCATTCATAACAACTGAATATGTCAGTATATTTTTTTAACGTCTGTGTGTGTGTGTGTGTGTGTGTGTGTGTGTGTGTGTGTGTGTGTGTAAAAATAACTAATACACACACACACACACACACACACACACAGTCAACTTGCCATCTCGCCAACAAAAATGTTGATTTACATAAAATAAGGTTTAAATGTCAAAATTAAAGATCATTAAACTCTATGTGGCAATTGCATTTTTTAAAGTTTACTTTTATACATAAATAATACCCTGATTAATGGTTTTATATAGTTAAGCAAAACATCAAATTAATTAATTTTATCCGATTAATCGAAAAAATAATCGACCAACTAATTGATTATCAAAATAATCGTTAGTTGCAGCCCTACTCTGGTTATTAATTTTATTTCTACGTTGAGAGAGTTAGGTTGTTTTACAAAAAAAAGTGAAATTATGCAAAACAATGGTAAGTGTGCAACTCTTTTTCAGTCACATTAACACCACAATGCTTTCTGTTTTTAACTTTAACTTTCTATTAAGATACCACAATGTCTTTGTATGCCAATAATAATGTAACATAAATCACACTTTTGTCCAACTGCCAAACAGTGCAGAAAAAAATCAAAGTAAACATGTTTTTTTCTTGTTCAGTGAGAAATCTAGCCTCTGTGGAGCTTTAACTAGTGCATCAAAGTCAGTTTGAATGTTTTAGGTGGAGATGTGAAGCACATCTGTCATTTATGCAAAATTTTGAAAGTAGGTTTTATTTTCTTAATTCCAAGTAACCTTTCGCGGGCCAGTCAGAATCGGGCCGCATTTGGCCCGCGGGCCTTAAAATGCCTGGGTCTGGGTTAGATGAAGGTGTGTGTTCTCACCTGAGCTGCTTGGCATAGTTTTGCTCGATCTCTGTGCGCTCCTTTACGAATTTGATGTACTTATCCACCAGGTCCAGCCCTGACTGTGTGTGTTTATCGATGACGTCATTTTGGTCCTGCAAAGAGAAGAAATTTATACAATTATTATACGTCAGAAACACTGGCATGCAGGAGAGATATGCAAGATTCTTTATCAAGATAACATTGTTTACTTCACGGGGGAAATATGTGTTACCCGCTCTGTGCGTGTGTGTGTGCACGTGCATTCACGTGTTGGTCCTCTGACACCCCTGTGTCTGTGAGGCTTTAAAACAATGAATTTAACAGACCTGTAAACAGGGATTGTGCTTGAAAGCAGAAACTGTCAGTGTGTGTCATGTTTCTGCTTAACTGTGGAGAAATCACACACACACATACACACAGCAAAAGCTACACAGAGCTCACAAAATGCTGTGCTTGTGTTTGTGACATTACCCGTTGCCATGGTTGCGTCGGTACTACCAGTGTAGTGCGAAATCCAGTACAGCTGTTGATCAGAGGTAGACTGTTGATTCAGTGCGACTCTTGTGCCTGGTGTTTCTCAGTTTGATTCAATTCATCTGCACTACAGTTTATTGTCTGTTTTTTCTTCCAGCAGCTCCATTTAAAATATTTTTTTTCTTTTTTAAAGGTTTTGAAGTATTAAACTAGTAAGAAGGGTGAGTCAAAAATCATCTGCACTTAGGTTATATTATGTGTTATACTGAGCTTGCACATGCCATTTACTTTATACAGTTTATGTATTAATTTTTACATTTTAAAATATTTCTACTTTATTGTATTATAACAAATTAGTATATAGTGTATTTTATATTTTACAATATTTTCTATTGCCACTTTGCATCTTATATATTCTTTTGTATTTCACTGTGCATCATATTGTGTATGGTTGTGTACGGTACAGTATGTGACGAATAAAAAATTTGTCCTATGCACTTTTGATTCAAGGCTACCGTTTCTCTCCCACTGTGAATGTGTTGCATCAGTTCATTCGTAACTTCAGTGCGAGTAAAAATGGATGACCCGCTTGTGATTTGCACAAAAGAAAAGCAGCATGCGGTTATTCTGGGGTTTTTTCGTTGTCTGAGGGTGCACCTGGTGCCAAAACAACTCACAAAAGAGCATAAGCAGAAGTGTTCGGATATCTGCAAACATAATTTTGACTGATACTTTTAGGAAGGTAAACATTTTTTTTAAAAGAGAATCATTACTGATGAGACATGGATTCATCACTACGAGCCTGAGAGTATGAAACGGAAACGTCCTCATTTTCTGACCACGAAAAAGTTCATAAGTAAGCCATCAGCTGGAAAAAATTATGCTTACAGTTTTCTGGAATTCTTAAGGGCCAGTATTTAAACATTATAGGGGGGGGGGGGGGGGGGGGGAGTTCAATCATCAGCAGTTACACTGAGCTGATTATTGAAGAGCTGAAGCCAAAACTTTGATTGAAACGCAGAAGACTGCTACCCGAGAGCCTTGTGATCTTGCATGATGATGCACGTCCATACACTTCTGCCCACACTGTCGACACTTTGCTTTAAGGTGTTAAAGAATGCTCCCTATAATCCCGATCTTGCTCCTTCGCACTTTCATCTGTTTGGCGAAGGACGAACACTCACTTCTAATGAGGAAGTGAAAACAGAGGTGCATTCGTGGCTTACAGTTCACCTTAAAACATTTTAATGAGGGAATATGAAAGCTTGATAAAAGATGGACAAAGTGCATTGAAAAAATAATGACATTATGTCGAAAAATTATGTACTTGTCTTTTCTAAAATTTAATTCAAATAAGTTCTACAGCCAGTGTACGGATCATTTCTGACTCACTCTCGGATTTATAAGCATGAAATCCTGTTCCTTTGTTGTTGATTGTTTACATGTAATGTCTCCTACAAATAGGGTTGTGTACCGAACACCGGTGCCAAGACGGCACCGGTACCTATAGAACCGGTATGTACCGGACCGAAACAGAACGCGAATTTCGGTGCCTCATTTCGGTGCCACTTAAATGCCTGAACTGTCGATTGAAATATTTGTTCTCTAGATTCATATATTTTTTGTAGATTAATAGTTTATTAGATTAAATTAAAGAAATTAAAAGCACAAATCATCCGGAAATGAGAGACCATCCGACATGCGCGTGAATGCAGTAACTAACGTTACACTCGCTCTGACGGCAGCAGGCGGTCTACCGCTATCTTAGCATGCTAAAGTAAACAACTTTCGTTAAAATGCCTAAAACTAAACGGTCGAAAGTGTGGCTATATTTCACAAGATAGGATTCCGGCACCGCGACGTGCAGCAAATGTTTCACAGCAGTTGCGTGTAAAGGCGGAAACATGTCAGATCTAATGAAACATTCGAGGGCAGACGGAGGCACCGTGTTTTCTTGTGGACAACAGCTGGCGCTATCGGTGTGGACGACCCTCAGTCCCAGTCACACCAACTGTAGCAAAAAGGCGTCACTGATTATGATGACGTCAGCAACCTTTCCACAGGTTAGTAGTAGGATAATGTAATGTTAATAGCAAAATGCAAATCTTGCATTCATGCTAACAAATAGACAAACGATTTGTAAACAATGTAACATGGATTCTGTTTATAATTATGGCTTTCCAGCTAGTACTAGTAGTACTACAACAGTGACCCCATTTACCCATTTACCATTGTAAAGAAGGCTATGCATGTCCTGTGCAGGGCAATAAGTCAGGAAAGGAGTCGTATTTTGACAGAAAAAGCAAATATGGTGAAATTTCTGCAAAAGAATTGCTAAAATTTGAAGCTTACATATTCATATATACTTTAAGCTTTTAATATATTGTTCAATTTTAAGCATAACATTTTTTGTTCAATAAAAATTAATTCTTGAGACATCCACTATAATTTTGTGGCTTAAAAGTATCGGTTCAGGCACCGTTTTGACACCGGTACCGTTTTCAAAGTATCGATTTGGCACCGGTATCGAAAAAAAACAAACGATACCCAACCCTACCTACAAACCATGACCGCTCCACACTCCAGTCCAGTAGATGGCAGAATCACACCAAGTGCTCATAAACTCAAAAGAAGAGGAAGAAGTGATGATCTCTCCAAAGAATTTGCAAGCGATTTGCAATTTTTGCTATGGTTGTGCTACATTTGAGCATTTAGCTTGTGTTTAATGTTTCTCTAAATATTATCAAAAAGTCTAAAATCAATTCTGAAACGAAAATTTACGCCTATAACAGTTAATTGACTTCAATTAACTGATTTGTCCAACAAAAGATAGATTATATGAAACCACTCATCTGATCACAAATCAGAGCAGACTTTTGATTTTACAAAGAGTTAATAAAGCAAAGTGTGCCTCTGTATCGCACTCAGGAATGCCCTCGCCAAATCGTTTTGCTTGTCGTTTGCATAAAGTTCAAATGCACACAGGTCTGCTCGCCACGCCCGTTTTGGGTCAATAAACAAACCTGAGTGTGTTTATTGTTTTCTTTCACAATGGAAAGAGTTTTTTGTCCCTTTATTACATGTCATGCTGTAATGTTAGACTGCGTTGGTTTATTATACAGTGGATTAGGAATATAATATGCTGCATAGCCAAAAGTATGTGACACCTGACCATCACACCCATACGTCTTTGTATGCCATGTTAAAAAAACGAAGAGATCCAAACCTGTTCTAGCACGACAACACCTTTAAGGCGAGCACCTAGGACTTCACCTCGGATATCTGTTTGTACCTGAATGAACACAAATCCACCCAGTGGAGCTTATTTTAAAGACAGACAGAGGATCATAATAACTAGAGAAGGAGGGAAAAAATTGGCTCCAAAATCTTTTTTTAGATATTTATTTATGTATGATTCTATTTGAAGTGGTAAAATGTTGCTGTTCCTCTATAATCCGACAGGTGGTGCACTCTCAATTGTTCACACATTACAGCATCCTGTGTTGTACCACATTTATTTTGAATCAGAACACGTAAAATTTTAGTTCTTAAAGCGAAAATTTGCAATATGGGGAATTTGTACAAGACATTTTGCCATACGAAAAATTTTCCTCATACAAGCAACCGATGTAGCAATAGATAGACATAGATAACGCGATAACATCGTATTGGAAGGACACTGGGGATTTCCATCCCTAATAATTACCCTAATGTTTTAAGAATGGGATTATTAATACATTCTTTTAAGCATAGAGTATAGTTTATGGATACCCATCTGTAATATTTGGGCTAGGTGATCATTTATTCAATTTTATTATATCATCATCATCATATAATTTGTTTTTTCTTCCATTTCTGCTTAATGCACAGTTTATAATTAAATATCACTGAAAAAAAGAGGGGGGGGGGGAGGAAAAAAAAAAAACACCAGTATGAGCAGCTTGGTATAAAATGTACAGTTCTGAAGTTTGTGTCTGGAAGGTCCCATATATTACTATTTCTTTAACAAGTTAACTCAGGTCTCTGAACTCCTAAAGAGCTGAGCAAAGAGCTGGGGGAGCGGATCTCCTTTATCTTCCATACAAGGTCACATTAGGAGGAATAAAATCTACCTGCCTTGATGAAGACTTGGCTAAAACAAAAACGTTTTTGTTGTAGGTGCATTTAAAATCATGCTGTTTAGACATTTTATACATTTTCACTCAAATACAACTTATTTACTCTCAGGACATCACGTGATCAGTCAATCGTGTGTGTAAAAGTTTATACGTCACTTGTTTTTGGAGGAATTCCCACCTTCATGAAAATTTCACTTTGACTAACTCTCTGTGCCTTTCTCAGTTGTTTTCTCACTTTTACATGCTATAACAAGTAGACCTGTACAATTCAACTGATCTTTACTTGGTCGCTTCAGTTAATTAAAATCAATGGATCAGTTATTAATTCAGAATCGATTTGCACGTTTTTAGTTATTTAGGTAAACTTACAAATGTTGGACAGTCCAAAAGAGAGACCTCTAAAATGTAGCACAGCTTTAGCAGAAAACAGAAACCGCTTGTATTTTCTGCAAATACTCGTGTTTTGCAAGAGTAACGCATCTTCTGCGTTTATGAGAGGTTGGTGCAATACCACCACCTACTGGACTGGAGTGCAGAACAGAAACCTGGCAGGGAGAAAATTATTATTGTTTTGCACAAGACGTGTCATCTAAAAAAAAAATCAACAACAGCTTACTCAGCATTTCAATTCTAATTAAACAAGTTCAATTGGTTTTTATTAGTTTTAAGAAAACATGTAAGGAATCAGCTGCTTGAGACAAATCGGACAGCAAACTTCGGACAGTGCTTTTGAATCTAATCAAATTGAAAAATCGTAATAAACAATCAATTCAACAGTCATAACTCCAGTCATGATAAGCTATCTGAAGTGGAGATTTAGTCAAGCGATGTAAAATAATCCTTCACAGCAGCACATCTTAGTGTTAGTTTTCTTAGAAACAGCAAGTGTTGGCCTCTTGCTGTGAAAGTTGGACATTTTTATTGACAAATAAAGTTCCTCTCTCGGGTAGGAAGTAAAAGTCAGTGCTGAGAAAGAAGTTCACTGCAGTTTAAAAAAAAAAAAAAAAAAAAAAAAAAAAAGGAGAAATCGAAACTTCAAAACAAATGTGGTGTAGATACTGTAGAAGTAGACTGGACTAGTTGTGTTATGGAGGCGTTCGGAAAAGATGAAACACCAACAATGCCAAGGGTTCTACATTCAATTAAAGGTTATACATTCTTTAAAACTCTAAACAAACAGGACTATTCATGATACGTAAACACATTGTGTAATTCTTTATATTACTATACATAATTACTATATATTATATGGTCATTTAGTCTGGCAACCAAAAAACCCAACAACTTTGTTGTACACGGTGAGAAAAACCGTACTGTGTGGCTTTATCTGCCTCTACACCAGGTCCTACATTCCTCAGATTCCCTGCAAAAATGGTGACCCCTGACCCTCAGCCGTTTCCCTGGAGGGAGGCCTTCCTGCCAACGCTAACCTTCGCCCTGTTGCACCAGGGAGCCAGGGTAATAGCGCTGTAAAAGCCCTGTCCCAGTCATCTCACTCAAACTGCACACAGGAAGTAGAAGTCTTCCTCATTTCCTGCTGTATATCAGCACGCTTCAAAGAGTTATGAACCTCACGGCATGTTATTTCCTACAGAGCAGGAAAGAGGGCTAAACAGAAAGCCAGAGGAAAAGATCAGCTTGTTTGTTAAACAAGGATTAAACAGCACTTTCCTTCTCTGTACAGAAAAGAAGAAAAAAAAAAAAAAAAGAGAAAAAAAACTTGACTTGACTGAGACGGAAGAGAGAGAATGGCTCTGGAGTCTCTCAATCGCGCTCCGGTTTCTCGGTTCCTTTTTTGGATTGTGCGAGTGCTTCGAGTGCGGGCATGCCTGCCTGTGTGTGAAGGATGAGATCAAGAACCGCTTCCCAAAACACACACACACACCTACCTTCCAAAGCCAGGCTACATGACTGAACTAGAGAACAAAAGGGGAGGGGAAAGGTTGAAGAGAAAATTCCTAACAAGCTGGTCCTTGCCCCAAACTCCTCCTTCTTCTAGTTGCCTCAAAAATGAACTCAATGAATAGAACAGCATCGTAAATAAAGACTTCATGGCCAACACACACCACAACCCACTCAGTAAAAAAAAAAAAAAAAAAAAACCCACACACACACACAGTGTTTTGCATAACACCAGCAGAGTGAAGCTCAGTTTATAAAAGGAGCCAGACACACACTGGGTCATTTTCAGGATTTCGTTTCTGAAGCTACGTTCAAAACCGCAAGTCTAATTACAGAATAAAACACCGTCTCGTGGCATTCGCCTTGTTCACCCCTCCTTGTGTTTTGGTTGTAGGCTGGTCATTGTCTTGTCCCTCCCTAGTTGAGTAAAAAGGTAGCACACCAAGCCCTGCTCTGACACATCGCATCAAAGCTCTCGGTACATGCCAAATATAGACGCATGCTCAGAATCAGACTGGGATCGCAGAACGACACACAAACACTGTACATAATGTAGAGTCAGGCTGGACTCCAGAGCCGCCATTAAACAGCGAATAGTTAAGCACCTAAAAAATGGACACGCGTCAAGCCCTAATGACTAAACAGAAAAATCCAGACTGATCAGATGGGACGTTGCTTAGACACCGGAACGAAGTTCCTCGGCTGATTCACGTCGCTGACTCACGCAACTCGCTCCAGTCGACTTGGAAAACTAGAAGCTCTGGATGTGACGCAGAAACACGTACAGCGACAAACAGTTTAACAGCGATCTTGATACCATCACCAGGTTATGCACTGATGCTCTGATAGACACGTACAAAAGCTGCACGCCGTTTCAACAAAGCAGGAAAAGAATTTGCAGCAAATTAAGAGAAAATCACTGCATGCAACACAATATGACTTACTGTGGAAGTGTTATTCTGTTTCTGCAGCAATTAAACAATTTGAATAGGATTTCATTTTTCGAATAAACAGAAAATATTTAAATAAACTTTTATAAAAAATGAAGTATATTAGACTTTCTTACTCTTAAACAAAAATTTCCACATCATTTATGTAGATCATTAATTTGACAACACCAGCATCCTGACCACGTTTCTCTTGGAAATAAACTTGCACTTATGGAGCTGGATCTGTTAATGATTACGTTTTACAAGGCATAATGTGCGTTACATGTGTGCTGCCACTGTTACACAAAACCTAATGTAGTGAGCACAGAAAGTGAATATTAGACAAAAACATAAAAACAAAAAAGAATTAATCAAATACATAATGCAATATAGTTTATTCCTAAAGTAGACTAAAGCTGATTACAACCAATACAAATGCATATTGGAAAATCACTCGTTCACGTCTTAGTACCGTGCAAAATTCTTAAGCATGATAGTAGAGTGAATTAAAGAACAAATGGGAACAAATATTCTTCTGCGACAGCGTGCAAAGTGTCTTAAGAGGCAGCCTAATTTTTTTTGTTTTTTATTTATGACAGCAACCTCATTTCCCCTCTCATCGGTTCCAACCACTCAGCATCATTAGTATACTAATCACCGTCCTGATCATCTGTCATCATCTGCACGTTTCTTATTGGTTCATGCCTTAAGTTGATGCATGTTTTTTTGCTCAAACGATTCACAGATCACCATGTGGCTTAATAAACAAAACAAATTCCTCTGAAACTGCTCAGGTACTGTACAGGGACTGGTCTGAAAATGAACTTTTCATCAGAATGACAATACCAAAAAAAATACAAGAAAGTCTGGCTCTTTAGAAGATACAGTGGTGTGAAAAACTATTTGCCCCCTTCCTGATTTCTTATTCTTTTGCATGTTTGTCACACTTAAATGTTTCTGCTCATCAAAAACCGTTAACTATTAGTCAAAGATAACATAATTGAACACAAAATGCAGTTTTTAAATGAAGGTTTACGTTATTAAGGGAGAAAAAAAACTCCAAATCTACATGGCCCTGTGTGAAAAAGTGATTGCCCCCCTTGTTAAAAAATAACTTAACTGTGGTTTATCACACCTGTGTTAAATTTCTGTAGTCACCCCCAGGCCTGATTACTGCCACACCTGTTTCAATCAAGAAATCACTTAAATAGGAGCTACCTGACACAGAGAAGTAGACCAAAAGCACGTCAAAAGCTAGACATCATGCCAAGATCCAAAGAAATTCAGGGACAAATGAGAACAAAAGTAATTGAGATCTATCAGTCTGGTAAAGGTTATAATGCCATTTCTAAAGCTTTGGGACTCCAGCGAAGCACAGTGAGAGCCATTATCCACAAATGGCAAAAACATGGAACAGTGGTGAACCTTCCCAGAAGTGGCTGGCCGACCAAAATTACCCCAAGAGCGCAGAGACAACTCATCCGAGAGGCCACAAAAGACCCCAGGACAACATCTAAAGAACTGCAGGCCTCACTTGCCTCAATTAAGGTCAGTGTTCACGACTCCACCATAAGAAAGAGACTGGGCAAAAACGGCCTGCATGGCAGATTTCCAAGGTGCAAACCACTTTTAAGCAAAAAGAACATCAAGGCTCGTCTCAATTTTGCTAAAAAACATCTCAATGATTGCCAAGACTTTTGGGAAAATACCTTGTGGACCGACGAGACAAAAGTTTAACTTTTTGGAAGGTGCGTGTCCCGTTACATCTGGCGTAAAAGTAACACAGCATTTCAGAAAAAGAACATCATACCAACAGTAAAATATGGTGGTGGTAGTGTGATGGTCTGGGGTTGTTTTGCTGCTTCAGGACCTGGAAGGCTTGCTGTGATAGATGGAACCATGAATTCTACTGTCTACCAAAAAATCCTGAAGGAGAATGTACGGCCATCTGTTCGTCAACTCAAGCTGAAGCGATCTTGGGTGCTGCAGCAGGACAATGACCTAAAACACACCAGCAAATCCATCTCTGAATGGCTGAAGAAAAACAAAATGAAGACTTTGGAGTGGCCTAGTCAAAGTCCTGACCTGAATCCTATTGAGATGTTGTGGCATGACCTTAAAAAGGCAGTTCATGCTAGAAAACCCTCAAATAAAGCTGAATTACAACAATTCTGCAAAGATGAGTGGGCCAAAATTCCTCCAGAGCACTGTAAAAGACTCGTTGCAAGTTATTGCAAACGCTTGATTGCAGTTATTGCTGCTAAGGGTGGCCCAACCAGTTATTAGGTTCAGGGGGCAATTACTTTTTCACACTGGGCCATGTAGGTTTGGATTTTTTTTCTCCCTAAATAATAAAACCCCTCATTTAAAAACTGCATTTTGTGTTTACTTGTGTTATCTTTGACTAATAGTTAAATGTGTTTGATGATCAGAAACATTTTGTGTGACAAACATGCAAAAGAATAAGAAATCAGGAGGGGGGCAAATAGTTTTTCACACCACTGTATGAGTTGTGGATCAATACTTATGCACAGTACTGACCATCTATACATGATGCAGTACCACCGTAAACGTCCCCTTTCACGCAGCCTGGTTACGAATGGAGTCTTGCTCCTTCCTTAAGCCTTGCTGTTCTGAATAAAAGACATAGAGGAGGAATCCGGGGGCCATTATTGTTGTTGCACCTTCAATCCAGCAATGGAGGTAGTGAGAGGTGAAGTGAGATGTGTATGAAAGTCTGAGCCGATATCTCGAGGAAAGGGTGGTGATTCTTTGTGAGATGTGTGATGAGTAAAAAGTTAACAGTTTACATACATCAACAAAGTGAATTTGGAAGACAACAAATTCCAGACGTTCCTTAACCCTGGTTCCTTAAGAGGGTACTGTTATATAGCAAGCGACAGCGTGCAACACGTTTTCATTTTCTGTTGTATGTAGTTTTATGAGGGGAGTTCAAGTTTTTTTTTCTTTTGATTGTGTAGAAACACATAACACAGCAATGAGAGTAAAAACTCGCTTTATTTCTCTAGATAAACCCCTGCTACACTACTACACTTATTCCACTTATGTTTCACTAGTGCTTGGAAACCATCACGATTGAAAGTTTTTTCAGTTTACCAGAGCCATGATCGGACTGCCTGCTTCATGTCTGAAACGCTGGTCTCTCAGGAACTCCTTTAATGGCTTAAACATGTGGAAATGGGTGACGTCAGGGTGATGTGGCAATAACGCCGAGCCGAATTTCTGTAATGCGCAAGTGGTGTTGGTGAATGATTGTGTGTACAGTTTCCACAGACAGATGCATCTGTTCTGCAAGTTGGCGACAAGTTATCCGTCAATTTTCAAGGATCAGGCATTCCACTCGATCAATGTTCACGCATGCTCCAAGCCACCTCGTCATTCATGTCGCATCTCATCACAATACAGTGTGTCAAGTCCATAAACGCTGGTCGATTGTACACCGTCATTCACCAAAAATTTTATCATGAGTCCAGGTTTGACTTGAACACCCCTCATAGCTTTGAACAAACAGTGCAAGACAACAATCAAGATACTGTAACAACAAAAAGTTTTAAAAAGATTAACTATCAACAGGTCTAAAATCACAGTGCAGGAAAAACCACTAAATATTTTTATAGGACACTTGGAAGCCTGATGGACAAGGATGTTTTGGCTGTGATGTAGCATCTAGAGAATGTCCCTTAGGTGCTGCAGATGTGCTCAAGATATGGAGTCGGGTATGTAAGCAATGTTGCTGCGGTCTCTGCACGTGCACACAAAGTCACACGTCAAATAAACATCTGGCCTTAATCCTAGACTTTTCAGAGTGTGAAATGATGGCTATTTTTCAGTACACAATGCTCAACCCCAAACAAAAAGCTTTATTGGATTTGTAACATTCACAATAAGAAATTCAGTCCAGCACCAGCCTGGAGAGAGAAACACATCTCTCGTTGTGTGGGCAAAATTCTGCAGCGTAACACCAGAAATACCCACAGGGATGTGGACTGGATGATTTGCCACAGAAATTAGGGCAAAACTAATTAGGCTGGCCCAGTAGGCCACATGATGGAAAGGGGACAGAGGACAGAAACCCTGAGGGAACCAGTATATCGGGGTCAGAAAGTCCACACCCACTTCTTTCTACTGTCCCACTTTCATTCTGTAATGTTTAGCTGAGCATACATTTGCATCCTTTTCTTTTCCTTGATTTTCAGTCCTGAAAACAGAGCCAAGGTCACTGGAGAAGCCGCTGCTGGTGTCACTGACCTTGTGTCGTGTAATTTTAGTAGTCTGGGTGGAGTTGGGAAAAGGTGGAAACTCAGTGTGTGAGATACAGGGTTAACCTCAGTGCACAAACGTCAGACTGCAGGTCAAAAAAACTGCAGAAACCTTTCCCAGTAAACAAGATAACGAGTGTACTCCGCACAGAGACGTACATGTCAGAGCCGAGACGCTTCTCAGACATCCAGGTCACTCTGAAAAGTCTCATAGAAGGACAATAAATTATATCTGGAGGCTATGATCTTGAAATATTTACATTCTCTAAAAGCATAAAAACCACTGAAATCTCTTTTAACAGACTGCTGAACTTTTCTGGAAAACAATTAATCTATATTCACAAAAGATTCAGGACTTTTTTTTTTTTTTAAGTACAGTGAATTTAGTCGAGGTTTGTGCAGGGAAATGGGGTAAAATGTTAAAGAACAAAACATACAGCAAATAAATAAAAAAAGATCATATATGAAGGGATCAAGTGATGACTGAAAAGATGAATGAGAAAGGAGGAAGGTAGGAATCAGTGATGAATAGATGGACTAAGGAACATGACTTCACCACAGATGGCTAGACAAGCAGAGGGACAGATAAATAAAAGAATGGATATAGCAAGAGAGAGAGAGAGAGAGAGAGAGAGAGAGAGAGAGATACTTACAGAGATATATATGCAGGAGGACAGACATGGGGACAGACAGATAAAACAAAGGAGTGCAGACAGCGAGGGATAGAGAGAAGCATACAGACAGAAAGACAGACAAATAAGGGAATAGGTGGACACAAACATACATGAAGAAATTGACAACAAAACAGACAGACAAACAGGCTGACACACAGGCCGACAGACAGAGGCAAGCAGACAAGGATAGACACAAAGACAGGCAGACAAGGATAGACACGGCGAGACAGGCAGACGGAATGACACGGGGAGACAGGCAGACGGAATGACACGGGGAGACAGGCAGACGGAATGACACGGGGAGACAGGCAGACGGAATGACACGGGGAGACAGGCAAACAGGAAGACACGGGGAGACAGGAAGTCACAGGGAGATGAGAAGTCACAGGGAGATGAGAAGTCACAGGGAGACAGGCAAACAGGGAGACAGGAAGTCACAGAGAGATGAGAAGTCACAGAGAGACAGGCAAACAGGAAGTCACAGAGAGACAGGCAAACAGGAAGTCACAGAGAGATAGGCTGGCAGACAAACAGGCAGATAGAAAAATAGAAAGACAGGCAGACAGACGGAGGGACGGCCGAGACAGGGAGACGGAGGGACGGCCGAGACGGAGGGACGGCCGAGACGGAGGGACGGCCGAGACGGAGGGACGGCCGAGACAGGGAGACGGAGGGACGGCCGAGACAGGGAGACGGAGGGACGGCCGAGACAGGGAGACGGCCGAGACAGGGAGACGGAGGGACGGCCGAGACAGGGAGACGGCCGAGACAGGGAGACTGGAGACGGCCGAGACAGGGAGACGGCCGAGACAGGGAGACTGGAGACGGCCGAGACAGGGAGACTGGAGACGGCCGAGACAGGGAGACTGGAGACGGCCGAGACAGGGAGACTGGAGACGGCCGAGACAGGGAGACTGGAGACGGCCGAGACAGGGAGACTGGAGACGGCCGAGACAGGGAGACTGGAGACGGCCGAGACAGGGAGACTGGAGACGGCCGAGACAGGGAGACTGGAGACGGCCGAGACAGGGAGACTGGAGAACAGACAAAGACAGAAAGACAGGAAAAGCGGGACAGACAGACATGCAGGCAGACAAGCAACAACCACCTCTATAAAAATTACATCACTTCTTAGCTCATATTATTTACAAATAAAAGTCCAAATCCCAGCTGAACTTTTCTTTACAACATTTCCGTCTCCAGGAGAAACCAGAGCAGCTGAGAAGATTAACATCACCAGTAAACATTCTTTCAACCCACTTTACAGACCAGTTTACAGCAGGACAGCACATGGACAATAACTGGGGCGCATCCTACTGGGTGAGTAAACATTAATTCAGTCATATAAAGTCTAGTTAAAGTCGGTCTGACACTAAAGCAGCAGACGGAAATAATATTTGTTTTACTCCAATCAGTCACCGAGACCGAGACCGAGCTGGAGCGAGGAAGGAGAAGGAGGAAGGAGAGAGGAAAGAGCCTGAGGGAAAACTAGCAACTTTGTTTCGCCATTAAAAAAAACTACTACTTCATTAAAACAATTGGTTTTAGAAGACGCGCTTTAAAACGCGCTAAAGATAATAACAATAATAATAATGAACCAAGTAAAAGCAGATTGTAATAAGTTAGATTTAATGTGAAGTGAACGACACTCACCCAGAGGTCTGTTCCCCAGTCCATGGTCGCGTCCTTATCAGCGCGTCCCCAAACTGCTGCTAGATTTCAAACTTCTCTCAGTTATCACACCACAAAACAACACAATTAAGCCAAGTAAATATATATTCCTTCTTGTGTTTGTCGTTTAATGTCACACATGACAAACTAGGCACCAAATAACCAGCGGAACAACCGAGCGACTTTGCGTTGTCCAAGAAAATTTCGTTGTAAAAAAAACCCAAAATGGATCAACAGGCTTTCGTATCCGCGTCACTCCCAAATCCCAGATTCTTAAAGGAGCCGTAGCACATTCGAAAGGCTGCGTTCCAATTGGATATAAATTCGACACGTATGATACTACATAGGGTGGAGACGACAATTCGGCACACGCTATGTACTTATTCCCTCATAGGGAATAACGAGTAGTTTGGGTTTCGGCCTGGCCTGAAGCAAAGGATGCTGCGCGAAGCGTACAGTTACTGTACTGTACGTGGAGCTGCAACTTATCGCAGTCATGTACATTTTGTACGGAAAATTATCATCTTTATTTAAGAATATGGTACGTTAGGCAAACATATACCATGGTTTTAAGATGTGCAATTTAATCAGGGAAATAAATAATGTATATCTATTTACTAGAAAAATATACAACAATGACAAAAATAAATACATTTGGAAAATTTTGAAAAAAGTGTTACCTTCTAGCTAAAATGGGTATAATTATGAAATTGTAAAAAGTACTATAATTCTAATTTATACCGTATGTATATAGAGACATGGTAGTTTAGTAGATAGCACTGTCGCCTTGCGCCCTCTGGGGTCAGGGTTCGATTCCCGCCTCAGGTCTGTGTGCGTGGAGTTTGCATGTTCTCCCATGCTGGGTGGGTTTCCTCTGGGTACTCTGCCTTCCTCCCACAGTCCAAAGGCATGCTGATTAGGCAGATTGCCTATAGTTTGTTAATGTTGACTTGAGGTCCTACCACAGTCATAGAAGGGGAATAAATACAGTGATCACCATTGGTCTCCACAGTCCTTGGACTAAAGAGATTAATGAATGGATGGATATTACCCACACACACACACCACTCTCGTTCACTTTCCATTCAAATCTGCCCAGTCACTGTCCAGGGGTATTAATGTGTTACATCAGTTCATTTGTAATGAACAAATGAACAAAAATAAATACATTTGGACAGAGATTCACTTCTGATGAAGAGGTGAAGACAGCGGTGCATTCATGGCTCACAGGTCATCCTAAAACATTTTTAATGAGTGAATACAAAATCTTGTTGACAGATGGACATGAAAGTGTATTGAAAAGCAAGGAGATTATGTCTCAAAGTTATGTATTTGTCTTTTCTAAAAGATCCTTAAATTTATCTTAAATTCTACAGCCAGATATATTTATGAAATTAGTATATATAAATAAGTGTATAACTACAAAACATACAATTTACTTAGGAGTATATTAAATATAAAAAAGGCATTTTTAATAAAGAAATATATTCAACAATCAACAAAAAACACAAGATATAGGAAAATAACCAATTATTTCTGGTAAACATTTCAACTCTGATACAAGTACAGACTGTCCCCAGCTGTTTAACAAAGCAAAGCATGTAATTGCAGATGTGTGACATTTATTTAACATTTACAGAATGGAGTCTCAGTTGTAAGTATCTTTGTAGCAGTCAAAGATCCTAGAAACGAAAAGTCTTCAAGACACATGAGTTTATGCTTTTCAGTTTCTCAGTAAAGCGGTTGACTATGTTTTTTGTTTGTTTGTTGCCAGTCTCTTTTTTTTTTTTTTTTTGAGAAAAAGAGATAATGACTGCTTATCACAGCTGTAGCATAGATCATGAACAAGAACTAAGTCTCTCAGATGTTCCACATCATTAAATCTGACAATAAACCATTAAACTGCACAACATTAATCAGTGTACTGTATACATTGTATGTATATATTACTGTATATATAAATGGAATAACACACTCCAGATGGCGCTATTTTACAAAAACAACGCACTCAGGTTTTTGCAGTGCCACATCACACCGCCCTGGCGCACATTATTTTCATATAACAGCACTTTCATGCGCTAATTCATGTATTTGACAGCAGTTTACATACATTACATAGATTTGTCATCTATTGTCATGGACATTAATAAACACAAGATTTACCCATTTTAGAAAGCACAAACAATTTATTCACAATCAATAATATTACAAAGTACTTTTAAGTTTCATACTATGTCTTTATACAAAATGTTGATTTTTCAAGTAATGTGGTTTTATATTTGGGGATAGACCCTTAAGTGGGCACATAATAACCACATTTGATAATTTATACTGTAAGTGCCAGTATCAGTACCTCATGGAAAAAACAGGACATGTAGAAAATGTGTTTTGTATTTGTGCACATTTTTTATATTCAAATAAATGTGCCTTTACCTTAATCTTTCTCTGTTGTTATTGTTTGTTGTGTTTTTTGTTTTTGTTTTTTAAACTATTTTATATGTACACAAATAAAATTTTTTTTATATATGTAGTAACTTCACTGATTTGCAAGCTTACAAATTAAAATAAAACGTCTTGAAAATTTTGGACTTCCACATACAGTACTTCAATGTGCACATTATAAAGGATTAAATATGAAAAACAGTGCAAAATTGCCAGTGAAGAAAAACTATTTACATACATAATTGGCCCTGTCATGCCAATGTACAAAACATGAGCTTAAGAAAACTATTCCCCAATCGTAACCCCATATGATATTTGTTAACCCTGATGTGTTCACAAGTGATTGCAGCATAAACAAAGCAAATAGAGCTTAATATCAGAAATAGTCAGTCCTTGGGTTTAAAGCACAAATGCTCATATAATTTCAAAATCAGAGGCATGTTTAACTAGGAGTCATCTTCTTTCATACCATTTCCATTATTCCTCTGTACTAGTGGTACACCGACTGCACCATTAGTCTGAACGTTGTACCGTCCAGATCGTCGGCGTTGGATGCATATGTATATGATATATATAATAAAAAATAAAAAGACTAAACTCAACACTGTCAAAATTATAATTAATCGAAGGTTTATTTCTGAAAAGAAAGTGGAAATAGAAAAGATTCAAGTTAGTATTCCATCATACATATCTCGCTGTTTGTACAAATGTACCTTTGTTTTATTAACTAATTTTGTAAAGCTTAAACATTTGTCTATTTTACTTAAATATGATGAGATTTGATTTTGAGATCTGTCTTACCTTGTACTGTCAGTGAGACAGTCTTTGTGTCACTCCCGAGTTGATTAGTAGCAATGCACGTATATTGACCAGCATCAGCACTCTTGGCTTTATCAATGTTTAGCGATGTGGTGTGCTGCCTCCCTGTGGTTCTATTTTGATTTTGAAAGGTCCACCTTACTTCAGGTACTGGATTCCCCTCCGCAGTGCACTGCAGAGATACCTCCTTGCCTACGTTCACTCGTACCGAAGGACTGAAGGACTGAATTTTTGCTTCATCTGTGGAAAAAGTTAGATACTGATTCTGAAGCAGAATGTTCATGTTCATGCTCATGTTGGTTTCATAAAGCAATGGTCTTGTTAAGCATTTTAGCATCAGAAACTATAGACAGCATATTCTGATTTGTGCACACACATAACTAAAATTCGGGATGTCCCGATACCGACATTAATATATACTGAAAGTATATGACTTTTCATAAAAATAAGAATTTTTATTATTTTTGTAAAAAAAAATATTCTTTTTCTTTATTAATGAGTATTAATGAGGATTTTATAGCTGCTCTACATGCAGAGCAAATTTGTGATTCATGCTCTAGCAAAGCATTAGCAGGTGTGATTGCTGGTAGGCTTCAGATGCAGTATGAGGCACTCTGGAAATTTCTGTCCATGTTATGCTATGGGACAACCCTAGGTGCTGGTATCGTGCTTGGTATCAATGTGTTCTAGGAAGATCCAAATGGAAATACTTGTATTCGATCTGACAAAAGAATGCATAGAGGTGATTGATTAGCTCATCTATAGCCTATATATTCCTCTAATTTGTTCAGCATTTGAGCACTCACAGTGAACTACACTGTGTATTTTTTTTAATGTATATATTTTTTCATATTTCTCTGTTTCCACAACTTTCTGATGTTTATTTGTGATTTTCTGATTGATGTTATCTCTGTTGAAATGCATGTGATATGGGTTTATTATCTCTTGCCAATATCTTCCTAAATTTGGCTATGTAAATGTAATCTAAATAAAGAACTGTTATAAAATGAATTCACATTTTGTAGAATTTGCCATACATGTTACTGTGATTAACTTCTTAGTATAAAAAAAAAACACACACACACAAACCCAACATGGGAATCAAACCCTCAACCCTGGAGGTGCAAGGAGACAGTGCTAACCACTAAGCCTCCATGCTACCCATTGATCGTGTAATTAATAGTTTATCCACCTCTTCTTTAAACAGCTCTGAACAACGGGGGATTTTTTATTTCCTATATGTTAAAAAGATTATATCATCATAAGGGAGCTACTGTATAAACAATTTATTCTTTACTTTCTTCTCTTTTGTTTCTGTTAACAATACAAAAAATAATGAATAAATGAATAAACAAAATGCAGTGTGTTATATTACCAAGGGAAAAAATGCTAAATCATCTGACCTCCCCATGGTGGAAAACTTACTGACTGTTCCAAATCACTGACACTGGAGACTTTACCATGTCAATGATTATGCTTTTTTCCTTTGTTAAATAACAAAATGTGTACAAATTTCTTGAATATTGAAATAAACAGTGCTGAAGTATACAGAAAATAACTTACACAGAACATTAATGGTCAAACTGTGCTGTTGTGTTCCATGCTTGTTTGTGGCTGTTATCACATATATGCCGCTGTCTCCCTTTGTGAGATGATGAAGAGGGTTCACCATTTTTCCATCTTTTACCCATGTGATATTTGCTAGAGGAGATGCCATAACTAAACATTTATCTAAGAAAGAGCCATGCTCTCGTCCCTCATAGCTTGGAGGACAGTCAAATGTAGGAGCATCTAAAACAAACATAGACAGCGATTAGTATCAATATCAATTAATCTGTAAATCATAAAACTGGTTATGGTACCTACATAATCTTTACAGATTTTCCACTTACACTCTACTGTGATACTTATGACACAGGACGCATTTCCCATCAGATTGCTTTCAAAGAAACTATATCGGCCCGAGTCATTCCTGCTGAGAATCATATCAGAGCTGACCGGTGATTTGTCTCGATGCCAGGTGATAGTTGAAGTTGGGTTTCCCATAACATTATAAGGATAAGAGCTCAAGGGTGTGTTTATCACAGGAGACCAATCTGAACAATTCGTTTCAGGTTTGTCTGAAAAAAAATGGCAGAAAATGATATGAGGTAACAATACATTTCTGGTTTGGACTAAAAAGACAATTTGAAAGTGTAGCGCTACAGATATGTGAGCCCTAAAAAATCTATGAAATGCCCACAGTGCTTAACCAGCATCTATACTACCTCTACTGTTTACAGCAGGTCTCTTCAGCTGCAGTCCTGGAGGGTCAGTATCCAACACAGTTTGGTGATTCTTCTGCTCAAACACAGCTGACTCAAATAATCAGTTAATTTCCAGGTTCAGTGGATGTATTTAGGTGTTGGTGAATTACAAACTGTGCTGTACACTGGCCCGCCAGGACTGGAGTTGAGGACCCTTGTCTATGTGACCAATCACATTGTCTCTTGTGTCAGACAGTTAAAGTTTCACAACATGCATATACAACGATTTTTTGCCAATGTGGGCAAAAGACATCAAATAGCAAGTAAGGAAAGACAGCCACATAAAACTGTGTTGTGCGTATTTGATATTGTTATAGGGCGAGTCAGAAAGTGATTTATAAGTATTTTTATAATGTTCTTTTTTTTCATATTGCAATGCATTATGAAGGATAAGATAAAACATTATAAGGATAAGAGCTCAAGGGTTTGTTTATCACAGGAGACCAATCTGAACAATTCGTTTCAGGTTTGTCTGAAAAAAAAAATGAGAATAAAATAGGAAACATTTCTGGTTTAGACTAAAATGCAATATGCAAATACACTGCTACTGATAAGTAAAGCCAAAAACTCTATGTACTGTAGCACTCACAGTATACTGTGATGTTTAGAGGATCTGATGTCACTATAGGAGGAGGTTGCGGTCCTGCTGGTCCCAGTTTCAGTTCTGCCTCACATCTGTACTGAACTCCATCATCATCTTTGCTCGGTGAGATCTGAAGTATCACATTTTCATTAACAGGAAATTTGTCTTCACCAGAAACGCTTTCTCTTTTCACAAGATGGTGTCCTTTGTACCAGTTTACAGTGAGGAGACGAACAGGAGCAACATTTTGAACATCACACTGGAGCTTGTACTGTCTGCCTTCAATCATTGGCCCTGTGTGATCCACAGTGCTGATAGATGCCCAGTCTGGACGCTCTGTAGGAAAGGATAAAAAAATTTTTTTATTGTATATGACATTCTGAATAGGGCAAAAGTTTTTATATCTCATAGCTAATAGGTAAGATATGACTCACTGTAAACAATAACTGTGAGGTTGTTTGAACACTGCGTTTTCATATTCATGAAGCAATATGGATGTATGTCGTAGTGCGTGAGACGGTCTACCCTCCAGGTGATGAGCTGAACATTTTCTTCCATGTCCACTGCTCCCTGTGATGCCTCCCAGCCCATGCCATGGTGGATGATCGTTGTGGAACAGTTAGCTAAAGCTGAAGCACCAAACTCCACTACTAATTTAGCAGGCCAAATTTTAACGGGACAATCACCTGCAAAAAAACAAAAATTGGGTTTGAGTGAAATCTAGACCTGGGTTTTTTCCACAAAATTTTGGGATTTGTTTATTTTTATGCTATAGGGACAGCCATAACATTACGACCACTGACAGGTGACACAAATAAAAATGTATTATATTTTTACAATGCCACCGAGTGGGGGGGATGTTGAACAGTGAGTGTACATTTTTTCCATGAAGTTGATGTGTTGATATCAGAAAAAATCGGCATGTAAGGTTTTGAGCGACTGTTACAGGTGGAAGGTAAACTTGTGAACCCAGCAACAAGGTCATGGGTGGAAAGGGCCCAATTTTTTTAAAAATTGGGAGAAAGGTGTCAGAACGCACAATGCATTGCTGTTCATTGCAAATGTTCACAGACACAAACTGGTTACTTCATAACTTACAGTATTTAAGTATCTGCTACTGACAGCTTGGTGCCAGATACCACAGCACTGCTTCAGCGCTCTAGTGGAGTTCATGCCCTGAGGGGTCAGGGCTGTTTTAGTGGCAAAAGGTTGGACTTATTAAATATTAGATGAGTGGTCATAATGCTACAGCTGATCAGTGTAGTTGTTCAGTTTATTCAGAATGTGTTTCTTCCAGTTTCCTCAGTTTCCTCTCATGTGTCAAAAGTACACCAGTAGGTAAACTGTTTATTACAAATGCACCTAGATGTGAATGTGTGAAGCTTGGTGAGCCATAATAAATTCCACCCAAGGTAAATTCCTGCCTCAGATATTAAACTATAACAAACATGAAGTGGTTATTGAAGACAAATGAATGAATGAATGTTCAGTTTCACATTCCAACCCTAGTGTTTTACAGCTTATTGACCACTATGGGGAGAACAATGTCCCAAAATGACAGACTGACTGTCCATTGCATTGAATATCACAATAAATATATAAATTAATGCCAAAAATTTGGACAAGGGTTCAACTGTTTTCTTTTTTTTTTTTTTTTTTGGACAGCAGCCCTTGCAGAAGTGTTAAGTGTTGTAAATGTGCAGGTGTATCACCTTTCAACTGATTTAATAGTTTCGATTGCTTTGGAATTATAAATTATAATACACTGTATTTTTTGCAATAAAACTAAACTTTGTTTTTAATTGCATTAATAAATTGTTACTGCAAAGCTGATACTGTACTTAAATAATACATTTATAATAATATGGACTGGTCCAAAGACATGCAGATTAGGCTAATCCTCCTAGGATAGGCTCCAGGCCCCCCACAAACCTGAATACAGGATAAAGCGGTATAAATGAATTAGAGAGTGAGTGAGTGGACCGGCGGGCATGACTTTTATTTCTACCTAACTCCAGAGTGCTCACAGGATAAGTTTCAGATCCCTGACCAGAATAACATGGTGACTTAAAATGAATAAAACATAATCATCTAACCTGCAAATTGCCTAGACTTTTTTGCCAAGTACTACATAAATCTTTCCAGGAACTAGAAATGTCTACACAGAAAAGCTAGCATGATATAAGGATTTATAGATAGCTGACATTATTACTGGTTCAAGATGAAGTGTATATATTACTGTATATGCATTTTGGAATAAACTTAAAATCCAACTAGCCGGTAATTAAATACAGTTTCCGTCACAATAGACACTTCTCACAATCTCACAACACAGTATCTAAGTATTTATTATACATCGGTATCTATTACTTGTTTGGATCCTCTTTAATCTGTTTTATGACTTCATTTACACCAGTCTTATCGGTCTTACCTTCTACATTCACTGTGACTGTCCTTGTGTCTTCCCCAAGGTCATTCATAGCAGTGCATGTATATACACCATCATCAGCAAATGTGGCTTCAGAAATTGTCAGTGTGGTTTGCCGCCTCCCAGTGGCTTTACTTTGACTCTGAAAGCTCCATGTCACTTCAGGTTCTGGATTTCCCCCTCCAGTGCAGCTCAGAGACATGGTTTCACCTTTCTGCATCACATGTGATGAAATGTCTGACTCAATCTCTGGGCCATCTGTGGAAAATGTTTACACAGGCAAAAATCTTGAATATATTGCTGTGTATGTAGCTGTAGGATAGATTATTTTTATAAAATTCTAAAATGGCAGTGGTATAAGGAGAATAAGGCACATGTTTTTTTTTTTTATATGAGTATAATTTTGCATTTCAAACCAATGAATAATAAATTCAACAGCACTGTGGTATAAATACCATACCATACCACTTTATTTCTTAAGCACTTTAAAACAACAACAAAGCTGACCAAGTGCTGTACAAAAAGTCAACATGAATGAAAGAAACCTATATAGAACATTAGCAACATTTTAAATAAATCACATAAAATATGTTACATAATAGAAACCTGTTATTTGCAGCTTGATCTATTATCAGAGAAGTAATCAACCTTCAATCAATCAACCAAAAAATTACTTACACAGAACATTAACAGTCAGACTGTGCTTTTCAACTCCTCGCTTGTTCACAGCCGTTATCACATAGGTGCCGCTGTCTCCCCTTGTGAGATTATAAAGAGGGTTCACAGTTTTTCCATCTTTTTCCCAGCTGATGTTTGCTACAGGAGAAGCCATAACTAAACATTTATCTAAGAAGGAGTCATGCTCTTTCCCCTCATAGATAGCAGGACACTTAAATGTAGGAGCATCTAAAATGAATAGAGAGTCATCAGTAACAAAATATGTAAATCTGCAAATTATAAAAACAATTGATGACACCTATATAGTCTTTACAGCTTTTCCACTCACACTCCACTGTGATCTTTATGCCACAGGATGCTCTTCCCATGTTGTTGATCGCAAGTAATGCATATGTGCCCGAGTCATTCCTGCTGAGAATCATATCAGAGCTGACCGGTGATTTGTCTCGATGCCAGGTGATAGTTGGAGTTGGGTTTCCCGTAACATTATAAGGATAAGAGCTCAAGGGGGTGTTTATCATAGGAGACCAATCTGAACAAGGTTTAATTACAGGTTTGTCTGAAAAATAGGCATAAACCAATGTAAGATACCATGTAATGTAAGATACCATGTTTTGTGATAAATATGTAATGTCGAAAGCGTCTTTAAAGCACTCACAGTGAACTGCAACTTTGAGAAGATTTGATTTGATCGTAGGAGAAGGCTGAGGTCCTGCTGGTCCCAGTTTCAGCTTTGCCTCACACCAGTACTGAGCTTCACCTTCATCTCTGCCAGCAGTGATCTTATGTGAAACCGTCTTATTACTAGGAGTTTTGGTGGGCAAGTCTGCAAATCCTCTATTTTTTAATAATTCTTCCCCTTTGTACCAGAAAGCAGCGAGGACGTTCACAGGAGCGAAATTATAAACGTCACACTGGAGCTCATACTTTTTGCCTTCTATCATCGGTCCTACATGATTCACGATGCTGAAAGACACCTCGTCTGGAAGCTCTGAAAAGAGACATTATTTATCTGCCTTCAACATCTTTCTAATAGTATAGTATAGTAGAGTTTTTAATAGATTGTGGTCCACATGTTAACTGTGACAGCCAAAGATCAGTAAATCAGCTTACTGTACACGGTGAGGGAGAGAGTTCTCCTGCATTGTACACCATTCAGGATCATGTAGCACACTGGCTCTATTTCCCAGTCAGTCAGATTGTCTGTTTTCCAGATGACAGTCTGATTATCAAGCGATGAAACATTTCCCAGTGAAACATCCCAGCCCAGGTCAGTGTATTCAGACAGGGAACGGCAGCTCACTGAGACAGGATCTCCATATCGTACCACCAACTCAGGAGGGTCCAGGACAAGGTCAGGGCATGCTATTGTTAGGAATCATACACATGTGTATGTTTAGCTGAGGTTTATATCAAAATACTATATTTAGATTATTCCAATGCTCAGTTGTCTAAAATGTATCCAAATATAAGTCATATATTTGTCTCATGTCCAGCTTTTCATAAATTTCTTCACCATTTTGTTGCCCTTAATAAAGAAATGTTTATTTGCGCTTTGCTGCAATAGTATTTGATGTTTCCAAGGACTAGAGTCAGTTTAATTATTAATGGACACTACTGTTCAAAATTTTTAGATCACTTTCTAACTCCATGATGGTTCCTGATTTTTATTTCTTTCTACATTGTAAAGGAATGCTGAAGGCGTTCAAATAATACATGAATCTCCTTTGAACAGTTGATATTGAGATGTTTCTGCTACTTCTGTTCTGTAAAGACTTCATAACGCCTCTAATCTGAGGTGCTGTTAATTGGTCATTTTTCAGGCGGATAACTCTAAATGAACTTCTCATCTGCAGCAGAGGTAGGTTTTGGTTTCATTATGGTGCTTGACGGATTTTGCAAATGCACTTGACAATACTGTTCTTGCAAGAACTATTACAGAAAGGCCGACCTCTGTGTCTTACAATAACAACTAACTGTTGTTTTTGTTGTTGTTCCGTAATTACCTAATTCCATATGTGTTATTTTATAGTGTTGAAATCCCCAATATTGTTGTAGAATGTAGAAAATAAATCACTAAACAAAAACAAAGAAAGTTGCAAGTGATCTAAAACTTTTGGACAGTAGTGTAACTATATAACTTAATTAATTATTAAGGTAACAACATACTTATGAACGGTGTTCGGGCGAACATACGAATTTCTGGTGAATGAAGGTGTAAAGCCAACCGACATTTACAGAAAACTTCACAGTCATTCCTGTGAACACTCCGTATGTAACTGAAAAGTGACTGATAACTTGTGGAAGAGTGAAAGAGGTCACTGTACACAATCATTCACAAAACCGAAACACTACTGGCACATTACAGGAGCTCAGCTGAGACTTATTTGCCCTGTGCAGTCTTGACCTTTTACTGCCAGCCATTTCCACATGTTTGGGCCATTAAAGGAGGTCCTGGGAGGCCAGTGTTTCAGAAATGAAGCAGGCAGTCCAATGTGCACATGTGCATAGTGTAGCAGGAGATTATATAGAGAAATAAAGGTGTATGAGTTTTCCTCATGAACTTGTTCTGTTATGCAATCAAAAGTCCCAGTTTGACTTGAACACCCAAGACAAGGTCACTGTGGTACTTAAACTTACTAGAGTACATTGTTTATCTGTATATTTACTTAGGTAAATTATTTGATTATTCATCTGGCATTTACACCTTAATTCATTCCTCAGTGCAATTGTTTGTTTGTTTGTTTGTTTGTTTGTTTGTCTGTCAGTCAGTGGGTCAAGAATAGAATGCCCTTCCTTAAATTGGAGAAAAATTCTATATTCACTTAAATGTAATTACTGAATAAGGTCCTGGACAGATGGCAATAATTTATGACTTATTTCATCTTAATCATCAATCTTATTATGATCTCTGCTTATGATATATTTGTGTTAATATATATTTTAATAAGTAAACAATTGGGGAAAACGGGGTAATAATAATCCTGTGTTTTTGTTTTACTTTTGTTTTATGTGAGAAAATATGTTGTGCCATGGATATGTAAATGCTAAAGTATCTTTGAAGAACTCACGGTGTGCTGCAATGTTGAGTATGTTTGATGTCACGTTTGATGTCACGTTTGATGGTGAATGCTGAGGTCCTCTTGGTCCCAGATTTAGCTTTGCCTCACATTTGTAACTAACTCCAGCATCATTTGCGCTTGGGGAGATCTGGAGTCTGGTGGACTGATTCACTGGACTCTTGGTGGAATTATCAGCAAAGTTTATGTTGCTCACTAGTTCATCTTCTTTGTACCAGTTTACAGTAAGGAGCTTAAGAGGAGCCACATTCTGAACATCACACTGGAGCTCGTAGACTCTGCCTTCAATCATCGGCCCTGTGTGATTCACGGTACTGATGGACACCTGGTCTGGAAGCTCTGAGAAGAAATAAGATTCTTTTCTCCTCTCTGCCTCTTTGCAGACATGATATTTTTGCATTTATAATACTTTACTGTGTACATGTTCACCAAAGCCTTACTCATGCGTAAAAACAACACTTTAACAATGGATACTTACTGTAAATAGTAAGAGGGAGAGTTCTGTTGCATTGATCACCATTCTGACACATAGGCTGGATTTCCCAGTCAGTCAGATTTTCCAAGGTGAAGGACCCATTATCAGGAATCAACATATTATCCCATGCAATTGTCCAACTCAGATCAGTCCCGTTGGAGAAAGGGCGGCAACTCAGTGAGACAGAATCTCCATATCGCACAACCAGCTCAGTCAGGCAAGGGCAATCAGGAGTGCAATCTTCATTAATTTCTAGGAATATGTAAAAATAAAAACTTATTATGGTCTTTTTGAGAAACACAGACCAAAAACACATTCAACTATTGATGTATTACTACACATGTCTCACATACTGTAGAAGACAAAATGTAATAGTGTAAATGTCGCTCAGTGTTCTTGTTTTCAGAGCTGAGTTAAAATTCAATATTGAAACAAATATGTCCTCATTGATCTCAAGCTCCCAAGTTAAGCTGCAAGCTACTTAAATTCAAATAAACACACACACACAATTTTTCCATTCTCACCATTCACCATTCTTTCACAAATACTGTAGCTAAGGTTCTAATACAGTAGATACATGGTAAGATGCATTTTAGCAGCGTTCACATTATTTTAAAAGCATCAGCAACCACGCCTCATACGTTTCATTTTTATCATGGACATTCGCGTACATAATAGAAATTTACATATACTGTATAACTGCTTGCCAAAAGTTTCCAAAAGCAGCATTCACATGGAACAAGGTTACTCCTAATCAGAGCTGGGTTACACTTAAAATAATTTGAGCAATTAACTTTTTGCAGACATTAAAAGTACCTTAAAGTTCAGTCTTACACATTATTGTGCTTGCTTACCATCAAGAAACTCAATTTCCGAGACCTTCCCAGTATTTCAGCCCTAGTCTGACCTTACCAAGCTGTTGTTTTTACTTTTGTTATTTTAAATCTGACTTGGATTTTTTTCGGACACTGATTTAGAATTTTGCCTACAATAATCTGATAGCACTTCAACTGAGCTCTGTATGTTTTTTACCTTGAATCAGTCACATGCTCCTTATTTTATCCCCTCTGCATTGTCTCCTAGTAAAATTTTTAATTTATTATAAAATTCCAACAATGACATTGACATGAGACGCATTTAATGCTCTTGATGAAACTTTTGCTATTTTGTGTTTTACCAAACCTGCTTTGATTAAAAGGTGCAGACTCTTTATTAATAGCTAGAATAATCATTAAAGGTCAGGGAGAAGATTGTTTTTGCCAACAGTTATGGAATTGCCTTCCAATTATACTTGTGAATAGGTTTTGTTTTACGTTCAGTGGGTTCATAGGCACAGACAGAGGTAATCTGGGATCTTTGGGCGCTATCATCCAAAACATTATGATTACACTTAACGACAAAAGTTTCAATAACTGTTTGGCTTTATGTTATACAGGTGTGTGATAATAATGACTCATAATCACACTATCTGGAGTCGACCAGAGGAGGATTGGTTCCCTTTTGACTCTGGTTCCTCTTAAGATTTCTTCCTCAGTAGTTTCAGGGAGATTTTTCTAACAATTGTTTCCCTGGCTTTGCTCATGAGGGATTTAAATAGAAATTTACATCTGTTTTTCTGTAAAGCTGGTTTGTTTAATGTGTTAAAATTCAGTTGAACTCACATGCACAAACCTGACTACGACTGTCTGACTAGCACTTTACTATGACTTTACTATGACATATGCTGTGTGTGAAGTTACACCCATGCAGTAAATATATTTCTACTAGGGGTGGACTAGATGTGTTACAGCAGCACTCACATCATTGTGAAAGTATCAGCAGCCACGCCTCATAAAATCCAACCGGCTCTTGAATTACTTCAAATGTCTTATATAAAGAAACTAATGTGCATCTTCTCATCCCAGTCTCCAAAAAATTAGTTTTTTTTTTTTTACAATATGTATATATTGTATGTATATTATGGAAATTTACATATCATTGCTTGGCAAAAGCTAAAATTTGTCCTACTGTATGTCTTTTAAGCATCATTTTCAACATGGCTGTTGCAAGCACATGTCAAACAATACCAATTACTGCAATATGAAATTTAACCATATCAGTGAGTCCATGCCTTAGTTCTCTTAACTTTTGCTTTTAAAGTAGTTTTGGCTAAAAATAATTTTTTTTAAAAAACTGAGCAATTAATATTAGTGGGAGGGAAACAAACAAAATATTTTAATCCCATGTGCTGAAGTCTACAACTCTTATTTCAGTTAAAACGCACAGGAAAGTAATACACACAAGAAATTATTCGTTGTGATTTTGCAGAGATGAAAAGATGAAGACTTACCGCCATTTATTAGTGTGAAAAGGACAAAGCCGGTAAGTTGTGTAAGGTACAGCATTGTCTTTACTAGAAGGCTGACAGATGACTGCAATGATGATAAGAACGATGATGATGATGATGATGATGATGATGATGATAATGACGAGGATGAGGATGAGGATGATGATGATCAAAAAAGGTATATGTATCCAACAACGAGTCCCGATGTGGCAAGGTCAAACATGTCTCCTCTCTGCATCAAGCATAAGCATGCACTGACAAAATAACCATCGTAAGCAGGAAATCCTGTTACTGTAGGTACAGTTTGTCATAGGAGGAAGTTTTTCTTTCTGAGGAAGAATGACAGTTAAGGGTTTTCTCAGAAATAAAAAAAGATATTTGCTAATTATTTGCAATTGGAAAGATAATAATGAAAATACATTTCAAAAATACACACACACACACACACACACACACACACACACACACACACACACACACACACACATATACAGTGGTGTGAAAAACTATTTGCCCCCTCCTGATTTCTTATTCTTTTGCATGTTTGTCACACAAAATGTTTCTGATCATCAAACACATTTAACTATTAGTCAAAGATAACACAAGTAAACACAAAATGCAGTTTTTAAATGAGGGGTTTTATTATTTAGGAAGAAAAAAAATCCAAACCTACATGGCCCTGTGTGAAAAAGTAATTGCCCCCTGAACCTAATAACTGGTTGGGCCACCCTTAGCAGCAATAACTGCAATCGAGCGTTTGCGATAACTTGCAACGAGTCTTTTACAGCGCTCTGGAGGAATTTTGGCCCACTCATCTTTGCAGAATTGTTGTAATTCAGCTTTATTTGAGGGTTTTCTAGCATGAACCGCCTTTTCAAGGTCATGCCACAACATCTCAATAGGATTCAGGTCAGGACTTTGACTAGGCCACTCCAAAGTCTTCATTTTGTTTTTCTTCAGCCATTCAGAGGTGGATTTGCTGGTGTGTTTTGGGTCATTGTCCTGCTGCAGCACCCAAGATCGCTTCAGCTTGAGTTGACGAACAGATGGCCGGACATTCTCCTTCAGGATTTTTTGGTAGACAGTAGAATTCATGGTTCCATCTATCACAGCAAGCCTTCCAGGTCCTGAAGCAGCAAAACAACCCCGGACCATCACACTACCACCACCATATTTTACTGTTGGTATGATGTTCTTTTTCTGAAATGCTGTTATTTTTACGCCAGATGTAACGGGACACGCACCTTCCAAAAAGTTCAACTTTTGTCTTGTCGGTCCACAAGGTATTTTCCCAAAAGTCTTGGCAATCATTGAGATGATTTTTAGCAAAATTGAGACGAGCCTTAATGTTCTTTTTGCTTAAAAGTGGTTTGCACCTTGGAAATCTGCCATGCAGGCCGTTTTTGCCCAGTCTCTTTCTTATGGTGGAGTCGTGAACACTGACCTTAATTGAGGCAAGTGAGGCCTGCAGTTCTTTAGATGTTGTCCTGGGGTCTTTTGTGGCCTCTCGGATGAGTTGTCTCTGCGCTCTTGGGGTAATTTTGGTCGGCCGGCCACTCCTGGGAAGGTTCACCACTGTTCCATGTTTTTGCCATTTGTGGATAATGGCTCTCACTGTGGTTCGCTGGAGTCCCAAAGCTTTAGAAATAGCTTTATAACCTTTACCAGACTGATAGATCTCAATTACTTTTGTTCTCATTTGTTCCTGAATTTCTTTGGATCTTGGCATGATGTCTAGCTTTTGAGGTGCTTTTGGTCTACTTCTCTGTGTCAGGTAGCTCCTATTTAAGTGATTTCTTGATTGAAACAGGTGTGGCAGTAATCAGGCCTGGGGGTGACTACAGAAATTGAACTCGGGTGTGATAAACTACAGTTAAGTTATTTTTTAACAAGGGGGGCAATCACTTTTTCACACAGGGCCATGTAGATTTTTACTTTTTTTTCTCCCTTAATAACGTAAACCTTCATTTAAAAACTGCATTTTGTGTTCAATTATGTTATCTTTGACTAATATTTAAAGGTTTTTGATGAGCAGAAACATTTAAGTGTGACAAACATGCAAAAGAATAAGAAATCAGGAAGGGGGCAAATTGTTTTTCACACCACTGTATATACTCAGCAAAAAAAGAAACGCCCCTTTTTCAGGACTGTGTATTTCAACAATAATGTTTTACAAATCCAAATAACTTTACAGATCTTCATTGTAAAGGGTTTAAACAATGTTTTCCATGCATGTTCAATTAACCATAATCAATTAATTAACATGCACCTGTGGAATGGTCGTTAAGACCTTAACAGCTTACAGAAAGTAGGCATTTAAGGTCACAGTTCTAAAAACGCAGGACACTAAAGAGACTTGTCTACCGACTGTGAAAAACACCCAAAGAAAGATGCCCAGGGTCCCTGCTCATCTGCGTGAACGTGCATTAGGCATGCTGCAGGGAGGCATGAGGACTGCTGATGTGGCTAGGGCAATACATCGCCATGTCCGCACTGTGAGACGCCTAAGACGGCGCTACAGGGAGACAGGAAGGACAGCTGATCATCCTCGCAGTGGAAGACCACGTGTAACAACACCTGCACAGGATGGGTACATCCGAATATCACACCTGCGTGACAGGTACAGGATGGCCACAGCAACTGCCCGAGGTGGCCACACCAGATACTGACTGGTACTGACTGATTTTGAGCCTCCCTTCATTCAGGGACACATTGTGAAACATTTTTAGTTTATGTCTTATGGTGTTGACTCTTTTAGTGTTCATACAAATATTTACACATTAAGTTTACTGAAGGTAAAAACAGTTGAAAGTCAGAGGACGTGTCTTTTGTTGCTGAGTATATTCATTCATTCATCTTCTATACCGCTTTATCCTGTATTTAGGGTCGCGGGGACCTGGAGCCTATCCCAGCCTATCCCTGGACAGCGTGCCAATCCATCGCAGAGCGCACACACACACAGAGCGCACACACACACACACACACACACACACACACACACACACACACACACACACACACACACACTCATCCACACACTATGGTCAATTTGGGAACGCCAATTAGCCTAATCTGCATGTCTTTGGACTGTGGGAGGAAACCGGAGTACCCGGAGGAAACCCACCAAGCACGGGGAGAACATGCAAACTCCATGCACACAGAGACGGGAATCGAGCCTGGCCGGGAATTGAACCCGGACTCTGGAGGTGCAAGGCGACAGTGCTAACCACTACCCCACCGTGCCGCCGGCTTGTTGCTGAGTATTATATAATTACAATTAATATATAATTAAACTACACATTCATACAAAATAGTACATTCATACATAACATATAAAACATTAACAAACAGTAAGAAAGCCAGGATTTCCTTCCCTATACATGAAGTAAATAGTCAGGTGTTTTTTTTATTGTCATTTCAACTGTATACCATAGGGACAGTACATAGAGAAATGAAAGTATGTTCCTGAAGGACCATGGTGCTACTTAAAACAACACAGAACCACACAAGGCTACACATCCTGTAACTAACCTAAAAGAATAAACACGAGACTACATAAAGTGCATGAGCGCAAGCATGTGCAAAAAATTCTACTTAAAAAATCTGAACAACAGGCGCAGTAAAGGACATGCTGATCAGCATAAAGGACTAGAATTATTGAAGGGTGAAGAAATTCTGCTTATTCATGATGTGCTTATGTCATGTAATAATCTTCATTCTGGTGATTCTCACGTTGCCCCCATAAAAGTCTATAGAAGCATTTATGAAGCAGCAACCTGGAAAGATCCCACCTGCTCTCCCACTCTATTTAAAAGCTGTTATAATCTGCAAGCGCCTTCTGTATGGTCAGCTAGCAGAGATTCTACAGACCTACTGTATCCGGGACTCAGCATCCACGTTCCCAAAGCCTTGCAGCGTAAATGGCATACATTTCAAATTATGACTCAATTTAAATATCATAAATGCCCTCAAATTGGTAGAAGATCACAAGAACAAACAGGAAACCCTCAGAGCCAAATTAGACTTTAAGATCATCTATAGATTAATTATATCTGACTGAATAAAGGGCTTCAGAGACATGCACTAATGCAGACTTTGAGTCATCCCTAATCCCCCTTGGCACAAAAAGAGATTTCCCAGGCGCATTTTGATTCAAATGTGCCGTGTCATGGATTACCCTGAATTTGTTTTAAGTACAGAAGATCAAGAAAGAACCTTTAACACCATGTTCCCTGAAGAAATCTCGTAATCCGAATAATTTTACCATTTTAACACAAGCTGTTAATGAAGTAATAAAAGTAACATTTGAGTGTGTTGTAATATAAAATATGACTAATGTGAAATTATGACTAATGAAATATGACTTATGTGGTTTCATGTGGCCTAAACAGAAAGCGTCGCCTGGTTACTAGTCTAAAGTTGGTTTCTTTTCAATAACACTATTTCCTCATGTGCTTTCTACAACTTGCCATAGCAGTTTTTTTTTTTATCTGCTTTATGGAGTGTTAAACCTCCAAGTGGATTATATTGTAGCTTGAAAATGATAATGCATTAAAACTAGCAAATTTTCCTTGCAGCTTGAACTATTGTCAAGTGCTGCAGAGTGCTGTTACAGCATACAAAGTTATCAGACAAAGTGAAATTCGTAACTCAATAGCACTGTTGTGTACACAACAATTCTTGTGCATTTAACTGCATAGCAAATCAAAACCAGGTACATACAGTATATGAAGCTTTTATTCTGGTCAAGTACACATACAAATTCAACAATGGCATTGTCCATTTTACTCTATTGGTTAAAAACACACGTTTTAAACATATATTCAGGGTTGTGGCACATGTCACTAAAACAAAATGTTTTCACACATTGACAGTTTCACTTTGCTTTAGGCTACATAAAGCATGCTGAGAGGAGCTCACATTGACGCAATGCGTGCAAACTCAAACTGTGGTTAGTTCTTTTCTATTACCACAGGCTGCTGTAGTGAGTCACAAACAATCTCCAGTCACCATAACAACCAAAACAACAACCTTAATACACTAGAAGGAAGCAAAGTTTCCAGTGAATGTTGAATTTACTTCTAATAAAATTGTATTCATGTATATTTATAGAAAACAGTAGGCTTTTGAAGAAATACATTTATCTAACTAATAAGTATGTTTTGTGTCTCGCGCAAGTCATGTAATGTCATGTAAAGCCATGTAAGTCATGCATGTATAGTATAGAGAAAACATACAACCTGGCAAAATCTAAGCATTTTCTTTAGTATTCTATGATATACATTATGCACTTATTTACTCAGGGAATATACAGATCACTTTTATATCCTAATGTATATTAAATATTTCTGTAAAAGCAGAACACTAATGTGTTCAGAAGCAGCTGGCACAGACAGTTTAAAACATTTTGCATGGCACTGGTCGAACATGGGGGGAGGATGTCAAGTTGATCATAACCACACTGACAAAGTGAAAGTACAATGCAAAAGACAGATTTCAAACTCACTGTAGAGGTCTCCAAGAAGCAAGTCTTCTTAGTCAATTTATTTATGCCACTTCTGCATTCACACAGCAACCAGAACCAGTGAAAAATATGTTCAGTCTAAATGTGAGTATCGTGAAGCAGGAGCAACAAGGATAGGACAAAACAAAATTCCTTATTTCCCTATTCACCTTTAAGCAAATTCGTGGTACAACTCCTTTGAACAAAGGCACAGATTTCTTTTTTTTTATTTTTTTTTATTATTATTAAGTCTTATCTCTTAATGAAGCAGTTCAGACGTACAAAATACCAAGAAAGTCTGAAATCCGTGTCAATTTTTCTAGGGTTTATGTTGAAAAAGAATGCAGAACAGAAGCATTGTAACTAATAGTCTCAGACTTTGGACTTCACAAGAGGTTCAGCAATTCAAGTGTTGAATATTTATGTAAGCAGTATGACTCACTCACTTACTTACTCACTCATCATCTTACCTCTTTATCCAGTTTAGAGGGTTGGGGGGATCCCTTGAGCCTATCCCAGGAGACAGGACACACACACACACACATACATGCTCATTCACCCCCTGCAGGAAATTTGGGAATGCTAATCACCCTAATATACTTGTCCTTGGACTGTGGAAGGAGACTGGAGTACACAAAGGAAACCAACCAACCTGTGCAACGCGACAGTGCTGCCAAAACAATATAAATGCTTGCAAATCATATTTGAGGGGAATAAACAAATATGTGCAACATTCACAATCACCGGCCAATTTTATGTAGCCGGTGAATGTATTATGTACACGTGTTCAACTGCTTCTTGTCACATGACCATAATTCAATGCATTTACAGTATGTATGTAACAACATATGTAAAGTCCAAACATGTTGGTGCAAGAAGGGCTGATCTTAATATTTTTGATGATCTACTGGGATTTTCACAGACAATCTCTAGGATATACAGAGAATGGGCTGAAAAGGAGAAAATATCCAGTGAGGGGTAGTTCTCTGGGCAAAAACACCTTGTTAGAGGTCAGAGGAAAATGGGCAGAATTTACAAATGACAAATTTTTACAAGCTAGGTAAGCTGAAGATCATCTCTCAACACACAACACATCAAAACCTTGCAGCAGTTCGGCTACAGCAGCAGAAGACCACACCCAACAAGTGCCACTCCTTTCAACTAAATGAGAATTTTTGCTGACCAAGTTTCTCTCTTTATGACCACAGGATAATGCATCATGTCACAAAGCTAAAATCTGCTCAAACAGGATTCTTGAACATTACAATGAGCTCACTTTAATTAAATGGCCTCCACAGTGCCACTGACAAATCTGCAGCTACTGCATGATGCTATCGTGTCAATTTGAATCAAAATCTCTAAGAAATGTTTTGTGTTCACGAATAACATTGCATTGTGACTACTATTTTGAAAAGAGAATTCTGCACTGCTGTGTGTTGGAATGTAATGTTGTGCGGTTTTGAGTGAAGTAAAGGTATGAGTGTTCACTATTACTGTCTTGTCGGTTTCATTAATCATACTGCTAAATATTACAAAATGTTTCCAGAACCGTGTTGAATCTATGCCTTGAAGAATTAAGGCAGTTCTGTACTACTAGCAATGTGTACCTAATGAAGTGTCCGGTGAGTATATACATATACAGTATACACTGTATGACAGAAGGTGCAAATTGGATATAAACAGACGTGCAAAGTTGCAAGCATGTAAACACACAAAGGCGCGAATGACTGCATGTACGTAAAATAGAATGTATGTAACTATTCTTGGTACTGGAGTGCAGAGAAAAAACCCTTATGTTAATCTGAGTGTGGGAGTGAGCTGTGCACCTGGTGTAGGAAGCATGAGTAATGGAACTTAACTTCACTTTTAAGACCTGTCAAATGAAAAGCACCAATATCGTGAGAGTTACTTGTCCTTAGATAGTGTGTTAGACCTGCGTGCCATTACATTCTAATACACTATTAATACATAAATTGTTGAAATTAACCTGTATGGATAGAAAGAAAGTGAGCTGAGTTTTTTTACTGAAAAGTTAACAGAGCCATGCATCTGCTCTGGATGATGGTGCAGCCTGTCTGAGTGAATGTGGATGTGCTGGAAGGTTTGTCATAGCATTGATACAGAGCCATTATTATATATTACAGAGCTTATATAATTCTTGTTCTTGTAATATTATAATGTTCTTGTTCTGATATAATATTGTTTCGCAGTTACAACTCATTCATAAGGTGGTTCATATGGTTCACATTTCATATATTGGATAAAACCTAGTTCATATGGTTCACATTTGACAAAATGTTGGATAAAACCTAGCAAATATTACAATATATACAATAGTAATGTTTTTCTGTAAAAAGATTAAATTTTTATTAGTATTTATAGAAGGAATCTTCAGTCAGAGATATCAGGTTGCCATTTATTTCTTTATTTTCATTAAAACAATTTCAGAAGTTGTTTCTTTCTACAATTCTCTCTAATTATTTTTAAGTGAGAGAATGAAGAAAGAATGATGAAGGAATGAATCTATATAGAGAAAATATAATTTTAAAATGAACTCCTTTCACAAACATTCAACAACATTAAAAGTATCTATAACTGTCTATAATTATATATAGTATACTATATAATATAGTGTCCTTTAATAAATAATAAAGTACAAAACAAAAAGATGTTTTTTATATATTTAATTGACATTATAAATCAAATTTATTTGCTAAAACTTGATCTATCTTGTTGTTATAAGAAACACCTTCGTGGTGCAGCTTGGACACATCCTCAGTGATGAACCCAGGGTCACGGGGTGTTTCGGGTCTTTGATCATCAGACACCCTCACCTGAGCGACCCAGCCGGGGATGATCAAACCCCGACTTGTGTCCAAGCAGCGCACTAAGCCATGCGTCGCCCCTTTTGATCCACAGCCACCTAGAGGCTTTCTCCGCTGCCTCGCAGATGTTTCTGGTGGCTTTCCTTTCTTGAGCACCTTTGATTCCAAGCAGCCTGAGTGCTCGGTGCAAGCTCTGTCCTGGGAATCCTCTGCAGCCAACCTCAATTGGCTCACAGCGAGCCCTCCACCCCTTCCGCCTGCAGTCCTCCACCAGTTCCAGATACTTCGCCTTTTTCCGCTCAAAAGCTTCCTCAATCCGGTCTTCCCAGGGGACTGTGAGTTCCAGTAGCACCACTTGCTTTGTACTCTCCGATGTTAGGACCATGTCTGGTCTGAGTGTTGTGCTGGTAATGTGGTCTGGAAACTTCAGATGCCTCCCCAGGTCCACCTTCAGCTGCCAGTCACCTGCTGTAGATAGCAGACCAGCTGGGACCTTTGGCTGTGACTGAGGCTTCTCCCCAGCCCTGACGAAAACAATATTTGGTCTTACTCGGGGCTGATGCTTGCTTTGCTGGATTCCGGTACAGATGGTGTCAGCTACTGCCTTCAGCACCTGGTCGTGGCGCCATCGGTACCTCCCCTCTCCCAGTGCTTTCGGGCAGCAGCTCAAGATGTGCTCCAGCGACCCTCTTGCAGGGCACAAAGGACAAGATGGTGCTTCCACTAGCCCCCAGCAATGCAAATTGGCTGGGCTCGGTAGGACATCATACACTGACTGGATCAGAAACTTGAGTCTTGCTGGCTCTGACCTCCAAAGTTCTGTCCAGGTGATTTTCCGAGTCTGTGCATGTTCCCAATTGGGCCACGCTCCCTGCTGACGCATAGCCACCATTTTACTACGCCGCTCCTCTTCCACCTCTGCTCTGACCTCACCCTGAATCATCTGCCGTCTGTCCCTCCCCTGCGCTCTGTCATAGCGCGGCATATTATGACAGCCGAGTCCTGCTCGCCCAATTGCCACAGACCCTACTAGCACACCATGCCGCAACCTTGCCTCTGCCCGCTGGACTGCCTCCTGCGCCCTCCACTTCCTTCCAGTCCTGACCTCTATGCCTGCAGAGGAGACTCTGGTGTCAGATGAGTCTCTGTACAGTAATACCTCCCTAGCTCTTGTTACTTTGAATTCCTCTGTAAGGCCTGAGAACGGGAGCTGGAGTTTGTTGGTGTGCCCATACAGGGCAATGCAGCTCAGGCACTTCGGCAGGCCCAGCCACCTGCGCAGGAACTGGCTGATGCTTCTCTCCAGGGTCTCCACCGTTGTTATTGGGACCTGGTACATCAATAGTGGCCACAAAAGCCTTGGCAGAATGCCATGCTGATATATCCAGGCTTTAAATTTCCCGGGAAGGCCTGCCCTGTCCACTGCTTCAAGCCAGGTTTTCAGCTCTGCGTGCATAGCCTGGATTGCTACTGTGTCTTTCAAAGTCACGTCAAAGAGCTTCCCCAAGCTTTTCACCGGCTTCTCCGTCAATGATGGTATCTGGAGACCATTCATGTAGAAGCGGAATTTGTCCTCAACTCTCCCCTTCCTCAACACAAGGGACCGGCATTTCGCTGGCTTGAATGTCATTCTCGCCCAAGATGTTAACCTTTCCAGACCTTTAAGGAGCCAGCGACACCCTGGCACTGATGTTGCTGTGACTGTTAAGTCATCCATAAAGGCTCTGATTGGTGGTTGGCGGGTGCCAGATCTGGAGAGAGGCCCTCTGCATTCCACTTCTGCCGCCTTGACAAGCATGGTCATCGCTAGAGCAAACAGCGTCACTGATATGGTACAACCAGTGATGATGCCTTTTTCTAGGCGGTGCCATGCTGATGTTATAGATCCAGATGTAAATCTCATACTAAAACTACTGTAATAGTCCTGTATGAGATCTGTGATCTTCTGCGGAACATAGTGCATCGTCAAGGCTTTTGTCACCAGCTTGTGAGGAATTGATCCGTAGGCATTTGCCAGATCCAACCATATGACTGACAAATCTCCTCGGTTCTCTCTAGCCTCTCGGATCAGCTGGGTTACCACTCCAGTGTGTTCAACGCAGCCTGGGAAGCCTGGAACCCCTCCCTTCTGTACGCTAGTATCAATGTAGGAATTCCTCAGGAGGAAATCGGTCATGCGATTGGCAAGAATCTTGAAGAATATCTTGCCCTCTACGCTAAGCAGTGAGATGGTACGGAACTGCGAGATGTCACTTGCGTTCTCCTCCTTTGGTATCCAGACACCTTCGGCATACCTCCACTGCTTGGCTACACTGCCTCTCCGCCATACTACCCTCATGATTCTCCACAGCCTCTGCAGAAGTCTTGGGCAATGCTTATACACTTTGTATGGCACGCCGCTCGGCTTGTTGTAATACAGTAAAAAGAAGGATCCCATTGGTTCAGTACAAGGGACAACCCCCAGGTTGGAAAAATGAGTCGAACATGGAAGTGCCTAAACGTGCAGTTCCTCGAATGACCGCTAGAAGCTAACTCCAAAAGTGAGTCAATTCCCAGAGAGCCCCATGTTAAAATTACCAACTTTACAAAAGAAATAAACATCTGCAACCTGGTACAAAAACAAGAAAGCTATCCAGAGCTTGATTTCCCAATCATGACAACTGTACAGGAGATGAATTTAAAATTCTTTTAAGCCATATATTTTGGCCAATTTGTACTGGTGCATTGCTGGTGCATGGCTATGACTTTAGCGAACCATCTGGAATCATTATAGTTTATATTAAAACAAGAAATGTAGGAGATGACACGGGGTAACGCGTAGGGTACAGATGACAGTTAAACACCAGTTAGCCACCATATTATTTTTGTTGAGCTAAAGCTAAGCTAGATGGCTTGTGGTGAATGAGCTAAGTAGGCATGTTCCAAACAACAGCCAGACTGTATATTGTAGCGTTTTTCGACGCTAGCAAAGGATCTTGGAGTACGAGTGAGCTTACTTGCTCCCCAATGCAAATGGCTGGGGAGTAGTTTATTACCACAGCACAAGCACACATACACAGATCAAGCACACACGCACCCAACTTGGCCGAAGCCACTAACCCAAACACCCTTCTCTCTTATGGTAGAGACAGAGAAAACCCCCGCAAAGCATGACGGTCTTCAGCCGCCGGCCCGCCCACGCCACAATATATTAACCAAGGTTTATGCAGAGTCAGCTCCTGCCAAGATGGCGACAACCAGAGTTCCCACAATTGAGCTTCAAAACCACTTTTCATGTGTGACATGGATGGTTTCTCCAGACCAGGCCCATATTGCTAGCATCCCATTGGTCCCCTTGACGTTTAGAGGCTTAACAAAATGTCACCCATTACCCTCACTAAGGGTGCTTTCACACCTATAGTTCGATTGCTTTAGTCCGCACCGGTCAGAAAAATGTTACAAAGTAGTAAACAGATGTGGGTACAGTTTGCTTTCACATATGCAGAGTTCTAAACGAACCAAAATAGACCGCGAAGCCCATCGGCACCGGAAACTATTTTCAGAAAATCGCGCCACTTTCAATAATCATGGAGGAACAGCTTTGCTTTGCGCTCATGGCGCTGATCCTCGCGCACTACATTGTACGTCAAATCATTATTTTCAGATAATTAATTTCGAACACGATTCGCGGCTGCGACTCCAAACCAGCTTCCCGGTTTATTCATCTCGCCGATGACGCATTTGCACGCCACTTCAGGGAGACATGTGCCCTCCTCCTGAATGATCATTTTGTTATTAGCCGGCGATCTTCCTGCAGATCCATCAGGTAATCCGTTGGCCTATCAAAACAGCCCAGCCACACATTTTTTCATCTTTAATGTGAATACAGAGAGGCACTTAATTTCCTCGGCACTCCACATTTCTCCGCGGTTTGATTTCATCGCGAGTCGCTTGAAAATTTTAATCGAGTCATCAGGAAGTGAAAAGAATTTTACCCACAACCGCGTATCTCTTATACCCAAAGTGCATTAAACTATACCATTTCATCAGATTTGGTTTGATTGCTTTCACACCAGACGAACTGTACCAAAGTAGAGTGGATAAAGTGTTCCGAGACCACCCCTTCAGGCAGGTCTCGGATCGATTGATTTGGTGCGCACCAAAGTACCGAGATTGCATTCACATCAAGGCAAACGAACCGAACCGAGGGACCAAACACGTTTGGTGCGCACCAAATGCTGTAGGTGTGAAAACACCCTAAGTGCTACTGATGCTTGTGGTTCATTCTACCCAAGATCTGCCATTCTTCTAGAAGCTTCAATGCTACTGCTATAAACAATCTTACAGCATGTAAAGTAAATCATTCTTCAGTCTGACTATCAATAACCTACCTTTCATTTCACTTTTTGGAAATGATAGACAGAGTCCCCACATGAGGAAGGTCCAAGAGGTGCCCCAAAGTGTCTGAATACTTTACTGTCTGTGCAGTTTGTATAATGGTGTAAATACAAATTGGAAAATAATAGGTGCATGAGTTGTGGAGATGAATTACTGCTGCTGCTGTCCTTTAACCAGGGGTGTGGTAAGGGCTGGGGATGTAGCCAAGATGACATACATTAAGGATCAAGAGAACAACCTAAAATACCCAAATTGTCTACGCTATTTTCTAGCCCTGTTAATTCAGTTGCTAGCCATTCCTCAAATTTGAAAGGGAATAAAACAGGAAGTATCTGGACTGATGCGTGACTAGAATATGTTAAGAAGCTTTTACTTCTCTTCCTGTGGTTCAACTTTGATTTGATTTTTTTTCTGTTTATTAAGGGCTTCCAAATGGTTGACCACTTTAAATAGTCTAAATAAGGAAATATTATTTGTTTAGTTGTTCTGGTCAAGTGTAAAATTATGTAAAAGAGACAATAAAATATGAATGACAAGCACCTCTTAGGATCATGAATACAGTAATACTTATTAGTTCATTCAAGAAATTCTGAATGATGGTTGCTGCAGTGACATATGACGTGATCAATGATGTAAGAATAAACAATTTAAAAACTCCAGTCAGACTACCATAGGAGGAAACCCAACAAAGCAGCTTAGAGGCGATAGCACTAATCTTTAAACCACTGTGCCACCTTCAGTTACTTGTGGACAAAACCTCATGAAAAACCTGTGCGATACTAAACTGAGCTAAAGTAGGATCATGTAATCCTAAAATGTGTGTTAGATATTAAAATATTTTAATCTGATCAAATCAATCACTCCTATCTTCCGCACAATGCACTTGTTGGTTATATTTTGCTCTGCATCTACAGAATTTCACCTCTCTCTCCATCACGCACTCTCTCTCTCTCCCAGAAGTAATAATTTATAGAATCTACTAAAATATTATACATTTGGACCTGCTAAAACCACTCACTGCACTTTTAATAATAATTTTATAGCACTTTACACATTTCTCAGAGATATGTAACATCTAAAAGCCACCATGTTCTAATAGGGGTAGTGGTGGCAGAGGTAGGTTGTTGATTTGGGGATCTGAGGATCTGTGTTTGAGCCCTCCCATCAGTAGGTTCCCACTCTCCATACTACTGTACCCCACCACTGCATGCACTGCCAGACCCAAGCCAGGATAAAATGGGAAGGTTGCAACAGGAAGGGCATCCGGCGTTTACACTTATACATATAGCAGACACCCTTATCCAGAGCGACTAACATTTTTATCTCATTAAACATCTAAGCAGTTAAGGATTAAGGGCCTTGCTCAAGGGCCCAACAGGGACAACTTGGTGGTGGTGGGATTTGGACCTTTCAAACCGTAGTCCAATGCCCTAACCACTGAAAAAAAAAAACCTGAGCCAAGGTATATGCGGATCAAATGGTCCGTTTGTGGCAAACCCTTGATGGAAGTAGCCAAAAGAAAGTTTCAATAGGAACAGAATACAATACTTAGTGTCATACAGACACACACCATGAGGTCAAAAGTACACTCACAATTCAAATCCATGTTGCCATGGAGTTAAGACCACCCAATTCCACTCGATGTCTTTTGCGCATTGCAGCATTTAAAGTTCCCCGTTATTGGAACTAAGAGTCCCAAAGCTGTCCAGCAAGACGATGACCCTGTGTACAAAGTCAGGTCCATGAAAACATGGTGTGTTAAGGCTGGAATTGAGGAACTCAAATGTCCTGCACAGAACCCTGACTGAAGTCAACCGCTCTGAGCACATTTGGGATCAACTAGAATGCTTGCCAGCTCTGCCTCCTCACACAACATTGGTACCTGAGCTCACTAATGCTCTTGTAGCTGAGTGAACAAACCTTGGAATGCCTTCCCAAAATTGAAACTGAGTTAGTTAGCATAATGCAGTGGTTCTCAAAGTGTGGGGCGCGCCCCACTAGTGGGGAATACAGCCATGACAGGTGGGGCGCAATGAATGGGAGGAAATTAGTGGAAAATAATAGGAAAGTACCTATTCTAATTCATGCTTTTCTTTATTGATAATGAAGAGCGTACACTCAAAACTAAACAATCACACACAAATAAATGGATCATTAATACAAGTAAATTGAATTGAAACCTGCGCAACCCACTGGGCAGCGCTGCGCGACTCTGACAGAAATAAACCGTGCCGACTATCCAAGTACATTTTACCCCGCTGGGATGCGCACGTACAAACCAGGCATGGCAAGGCAGAAACAATATTAAACAGTCCTGACATTTAAAATTTTTTTTTTTAAATAAAACACAGTGAGTCACGCAGGTTTGTGATTCGAGCTGCGCTGCGCGATCCACTGGGCCGCGCAAATAAACCAGATCATCAGATATCCAGATAGTCGCTATCCAGATAGTCGCGCTGCGCTGTACAGTATTTGCGCAGATATTTGGTTCAAACGGGTGCCGCGATTTCGTCCCACTTTTAATGTGTTTGGCTTCACATTCACTTCGACAATGGAAGAAGACGGTGCAGCAGCAGTGAGTTTGCTTACATGTGACGAAACCAACAACGAGGAGATTGTAAAGAAAAAAGGTGCCTCGTCTGTAGTGTGGAATTGGTTTGGGTATAAGAAAAGTGATACGAATGAGATGAACGTGATTTGCAGTGCACTGTTTTAACAAGTGGTGGAAACACGTCAAACCTTTTCTACCATCTGGCCAAAGTAAAAAAAATGTGGCAAACCTCAGCAATTCACAGTTTAAATAAAATTACATTATTTAAAAGAGTTTCTTTGTGTTTGAATTTTTATTTATGCATTTTCAGATACAAATTGCTATATTGTGATATATATCGTTATCGAGGTAGAAAATTGCTTCTACTGTACCGTGATAGAAGATTTTGGTTATATCGCCCACCCCTAATGAAGCCTATCTTGAGCTTGGATTCATGGTGGGAATGGTGGGGGCAGAAGAGGGACACGTGTGTGTTTTGTGTCTTAAACCGCTGGCAGCAGACCACATGAGTCCCAACAAATTAGGAAGACACTTAGAGACAACACACTCCAGTCACGTTAATAATCCACTCGACTTCTTTGAAAGAAAGCTGGCAGAATACAGACAGCAGGATAATCGCATGGTAAAATCTGAATCAGTGGACAGCAAAGCACAAATGGCTTCAATCAAAGTTGCATACAGAATTGGCCAGTGCAAAAAAACTACAAACGATTGCTGAGCAGCTAATAAACATGGGGTCAATTATGCAAAGATAAGTGACAACGTAAGCCTTGTATAACAATTGCACGTGTATTTTATCTGTTTTTAACTGTGTTGTTTGATCTTATTGGTTTAGAAATTGATATTTCAATAAACAGTAAACTTGGCCGATTTCGTTATTATTTTGTTGACAAGTGGGGCTTGAAAATTCGCTCAACCCCTTAAGTGGGGAATGACAGAAAAAGTTTGAGAACCACTGGCATAATGTATGCCAGTATCAGTATTTGTGTATAAGGCAAAAACAAACCATACTTGAATACAAACACATTCAAGTCTTGTTTAAAGTAACTGTTATCTTTTTACCATTTCTACCATTGTTAGAAGATTAGTTTTGTTCTTATTATTTTACCTGAAGGCATTCAATCAATGCACAATGCAGTATTTACCCTTAGCAAGAATTTTAATTGCTGCTAAGCTAAGCCAGTAATGTGAACTACTGTATATACATGAGTTTATCCTGTGTATTAACAAATAAAGCAGCCTAATTCGTTAAGTATGGAGAGACGCTTAGTCATTTCCTGTCTGTGGTGGTGCATTAAAGGGGAACAAGGTGGGGACGATCCCACAAGCCTTGAGCGGGCATGGACATTAAGGGGAACTTAGAGTAACAAGTATGAACATGAAAGCTGTCCACTAACCTGTCAGGTTATTCTGTTGTGGCCATCAAAACAGGAAGCACCTGGCTTTTTGACTTTGTGCCGTTTTTTTTTTGCTTCTCTTCTTGGGGTTAACAGTCATGAGCAAATTTAGAGCAACTTTAACTTATAAAGGAATTTTTTGCAAATGTCTAATTTGCTGTTTACTATATATCATTATTGTCATGGAAACATTATTTTGAGACTAAGTGTGGCATCAGCACAGTGCGTAAAATCGTGAAGATACAGGTCAAGTGCTTCAGGTTCACGTGAAAGATCAGACGTTATTTTGACTCTGGTTATTGGTGACAGGTAGTAATTCAGAATCTTCTGATCTTTTGGGTTTTTCACATGTAACATCAGAATGGTGCAAAAGACGAAAAAATAATATATCTAATGAGCTGCAGACTTTTTTCCAGAAACACTTAATTGATGAGACTGGCCAGACCAGCTCAAGCTGACTACAACCACACTTTATAACCATGGTGATCATTAAAAAACAAACGTCTCAAAAAGGAAGATGAGACATCAAGAGGAAGATGAGACATCTAGACTCCTCTCAGCCAAAAACAGGAAGCTGGGGCTAAAGTGGTCAGAGGCTAAAAACTGACAGTTAAATTTTGGGCAAATATTGCCTGGTCTTATAAATGTCCATTTTATCAGCTGGTCCATTAAGTATTGTTGCTGACAACAATCACTCCTTTATGGCTACAAATTATGTTATTTCCAGCTTCATACATTTACTGTATGTATTAACCAAGGTTTATGCAGAGTCAGCTCCTGCCAAGATGGCAGAGTGTTTTTTCCACCCTTTTGGACTTTTTGGGGGTCTTAACATGCTCAAAAACTCATGCAAATTGGCTGCCATTAGGATACCTGAGAGTCGCGTGGCCCGGGGCCCCCACACGAGAATTTGCTGTATAGATCATACACACTTTCACGTAGGCACACAAAACTCGGTACACATTTAGAGCTCATTGAGCCGAACAACTTTTGCACTGCATGTCATGGGCTCAACTCAACAGGAGACCGGTTATTTTGGGTCGTTAGCAAAAATGCACCCGATGGATTTTGATATACTCCTCCTAGGGAATTTATACGATCGCCACCAAACTGGGCCGATATGATCTTAAGACATTGAGGATGCAAATAGGTCAGCCATGATAATGTCTTAAACTTACACCGAAAAATGATTAATAACTTTCTGTTTGGCATAATATTGAGTGACATTATAGTGTGATGCTTACTTTCACACATCTGCGACCTATTGAACACACGTACACATCACAAATGTTAACAATCACACACACACACACACACACCTCTCCCTCATGACACACACACATGCACAAACAAACTTATATCACAATGTTAACAGTCAGACAGACACCCGCACATCACACACTCAAACTCATGTATATCACACATCACAAATTTCAACACTCACACACTCACATCTCTGTCTCAAAAGTACCGCACGCAGAAACACACACACTCACACACTTACAAGTCACATCTCACACACATCACACACATACTAACACACACAACACTAATGTTAGCACACAGACTCACACACCACACACACAAACATGCACAAACACATTTACTCGTCACACACACAGAAACACACACCTCTCTCCCTCACTCTCACACACACTAACCCTCACTCACACACACACACACACACACACACACTAACGCACTCAACAAATATTTAGGGCGCAAATTGACATTAGCCCTGTATAGTGTGTGATGTGTGCAAGTTGTGCGATGCAACCGGGTGGCGATGGATTTTTCGAGGTCTTAACACACTCAAATAACACAGGTTGTGCGGTGCCCCCGTGGGTGGCGATGACACAGGGTGCTTGGGCACGTCATCGTGGCTTGCAACTATATTTCTTATTATTATTACTATTATTATTATTAATTATAATCAAGTGGCGGCGCGGTGGTGTAGTGGTTAGCACTGTCGCCTTGCACCTCCAGGGTCTGGGTTCGATTCCCCGGCCAGGCTCGATTCCCTTCTCTGTGTGCATGGAGTTTGCATGTTCTCCCCGTGCTTGGTGGGTTTCCTCCGGGTACTCCGGTTTCCTCCCACAGTCCAAAGATATGCAGGTTAGGCTAATTGGCGTTCCTAAATTGCCCGTAGTGTGTGATTGGGTGTGTGAGTGTGTGTATGTGTGTGTGCCCTGTGATGGATTGGCACCCTGTCCAGGGTGTACCCCGCCTAGTGCCCGAAGTCTCCTGGGATAGGCTCCAGGTCCCCCGCGACCCTGAACACAGGATTAAGCGGTATAGAAGATGAATGAATTAATTATAATCAATTTAAATTTATTATTATTATGGTTATTATTATTATTATTATTAATTATTATTATTATTATAATCATTTGGCCATGCAAATTAACGTTTTATCAAATTTATATATATATTTTTTCTTTCTTTCTTTTGTTTATGGAAAATATTTTTTGTACGAAACATTTCTAATATGAACAAAGCATTTCTTAATTTGGCCACTGGGTGTCGACAGAAAACACGCAAACTATAATTTTTTAACTAGTCTATTTTATTTTGTTTTTCCGACCTGTCTTTAGAAAATTAGCACCTTTTACACCGGGATCCACGAGTGACACGCCAATCAGAGAACTGGTAGTAAAATTAAACCAATCGAAACGAAGGCGGCGGGATATTAGTGTCCAGTCTAGGAGAGACGTGTCAGAATATGCGTGCGAAAACGGATTAACGGAGGTGGTTTCCAATGTCTGGTAATGTCTTCCGGGTTGCCAGGTCCAATGTTTTACCTCCATTTTGACCAAGACAAACGCAAGGAGAGTGTTGAAAAAAGTAAAATGGGAGATAAAAGGTCCAGTTAAAGTTATCTGGGTTCCTATTGAGTCCAGTCTAAAGCTATGTACATGTGTAATGTATGAATAAATTATTTATTTTGTGATATGCCTTTGTAGCAAATCGTCTGGATGCAGAGGTGGAAAGTAACGAATTACATTTACTCGCGTTACTGTAATTGAGTAGCTTTTTTGTGTATTTCTACTTTTTAAAGTAGTTTTAAAAATCTGTAATTTTACTTTTACTTAAGTACGTTTAGTTTGAAGTATTGTAATTCGCTACATTTTAAATCATATTCGCTACTGAGTAAAAAATAAATGAATGAAAATGATAAAACAATAAAAAAAATATGATGCTTTGTATAAATGCTCCGTTGCGCCGCGTGTGTGTATCAAGTCCTGGTCGCGCGCCGATCCAGACTCCACTCCAGGTTTTCTGACATCGGCACCTACCTGACCTTCCACACGGCCGCTTCCGCCCTGAGTGACGTCATCGACTAACGCGACTGGAGAGAGACGCGCGAAAGATGAAAGAGGTTGTGATTTTGGCGTTTTGATATTTGGTTGTGTATTCTGGTTTTGACTTTTTGCCTCCAATTGACTTTGATTATTGCTTTGTCCCTTTGGTTTGGTTGGTCTTTGTATATATTTGTAGATAATTTCACTGTATGTCTGGGCACTCACTAGTAGCAGGGGCGTGGCTACCATTTATTTTTGGAAGAGGGAGTTTATTTGGGAATTTATTTGTCAGGAATAAAATAAAGATAGCTGACTACCTTATTGTACGGAATGATGGGGGGGGGTGATAAAATTATATATACATAATATATATAAGGTTATCAAAGCAGTCCCACAGCTTAATCATAGCTAAAACAATCCAGTGAAATATTAGACTGTGAGACTTTTTTGAGCCAGGTATTTTATATAGTTTAGCTTAGGTTTATATTTTATATAGTTTATATAGGTTTAGGGAGTCCGGGAAGGTACCTGTATTTTTGTTTGTGTTTTTTTTTTTTTTTTTTTTGCAGGTAATCTAGCTACTAAATATAAATACCATTTTGTTTATTATTTTGGCCTGGGTCCATCCTGAATCTGATCCTCCTCCTGTTGTGTGTGTGTGTGTGTGTGTGTGTGTGTCTGTGTGTGTATAAAAACCTCATTTTTTCATCAGTTAATGATTGGATCTAGTTCTTTCTGCCATATACCACCATTTCCATACAGTTTAAAATAGAACCCTGAACCATTCTTTTGCTGTATGACCCTAGACTGGGACGTAACACCATATTTAAGTGACCACTTTGATTTTCAAGCACAAGAAAGACAACAGCTTTATTATGTTAAGGTGTTCCTTCAGGTAAAAAACAACTAGTTTGAGATTTTCTATCTGCTCATCTTTTTTGAACTACGCTAGAATGCCTCATCCCACCCCCGCTGTTAAAAAAATAAAAATAAAAAAGTAACTCGGTAACTTTTACTCTGAGTACATTTTTTAATGAGCTACTTTTTACTTTTAGTTGAGTAGATTTTTATAATGGTAACTTTACTTGTACTTAAGTAAAATTTCACTGAAGTAACAGTACTTGTACTTGAGTACAAAATTTTATTACTCTTTCCACCTCTGTCTGGATGATATATGGAGTGGACAAACACAAAAACTGTAAAGAAAAAATCGTACAGGACAAGACGGATTTTAGCCTAGTTAGAGACTTTCCAGGAATTAAAGTATCTGGCAACCCTATTTGCAGACGTTAAATACACTGACGAAGTGTACTTCACAGGGTGCTCCCTACCCCCTGCGCCGTTTGCACTGGGAATGTCAGTGAAGGGACCTTCCCTCGACAAAATTCACTCAGCGACGTTACTTCCTTCGTGAGTTACCATGGTAACATAAGCCCTCGGATACCTGTGGCTGCTGCCATGAAAATTTCACACTACGGTCATTAAATTTTGTTTGTTTAAAAAAATGTTGAATATTTGTTGAAACAAACTTTTTGAGTCCTTTTAATATGATGTCCTCCTCGATATATAATGATTAAAACTATCTATATCCTTTTTCGAGCTCCATTTTTTTCACACTCCAGCGAGACGCTATAACTGATGGGAATTTTTAAATTCCTTTTTCCGGTGAAGTGAACACCTGTTGTCCTACACCGCTCGCAGTTCGCTTTGAACTGAACATTTTCGCTCCCTGCAGTTTGGAATCACACTTATCATGGCTGAACACTCTGAAGAGTATACTTCCCAGGGTACTTCAGGCTATTTGGAACGCACCTATTACTTTGGCTGCAGTTGCCTATAAGTCATTGCGCCTCGAAAAAGGATTGATATATTTATTACCATTATTATCGAGGACGACATCATATTGGGACACAAAAATGTACATTTTAATTTGATCAAGAGATCCTTAGTATTATATGGGCTAATAATCTGTACATCTTTAATCAATTATTATTATTAATCAATAATTTATTTACAACGTGTACAAATTTAAATAGTATTATAATGATATCAGTATTTGTTTCAATAAATATTCAATATTTAATGACCGTAGTGTGAAATATCCACAGCAGCAGCAACAGATATCCGAGGTTCACTGTTTTTCCATCTTTTTCCCAGGTTATGGTTTCCTGCAGGAGAAGCTATAACTGAACATTTATCTAGAAGGTGTCATGTCTCTCCCCTGACAGCTTGGAGAGTACTTCACGAGAGTAGAAGCATCTAAAAAGAATAAGTATTGTCATGAATCATAAAACAATTGGTAATACTCATATACAGCTGTGGCCGAAAGTTTTGCAAATTACACAAATGTTAATTTTGAAGTTTGGTGCTTTAGTGTTTTTAGATCTTTTTGTCATATGTTACTATGACATACCGAAGTAAAATTACAAGCATTTCATAAGTTTCAAAGGCTTTTATTGACAATTACATTACGTTTATGCAATGAGTCTGTTAACCCTTCTTTTTCAAGACATCTGCAATTAGCCTTGGCATATACTCTCAAACAACTTTAAGGTCCACATCCTGACTGATGGCAGCCCATTTTTGCAATCAATCCTTGCGGTTCATCAGAATTTGTGGGTTGTTGATTATCCACCCACCTCTTGAGGATTGACCACAAGTTCTCAATGGGATTAAGGTCTGGGGAGTTTCCATGGACCCAAATTTTCAATGTTTCACTTAGTTATCAATTGTGCCTTATGGAAAGGTGCTCCATCATACTGAAAAGAGATTGTTTGTCACCAAAATGTTCTTGGATGATTGAGAGAAGTTGATCTTAGAGGATTCTTTTGTACCATTCTTTATTCATGGTTGTGTGCCCACTCCCTTGGCTGAGAGGCAACCCCACACTGTTGGCTTGGCATGACACAGGACTGAAGGGTAGTGCTCACCTTTTATTCTCTAGACAAGCTTTTTCTGGATGCACCACACAATCGGAAATAGGATTCATCTGAGAAAATGACTTTACACCAGTCCTTAGCAGTCCAATCCATGTACCTTTTGCAGAATATCTGTCTGTACCTGATGTTTTTCCTAGAGAGAATGGAGAAGGTGAGGACCATCAGTCCTGTGTCATGCCAACATATACACGCTGGCTACAAAATAGAACCTTTCCCCCTCCCCCCTTAAAACAATCACATTTTGTTATTTTGTGGCCCGAAATGAAGACAGAAGACAGTTTTTGTTTCATACATCTGTATTTACTCAGTGCAGCTTTTAATATCCATGGGAAATATATAACACCAATAAAAAATAAAAAATAGAAAATGACATTCATCTGTGATCATTTTGATTAGCTCATCATGAAAAGAGCTTTCCTTGAGCATTTCAGTCCCTGTTAGTGAAACTGAAGCAAGCAATCTACTATATTTGGTAAGGCACTGTCAAAAAATCTCCAGGTTAATTTCCCCCAAAATTATAAAGGCTTTATCACTGCCACTATTACAAATTCTCAACAACTGTGGCTTGTATGGGAGGGCTTTCAAAACTAAGTCAAGTCAAGTAAGCTATTATTGTTGTCTTAACTACAGTGGCTTACAAAAGTATTCGGCCCCCTTGAACTTTTCTACATTTTGTCACATTACAGCCACAACCATAAATAAATTTTATTGGAATTCCACGTGAAAGACCAATACAAAGTGGTGTACACGTGAGAAGTAGAACGAAAATCATACATGATTCCAAACATTTTTTACAAATAATTGAAAAGTGGGGTGTGCGTAATTATTCAGAATTACTCACACCATCCATCCATGTGATCCATGTGACGAGATCTTGTGGAAAAACTTTATTGGCGTACAATTGTACTCAAGTGTGAAGTACTAAATACCCAGAAGGCCTCTGTTCAAGAGGCCTTGATCTGCTCGCTACAATAAAAGATTAGGCGCCTGCACGACAAATTGGGGAAGTAAAAAATATACAGGTAGAAGGCAGGGATAGGAAACAAAGCAATAAGTAAAAATTATAATACAAGGCAAGATAATAATACTAATAATATTTACTCCTTTTTATTTTGTTTTATAGCTGTTCACTCATAACTAACGATATTTAAGCAGAAAAGTATGCAAAGTGTGACTCAAGAACAACCCGTACACATAGATGGCAAGAAATAAGGAACTTAAAAGCAGGCAGAACGTAATGGAAAAGTTCTTTGCCAAAATAAGATTAACAGAGATGCTTAGGAAAAGTTAAAAGAAATAACTTTCAGTTCCGTTTTTTTCTGGACACAGAGCACAGATGGTCAGACTTCCCGTTTTAAAGCTAAAAAACAAACGGATCAATAGTTAATAATCAAACTAATTACTACCCCTTACTACACTTTATATTATACTACATAACCAAAATTTATCCATGAAGGTTTTAACGTTTTGAATAGTAATTAATTAATTAATATAATTTCTAATCATTAATGTATACATATACACTGTATTATCAAACGTCAGTGTTTAAAATCATATAGGTTAATAATCAAATTATGATTTAAGAAAAATAGGATTATTTTATGAATCAAAATATTAATTATCAGTTTTTTAAATAAGGAAAAATAAGTATAATAATTATGTAATAATAAAAATATTTAAAATAATATCATATAATGCAATCAAGCTTTGACAAAATTAATAAAATTGACCCTAACTGTACTTTGTCAGGGTGTACTTAGACCCTAATTCCTAAGTCCAATAATTATTAATTATAATCTTCAGATCATAAAAAGAATAAATAAATAAAGTATAATAAAACTAAAAATTGGCCAATAAATTATTTCAATAACTTTAAAGAAAGTTATTGATAGGAAAATAAGAATAAGATTATTATGCATCTTAGAAAAAGTTTAAAACTTTCTCAGACAAAAACCCAAGTCTTCACAAGCAGTGGTCAATAGTCTGGTTAGGAAAACAGGAACAAATCAAACTTTCTCCAAAAAAGGGAAAAATGATCTTTAAGGCCTACCCAGACATGAATAAATATGAGATGAGAGGGGACAATTATGTAATGGGGAGGTGCCACATCAATCTGACCTGAACAAAAGTATCTTATGAATATTATAATATATCTAATGAATATTAAGTAACTATTCGATTTATGGAGGAGCAAACAATGATGTAATTGCTAAGTGAAGGTATATAAACCATGAAAATTGGGGAAGAAATGCAGAATTTTTGTGGGGTGTCTGTTGTCTTCTGGCTGGCCAGTCAAGTGCTGTCCATGTACTTTTGGTTGTAATAAACCTTTTTGCTCTTTCAATGCTCAAGTAGTTGTTGTGTTTGTGTTTAGAAAATTGCCACAATTTACAAAATTTGCCACGACAATCTCCAACCAAAAGCGGGGCACCAGGATGGGTCAGACATGTCCGGAGGGCAGAGGGAGTCTGGATCACTGACAGCTCAGGAACGACATGTATAGCTCGACAGAGAGAGGGAAAGAGAGAGGGGGAGAGAGGGAAGACAGAGAGGGAGAGAGAACAGGATAGGGGAGAGCAGAAAAGGAGAGATAACAGTTAGGTACTGTATGGTCGCAGTCACATAATGTAGAATGTGAATGTATATTTAGTGTAGAGTGCACGCAGAGACTCCGGCAGTACTAACTATGACAGCATAACTAAAAGGGGAGAGTGAGAAAGAAACACAGACTTGAGGGCTCCCTGAAGTGTAAAGCATCAAACAATCACCTCACCGTCAACAAACCTGAGTGATCAATGAGAGTGGGGAAAACAGCATCTAAGCATACCAGTTCACCGTAATACTCTACGTCCATGAGTCCCCCAGATCTGCTCCTTTACCCAAGACAAATACACTCACCTAAAGGATTATTAGGAACACCTGTTCAATTTCTCATTAATGCAATTATCTAATCAACCAATCACATGGCAGTTGCTTTAATGCATTTAAGGGTGTGGTCCTGGTCAAGACAATCTCCTGAACTCCAAACAATGTCAGAATGGGAAAGAAAGGTGATTTAAGCAATTTTGAGCGTGGCATGGTTGTTGGTGCCAGACGGGCCGGTCTGAATATTTCACAATCTGCTCAGCTACTGGGATTTTCACGCACAACCATTTCTAGGGTTTACAAAGAATGGTGTGAAAAGGGAAAAACATTCAGTATGCGGCAGTCCTGTGGGCGAAAATGCCTTGTTGATGCTAGAGGTCAGAGGAGAATGGGCCGACTGGCAACTGGGCAAATGGGCAACTTTGAGTGAAATAACCACTCGTTACAACCGAGGTATGCAGCAAACCATTTGTGAAGCCACAACATGCACAACCTTGAGGCAGATGGACTACAATAGTAGAAGACCCCACCGGGTACCACTCATCTCCACTACAAATAGGAAAAAGAGGCTACAATTTGCACAAGCTCACCAAAATTGGACAGTTGAAGACTATAAAAATGTTGCCTGGTCTGATGAGTCTCGATTTCTGTTGAGACATTCAAATGGTAGAGTCAGAATTTGGCGTAAACAGAATGAGAACATGGATCCATCATGCCTTGTTACCACTGTGCAGGCTGGTGGTGGTGGTGTAATGGTGTGGGGGATGTTTTCTTGGCACACTTTAGGCCCCTTAGTGCCAATTGGGCATCGTTTAAATGCCACGGGCTACCTGAGCATTGTTTCTAACCATGTCCATCCCTTTATGACTACCATGTACCCATCCTCTGATGGCTACTTCCAGCAGGATAATGTCACAAAGCTCAAATCATTTCAAATTGGTTTCTTGAACATGACGATGAGTTCACTGTACTAAAATGGCCTCCACAGTCATCAGATCTCAACCCAATAGAGCATCGTTGGGATGTGGTGGAAGGGGAGCTTCGTGCCCTGGATGTGCATCCCACAAATCTCCATCAACTGTAAGATGCTATCCTATCAATATGGGCCAACATTTCTAAAGAATGCTTTCAGCACTTTGTTGAATCAATGCCATGTAGAATTAAGGCAGTTTTTAAGGCGAAAGGGGGTCAAACACCGTATTAGTATGGTGTTCCTAATACTCCTTTTGGTGAGTGTATATTTATAAAAACGCTTGATTAAATAAACAGGTTTTTAACACTGAGACTGAGTCCCGAACACTATTTGGAAGGCTATTCCATAACTTTGGGGCTGTAAGAAAAAGCTGCCCCCAGCTGTAGTTTTCAAAATATGCGGTACTGACAAGCAGCCTGCATCCTTTGATTGAAGTAGCCGTGGCGAATCGTAAGACACTAGTAGTGATGGGAAGTTCGAATCATTTTAGTGACTCGGTTCTTTGAATCTCGTTCATCAAAATTAACAAATCTTTTTTTGAGTCATTTCGTTCATTTGATCAGAAATAAATTAAAATGTTGCGTTTTCAATAAAAATACCCCCAATTTGTCTACATACACAAATGTTGGCTATAGTTCCAGTTATGAAAATATTACAATGTAACTAAGGACATATTTTAATAAACAGAATGAGTAGCTAACCTCTTATAGCTTCCAATCTGAGTCATTCGTTTTTTGAATCTATTGCACCGCATAGCGTCTATGGGAGTCACGTGTTAAAAGAACGAATTCAATTCAATTCAATTCAATTCAATTTTATTTATATAGCGCTTTTAACAATGGCCATTGTCTCAAAGCAGCTTCACAAAAATTAAAGAAATTTAACAAAAAATAATAATAATAATAAAAAAAATTATAATAATAATAATAATAATTATAGAAAAGAAAATAATTGGAAGTGTGGATGTGTGAGAAAAATGTGCAGATAATAATAATGAGACGAATGAATTAAATTTCTCTGATGAGCAAGCCAAGGGTGACGGCGACGGTGGCAAGGAAAAACTCCCTGAGATGGCATTAGGAAGAAACCTTGAGAGGAACCAGACTCAACAGGGAACCCATCCTCATTTGGGCGATAACAGATAGAAATGATATAACATCTTGTTTGTTGTGCAGGTGAAAATTCAATATGACAGAAATTATTTAAATTGACATGAAGACCAGTTCAGCATAGGGATGAGTCAGTAGGTGCAGAGGGCAGATGAGGTCTGGATCACTGGAAGCACAGGAGCAGCATGTGTAGCTCCAACCATCATAAAGCTGAATCCAGCTGGAGCTGGTCCTTCTCTGGATGCCTCAGGAACCTCGCAGGGTCGGCCTTTGTCTACGGAAGCTGGCAAAATCTCCCGATGCCTCGGGATGGGTAGAGAAATACAGAACAGATGGGGAGAATTAGCGTAGTTGCCATTCGGGATAGGTGTACTGGAGTATGAGATTATGGGATGAGTTATGTGTATGCCAGATTAAAAAGATGCGTCTTGAGTCTACTTTTGAACTGAGAAACCGTGTCTGCTCCCCGAACACTGTCTGGAAGGCTATTCCAAAGCTTTGGAGCTAAATATGAAAAAGCCCTACCCCCTTTTGTAGATTTTGAAATTCTGGGAACTACCAGAAGTCCGGAGCTTTGTGATCTTAAGGCGCGTGGTGGATTGTAGCGCATCAGAAGACTGGTTAGGTATGTGGGAGCTAAACCATTTAAGGCCTTGTATGTAAGTAATACTATTTTGTAATTTATTCTAAACTGAACAGGTAGCCAGTGCAGGGATGATAATATTGGGGTTATATGATCATATTTTCTGGATCTAGTGAGAACCCTGGCAGCTGCATTTTGGATTAACTGAAGCTTGTTTATTGAGGATGCAGGACAATCTCTCGAACGACTCGAGACTCGAAGACCGACTAGCACAATCGTTCAATACTGTTTCCTGTGTACTGCACTCATAGCGTCTCACTCATAGTAACATTTCACTGCATATCGTATTGTGTATGACTGTGTATGTGACAAACTTATAATTAGATTTTTTTTGTCTATGGGAGTCACGTGTTAAAAGAACGAACGATTCTAGACTTGAAGACTTATTGCTGAGAATCGTTCAATACTGTTTCCTGTATATAACATAAGGAGGTCTTGCGATGCTTTGCGCATGCGCGCCCAATAGAAAATGAACGAATCACTCTCTGAGACCACTCGTTCATCTGAGTCATGTTAAAGATTCGTTCAAAAAGAACGAATTGTTCATGCACGACCCATCACTAGACACTAGGAGTTCACTCAGATACTGCGGCGCGAGACCATTTAATGCTTTATATGTCAAGAGTAGTATTTAAATAGGTGTGATGTGCTCGTATCTTCTATTTCTAGTGAGGACTCTCGCTGCTGCATTCTGAACTATGTGGAGCTTGTTTCTGCACCTACAGTAGTTGAACAACCAGACAGTAAGGCATTACAATAGTCCAACCTAGAGGTGATAAAAGCATGAACTAGTTTTTCTGCATTGTTGACCTATGACTAGAACTTCTGTCTCATCTAATTATGCCCACAATCCTAGGATTAGTAAAACCTAGTTAAACCTTGGATTGCGGGCGTAATTCATTCCGGGGTTTTGCATATTAAAGCACTCATATATCAAAGTATTTCCCCATGAGAAATAATGGAAACTCAGATGATTGGTACCACAACCCGTTTCACAATTCTTTTAACAACAAAAAGGGCATAACAACTGTGTTAATTTACAGTTTATAGTAAAAGACCATTTGTAGTGAAAGATGATATTGCAAATTGACAGTTGTTAATAGTGATCTTCACTGCCATCACATTCATTAACACAACATTTACCTTTTTTCTAAAATGGGAACCATTTCATTACAACACATCTCATTACAAAATAAATTCCAATTTTATGTCTTTATACAAAACACGTCATTTGATGGTTTATAGATGGAACAGCCTTAACAAATGTATTACGATAGATCACTCCAAGTAATTTCTTTTATTTCCCAAGTAATGCGATATAACAGTATAAATATATAATATAAACATACTTCAAAACCTTAAAAATAATAATGTTTAACAGAATTACACACGAAAAAGATATTGATGAGATTCATCAGTTGATGTATTTATTGTTTACACAGATAAATACTTTTGAGTCAGACTGTTAATGACCTAAAAAAAGGGGAAGAAAAAGAAGATACATATAATTACATGTCCAGTAGTCCATTCCTCATATCTTATCAGCATGAATTAGAGGGAAATTTCTAAGTAAAAAAGGTTACATTTTAAATTTTCAGTATACTGTGATGTTTAGAGGATCTGATGTCACTATAGGAGGAGGTTGCGGTCCTGCTGGTCCCAGGTTCAGTTCTGCCTCACATCTGTACTGAACTCCATCATCATCTTTGCTCGGTGAGATCTGAAGTATCACATTTTCATTAACAGGAAATATGTCTTCACCTTTTCTTTTCAAGCTTTCTCTTTTCACAAGATGGTGTCCTTTGTACCAATTTACAGTGAGGAGACGAACAGGAGCAACATTTTGAACATCACACTGGAGCTTGTACTGTCTGCCTTCAATCATTGGCCCTGTGTGATTCACAGTGCTGATAGATGCCCAGTCTGGACGCTCTGTAAGAAAGGATTCAAAATTTTTTTTATTGTATATGGCATTCTGAATAGGGCAAAAGTTGTTATATCTCATAGCTAATGGGTAAGATATGACTCACTGTAAACAATAACTATGAGGTTGTTTGAACACTGCGTTTTCATATTCATGAAGCAATATGGCTGGATGTCGTAGTGCGTGAGACGGTCTACCCTCCAGGTGATGAGCTGAACATTTTCTTCCATGTCCACTGCTCCCTGTGATGCCTCCCAGCCCATGCCATGGTGGATGATCGTTGTGGAACAGTTAGCTAAAGCTGAAGCACCAAACTCCACTACTAATTTAGCAGGCCAAATTTTAATGGGACAATCTGCAAAAACAAAAAATGGGTTTGAGTGAAATCTAGACCTGGATTTTGTCCACAATATTTTTGGATTTGTTTATTTTTATGCTATAGGGACAGCCATAACATTACGACCACTGACAGGTGACACAAATAAAAATTTATTATATTTTTACAATGCCACCGAGTGGGGGGGATGTTGAGCAGTGAGTGTACATTTTTTCCATGAAGTTGATGTGTTGATATCAGAAAAAATCGGCATGTAAGGTTTTGAGCGACTGTTACAGGTGGAAGGTAAACTTGTGAACCCAGCAACAAGGTCATGGGTGGAAAGGGCCCAATTTTTTTAAAAATTGGGAGAAAGGTGTCAGAACGCACAATGCATTGCTGTTCATTGCAAATGTTCACAGACACAAACTGGTTACTTCATAACTTACAGTATTTAAGTATCTGCTACTGACAGCTTGGTGCCAGATACCACAGCACTGCTTCAGCGCTCTAGTGGAGTTCATGCCCTGAGGGGTCAGGGCTGTTTTAGTGGCAAAAGGTTGGACTTATTGAATATTAGATGAGTGGTCATAATGCTACAGCTGATCAGTGTAGTTGTTCAGTTTATTCAGAATGTGTTTCTTCCAGTTTCCTCAGTTTCCTCTCATGTGTCAAAAGTACACCAGTAGGTAAGCTGTTTATTACAAATGCACCTAGATGTGAATGTGTGAAGCTTGGTGAGCCATAATAAATTCCACCCAAGGTAAATTCCTGCCTCAGATATTAAACTATAACAAACATGAAGTGGTTATTGAAGACAAATGAATGAATGAATGAATGTTCAGTTTCACATTCCAACCCTAGTGTTTTACAGCTTATTGACCACTATGGGGAGAACAATGTCCCAAAATGACAGACTGACTGTCCATTGCATTGAATATCACAATAAATATAATAATTTAATGCCAAAAATTTGGACAAGGGTTCAACTGTTTTCTTTTTCTTTTTTCTTTTTTGGACAGCAGCCCTTGCAGAAGTGTTAAGTGTTGTAAATGTGCAGGTGTATCACCTTTCAACTGATTTAATAGTTTCGATTGCTTTGGAATTATAAATTATAATACACTGTATTTTTTGCAATGAAACTAAACTTTGTTTTTAATTGCATTAATAAATTGTTCCGTCAAAGCTGACACTGTACTTAAATAATAAATTTATAATAATATGGACTGGTCCAAAGACATGCAGATTAGGCTAATCCTCCTAGGATAGGCTCCAGGCCCGACACAAACCTGAATACAGGACAAAGCGGTATAAATGAGTGAGATAGTGAGTGAGTGGACCAGCGGGCATGACTTTTATTTCTACCTAACTCCAGAGTGCTCACAGGATAAGTTTCAGATCCCTGACCAGAATAACATGGTGACTTAAAATGAATAAAACATAATCATCTAACCTGCCAATTGCCTAGACTTTTTTGCCAAGTACTACATAAATCTTTCCAAGAACTAGAAATGTCTACACAGAAACACTAGCATGATATAAGGATTTGTAGATAGCTGACTAGTTATTACTGTTTCAAGATGAAGTGTATATATTATATGCATTTTGGAATAAACTTAAAATCCAACTAGCCGGTAATTAAATACAGTTTCCGTCACAGTAGACACTTCTCACAATCTCACAACACAGTATCGAAGTATTTATTATACATCGGTATCTATTACTTGTTTGTATCCTCTTTAATCTGTTTTATGACTTCATTTACACCAGTCTTATCGGTCTTACCTTCTACATTCACTGTGACTGTCCTTGTGTCTTTCCCAAGGTCATTCATAGCAGTGCATGTATATACACCATCATCAGCAAATGTGGCTTCAGAAATTGTCAGTGTGGTTTGCCGCTTCCCAGTGGCTTTAGTTTGACTCTGAAAGCTCCATGTCACTTCAGGTTCTGGATTTCCCCCTCCAGTGCAGCTCAGAGACATGGTTTCACCTTTCTGCATCACATGTGATGAAATGTCTGACTCAATCTCTGGGCCATCTGTGGAAAATGTTTACACAGGCAAAAATCTTGAATATATTGCTGTGTATGTAGCTGTAGGATAGATTATTTTTATAAAATTCTAAAATGGCAGTGGTATAAGGAGAATAAGGCACTTTTTTTTTTTTAATATGAGTATAATTTTGCATTTCAAACCAATGAATAATAAATTCAACAGCACTGTGGTATAAATACCATACCATACCACTTTATTTCTTAAGCACTTTAAAACAACAACAAAGCTGACCAAGTGCTGTACAAAAAGTCAACATGAATGAAAGAAACCTATACAGAACATTAGCAACATTTTAAATAAATCACATAAAATATGTTACATAATAGAAACCTGTTATTTGCAGCTTGATCTATTATCAGAGAAGTAATCAACCTTCAATCAATCAACCAAAAAATAACTTACACAGAACATTAACAGTCAGACTGTGCTTTTCAACTCCACGCTTGTTCACAGCCGTTATCACATAGGTGCCGCTGTCTCCCCTTGTGAGATTATAAAGAGGGTTCACAGTTTTTCCATCTTTTTCCCACCTGATGTTTGCTACAGGAGAAGCCATAACTAAACATTTATCTAAGAAGGAGTCATGCTCTTTCCCCTCATAGATAGCAGGACACTTAAATGTAGGAGCATCTAAAATGAATAGAGAGTCATCAGTAACAAAATATGTAAATCTGCAAATTATAAAAACAATTGATGACACCTATATAGTCTTTACAGCTTTTCCACTCACACTCCACTGTGATCTTTATGCCACAGGATGCTCTTCCCACATTGTTGATCGCAAGTAATTCATACGTGCCCGAGTCATTCCTGCTGAGAATCATATCAGAGCTGACCGGTGATTTGTCTCGATGCCAGGTGATAGTTGGAGTTGGGTTTCCCGTAACATTATATGGATAAGAGCTCAAGGGGGTGTTTATCATAGGAGACCAATCTGAACAAGGTTTAATTACAGGTTTGTCTGAAAAATAGGCATAAACCAATGTAAGATACCATGTAATGTAAGATACCATGTTTTGTGATAAATATGTAATGTCTAAAGCGTCTTTAAAGCACTCACAGTGAACTGCAACTTTGAGAAGATTTGATTTGATCATAGGAGAAGGCTGAGGTCCTGCTGGTCCCAGTTTCAGCTTTGCCTCACACCAGTACTGAGCTTCACCTTCATCTCTGCCAGCAGTGATCTTATGTGAACCCGTCTTATTACTAGGAGTTTTGGTGGGCAAGTTTGCAAATCCTCTATTTTTTAATAATTCTTCCCCTTTGAACCAGAAAGCAGCGAGGACGTTCACAGGAGCGAAATTATAAACGTCACACTGGAGCTCATACTTTTTGCCTTCTATCATCGGTCCTACATGATTCACGATGCTGAAAGACACCTCGTCTGGAAGCTCTGAAAAGAGACATTATTTATCTGCCTTCATCATCTTTCTTACAATATTTGAGTTTTTATTTATTTGAGATTGTGATCCACATGTTAACTGTGACAGCCAAAGATCAGTAAATCAGCTTACTGTACACGGTGAGGGAGAGAGTTCTCCTGCATTGTACACCATTCAGGATCATGTAGCACACTGGCTCTATTTCCCAGTCAGTCAGATTGTCTGTTTTCCAGATGACGGTCTGATTATCAAGCGATGAAACACTTCCCAGTGAAACATCCCAGCCCAGGTCAGTGTATTCAGACAGGGAACTGCAGCTCACTGAGACAGGATCTCCATATCGTACCACCAACTCAGGAGGGTCCAGGACAAGGTCAGAGCATTGGCTGGATTGTGCTATTGTTAGGAATCATACACATGTGTATGTTTAGCTGAGGTTTATACTTTATACTATATAGAGATCATTATTCCAATGCTCAGTTGTATGTGCTTTGCTGAATATATTATATCTCTCTGAGGAATGGAGTCAGTTGAATGATAAACAGTTAGCATTTACCAATGGTTGAATGTAACAGAGCATGAGGAGCGTTCAAGTCAAACCAGTACTTGTGATAAACATTTCGGGTGGATGAAGGCCTAAAACCTATGAACATTTACAGAAGACTTCAAGCACAATGTAGTAATTGGTATAAGTGCATTAGTGTAGTGTAGCAGGGGATTATAGAGATAAATAAAGGGAGTTTTTACTCATAACTGTGTTCTGTTATTCTGTATAATCAAAAGTGCTGATTTGACTAGAATGCAACACAGAAAAAGAAAGTCTACTATTGGTACCTTCAGATTATTCATTCATTCATTCATTTTCTATACCGCTTAATCCTGTGTTCAGGGTCGCGGGGACCTGGACCCTATCCCAGGAGACTTCGGGCACTAGGCAGGGTACACCCTGGACAGGGTGCCAATCCATCGCAGGGCACACACACTCACACACCCAATCACACACTACGGGCAATTTAGGAACGCCAATTAGCCTAACCTGCATGTCTTTGGACTGTGTGAGGAAACCGGAGTACCCGGAGGAAACCCACCAAGCACGGGGAGAACATGCAAACTCCATGCACACAGAGACGGGAATCGAGCCTGGCCGGGGAATCGAACCCAGACCCTGGAGGTGCAAGGCGACAGTGCTAACAACTACACCACCGCGCCGCCACCTTCAGATTAGATTATTATAATTACTACTGTATATGAAGCTTAATGACAATAATAAACTATTTGGCTTCATGTCATACAGGTGTAGATTAATAATGACCCACTATCACGATATCTAGTGTCGCCCAGAGGAGGATGGTTTCCCTTTTGACTCTGATTTCTTCCTCTTCTAGTCTCAGGACGATTTTCCTTGCCATTGTGTCTCTGCCTTGCTCATTAGGGATTTAAATGTAAATCGATATCTGTATTTATGTAAAGCTGATTTTGTGACAATGTCTGTTTTTTACAGTGTTACATAAATTAAATTCAAACTCCACTTTAGTCTGTTGTTACGCTAATATTCGAATAGACACATTATATGAGATAATACATATTGCATGACTTTTATTTCTACCTAACACCAGAGTGCTCACAGGATCAGTTTCAGACCCCTGACCAGAATAACATGGTGATTTAAAATGAATAAAACATAATCATCTAACCTGTAAATTGCCTGAATTTTTTTCCAAGTACTACATAAATCTTTCCAGGAACTAGAAATGTCTACACAGAAAAGCTAGTATGATATAAGGATTTGTGGATAACTGACTAGTTATTACTGTTTCAAGATGAAGTGTATACTGTATATTATATGTATTTTGGAATAAACTTAAATCCAACTAGACGGTAATTAAATTGCACAGTAGACACTTGATGAACTTACTGAACAGGACATCAATCTCACAACATAGTATCTAAGTATCTATTATCGGTCGGTGTCTTTTACTTGTTTGTATCCTCTTTAATCTGTTTTATGACTTCATTTACACCAGTATTATCGGTCCTACCGTCTACATTCACTGTGACTGTCCTTTTGTCATTCCCAAGATCATTCGTAGCAGTACATGTACAGTATATACGCCATCATCAGCAAATGTGGCTTCAGAAATTGTTAGTGTGGTTTGCCGCCTCCCAGTGGCTTTAGTTTGACTATGAAAGCTCCATGTCACTTCAGGTTCTGGATTTCCCTCTGCAGTGCAGATTAGAAACACGGCTTCACCTTCCTTCACAACTTCTGTGGCCTTGCCGGGCTCAATTTCTGGATCATCTATTTCAAGTTTTTGATTGAAACTTTATCACATCCATATCATTGATACACATGAAAAGGCCAAATACAGCATTATACCAAAGTAAAAACTAATAATGCTGCAAAATTAAGCACTCACAGTATATTGTGATGGTTAGAGGATCTGATGTCACTATAGGAGGAGGTTGCGGTCCTTCTGGTCCCAGGTTCAGTTCTGCCTCACATCTGTACTGAACTCCATCATCATCTTTGCTCGGTGAGATCTGAAGTATCACATTTTCATTAACAGGAAATATGTCTTCACCTTTTCTTTTCAAGCTTTCTCTTTTCACAAGATGGTGTCCTTTGTACCAGTTTACAGTGAGGAGACGAACAGGAGCAACATTTTGAACATCACACTGGAGCTTGTACTGTCTGCCTTCAATCATTGGCCCTGTGTGATTCACAGTGCTGATAGATGCCCAGTCTGGACGCTCTGTAAGAAAGGATTCAAAAATTTTTTTATTGTATATGGCATTCTGAATAGGGCAAAAGTTTTATATCTCATAGCTAATAGGTAAGATATGACTCACTGTAAACAATAACTGTGAGGATGTTTGAACACTGCGTTTTCATATTCATGAAGCAATATGGCTGTATGTCGTAGTGCGTGAGACGGTCTACCCTCCAGGTGATGAGCTGAACATTTTCTTCCATGTCCACTGCTCCCTGTGATGCCTCCCATCCCATGCCATGGTGGATGGTGGCTGTGGAACAGTTAGCTGAGGCTGAAGCACCAAACTCCACTACTAATTTAGCAGGCCAAATTTTAATGGGACAATCTGCAAAAACAAAAAATGGGTTTGAGTGAAATCTAGACCTGGATTTTGTCCACAATATTTTTGGATTTGTTTATTTCTATGCTATAGGGACAGCCATAACATTACGACCACTGACAGGTGACACAAATAAAAATGTATTATATTTTTACAATGCCACTGAGTGGGGGGGATGTTGAGCAGTGAGTGTACATTTTTTCCATGAAGTTGATGTGTTGATATCAGAAAAAATCGGCAAGTGTAAGGTTTTGAGCGACTGTTACTGTCATGCACACTCAATCCACGACCGGCACTAGGACCCGGAAGTAGAGCGGTCGTAAATCAGGAAGTATAAAAGGAGTAAATAAACCATAGCAGAGCGCTCAGTCATTGAGTTCGGCCCATGTCGGTTTGTGTTGCGATCTTCCAAACCGTGAGTACTCACCAATCTTTTGGGTTATTGCTTTCTGCTATTTGTGTGTGCATTTATAGGACGCGGGTTAAATTTGTGTTTTCCCCTCGCTCACCCTTTGTGAGAGTCCTTATACTAAATCGCGGGGATATCCTACCTACTCGCTTCTCTCCGCGTTTGGGTTCACCATCCACGCTACATTGGGCTAACCGCTAAAGCTACGTCTTCTGGTCCTTCAGGTTAGTTCACCCGTGACAGAATGACTGAGCCCTCCGCGGTGAACCCAGCGGATTATGCGAGTCTTTGCGACGTTGTGGATCAGCATGCCGCGCTAATCAATCAGCTAACCGGGGACCTCGCTTCTCTCCGCCGCGAGGTCGCTGAGCTCCGGCGGGAGAATGCGGATCTCTGCGCGGCTGTTGATGGCGTCACTGCTCGATCGCACGCCGCGGAGGCCGCGGCGCCGCATCATCACCCCTCCCCCCCCTTCTGATGTTTTTCTTTCTCTACCAGAAAAATGGAATGGCACGGACGGGAAATGCAGTGTGTTTTTAACAGCGCTTGAGTTGGTGTTTGAGTTCAATTCCACCAGGTACTCCACCGACCGGCTACGCATTGCACTACTCGCTTCGTTGCTAACAGGGCAGGCAGCTGAGTGGGCCACGGCAGTTATCCGCGCTGACACGGACATCGCTCACTCATACAACGAATTCACCCGTCAGCTCAAACTCACTTTTGAACACCCTGCGGGCGAGGTGGAGACCGACTCAAAGCTCTATCACCTGCGGCAGGGAGGATTGTCCGTGAGTCGCTATACGGCTGAATTCCGCACGCTCGCCGTCCAGACCCCCACGGGGGAGATGCAGCGCTCCGGACATCCTACTATGAGGGGTTGGCTTCCAGGATAAAGGATGAACTAGTCGGGCGAGAGCTCCCCGCTACACTGGAGGGGCTAATCCAACTGGCCCTGCGGATCGACCAACGCCTCGTCTCTCGCCCGAAGCCAGCTCCTAGAACCCTGCCGCCAGCATCTACCTTCACCTTCAACCCACCATGACCACCTTCTTTCGCCACCTACTGTACGCCACACCTGGACATGTCGGTTCTCCACCTCCTGCCGTGGTTGACACAGGAGCCGGGGAACCCATGCAACTAGGACGCGCCTCCCTGACCGTATCGGAACGCGCACACCGATTCAAAGAGGGCCTGTGCACATATTGTGGTTCCGCGGACCATCACCGTGCGATCTGCCCTCTACGTCCGGGAAACGCCCAGCCCTGGTGAACAGAGGGAGAGATTCACCGGGCCTCCTTCAGATCTCCACCACCATCGACAACCCTAACGCGCGCCTTACGGTTCAGGTATCCCTCCAAATTGGCCACAAACGAGTTTGAAGTACCGCATTCATCGACTCCGGGGCAGCGGGTAACTTCATTGACTCATCTTACGCCAAAAAATTGGGTTAAAAATTGAGACGTTATCCCAGCCCATTCGGATCACATCAGTTGACGGTCGCCCCCTTTCATCTAGCCCTATCATCGCCCAAACCCAACCCATCACCTTAGTCATCGACCAACACAAAGAACAACTCCGGTTTCACCTCACCTCCGTCTCATCGCCACCCATCATTCTGGGTCACCCATGGCTCATCCAACACGACCCCCTCATCTCCTGGACTCAGAACAGGATTCTACAGTGGGGCGCGACCTGCACCGAACTTTGCCTGAGGGCTTCGGCTGGGACGTGCTCTAGGGAGTCCGAGGCCCCCGACGTCGACACCAACGCCATCCCCACTATGTACCAAGACCTGGCTGAGGTCTTCTGTAGAAGACGCGCCACACACCTCCCACCGCATCGCCCCTATGACCTGGCAATCGACTACCAGCCGGGTTCTATACCACCCCGCGGCCACCTCTACTCTCTCTCCACCACCGAGACGCAGGCGATGGAAGACTATGTGACAAATGCCCTTCGGCAAGGTACCATCCAGCCCTCCTCATCGCCTGCTGCGGGGTTCTTCTTCGTGAAGAAAAAAGGAGGAGAACTTCGGCCATGTGTCGACTATCGGGGGCTAAATAACATCACCATAAAGAACCGACACCCGTTGCCTCTTACCAACTCTGCCCTGGACGCCCTCTCTGGCGCTACCATCTTCACAAAGTTGGTACCTACAACTTGGTGCGCATCAGAGAGGGCGATGAGTGGAAGACGGCCTTCATCACACCCACGGGACACTACGAAAGCCTGGTAATACCCTTTGGCCTTTGCAATGCCCCCGCCGCTTTCCAACATTTCATTAATGACGTTCTCCGGGACATGTTAGGGCGGTGGGCATTTGCATATTTGGACGATATCCTAATTTATTCACGGACTCCTGAAGAACACACTCAGCACGTCAGAGCGGTTTTAAAGAGATTACACGCCCACCAACTGTACTGTAAGTTGGAAATGTGCTTTTTTTCACGAGCGCTCCACCACGTTCCTGGGTTTTGTCATCTCGCCCCAGGGTGTGGCCATGGACCCGCAGAAACTCGAAGTTGTGCGTCATTGGCCCCTACCTAAGACCCTTAAGCAACTTCAACGGTTTCTCGGGTTTGCGAACTTCTATCGTCGCTTTATCCGGGACTACAGTACGGTTGCTGCCCCCCTAACCGCTCTGACTCGACCCTCACCTTCACCCTTCACTCTAGACTCTGCCGCCATCTCAGCCTTCCAAAGGCTTTGTCAACTTTTCACCACCGCACCGATTCTTCTTCACCCAGATTCAAGCCAACCATTCGTTGTGGAGGTGGACGCCTCAGATGTGGGCGCTGGGGCTGTTCTCTCCCAGCGAGGTCCAGACCAAAAACTACACCCCTGTAGTTTTTTCTCCAAAAAATTTGACACCACTCAGCAGCGATACGGGGTAGGGGACCGCGAGCTGCTGGCCATAAAGTGGGCTTTGAAGGAATGGCGTCACTAGCTCCAGGGCACCAGAGAGCCATTCATCGTCTGGACCGATCATCAAAATCTCATCACGATCCGCAACTTAAAACAGCTGAACCCGAGGCAGGCGCGATGGGCACTATTTTTTGAACATTATAATTTCCATCTGTCATACCGCCCGGGCTCGAAAAACACCAAGGCTGATGCCCTCTCCCGTCAGCATGAAGAGGATGTCGCCCGGGCGGAGCCCGCGCCTGTTCTCCCACCATCCAGAATTATCGCACCCCTCCGCTGGGAACTGGAAACAAGGGTCCGCCAGGCACAGGTCACGGAGAACGAACCGGCAGGTGCGCCGCCTGGACGTCTCTACGTGCCTCACCCCATGAGACAGGAAGTCATCCAATGGGGCCACACCTCACTCCTCTCCGGGCACCCAGGTAGCAGGCGTACAACTCAGTTCGTCCAGCGCACCTTCTGGTGGCCATCCATGACCAGGGACATCGAAGAATACGTTCAGGCGTGCCCAGTGTGCGCCAGGGCAAAGGACACCAACCAGCCGACACCAGGGGAACTTCAACCACTTCCGATTCCCCGTCGGCCCTGGTCGCACATTGCCGTCGATTTCATCACGGGCCTGCCGGAATCCGAAGGGAGAAATACCATCTTAACCATCGTCGATTGTTTCTCCAAAGCCGTGCACCTGGTGGCCCTAACCGGACTCCCGTCAGCCAAGGACACCGCAGAACTGATATTAGAGCACGTAGTCCGCCTGCATGGGTTCCCCAAAGACATCGTCTCGGATAGGGGGCCCCAGTTCACTGCCCGATTCTGGAAGGCCTTCTGCCGTCTGATCCATTCCACCTGCAGCCTATCTTCTGGGTACCATCCCCAGACCAATGGTCAGACGGAGAGGACCAACCAACAACTGGAGCGCTATCTAAGGTGTTTTGTGGCGGATCGTCAGCGCTCCTGGGCTCGCTACCTCCTATGGCCTGAGTTGTCACACAACCTACACGTCTCGTCTGCAACCAATCTCAGTCCATTCGAGGTATGCCATGGTTTCCAACCTCCGATGTTCGAACACCAAGAACCGGAGGTTGATGTACCATCAGCCCAACAGTTGGTCCGCAGGTGTCGGCGGCTCTGGACATTGACGAACCAAGCCATCCAACGAGCCAACACACGCTACGCCGCTCAACATCGCCGTCGACACCCTCCGGGACGTTTGTATAACAGGTGACAAGGTATGGCTGTCCACAAAGAACCTCCATCTACACACCGAATCAAGAAAACTGTCACCCAGATTCATTGGACCATATCGCATCCACCTCAAAATCAACCCTGTCACCTACCGGCTCCAGCTGCCTGCGGCGCTCCGAATCCACCCCGTATTCCACACATCCCAACTAAAACCCTTCATCACTTCACCCATGGTTCCACCCACCCCCCTGCTCCTCCTCCCCAAATCATTGATGGCGGTCCCGCTTACACCGTGCGACGGATCCTCGACTCGCGCCCTTGGGGCAGAGGTACTCAGTACCTGGTTGACTGGGAGGGCTATGGTCCCGAGGAACGGTCTTGGGTTCCTGCACGTTTCATCCTCGACCCAGAACTAATTCGGGACTACCGTCACAGGGTATCCTCCACCCCAGGACCGTCTGGAGCCGGTCCTGGACGGGGGGGTACTGTCATGCACACTCAATCCACGACCGGCACTAGGACCCGGAAGTAGAGCGGTCGTAAATCAGGAAGTATAAAAGGAGTAAATAAACCATAGCAGAGCGCTCAGTCATTGAGTTCGGCCCATGTCGGTTCGTGTTGCGATCTTCCAAACCGTGAGTACTCACCAATCTTTTGGGTTATTGCTTTCTGCTATTTGTGTGTGCATTTATAGGACGCGGGTTAAATTTGTGTTTTCCCCTCGCTCACCCTTTATGAGAGTCCTTATACTAAATCTCGGGGATATCCTACCTACTCGCTTCTCTCCGCGTTTGGGTTCACCATCCACGCTACATTGGGCTAACCGCTAAAGCTACGTCTTCTGGTCCTTCAGGTTAGTTCACCCGTGACAGATACAGGTGGAAGGTAAACTTGTGAACCCAGCAACAAGGTCATGGGTGGAAAGGGCCCAATTTTTAAAATTGGGAGAAAGGTGTCAGAACGCACAATGCATTGCTGTTCATTGCAAATGTTCATAGACACAAACTGGTTACTTCATAACTTACAGCATTTAAGAATCTGCTACTGACAGCTTGGTGCCAGATACCACAGCACTGCTTCAGCGCTCTAGTGGAGTTCATGCCCTGAGGGGTCAGGGCTGTTTTGGTGGCAAAAGGTTGGACCTATTAAATATTAGATGAGTGGTCATAATGCTACAGCTGATCGGTGTAGTTGTTCAGTTTATTCAGATTGTGTTCCTTACAGTTTCCTCAGTTTCCTCTGATGTGTCAAAAGTACACCAGTAGTTAAACTGTTTATTACAAATGCACCTAGATGTGAATTTGTGAAGCTTGGTGAGCCATAATAAATTCCACCCAAGGTAAATTCCTGCCTCAGATATTAAACTATAACAAACATGAAGTGGGTATTGAAGACAAATGAATGAATGAATGAATGTTCAGTTTCACATTCCAACCCTAGTGTTTTACAGCTTATTGACCACTATGGGGAGAACAATGTCCCAAAATGACAGACTGACTGTCCATTGCATTGAATATCACAATAAATACAGTGGTGTGAAAAACTATTTGCCCCCTCCTGATTTTTTTTATTCTTTTGCATGTTTGTCACACAAAATGTTTCTGATCATCAAACACATTTAACTATTAGTCAAAGATAACACAAGTAAACACAAAATGCAGTTTTTAAATGAGGGGTTTTATTATTTAGGGAGAAAAAAAAATCCAAACCTACATGGCCCTGTGTGAAAAAGTAATTGCCCCCTGAACCTAATAACTGCTTGGGCCACCCTTAGCAGCAAAAACTGCAATCAAGCGTTTGCGATAACTTGCAACGAGTCTTTTACAGCGCTCTGGAGGAATTTTGGCCCACTCATCTTTGCAGAATTGTTGTAATTCAGCTTTATCTGAGGGTTTTCTAGCATGAACCGCATTTTTAAGGTCATGCCACAACATCTCAATAGGATTCAGGTCAGGACTTTGACTAGGCCACTCCAAAGTCTTCATTTTGTTTTTCTTCAGGCATTCAGAGGTGGATTTGCTGGTGTTTTTTTGGGTCATTGTCCTACTGCAGCACCCAAGATCGCTTCAGCTTGAGTTGACGAACAGATGGCCGGACATTCTCCTTCAGGATTTTTTGGTAGACAGTAGAATTCATGGTTCCATCTATCACAGCAAGCCTTCCAGGTCCTGAAGCAGCAAAACAACCCCAGACCATCACACTACCACCACCATATTTTACTGTTGGTATGATGTTCTTTTTCTGAAATGCTGTGTTACTTTTACGCCAGATGTAACGGGACACGCACCTTCCAAAAAGTTAAACTTTTGTCTCGTCGGTCCACAAGGTATTTTCCCAAAAGTCTTGGCAATCATTGAGATGTTTTTTTAGCAAAATTGAGACGAGCCTTAATGTTCTTTTTGCTTAAAAGTGGTTTGCGCCTTGGAAATCTGCCATGCAGGCCGTTTTTGCCCAGTCTCTTTCTTATGGTGGAGTCGTGAACACCCACCTTAATTGAGGCAAGTGAGGCCTGCAGTTCTTTAGATGTTGTCCTGGGGTCTTTTGTGGCCTCTCGGATGAGTTGTCTCTGCGCTCTTGGGGTAATTTTGGTCGGCCGGCCACTCCTGGGAAGGTTCACCACTGTTCCATGTTTTTGCCATTTGTGGATAATGGCTCTCACTGTGGTTCGCTGGAGTCCCAAAGCTTTAGAAATGGCTTTATAACCTTTACCAGACTGATAGATCTCAATTACTTTTGTTCTCATTTGTTCCTGAATTTCTTTGGATCTTGGCATGATGTCTAGCTTTTGAGGTGCTTTTGGTCTACTTCTCTGTGTCAGGTAGCTCCTATTTAAGTGATTTCTTGATTCAAACAGGTGTGGCAGTAATCAGGCCTGGGGGTGACTACAGAAATTGAACTCAGGTGTGATAAACCACAGTTAAGTAATTTTTTAACAAGGGGGGCAATCACTTTTTCACACAGAGCCAGTGGTGTCAAAAGTATTCACATTCATTACTTGAGTAGAAGTATAGATACTAGGGTTTAAAAAGACTTCTTTAGAAGTTGAAGTATCAACCCAAGCTTTTTACTTAAGTAAAAGTGTAAAAGTACTGGTTTCAAAACTACTTAAAGAATAAAAGTAAAAGTACCGTGAGGGGGGAAAAAATCATTAAGGTCTCGCATTCTGATCATACGACTGGGGGGGGGGGGCTGTGCGCGTTCTGATCATATCAAGGGGCAGGGGGGTGGGGGGGATTGTGTGCGCTCTGATCATGCGAAGGGGGGGTGGGGTGTGCGTTCTGATTATGCGACGGGGGGGGGGGGGGGCGGGGTTGCGCATTCTGATCATAAAAATAGAGTAACGAGGCTATTTTTAAAATGTAAGGAGTAGAAAGTACAGGTAATTGCTTAAAAATGTAAGGAGTAGAAGTACAAAGTCGGCTGAAAAATAATTACTCCGGTAAAGTATAGATACCCAAAATTTCTACTTAAGTAAGGTAACGAAGTATTTGTACTTCGTTACTTGACACCTCTGCACAGAGCCATGTAGATTTTGAGGTTTTTTTTCTCCCTTAATAACGTAAACCTTCATTTAAAAACTGCATTTTGTGTTCAATTATGTTAACTTTGACTAATAGTTAACGGTTTTTGATGAGCAGAAACATTTAAGTGTGACAAACATGCAAAAGAATAAGAAATCAGGAAGGGGGCAAATAGTTTTTCACACCACTGTCTATTAATTTAATGCCACAAATTTGGACAAGGGTTCAACTGTTTTCTTTTTTTTGGACAACAGCCCTTGCAGAAGTGTTAAGTGTTGTAAATGTGCAGGTGTATCACCTTTCAACTGATTTAATAGTTTCGATTGCTTTGGAATTATAAATTATAATACACTGTATTTTTTGCAATGAAACTAAACTTTGTTTTTAATTGCATTAATAAATTGTTCCGTCAAAGCTGACACTGTACTTAAATAATAAATTTATAATAATATGGACTGGTCCAAAGACATGCAGATTAGGCTAATCCTCCTAGGATAGGCTCCAGGCCCGACACAAACCTGAATACAGGACAAAGCGGTATAAATTAATGAGAGAGTGAGTGAGTGGACCGGCGGGCACGAGTTTTATTTCTACCTAACTCAGAGTGCTCACAGGATAAGTTTCAGATCCCTGACCAGAATAACATGGTGACTTAAAATGAATAAAACAATCATCTAACCTGCCAATTGCCTAGACTTTTTTGCCAAGTACTACATAAATCTTTCCAAGAACTAGAAATGTCTACACAGAAAAGCTAGCATGATATCAGGATTTGTAGATAGCTGACTAGTTATTACTGTTTCAAGATGAAGTGTATATATTATATGCATTTTGGAATAAAATCCAACTAGACGGTAATTAAATTGCACAGTAGACATTTGATAAACTTACTGAACAGGACATCAATCTCACAACATAGTATCTAAGTATCTATTATCGGTCGGTGTCTTTTACTTGTTTGTATCCTCTTTAATCTGTTTTATGACTTCATTTACACCAGTATTATCGGTCCTACCGTCTACATTCACTGTGACTGTCCTTTTGTCATTCCCAAGGTCATTCGTAGCAGTACATGTACAGTATATATGCCATCATCAGCAAATGTGGCTTCAGAAATTGTTAGTGTGGTTTGCCGCCTCCCAGTGGCTTTAGTTTGACTATGAAAGCTCCATGTCACTTCAGGTTCTGGTTTCCCTCTGCAGTGCAGATTAGAAACACGGCTTCACCTTCCTTCACAACTTCTGTGGCCTTGCCGGGCTCAATTTCTGGATCATCTATTTCAAGTTTTTGATTGAAACTTTATCACATTCATATCATTGATACACATGAAAAGGCCAAATACAGCATGATACCAAAGTAAAAACTAATAATGCTGCAAAATTAAGCACTCACAGTATACTGTGATGGTTAGAGGATCTGATGTCACTATAGGAGGAGGTTGCGGTCCTTCTGGTCCCAGGTTCAGTTCTGCCTCACATCTGTACTGAACTCCATCATCATCTTTGCTCGGTGAGATCTGAAGTATCACATTTTCATTAACAGGAAATATGTCTTCACCTTTTCTTTTCAAGCTTTCTCTTTTCACAAGATGGTGTCCTTTGTACCAGTTTACAGTGAGGAGACGAACAGGAGCAACATTTTGAACATCACACTGGAGCTTGTACTGTCTGCCTTCAATCATCGGCTCTGTGTGATCCACGATGCTGATAGACACCCGGTCTGGACGCTCTGTAGGAAAGGATTCGAAATTCTATTTATCGTACTTGGCATTCTGAATAGGGCAAAAGTTTTTATATCTCATAGCTAAGAGGTACAGTAAGATATGACTCACTGTAAACAATAACTGTGAGGATGTTTGAACACTGCGTTTTCATATTCATGAAGCAATATGGCTGTATGTCGTAGTGCGTGAGACGGTCTACCCTCCAGGTGATGAGCTGAACATTTTCTTCCATGTCCACTGCTCCCTGTGATGCCTCCCATCCCATGCCATGGTGGATGGTGGCTGTGGAACAGTTAGCTGAGGCTGAAGCACCAAACTCCACTACTAATTTAGCAGGCCAAATTTTAATGGGACAATCTGCAAAAACAAAAAATGGGTTTGAGTGAAATCTAGACCTGGATTTTGTCCACAATATTTTTGGATTTGTTTATTTCTATGCTATAGGGACAACAATCAGTCATAACATTATGACCACTGACTGAAATAAAAATTGATTATATCTTGAGCAGTGAGTGTACATTTTTTCCATGAAGTTGATATGTGGCTATCAGAAAATATGTGGCAAGTGTAAAGTTTTGAGTGACTGTTACAGGTGGAAGGTAAACTTGTGAACCCAGCAACAAGGTAATGGGTGGAAAGGGCACAATTCTTTCAAAATTGGGAGAAAGGTGTCAGAACGCACAATGCATTGCTGTTCATTGCAAATGTTCATAGCCAGACTGGTTACTTCATAACTTACAGTATTTAAGGATCGGCTACTGACAGCTTGGTGCCAGATACCACAGCACTCCTTCAGCGCTCTAGTGGAGTTCATGCCCTGAGGGGTCAGGGCTGTTTTAGTGGCATAAGGTTGGACTTATTAAATATTAGATGAGTGGTCATAATGCTACAGCTGATCAGTGTAGTTGTTCAGTTTATTCAGATTGTGTTTCTTACAGTTTCCTCAGATGTGTCAAAAGTACACCAGCAGGTAAACTGTTTATTACAAATGCACCTAGATGTGAATGTGTGATGCTTGGTGAGCCGTAATAAATTCTACCCAATGTAAATTCCTGCCTCAAATTAAACCATGACAAACATGAAGTGGTTATTGAAGACAATAACCATCTGGGCCAATCTGTGGAAAATGTTTACACAAGCAAATCTTTAATATATTGCTGTGTGTTAGGGAATCAGAACGGACACAAGTGCAGGTCTCCAAGATTTTATTTGTTGCAGATATGCCTTGATTCAGACAGAAACACAAATTATAATAAAAATATACAAAAATAAGATCAGGAACAAGCTGCACTGTTTTCTTCTTTTCTTTTCCTTTTCTTTTTAAAGCAACACCCAGGAGCGCCAACGTCCCAAAAGGGGAAAAAACAAAAACCACTCCGGAGAGGAAAAGGGCCTTAACCAGGAGATGAGGCTGTAGTTCCTTTGCCGAAGTCCGCTGAACTGCACGGCCGCGAAGAACAGCAAGACCCGGCCGGCTTCAGGACGGGAAACTGCAGTGCAAATTAAGAAAAGAAAAACAGGACCCAGCCTGGGTGCAAAAAAGACAAAAAACCACGGGAGAGAGGAGGAAAAATGGGTGAAAAAACAGGATCGACGGATACTGGCTTGGAGCCAAAATAAACTCTACATACAGGACTATACAGAACAAGAAACGGACAGGCGATACGGCTAGCGACATGGGACAACGATCTGACACAGGACGATGGACAAGAGGGAATAAATAGGGCGAATGATTACAACGAAAACGAGGGGAACAGGTGAGTGAAATCATCTTGATAGAGTGATAAAGAGGAAGTGGGAGGGATGGTGGTGATGTCACAGACAGGAGCACAAGGCGAAGGATCAAAACAAACACCATGTGCTAGAATAGACATGTAAACACTGGGAGAGAGGAAAGGAGAAAAGAAAATTTTTTTTAAATCTTAATGATCAGACCGGGGTCTTGACAGTACCCCCCCCCCCCCCCCCATGGGCGCCACTAGGCGCCCCCTGGGAGGGGCTCACCTCGTCATCGACGGAGGTCCCCGACCAGCGCCTGATCCAGAACATCCCGGGCCGGAATCCAACTCCTCTGCTCTGGACCATAGACCTCCCAGTCCACTAGATACTGAAAACCCCGACCTCTGCGACGGACGTCCAGCAACCTCCTAACAGTGTATACTGGGGAGCCATCCACTAGACGAGGGTGGGGGGGGGGTCGGAGCAGAAGGGGCAAGAGGGGAGGAATACACAGGTTTAACCCTAGAAACATGAAATACTGGGTGTACCCGACCAAGCGTGGAAGGAAGCTTGAGCCGAATCGCCACTGGGTTCAAGACCTTTGTGATCTGGTACAGACCAATGAACTTGGGAGCCAACTTGCGTGAGACCACCCTGAGAGGCAAGTCCTTGGTAGAAAGCCATACTCTTTGACCACAAACATAGTTGGGGGCAGGAGTCCGGTGGCGATCGGCCGCGGCTTTGGTCCATCTACTAGTCCGGGCCAAGACCTCCTTAGCCTTTCTCCAGGTGCGCCGGCAACGTTGGACAAAAGCCAAGGCAGACGGGACTGCCGCTTCGGGTTCCTGTGAAGGGAACAGAGGGGGTTGATAGCCAACAGAACACTGAAATGGTGACATACCTGTGGCAGAAACCGGTAGAGTATTGTGGGCATACTCTACCCAGGACAACTGTTGACACCAGGAGGTCGGATTGTGGGATGCCAGGCAGCGGAGAGCACGTTTCAAATCCTGGTTAGCCTGCTCAGACTGCCCATTGGTCTGGGGGTGGAATCCAGATGACAGACTCGTTGAGGCCCCGATCTGTCTGCAAAATTCCTTCCAAAACCGAGAGACGAACTGTGGGCCCCTATCAGAGACCATGTTTACCGGAAGACCATGAATCCGGAATACTTGGTCAACCACCACCTGAGCAGTCTCTTTGGCGGAGGGGAGCTTGGGAAGAGGGATGAAGTGGGCTGCTTCACGGGAGGCCCGTGACAAAATCAAGAGCTAGATGTGACCACGGGCGGGCGGGGATGGGTAATGGGCGAAGAAGACCAACGGGAGGCGAAGGTGAACTCTTGTTCTGGGCGCAAACTGAGCAAGCTGCCACGAACTGCCTGACATCCTTGGTCATGGTGGGCCACCAAAATCGCTGACGGATGGAGGCCAGCGATCTCCGAACTCCTGGGTGACAAACTAGTCTGGATGAGTGACACCACTGGATGACTTTGGAGCGCAGTCTCAAAGGGACATACAGCTTGCCCGCTGGAACCCCTCTGGGTACACGGCACTTCTGCAGGGCCTCCTGAACCTCCCTCTCGACATCCCATGAGAGCGCGGCCACCACCACGCCCTTGGGCAGGATGGTGTCGATAGAGGTCTCCTTCTCAGGGGTCTCAAATAGCCGAGAAAGGGAGTCCGGTTTGGTGTTTTTAGACCCAGGCCTGTAAGAGAGTGTAAAATTTAAACGGCTAAAGAAAAGGGACCAGCGGGCCTGTCTGGAATTTAGTCTCCTGGCCGAGTTGATGTATTCTAAATTCTTGTGGTCAGTCCAGACCATGAATGGTTGGACTGCACCCTCCAGCCAGTGACGCCACTCACCCAAAGCCAGTCTGACTGCCAAGAACTCCCGATTACCTATGTCGTAATTCCGCTCAGTGGGGTTCAGGCAGAGATAAACCGGGACTTTAATTTATCAAAGGATTCCTGGGCCTTATTACTCCATTTAAACAGTACCTTTGGAGAAGTGAGGGCTGTTAAGGGTGCAGCCATCTGACTGAAGTTCCGGATGAAACGCAGATAAAAGTTGGCGAACCCCAGGAACCGCTGCAGAGCCTTCCGAGAGTCAGGAGTTGGCCACTCAGCTACCGCCCTTATCTTAGCAGGGTCGGCTCTGATCTCACCCGCCGAAATCACGAACCCCAGGAACAAAACCGACCTTGCATGGAAGACGCACTTCTCCGCTTTCACGAATAGTTGGTTTTCCAAAAGCCATTGCAACACCTGGCGGACATGCTGAGTGTGTACCTGCAAAGAGGGAGAAAATATCAGGATGTCATCTAGGTACACAAAGACAAATTGATTTACCATGTCTCTCAGCACATCGTTGACCAGGGCCTGGAAGACAGCAGGAGCATTGGTCAGACCCGGTATTCAAAGTGTCCCGTGGGTGTGTTGAAAGCTGTCTTCCACTCATCTCCCTCCCGAATATGGATAAGGTGGTAGGCATTGCGCAGGTCAAGCTTGGTGAAGACCTTGGCTCCCTGCAAAAGTTCGAAAGCTGAAGACATAAGAGGGAGGAGATACCTGTTCTTAATGGTAATGTCATTCAACCCACGATAGTCAATACAGGGACGCAGGGACGCAGGGAACCATCTCTTCTTGACAAAGAAGAACCCCGCACCCGCAGGAGAGGAGGAGGGGCGGATGAGGCCGGCTTTGAGTGATTCATTAATATAGGTGTCCATGGCCTCTCTTTCCGGACCTGAAAGGGAATATAAGTGACCCTTGGGAGGAGAAGTGCCTGGGAGGAGCTCAATGGCGCAGTCATAAGGGTGATGAGGAGGCAAGGACATGGCCCGGGATTGCTGAACACCAGCCGCAGGTCGTGGTACCCCGCCAGGACCCCGGACAGATCAGCAACCTCCACCTGCAACCCAGGACAAACAGAACCAGAAAAAGGGGCAGGACAAAGACAAGAAGCAAGACAATTTTGGCTCCAAGACAGGACAGTATTTCCAAACCAATCAACGTGAGGGCCATGTTGTACCAACCAGGGGTGCCCCAACACTATAGGAGCACTAGGGGAGTCCAGAAGGTACAACGTGGTCTCCTCATGGTGATTGCCTGAGACCACTAGGCTAACCTTGGGTGTCTGGTGAGAAACAGTAGTAATTAAGGTCCCATTTAGGAACCGGGCAGGGATAGGTTCAGGCAAGGGAATAGCTGGAATACCCAAACTTGCAGCTATCGAGCGGTCCATAAAATTGCCCTCAGCCCCTGAATCGACCAAGGCCGAGCACGACTGAAGTCTCCCCAAACTGAACTAAAACATAAGTGTGCGAGAGGAGGGGGATTGTGAAAAAGGAATAGCGCTCACCAGGATCCCCCGCTTCACTGGTGAGCCTTAGCTTTTGCTGGGCAGGCTGTGGCAAAGTGGCCTGGCTTGCCACAATAGAGGCACAGGCCTTTGATCAGACGCAGTTGTTTCTCCTGGGGTGTTAGACGGAGGCGTCCCAGCTGCATGGGTTCAGGTTCTGGCAGGTCAACGGTCGCCACGGAAGGGTTAGAACCCTCCACCCTGCTAGAGGAACGGACCATCTGGCGCTGGTGCCGACGACAGAGACGAGCCTCGATGCGGAGTGCCAGGTCGATGAGGTCTTCAAGGTCGTGGGGCAGGTAATGAGTGGCCAGTTCATCCTGGATATCCTCCTCGAGCCCTGCCCGGAACATTGCCCGACAGGTGGCCTCATTCCAGTCACAGAAGGCTGCTAAGGTCTTGAACTGAATGGCAAGCTCTGTGACTGACCGACCTGCCTGACGGAGCCGTGCGAGCTTGTCCGCTGCTTCCTGTCCTCTGACAGACCTGTCAAAAAGCTTCAACATCTCCTGTCGAAGCTCGTTAAATGAGTCACATGGGGCTCTGGGCTCCCAGATAGAAGTTCCCCATTCACGGGCTTTGCCCATAAGAAGAGTCAAAACAAATGCCACCCTTGTCTCTTCTGCCGCAAATGTGCGCGGCTGGAGGGCGAACACTACTGAACATTGTGTCAGGAAGGCTCGGCAGGAGTTAGGGTCCCCGTCATAGGGAGGTGGGTTGTTGCAGCGGGGCTCATGATCGTGACGTGAGGAGAGGTGGACAGAACCTGCTTGAGCGGCCTCCCGCTAGAGTTCCTGGATGCGCGCCGTGAGGTCTGCCACCTGGGTGGCGAGGAACTCGACCAATCTCGTGGTGCTGGTCAAGCGGGTCTCATGCTGGCCTAGGAGCCCCCTGTTGGGCTACTGCTGATCTGATGGGGTCTGGACCTGCTGTGTCCATGCTGGTCAGATCGTTCTGTTAAGGAATCAGAACGGAAGGTCTCCTTCAAAGTGTAGGTCTCCTTCAAGATTTTATTTGTTGCAGATATGCCTTGATTCAGACAGAAACACAAATTATAATAAAAAAAATACAAAAATAAGATCAGGAACAAGCTGCACTGTTTTCTTTTCTTTTTTCTTTTCCTTTGCTTTTTAAAGCAAAACCCAGGAGCACCAACATCCCAAAAGGGGAAAAAACAAAAACAACTCCGGAGAGGAAAAGGGCCTTAACAAGGAGGAGGCTGTAGTTCCTTTGGCGGCCAGCAGGGGGCGATAGGGCCGAAGTCCGCTGAACTGCACGGCCGCGAAGAAGAGCAAGAGCCGGCCGGCTTCGGGACGGGAAACTGCAGTGCAAATTAAGAAAAGAAAAACAGGACCCAGCCTTGGTGCAAAAAAGACAAAAAAACCACGGGAGAGAGGAGGAAAAATGGGTGAAAAAACAGGACCGATGGATACTGGCTTGGAGCCAAAATAAACTCTACATACAGGACTATACAGAACAAGAAACTATGAAGGTAAAACAGTAGCAAAACCCGAGAGCTTGCAAATTTGAATGTGAGAACTTGTAAAATTAATAGTTGTATTTGTAAGTTGAAATTTATACCCACAGCTCTGATGTGTACACCTGTGTTTTGAATTCGAAGTTGCAGATTAATAGTGACAAATGTGTAAAGTGTCACTCACATGAACAAAATGACAGGCACAATTGTGTACTACACATTTACCTTTGCGCTTTACTTCAGTTTCGCGGTACAACCACAAGTCGGCGCTCACAACCTCTCAGATCTGGCAGTACAACCTCAAATCCCAGCGCTCTGACTTTTGCTACTCATATTACGATATTCCTGTAGCAAAACTCACTTGTGCACTTGTAAACGCGAACTTGAGAGAGCAGAGTCGGGGGCGGGGCTGGGGCGGGAATGAAGTCATTTTATTGGTCGATGCCTCACCAATGAACTACACCACCGAAACGGCGCGAGCTGCTCTGCGTAGTCTGTGACGTCATCGCGCATAAAACGTCCCACTTCATTGGCTGGCGTTGTTCGTTGGTGAGGCATCGACCAATAAAATGACTTCATTCCCGCCCCCGACTCTGCTCTCTCAAGTTCGCGTTTACAAGTGCACAAGTGAGTTTTGCTACAGGAATATCGCAAAATGAGTAGCAAAAGTCAGAGCGCTGGGATTTGAGGTTGTACTGCCAGATCTGAGAGGTTGTGAGCGCCGACTTGTGGTTGTACAGCGAAACTGAAGTAAAGCGCAAAGATAAATGTGTAGTACACAATTGTGCCTGTCATTTTGTTCATGTGAGTGACACTTTACACATTTGTCACTATTAATCTGCAACTTCGAATTCAAAACACAGGTGTACACATCAGAGCTGTGGGTATAAATTTCAACTTACAAATACAACTATTAATTTTACAAGTTCTCACATTCAAATTTGCAAGCTCTCGGGTTTTGCTACTGTTTTACCTTCATAAGAAACGGACAGGCGATACGGCTAGCGACATGGGACAACGATCTGACACAGGACGATGGACAAGAGGGAATAAATAGGGCGAATGATTACAACGAAAACGAGGGGAACAGGTGAGTGAAATCATCTTGATAGAGTGATAAAGAGGAAGTGGGAGGGATGGTGGTGATGTCACAGACAGGAGCACATGGCGAAGGATCAAAACAAACACCATGTGCTAGAATAGACATGTAAACACTGGGAGAGAGGAAAGGAGAAAATAATTTTTTTTTTTTAATCTTAATGATCAGACCGGGGTCTTGACAGCTGTGTATGTACTGTAGCTGTGGGATAGATCATTTTTGTAAAATTATAAAATGGCAGTGGTATAAGGAGAATATAAAATATAAGTAAAACAATTGATGACACCTATATAGACTTTACAGCTTTTCCACTCACACTCCACTGTGATCTTTATGCCACAGGATGCTCTTCCCATGTTGTTGATCGCAAGTAATTCATATGTGCCCGAGTCATTCCTGCTGAGAATCATATCAGAGCTGACCAGTGATTTGTCTCGATGCCAGGTGATAGTTGGAGTTGGGTTTCCCGTAACATTATATGGATAAGAGCTCAAGGGGGTGTTTATCATAGGAGACCAATCTGAACAATGTTTAATTACAGGTTTGTCTGAAAAATAGGCATAAACCAATGTAAGATACCATGTAATGTAAGATACCATGTTTTGTGATAAATATGTAATGTCGAAAGCGTCTTTAAAGCACTCACAGTGAACTGCAACTTTGAGAAGATTTGATTTGATCATAGGAGAAGGCTGAGGTCCTGCTGGTCCCAGTTTCAGCTTTGCCTCACACCAGTACTGAGCTTCACCTTCATCTCTGCCAGCAGTGATCTTATGTGAACCCGTCTTATTACTAGGAGTTTTGGTGGGCAAGTTTGCAAATCCTCTATTTTTTAATAATTCTTCCCCTTTGTACCAGAAAACAGCGAGGACGTTCACAGGAGCGAAATTATAAACGTCACACTGGAGCTCATACTTTTTGCCTTCTATCATCGGTCCTACATGTTTCACGATGCTGAAAGACACCTCGTCTGGAAGCTCTGAAAAGAGACATTATTTATCTGCCTTCATCATCTTTCTTACAATATTTGAGTTTTTATTTATTTGAGATTGTGATCCACATGTTAACTGTGACAGCCAAAGATCAGTAAATCAGCTTACTGTACACGGTGAGGGAGAGAGTTCTCCTGCATTGTACACCATTCAGGATCATGTAGCACACTGGCACTATTTCCCAGTCAGTCAGGTTGTCTGTTTTCCAGATGACAGTCTGATTATCAAGCGATGAAACACTTCCCAGTGAAACATCCCAGCCCAGGTCAGTGTATTCAGACAGGGAACTGCAGCTCACTGAGACAGGATCTCCATATCGTACCACCAACTCAGGAGGGTCCAGGACAAGGTCAGAGCATTGGCTGGATTGTGCTATTGTTAGGAATCATACACATGTGTATGTTTAGCTGAGGTTTATACTTTATACTATATAGAGATCATTATTCCAATGCTCAGTTGTATGTGCTTTGCTGAATATATTATATCTCTCTGAGGAATGGAGTCAGTTGAATGATAAACCATTAGCATTTACCAATGGTTGAATGTAACAGAGCATGAGGAGCGTTCAAGTCAAACCAGTACTTGTGATAAACATTTCGAGTGGATGAAGGCCTAAAACCTATGAACATTTACAGAAGACTTCAAGCACAATGTAGTAACTGGGATAAGTGCATTAGTGTAGTGTAGCAGGGGATTATATAGATAAATAAAGGGAGTTTTTACTCATAACTGTGTTCTGTTATTCTGTATTGTATAGTCAAAAGTGCTGATTTGACTAGAAAGAAAGTCTACTATTGGTACCTTCAGATTAGATTATTATAATTACTATATGAAGCTTAATGACAATAATAAACTATTTGGCTTTATGTCAGATGTAGAATACGAATGATCCATTATCACGATATCTTGTGTCACCCTGAGGAGGATGGTTTCCCTTTTGACTCTGATTTCTTCCCCTTGTAGATTTTCCTTGCCATTGAGTCTCTGGCTTGCTCATGAGGGATTTAAATGTAAATCTATATCTGTATTTATGTAAAGCTGATTTTGTGACAATGTCTGTTGTTTACAGTGTTACATAAATTTAATTCAAACTCCACTTTACATGCACAAATCCAAACCGACTATCTTACTATCACTTTATACTGTTGTTATGCTAATATTCAAATAGACACAATGTATGAGATAAACTATAATATATTGGCAATCATTGTGAAAGTATAAGAAAAATAAAATCAGCTGATCCATGCATTCCCACTCTTAACATAGCTTTCAATTTATAGTAGTTTCTATCAAATTATGTTTAAAAATAAATAACTGTGTTAATATTAAGGGGAAGGAAAAATGCTAGATATTTTAATACCATGTGTTGCAGTCTACAACTCTCATGTCAGATATGTTTTGACAAATGGGAAGAATACGCACAAGAAATTATCTGTTGTAATTTTGCACAGATGAAAAGACTTACATGTACCCCCATTTATGAGTGTGATAAGGAGAAGGCAGGAAATCCGTGTAAGGTACAGCATTGCCTGATTTTACCAGACGGGCGACGGGTGACTGCAATGACGTTAAGAACAATGATGATGATTATGATGATCAGGAAAATGAGTATAAATCCAGCATGTAGTCCAAATGGAACAAAGTCAAAGTGGTCTCCCGTCTGCATCAAGCATAAGTGTGCACTGAGAAAATAACAAGCTTGAGCAGTAAATCCTGCTAGGTATCTAAAAGGAGGAAGCTTTTCTTTATGAGCAAGACTGGCAGGGGAGGGTTTTCTCAGAAATGTCTCAGAAAAAAATAACTATTGTAACTTTCATGAACTTTAATTTTAACAAGAACTGTAAGGAACTCTGTGTAACAGTAGTATAGAAAATAATCACATTTTGTTGCCTCGCAGCCTAAAAAGAAGACATAACAAAACTGACCACACGGTGCAGGAGAAAAAGGTGAATGTCCTTGCATGGTCTAGTCAGACCCCAGACTTAAACCCCACTGAAAATCAGTGGAATGACTTGAAGACTGCAGTCCGCAAACTGTCAACATCAAATTTAACTCAACTTTCTGCAAAGAAGTCTAGAAGTGCAAAGTTAGTAGAGACTCCAACAGACTAAAGGCTGTAATTAACACAAGGGCTGATCTTTTTCTAATGCAGTGATTCTGGGGTTGTTGCTGTTGTTGTTTTCTATTTTTTCTGACATGCTGTTGTTATATCCTTCGCTTCAGCCTGCAATGCAACAAAATGGAGGCAGACAAGCTTTTTGTTTCTTCCATATGTAATTACTCAGTGCAACTTTTAACATCTAAATGAAAGTTATAACAATTAAATGTCAGAAAAAAATGTAAATAACAATACCATCATTTCTATTTATTGTCATTTCAACCGTATACATAGCAGAGACAGTACATAGTGAAATTAAACAATATTCTTGCATATTCTATTCAAAATAAGATATAATAAAATAGATCAATATTTTATTCAAAATAAGCTCAACAGAGACGCTTAAGAGAAGTTATTTTTTATAACTTTCAGTTCCGTTTGTTTCTGGACACAGAGCACAGATGGCCAGACTTCCCATTTATAAAGCTAAAAAACAAAGGGATCAATAGTTAATAATCAAATCCATTATCCCTTATTACACTCTGTATTATACTACATAACCAAAATTCATCAACGAAGGTTATAATTTTTTTAATATTAATTAATTGTATTAATTAATAGAACTAGAATTACTAATCCATAATGTAAAATATATTATCAAACGTCAATATTTAAAATCATACAGATTAATAATCAAATTATGATTTAAGAATAGGATTATTTTATGAAAATTGTAATGATCTGTCTTTTAAATAAGGAAAGATAATTATAATAATTATGCAATAATAATAATATTTAAAATCTAATGCAATCAAGCATTGACAAAATTAATCATATTGACTCTAACCGTAATTAAGTTAAATAATTCATCTTTATAATCTTCAGATCATAAGATTTATAAATAAATAATATATAATAAAAATTGAAATTAACTAATAAATTGTTTCAATAATTTTAGGCATACTAAAAACAGTTGAGACATGAGTGTTGGGAAAGAAATAGGAATATAGGAAAATAAGAAAAAGAATATAGTTGCAAGCAATGATGACTGGCCCAAGCACCCTGTGCCATCACCACCATGGGTCCACCGCACAACTTGCACATTTCAGACACTATATAGGGCTGATGTCAGTTTAGGCCCCTTCATATTTGTTGAGTGCTTTAATGTGTGTGTTGAGTGTGAGAGTGTTAACATTTGTAATGTATGTGTGCATGTGTGTGATGTATGAGTGTGCGTGCGTATATGTGTGTGTGAGTATATGTGTGTGAGTATATGTGTGTGTGTGAGTATATGTGTGTGTGAGTGTTAACATTTGTGATGTGTATGTGTGTAGTATAGGCTGCAGATGCTGGAAAAAAAGCATCACACTATGATGTTCCTCAATGTTCAATGTCTCTGAATATAATGTCACTCAATATAATGCCACACAGAATGATTATAATGCTTACACCGAAAAATTTATAATTTTTCGGTATAAGTTTGAAATTCACGGCTGACCCGTTTGAAATATCAAAAATCCCTGCGCAATTTTGCATCCTCAATGTCTTTAGATCATTTCAGCTCGGTTTGGTGGCGATCGTATGAATCTCCTAGGAGGAGTATATCAAAATCCATCGGGTGCGTTTTTGGGAACGACCCAAAATATGAAGCACTTGTCAGGTATACAGTATAAACCCATGTAAAAATAGGGAAGTTATGGACTCTGTGGACCCTGTAGTTAGAGCTTGAGAGCTGTGTGTATACGTGTGTCTTCAATAAACTTCATAAGCTTCGTAAACTTCAATAAGCATTTCACTGCATATCGTACTGTGTATGACTGTGTATGTGACAAATAAAATTTTAATTTGATTTGAACTTCTTTGCTTTTTCTCTACTTCAAAGTTGTTTGGATTTGTTTAAACTTTGGTGAGATCCGATAAAAATTTGCCACAACAAATGACAGTGCAGTGCTGACTATTATAAAATACTAGAATGAATAAAGGATCAAGAAAAAAACTTGTTTATTCCGTTTATACTATTCCCCAAGGTAATGTTGTTATAATCTGTGTTTCACATTTAATCATTGCACCATGCACTTCTATCTGCTGGCGTCTCATTTCTGTGACAGATATGATGATTTAAATTATTTAAAATGTGATTTTACAAATAGGGCGGCACGGTGATGTAGTGGTTAGCACTGTCGCCTTGCACCTCCAGGGTCCGGGTTCGATTCCCGGCCAGGCTCGATTCCCGTCTCTGTGTGCATGGAGTTTGCATGTTCTCCCCGTGCTTGGTGGGTTTCCTCCGGGTTCTCCGGTTTCCTCCCACAGCCCAAAGTCATGCAGATTAGGCTAATTGGTGTTCCCAAATTGACCATAGTGTGTGAATGAGTGTGTGTGTGTGTGTGTGTGTGTGTGTGTGTGTGTGTGCGCTCTGCGATGGATTGGCACGCTGTCCAGGGTGTACCCTGCCTCGTGCCCTGAGTCTCCTGGGATAGGCTCCAGGTCCCCGCGACACTAAATACAGGATAAAGCGGTATAGAAGATGAATGAATGAATGATTTTACAAATATAATGACAAAATCATCACCTCCATAAGTTTCTATAGAAGCGTTTATGAAGCAGTGCCCTCGAAGGATCCCACTTGCTCTAACACTCCATGTCAAAACAGTCATAATCTGCAAAAATGCCTGCTGCATTGAGACAAGTTTCTGTTAGAAAGAGAATCTCCCTGATTATCTCTCTCTCTCCAGCTTTACCTCTGAGGTCAACAAACCACCTTCTCCTTCTGTAGAAGGTTCCATGAGTGTCTCCTTACAGAAAACCTGAACAGCTACACACTTTGTTCACCTGCTTATGTAGACATTTGTTCTACAAGTCTCTGTTTATGTTATTATTACAGAAATGATCATGTATTAGAACCAGAGGTGGAAAGAGTAATAAAATTTAAGTACAAGTACTGTTACTTCAGTGAAATTTTACTTAAGTACAAGTAAAGTTACACTTATAAAAATCTACTCAAGTAAAAGTAAAAAGTAGCTCATTAAAAAATTTACTCAGAGTAAAAGTTACCGAGTTACTTTTTTATTTTTTTAACAGCGGGGGTGGGATGAGGCATTCTAGCGTAGTTCAAAAAAGATGAGCAGATATAAATCTCAAACTAGTTGTTTTTAACTGAAGGAACACCTTTGCATAATAAAGCTGTTGTCTTTCTTGTGCTTGAAAATCAAAGTGGTCACTTAAATATGGTGTTACGTCCCAGTCTAGGGCCAAACAGCAAAAGAATGGTTCAGGGTTCTATTTTAAACTGTATGGAAATGGTGGTATATGGCAGAAAGAACTAGATCCAATCATTAACTGATGAAATAATGAGGTTTGTACACACACACACACACACACACACACACACACCAGGAGGAGGATCAGATTCAGGATTGACCCAGGCCAAAATAATAAACAAAATGGTATTTATATTTAGTAGCTAGATTACCTGCAAAAAACCTGCAAACCAAAGGGACAAAGCAATAATCAAAGTCAATTGGAGGCAAAAAGTCAAACCGGAATACACAACCAAATATCAAAACGCCAAAATCACAACCTCTTTCATCTTTCCCGCGTCTCTCTCCGGTTTATATATGGTCGCGCTAGTCGAAGACGTCACTCTCAAGGCGGAAGCGACCGTGTGGAAGGTCAGGAAGCTGCCGATGTCAGAAAACCTGGAGTGGAGTCTGGAGCGGCGCGCGACCAGGACATGATACACACACGCGAGCGCAATGAAGCATTTATACAAAGCATAATATTTTTATTATTTTATCATTTTCATTCATTTATTTTTTACTCAGTAGCGAATATGATTTAAAATGTAGCGAATTACAATACTTCAAACAAAACGTACTTAAGTAAAAGTAAAATTACAGATTTTTAAAACTACTTTAATAAGTAGAAATACACAAAAAAGCTACTCAATTACAGTAACGCGAGTAAATGTAATTCGTTACTTTCCACCTCTGATTAGAACTACTTAAATTTATGTGATTTTCCTTCTAGCTTAAACTATTATTATAGGATTGTGTTATTTAAAAAGTTGTATGATCACAATTTACAGGTAGAATTCAACATTGCTCATGTGTACTTAACATGTCTTGTACATTCAATTGCATAGCAAATGAAAACCAGGTTCAGACCTGAGGTTTATATTCTAGTCGACAAGCATTAAACATATATTCAGGATGTGAATCAAGCCACTGTAGCAAAATGTTGTCACATATTGAACAGTTTAACTGTTAAATATGCAAAAGTTCGACCTCAAACCATGGGTAATTTTTCAATACCACATTCTGCACGGTGTGGAAGCAACTTCAGGAAGTGGACACAAACAATCTACAGTCACCATAACAACCAACCAACACCCTAAATATACTCTACTAAGGAGGAAGCAAACTTTCACGCACATTTAGAGTGTTCTTTTAATAAAATTGTGTAGTGCAGCATTTATTGGAACCTTTATTGGAACTAAGAGGCCCAAACTTGTTCCAACATGACACTGATCCCATGCACAAAGCCAGCTCCATGAAGATTCAACCGCTCTGCACATCTTTGGGATCAACTAGAACTCTGAATATTTCCCAGCTCTACCTCCTCATACATCAGTACCTGAGCTCACTAATGCTCTTGTAGTCAAAGGAACAAATCCCCACAACCACACTTATTGGAGCTTATTATGGCAGCAAAGTGGGGGACCATGTAGTGAACTCTAATATCAGCAGGGTTGGGGGACATTACTTTTTAAAGTAACTAATTATAGGAGGACAGCTCCTATAATTGTAAAAAAAATTGTACTAAATAACTGAGTACTTAAATGGCGGACATAGCGTGTTAGATTACTCGTTACATACTCTAACAAGGTACACTCAACACAGTATTAGTATATAAGGCTGTTTGAGGTAAAAAAGATGTATTTAAAGACACAATCCACATATGACTACAAGTAAATTAAAGTATTCTTATTAATGTAACTGTTATCACATTTCAAGAAGTTTGGGCAGCAGCTCAATAAACATCTTGTTGTAACGAGTACGCTTCCTTGTTGAACCTTTTTCCTGGTAATATTTCAATACTGGCCATTGAGAATCCCAAAAACTGTAAATATCAATTTTCCGGCTGATGGGTGTCTTTTGAAGTTTTTCTTGGTCGACGATTTTTCAGTGGATGTGTCCTTTCCATACTCTGCTGTTTAGTGATGAATCCATGTCTCGTCATCAGTAATGATTCTCTTTAAGAAACTTTAACTTTCCTTAAAATATCAGTCCAAATATTGTTTGCAGATATCCATACGCATATGTTGATGCTCTTCCTTGTTGTTTTAGGACAAGTACACCCTCAGACCAAAAAAAAGATCACTGCACGCTGCTCTTCGTTCATGCAAATCACAACTGGGTAATCTATTTTTGCTCGCACCAATGAACTGATGAAACGCATTCACACCTACTCATCAGTGAGTGGGGAGATAGTAGCTTTGAGCAGAAGTAGAAGTACTGTATGAGAAACATTTTACTATAACCAGAATGCAGATAATTTTTAACTCACCCTTATATATCATTATTATACTGGAAACATTTGTTTGGTAGTGTAACACACAACATACAGTAAGTGTACAATCAGCACAGTGCATAACATCATGAAGATACAAGTGCTTCAGGTTCATGGCAAAGATCAGAAATTGAGCTTAGAGCATTTTACTTTGTCTTGTTTAAGAAATTCAGTAAACTGATAATTTTTTTGGGTTTTTCCAATCAGAACATTCTGTAAAGTAACTGGAATCGTGCAAAATACAAAAATTATTTCTAATGAGCAGCAGTTTTGTTTTCACTGTGTTGATGAGATAGGTAAGAGGAGACTGGCCAGAACCTGGGATCTTCCGAACCTTAATTTCTGTGGCAGAAATTAAATCTTAATTTTTGCATGTGGCAAACATGCAAAGCAATATTTCTTAAAATATATTATTATTATAAACATTGTCATGGTTTTTTCTTTCTTTCTTAAGTGAAAAATATTTTCATGAACGAAACATTTCTTATATGATCTGAGCATTTCTTTATTTGGGGACCAGGCGGCAATACACACAGTTAAACGATTGTTTCATTTCCACTGTTTCCTAGCACGCCCCGTCACACGCGTGCGCAGAACACACACACGTTTACGATATTTTCCAACCCGTATTTGGTGACGCGCCCTGTATCTTATGGACGGTATCTGAAGTGGACGAAACTCAAAAATTGTCTTAGAAGAACAACTAAAATTAAAAAATGTATAGAACTATTACCAAGACTTATTAACAACTGTGTTAATTTACAGTAGAAGCTGATATTACAATTTAACAGTAGTTATTATTCATTCATTCATTCATTCATCTTCTATACCGCTTTATCCTGTATTTAGGGTCGCGGGGACCTGGAGCCTATCCCAGGAGACTCAGGGCACGAGGCAGGGTACACCCTGGACAGCGTGCCAATCCATCGCAGAGCACACACACACACACTATGGTCAATTTGGGAACGCCAATTAGCCTAACCTGCATATCTTTGGACTGTGGGAGGAAACCGGAGTACCTGGAGGAAACCTACCAAGCACGGGGAGAACATGCACACAGAGATGGGAATCGAGCCTGGCCGGGAATCGAACCCGGACCCTGGAGGTACAAGGCGACAGTGCTAACCACTACACCACCGTGCCGCCCAGTAGTTATTAGAGATCTTAATTGCCATCACATTTATTAAAACAACATTTACTTATTTTCTAAAATGCCAACAATTTCATTACAACCTATCTCATTACAAAATACATTTAAATTTCATGTGTTTATACAAAACACTGTGAGTTGATGGTTTGTAGATGAGTCAGTCTTAACCAGTTTATTATGATATATGTGTGCAAGTCATTTTTTCCCCAAGTAATGAGGTATTACATCATTATGATATATTACTTTTAAATGAAAAAGAGATACGCAAAGTGCCTTAAAAATAAAAGTGTTTATAAGAATTACACACAAAAAAGACAATATTGATGAGATTCATCATTTGTTGAGTGTGTATCCAGATTTGTGACAGAATTTATTTAATACAGTGACGTCACACTGATTTAAAATATATATATATTTATTTAATCAACTATAATCAGTTTAAAGACACAATAATATTTTGCCATTACCTGAGCACTATCTTAAATAAAAGAAATTTGTTTAATGATTAAAGTCTAATGTATTTGCAAAAGAGAAAATTACAGCAAAAACAATGCAACTACTGTAAAGCAAATAAAACAAAAGCAGTCTCTGAGAATGAAGCTCAAATGGTGATCTAACATTAAAGTCACACAGAGGTCCCTTTACCCGTGATTATTATCTGTGATGGAAGTTCTCCATGTCATTTTTGTCATTTTGATTCAGTGGTGAAAAATGATTCTCTCCTACCAAACATTTAAACAGAACATCTGAGAACAACCTGAATTAATGGTAAACTTGACCTGGAGAATGACCTGATAACAGGTTTAAAGCAATAAATATGCGATGACTTCATGCCCAGACACCTCGCTGCACTTCACTCTTGACACTGCACCTCTTGTACTGAGAGACTGGGAAAGTTTTATAGAAAGATCAACATACCAGCGGGACTGCATATATGCCTGGAAATAAGAACAGCAAGGTGTTCGAAGAAAAGATTATTCCCATTGTCAAGCATAAATATGAATCAGTATTGTTGTTGGGAGTTTTATTGCTGCAGGAAATGAAGTTGAAGCCGTCTTTTGGGGCAAATGTGATAAACTGAACTGTGTAAATTGAAGATTTCTGATCAATGGGCCTTCCAGTAAGGCAATAATCTGAAGCTTATGTCTAAATCAACAAAGGTTTTGTTTCTCTGCCAACATCCTGGTGCTCATCACCACAGCAAACCCCCAGAGGTCCCGTTGAGGTAGAGCTGCCCAGGCCGCACAAACAGAACTCAAACCTAGGTGGCTTAAATGTTAATGGTCATAATGTTATGGCTGATAAGTTCATAATCGGGTTTTAATAAACTTGTTTCCTAATGTCTGACTGACACTTTGCATTACTTTTTTCCAGAATGATTCTTTTTAATTGATATACTTCCAAAATTCATACCATTGTTAAGAAATTTGTTAAGCTATGCCTTAACACAGAACATTGCTTGAAGCTGATTACCTGAAAAAGGGGGGGAAATGAATATTTATATTATTAGAAATTCAGTAGTGCATTCCTTTCATTGTGTTTTAAAATTTATATTTTATCTATCCAATCTTTCAGAAAAAATACAAATAAATCAATGCTGATAAAGTATCATTTTGTGTTGTTTCAGCCAACATTAACACCAGTGAGTCTTACCTTGTACCTGCACTGAGACTGTCCTTGTGTCACTCCCGAGCTCATTCATAGCAGTGCATGTATATACACCATCATCAGCAAGTGTGGCTTTCGAAATTGTTAGTGTGGTTTGCCGCCTCCCAGTGGCTTTAGTTTGACTATGAAAGCTCCATGTCACTTCAGGTTCTGGATTTCCCTCTGCAGTGCAGATTAGAAACACGGCTTCACCTTCCTTCACAACTTCTGTGGCCTTGCCGGGCTCAATTTCTGGATCATCTATTTCAAGTGTTTGATTGGAACTTAATCACATTCATATCATTGATACACATGAAAAGGCCAAATACAGCATAATACCAAAGTAAAAACTAATAATGCTGCAAAATGAAGCACTCACAGTATATTGTGATGTTTAGAGGATCTGATGTCACTATAGGAGGAGGTTGCGGTCCTTCTGGTCCCAGGTTCAGTTCTGCTTCACATCTGTACTGAACTCCATCATCGTCTTTGCTTGGTGAGATCAGTGTCACATTTTCATTAACAGGAAGTGTCACATTTTCATTAACAGGAAATTTGGTTTCACCAGAAACGTTTTCGCTTTTCACAAGATGGTGTCCTTTGTACCAGTTTACAGTGAGGAGACGAACAGGAGCAACATTCTGAACATCACACAGGAGCTTGTACTGTCTGCCTTCAATCATCGGCTCTGTGTGATGCACGGTGCTGATAGACACCCGGTCTGGACGCTCTGTAGGAAAGGATTTTAGGATTAGTACTATCGTTACTATTAATGTACTTGGCATACTGAATAGGGCAGAAGTTATCTCAAAACACATAAGGTACAACTCACTGTAAACAGTAAGTGGGAGCACCATTACACACTGCTCTTCCATTAGGATGAAGCAGATTGGTTGTATGTCCCAGTGTGTGAGATGGTCTACCCGCCAAATGAGGAACTGAACATTCAACAGGTCAACTGCTCCCTGTGATGCCTCCCAGCTCATGCCATGGTGTGTGGTGTTTGTGGAACAGTTAGCTGAGGCTGAAGCACCAAACTCCACCACTAATTTAACAGGCTGTATTTCAAGGGGACCTGCAGAAATATTTAAATAATTTTCCTATTTGATTATATTTGACTCTTGATTTGAAGTTAGATTATAAATAAAGCTACTATAATATATTTTTCTTCAGTTTACTTCTTGGTCATGTTCAATTTTCCATCCTCAGTAGTGACAAGGCTAGAACTCAGATGTCTTTTCAACCTGACACCCATGATCCGCTAGTGCAGTGGTTCTCAAAGTGTGGGGCCCCACTAGTGGGGAATACAGACATGACAGGTGGGGCGCAATGAACGGGAGGAAATTAGTGGAAAATAATAGGAAAGTACCTGTTCTAATTCATGCTTTTCTTTATTGATAATGAAGAGCATACACTCAAAACTAAACAATCACACACAAATAAATGGATCATTAAAACAAGTAAATTTAAAATAACATCAGTTGTGGGCCGGGAGAAAAAGTGGAACCATAGTGGAACAATAACGGTTTAACGTCGGGCCAACTTGAGCAGCGCTGCTCGAATCATAAACCTGTGCGACCCACTGGGCAGCGTTGCGCGACTCTGACAGAAATAGACCGCGCCGACCATCAAAATGCATTTTACCCCGCTGGGATGCACACGTACAAAACAGGCATGGCAAGGCGGAAACAATATTAAACAGTCCTGACATTTTAAATAAATAGTTTTTAAATAAAACACAGTGAGTCGCGCAGGTTTGTGATTCGAGCGGCGCTGCGCAAATAAACCAGATGATCACGGCGTTGTATTTGCGCAGATATTTGGTTCAATCGGGTGCCACGGTTTCGTCCCACTTTTGATGTGTTTGGCTTCATATACACTTCGACAATGGAAGAAGACGGTACGAAACCAACAACGAGGAGATTGTAAAGAAAAAAGGTGCATCGTCTGTGTTGTGGAATTGGTTTGGATATAAGAAAAGTGATACGAATGAGATGAACGTGATTTGCAAGGTACGCAAGTGCACTGTTTTAACAAGTGGTGGAGACACGTCAAACCTTTTCTATCATCTGAAATCCAAGCATCCAAACGAATATGGCCAAAGTAAAAAAAAAAAAAAATGCGGCAAACCCCAGCAATTCAGTTTAAATAAAGTTACATTAAAAAAAATAAAATTATGTAAAAGAGTTTCTTTGTGTTTGAATCTTTATTTATGCATTTTCAGATACAAATTGCTATATTGTGATATATATCGTTATCGAGGTAGAAATTTGCTTCTCCTGTGATAGAAGATTTTGGTTATATCGCCCACCCCTAATGAAGCCTATCTTGAGCTTGGATTCATGGTGGGAATGGTGGGGGCAGAAGAGGGACTCGTGTGTGTTTTGTGTCTTAAACCGCTGGCAGCAGACAGCATGAGACCTAACAAATTAGGAAGACACTTAGAGACAACACACTCCAGTCACGTTAATAAGCCACTGGACGTCTTTGAAAGAAAGCTGGCAGAATACAGACAGCAGGATAATCGCACGGTAACATCTGAATCAGTGGACAGCAAAGCACAAATGGCTTCATTCAAAGTTGCATACAGAATTGGCCAGTGCAAAAAAAACTACAAATGATTGCTGAGCAGCTAATAAACATGGGGTCAATTATGCAAAGATAAGTGACAATGTAAGCCTTGTAACAATTGCACGTGTATTTTATCTTTTTTTAACTTGGTTGTGTTTGATCTTATTGGTTTAGGAATTGATATTTAAATAAACAGTAAACTTGGCCGATTTCGTTATTATTTTGTTGACAAGTGGGGCTTGAAAATTCGCTCACCCCCTTAAGTGGGGAATGACAGAAAAAGTTTGAGAACCACTGCGCTAGTGTCACATGAAATTCTTGTCTCACCTGTGCTGTACAAAGAGGTCATGACTCTCACAGAATATTCAGACTGATAATAATATGCAATATACAGTACCAGTCAAAAGTTTGGAAACACCTAACTACACGGTCTTTCCTAATTTTTATTCCTTTCTACATTATAAAAAAAAAATCCTGAAGGCATTCAAAAGATGCAATAATCACCTTTGAACAGTTGATGTTGAGATGTGTATGCTATTTATAAAGCTACTTGTAAAGTCTTCATAACAAGTTTCATCATGGTGTTTCATGGGTTTTGTAAATGCACTGGACAATACTGTTCTTGCAAGAACTGTTCCGGAGCAGATGTCTTAAAAATAAATAAATACTGTTGGTGTTGTTACTTAATTAAATAATTCCATATGTGTTATTTCATAGTTTTGAAATCTCTAATATTGTTCTAGAATGTACTGGAGAAGGTAAATCCAAACATGTATTCAAACTTTTGATTGGTACTGTATACTCTGCCTCCATTTACACCAAGACATCAGACTTACAGCCTAACATCAGCGTCCGTGTGTCGTTACCAAAGTAGAAGTACACAGAACATACAGCAATTAAATATTAAGGCCAGGATATAAGCTAAATAATTCATGTTCAACTTGCATTTCTCACATAAACAACCAAGTACTACATGCAGTAAAATGGCCAACTCAAAAGAAATACACTGCACCAAGAAAATCTTAAAGAAACCTTCTGCTGCGAACCTTTAGAGTTGAAAGAAATTAGACTTACTGCCATTACTGAGTGTGATAAGGACCAAGCCGGTAAGTTGTGTAAGATACAGCATGGTCAGAGTACACCAAAAGAATGACATGTGATATAAGCAACTTCAGATATAACAATGTAAAATGGTCTTTGTGCAAGTGATAGCAGGAAATCCTTCACATGTCTTGTTGACCAGTAGCTCAAGAGTTCACACGGCAGCCCTGTTGTGTTTGAACATGTTGCAAACATAAATCAGCCAGTATTGGGCACTTTTATGGATAAGGCCATGAATGAATTAAATACAAAAATGTATACTACAGCATTGTTTTTTTAAATAATTTCCAAGCACTGTTCACAAGTTCTAAGCTTAAGGTATGAGGTTAGTTTCTTCTTAGAGGTCCAAAAAGGCTGAAATAATCTATATAGTCTATAGGGGCTGAAATTATTTTTGTGGGTAACACATTTCTGATCTATGGGTACAAGCAAGATTTTTCTCTCTCTCTCAATCTCTCTCTCTCGTTAACTACAATTAAAGTTAGATTCATAGCATGTACAATGGGCGTTCATGTCAATTTGTGACTTTTTTTTAATCGAAAACAAACTACATACACTATTAATTTTACTAATTAACTAATCATTTATTATGTTATTTTATATATATATATATATATATATATATATATATATATATATATATATATATATATATATAAAATTAGTAAAACATTTCCCAACTCACAAATGTGCTTCTGAAAGAATGTTAAGAGCTGAAGCTGTTATAGCTGCAAATGGTGGACCAAAATCATATTAAACCCTATGGATTAAGAATTGGGTGTCACGAATGCTTTTTTATATATGTGATATTTTTGTTGAGTTGCATCGTATGCATATCAGATGTTAATGAAGGACTAACTGGTGGGTGTTTGTTTTACCCAGCTGATCTTAATACATCAATTGCACTTACATGTATTCCGACCATTTTATTAAATGACATACAGTACTTAAGTTCTTCATATTACCTTAAATAAGCCAACCTGCCAGTCCTGTTCTTTCTTCATGTTCTTGTTAGGACGTGTTACATAAAGTATATACATGTGACTCTTTCTTGTGTCAACATTTTAACTAAAACATCGATTATTTCACCAGCACCAAGATACTAAAAAACTCACAGATATACCGTGACAACCATGAATGCACTGTTTGAGTGTGTTTGCACCAACCAGCACAGGAAAGCAAACAGCATTTTAATCTCTTTTAAATTATCGTTAATAATAAAATTGTTTGCAAAATGTTAGATTTGACTTTTTGTTCAATCCTGTTTAGCACTGTTTCACAAAAAAAAAAATATATATATATATTTTTTTTTTGTGCTTTATTTTTTACTTAAATCTTTTTTTACAAACAAACCTAAGAATCAGTGATGAAACATTATGTCTTTAATGGCTTTAAAGCATTGACCTTGACGGAAATTGGGGAAAACCAATTTAAGACTAGATTACTGGCTGTAAGATGACTGAATGAGGATGGAGAAAGGGGGAGGGGCTTAAAGGAGGTCAGTTAATATCAGAAAGTCCAACACACATACAGTTATCAGTTAGTTCGAATTCATATGTTAAATGACTCCTATATCAGGGGGAAAAATTACTTTAACACTGTTATTAATACAGTGCTCTTATGCATTAATCATGGGGGACATTTCTGAATAGGCTCCATTATGCATTAAGAAACATGGCATCATGATTAAAAAAAATAATCAGGTGATTAAAATAATCAGGTTATATGATGATATAAAAACTAATTATGCACATTTATTAAAGGAGATAAATATTTAGGGGAGCTAATGCCTTCTAAAAGTCATCTAGTAACAGCACTGACAATGAGTCAACAACACAGTACTTCATTCAGTAACTGCTCATTCTCATCTGTATTGTTTCTGTGTTATGATAGAAAACAGTTAAATTAAATTCTATGCTCCAAACAGATTCAGTCATTAATTCCATTAGGTTGAAACACAATGGATTTACTGCTGACTTGGTGTTTTCTGTTCCTCTGACGTTTGCCCAACTGTACAGATCTGTCTTTACTTCACCAGTACTTGAATGTGCTGAATGGGTTTCACCATCATGGTGACCTTCTTAAGAGAGTACGATCCTCCGTGGAACTCCGCCCAGTAAACACCATCCTGGTAGCGGCTACGGTAATGACCTCCTCTGTACCAAACCCCATTTAAGTTGGAGTGAGCACACATGTGGTACCACCAGCCCCCCTTCTGGAAATGAGCACAGTTACCTAAAGGAGGACACAGGAGACTCCGTCAATCAATTTAACGTCATCAAATCTTATAATACAAAAGTCATATACTGAATTTGTTAAAAATTCTGCAGCGAAATTAAATTGACTAGATCCCACTGTGCAGTACATTTATTATTAAGAAAGTCTGACAAGTGAATATAAAGCTAATTTAGGCAACCTGAGTAGGCGTCCTTGTCTCGGTCAAGAGTGGTGAAAGCTTTATTGCTGTGCCAGGAGAGCGAGTCACCAGCGGTGCCCTGGTAGGATCCCAGTCTCAGCCGATACCAGTCAGTCTCAGGCTCTATGTAGAAGCTGTCATACTCCGCGAACGCCTGCCGGCCCTGCCAGTCCTCCATGTGCACTCGGAGCTTGTAGGAAGTCTGTGTTGTCAGCCAGTAGAGATTCTCCAGACCTAACCAGTACTCACCATCCAGATTCCCGAAACCTTGCTGTGTAAAAAGGCAGAAAATTCACACTGTTGTAAGGGTTAACCCCTAGAGGGTGCCACGGCGTCCTTTATTTTGAGTTGTAGTTTGTTTTCTGTTCAGTTTAAGTGTTTATACTTCAGTTCCCAGACTGCACCTCGGTCAGGTGACGTATGCCGGCACCTGAACCGAGGAAGGTAATTTAGAAGACTATAAATAGTCAGTTTGAGTTAAAGACTTTGTGTTGCATTAAATGTCATTTGATTTGTGTTGGTGTTTAGTTTATTTTAAGTTCTTTAAAGGATCGATGCTCTCTACGAAGAGCTTATGTTTTGTTTTCCCGTGGACTTAAATAAACCTTATTATTGAACTGCCAGCTCGCCTCCTGCATTTATGCCACAACAACGCCGACACACACCCTCGCACTGTGACAGAATGCAACACCGCAAATGTGGCATAGCGGAGGGCTTCTCCCTAGACAATTTCTGGGGGGGCGCTATCACCATCTCGAACGAGCTGGCAGACTGGCTGGAGGACAGCGAGGAGGACATGTACCACAGCTGGGAGTACAGCTTGCTCGAGCAACAGGAGCACTTGCTGGAGAGCATCGAGGAGCGGAGAGAGAGAGAAACACGACAGAGCTGGGAGGGCTGCAGGCTCGCCATTAGGCCGACGCCATTCGGGGGCGACGCAACAAGGGGTAACAGGGTTCCCCACACCGGCCGGAAGAGAAGGGCCAGGAAGGCCAAGTACGGCGGTGAGGTGAGGGAAGCAAAACCCCAGGCGGAGCAGCAGTGGAGAGAGGAGAGCGATCGAATCAGGTTGTATTCAGAACTGAATCGGGAGCGAGTACGAGACCTGCGGGAGCAGGTGGAAGAGCTCCAGCACCTGATCCTCCAGTTCCGGGAGAGCCACGCTTCAGGCTCTGAGCTCCGGGAGAGCCACGCTTCAGGCTCTGAGCTTCCTCTTCCCCCGCCTGAACTCGTCGTGGAGGATTACGCGCCGCCGCTGAGCAGTGAGAGCGACGCGGACGTGTTTCCTCCACCTCCAGTGCCGGTGCTCGTCGCGGAGGATTACCAGCAGTGGCTGGGCAGCGTGGCGGACATATTTCCTCCACCCCCGCCACCTCTGCTCAGTGTGGAGGACTACGCGCCAACTCGTCTGCAGTCCCCGAGCACCTCTCCAGCGCTGCAGCCGCCGAGCACCTCTCCAGCGATGCAGCTGTCGTGCGATCTGGAGAGCGTCATCCTTCCACCTCCTCCAGGCTTTGAGGACAGCGCGCCAGCTCGTCTGCAGTCGCCGAGCACCTCTCCGGCACTGCAGCCGTCGAGCCCAGTGCCAGTTCCTCAGCCAGGCGCCGAGATCGTCGCACCCGCTCCTCAGTACGGCGCCGAGATCGTCGCGCCCGCTCCTCAGCACCCAATTTGGTGCACCCAAATTTATTTTATATTTTGTTATAAATATAGTTATATACTCAGATTTGAGTGAATGTGCACCAGGAAGTTGTTATACATTCGACTGATTAAGATAATTGATGCAAATGCACTTTATTTGTGTTTTATATAAGTAAAAGAAATGTTGGACAGAGAATGCATTGATTGTGAAAATGTACTTGAATTAAGTGATTTAAGAGACGTGATCTGGAGAAAGAATCGCATGGTCCTGTGTTCCTTTTGTCTCAGTCTGATCATTCATTTTATGGATCACAATTCTTTTTGTTATTGTGGTCACTGTGCCTGCGGCCCGTAACACTCACACACCGTTGGGGGCGGCGTAACACACTCAGAGGACAGCGCTATCCACTCCTTCTGCTTGCATGAGCTCGTTGACACCCCTGATTGGCAGTAGAGCCGTGATTAATGTGGGAGCACTAAGTACCTCTCATCCCTCCCCTCTGAGAGAGCTCAGCCAATCAGCTCTCTCTAGACCTCCGGCTGCGAGAGGTTACAGCATCACACCGGAATTGAACTTGCGATCTCCGGATGATAGGGCGAGCATTTTTACAACTGCGCCACTCAGAGGCTCTAATGCACTTTTTAACAAAAGGGATAACATACTGCATTTCATCCTTAGATATTTTTACTGCAACAATAGAAAGATGAGCTGAGCCAACCTTGTACTGATCCCAGTTCCTGAAGAAGTTGACAGAGCCGTCTAGTCTTCTCTGGATGACGGTCCAGCCTCCCTGAGCACGGTTCTGATCACACCATGCCTGGAACAGACGGTTGTTGTTGCGTGGACGCAGCAGGTAGATGCCACTGGTGCTTTCTCCTGAGTCCAGAACATCCTGGCAGTCCTGCCATGGCCCTAAAACAACAAGAGCCATAGTTTCAAGATTAATAATCATATTTTTTTTTATTGTATCACTTACTGTATGTACACCATAGCAGTGGTAAAGCAGTAGTTTTCAGAGGTTTATTGTATATTGTAGCGTTTTACTGTCACGTTCTGCTATGGTGTTGGACTGTGGGCTTGGTGTTGAGGCATAAATGCAGAGGGGATGCAGTGAAACAGAAAGAGTCTTTTAATAATGATAAACAAACAAAAAGCAAACATGAACACAACATGAACTAAGGAAGTTGGCTAAAAACATGGAGCATAATACAAAGAACTCAAAACACAAACACAGACTCAGGATTACACAATCTAATACAGTACCGACATGGGGATACAAACTGGACAAGACAAGACATACGAAACAGCCTAACGGAATAAACATTAGGGACTGTGCATTCAAGGGGTAAACAAACAAGACAGGCTTGGCTAGGTCTATTGGCTGAGCTGCACATTAGCTGCTAAGCTAGCTCATAGCTAATCAGACTAATGGCTACACCAGCCAGTAGCCTGAGACACAAGGGAATGAACAGACAAGGTACACAGCAGACTAGGTATGAAACAGACTAAGAACTCTAAAGGTTAGTGGCTAAAGATGTTAGTACCTAAACAGACTAAGAGCTAAGCAGACAATGAGACTAGACAGACACGAAGACTAGACAGACTAAGATCTAGACATGTTAGTATCACCCTCATTAGTATTGAAACAGACTACTAGCTAAACAGGCAATGGGGGTTACTTACACAAAAGGGTAAACACAAAAGGCTAATTCTCCTAGAGGCTAATCCTGCTAGGAGACACAGAGACAAAGAGACATAAACTAAATCAAAGCAAATACAAACTTAACTTATAGTGCTCCTGAAACCAAAAGGCCAACCATACTGTTTAAACTAAAACAGAAAAGAACAAAACAAAACCCACATAACAGAAATCAATGCTTGACCCAGCTTCCCAGAACAAACAGGTATTTATGCTTATACTAATTGCATCCTCGGTTCAGCTGGGCATCTGCGTCAGCTGACCGAGGTGCCTTCTGGGAAACTGGGTCTACAACAAAAACTACAAATTAAAACACTGCCCTCTAGTGGGCAACCCTCACAGTACCCCCCCCCCTTAAAAACGCTCCTCCGGAGCGCTAACGGAGGTCCTGGGTACCCTTCCCCATGTCCCGGGTCATTCCACCCGACTGCGACGCCGACGAGCAGGCTCCCCAAGGTGGGTGGGAGGGTGGGCGAGCTTGAATTGCCGCCAAAGCCAGGCACCGGGTGCAGCAGCGGCCTGCACCCGAGGCTGGGTGGCGGAGGCAGCAATGGCTCGTCCTCGGGGCTGAGCGGCGGTGAGCTCATGACGTCGTCGGGTGGCGGAGGCAGCACTGGGCCGATGCCGCAGGCCGGGCGGCGGAGGCAGTGCCGGATCGCTGGTGTAGGCCGGGCGTTGGAGGCAGTGCTGTGTCGCTCTTGCCGGTGGAGCGTTGCCTGCAGCACTGAGTCGCCCTCCAAGTCGGGCGGCCGATGCAGCACTGTGTTGTCCTCACGCCGGGCGGCCTCTGCAGTACTGTGGCCTCCTTTGACACCGGGTGGCGATGGAAGCACGCTCTCGAAGTCCAGCGGTGGTGGGTCGCTGTCACCGCTGCGAACGAAGCTAGAGAGCGTGGTGAGGGTTTTCCCTGGCGAGGTCCTGGCTGGGCTCTGGGGACATGAAGACGCCCCTGCAGCGCGCTGGCGGAACTGAAGCCTCCCCTGAGGCGCGCTGGAGAACTGGAGCCTCCCGTGAGGCGCGCTGGAGAACTGGAGCCTCCCGTGAGGCGCGCTGGAGAACTGGAGCCTCCCGTGAGGCGCGCTGGAGAACTGGAGCCTCCCGTGAGGCGCGCTGGCGAAACTGGAGCCTCCACTGAGGCCCGCTGGCGAAACTGGAGCCTCCACTGAGGCCCGCTGGCGAAACTGGAGCCTCCACTGAGGCCCGCTGGCGAAACTGGAGCCTCCACTGAGGCCCGCTGGCGAAACTGGAGCCTCCACTGAGGCCCGCTGGCGAAACTGGAGCCTCCACTGAGGCCCGCTGGCGAAACTGGAGCCTCCACTGAGGCCCGCTGGCGAAACTGGAGCCTCCACTGAGGCCCGCTGGCGAAACTGGAGCCTCCACTGAGGCCCGCTGGCGAAACTGGAGCCTCCACTGAGGCCCGCTGGCGAAACTGGAGCCTCCACTGAGGCCCGCTGGCGAAACTGGAGCCTCCACTGAGGCCCGCTGGCGAAACTGGAGCCTCCACTGAGGCCCGCTGGCGAAACTGGAGCCTCCACTGAGGCCCGCTGGCGAAACTGGAGCCTCCACTGAGGCCCGCTGGCGAAACTGGAGCCTCCACTGAGGCCCGCTGGCGAAACTGGAGCCTCCACTGAGGCCCGCTGGCGAAACTGGAGCCTCCACTGAGGCCCGCTGGCGAAACTGGAGCCTCCACTGAGGCCCGCTGGCGAAACTGGAGCCTCCACTGAGGCCCGCTGGCGAAACTGGAGCCTCCACTGAGGCCCCCTCACCTCCAGTTCAGTCCCCTGTTTTGACGTGGGGCAAGCTGATTATTCCTGGTCAGCTTGCCCAGGTGTTATAGTCCCAGCCCCCCCCCAAAATTTTCTCCCGGGGGGGCCCCTCTGCTATGCCTCTTGTTGGGTCGAGCATTCTGTCACGTTCTGCTATGGTGTTGGACTCTGGGCTTGGTGTTGAGGCATAAATGCAGAGGGGATGCAGTGAAACAGAAAGAGTCTTTTAATAATGATAAACAAACAAAAAGCAAACATGAACACAACATGAACTAAGGAAGTTGGCTAAAAACATGGAGCATAATACAAAGAACTCAAAACACAAACACAGACTCAGGATTACACAATCTAATACAGTACCGACATGGGGATACAAACTGGACAAGACAAGACATACGAAACAGCCTAACGGAATAAACATTAGGGACTGTGCATTCAAGGGGTAAACAAACACAAGACAGGCTTGGCTAGGTCTATTGGCTGAGCTGCACATTAGCTGCTAAGCTAGCTCATAGCTAATCAGACTAATGGCTACACCAGCCAGTAGCCTGAGACACAAGGGAATGAACAGACAAGGTACACAGCAGACTAGGTATGAAACAGACTAAGAACTCTAAAGGTTAGTGGCTAAAGATGTTAGTACCTAAACAGACTAAGAGCTAAGCAGACAATGAGACTAGACAGACACGAAGACTAGACAGACTAAGATCTAGACATGTTAGTATCACCCTCATTAGTATTGAAACAGACTACTAGCTAAACAGGCAATGGGGGTTACTTACACAAAAGGGTAAACACAAAAGGCTAATTCTCCTAGAGGCTAATCCTGCTAGGAGACACAGAGACAAAGAGACATAAACTAAATCAAAGCAAATACAAACTTAACTTATAGTGCTCCTGAAACCAAAAGGCCAACCATACTGTTTAAACTAAAACAGAAAAGAACAAAACAAAACCCACATAACAGAAATCAATGCTCGACCCAGCTTCCCAGAACAAACAGGTATTTATGCTTATACTAATTGCATCCTCGGTTCAGCTGGGCATCTGCGTCAGCTGACCGAGGTGCCTTCTGGGAAACTGGGTCTACAACAAAAACTACAAATTAAAACACTGCCCTGTAGTGGGCAACCCTCACATTTACGACGCTAGCAGGGATCTTGGAGGACAAGTGAGCTTGGTGGCTACCCAATGTAATGACTGGGAGTAGTTTATTGAATCAGCACAAACACACACACACGCCCAGGTAAGCACACATGCACGTACTTAAACTTGGCCGAAGCCACTAACCTAAAACAACGTCCCAACCAGGGTGGACACAAACAGAACTCTGGCCCAAAACCGGCGGTCGCCAGCCCCGCCCACGCCACAATATTAATGCCCTCATTCTAATACATTATTGTTTCTATTAGGGCTGGGCGATATACCTATTCATACTGAATACAGGTGTTTTTAAAAAAAATTATATTCATTTTCATACACCCCGATACCGGTGAGTGTGTGCGTACACGGCGGTGGAACGTCCCGCCGCGGGACATTGTTTGAGAGGGAGATTGTTTTGCAGTGGTACCAAACAAGCTGTATGCGTCTGCATGAGAGCGGTGAACAGCATGGACGAAGAAAATGTCAGACAAAGAGTAACTTCTTCCAAAAAGAGGAGCCTTGTCAGTTGTGTGGAAATACTTCGGCTTTAAAAAATCTGACGTTGATCAAACGACCATTATATGTAAATGTTCTCAGGCTAAAGTTGTAGCCGCAGGAGCCTCTCACAATACCCCTCTCTCACCTGTGCGCTTTGACTCACGGTGAGATGTGATGTTAGGCACCGTGAGTTGCCGTGATTGCCTGGCGATGTTCCGAGAAGTTCGCCAAGGTCCACAAACTTCCACGAGGCCCGCCAAAAAAATTAAACATGTTTAATTTTTCACGCGGAAAGATGCAAACGTACTCACAGCGCCAAAAACTCGCGGTGAATCATGATGAACTGTATTCACGGCCATTGCGCGAAACCACGTAGTTGAGATAGGGGTATAAACACAGAGCTTTTCCAGAACATGTCGACAAACATGCAAGTTTTCAAGTTAAACTTCTTTTTTATTTTAAATACTTGAATACTACATGGTTGTACTTGAAGTAATATTATTAATGTTTCACAAAGTGAAAAGTTTCACTCCTTTTGTATTTACCTGTTTCAGGTAATTTGCCTTAATGAAAGTCCAATGGATAAAGTTTTGATTTTGCAGTTACAGGGGACATATTTTTTACATTCTAGACAGCTTAAAGATGTTTTCAAGTTACAAAACCTACACAATAAAGTGTTGTGTATTTTGACTGCAAGTCATGAATTCTGATTTCTTCACCTCATTACAATTATGAGTGCCACTGTCACCTCTTTGTGAACAGCAGCATTTTGTGAGACCAATCAAACCTGGGTTAATACTAGTCCGGTCAATGTAAGCCAATATACTGCAGTAATTATTCTCTAATTTATTAGGAAATGGGGTTAACACCTAATCATGCATGGAAAAAAAAATACTGTCAAACCATGACATGGATATACTTTTGAAAAATACTGTGATGTAAATTTTTGGTCATACGGCCCAGCTCTAGTTTCTATTGTGAAGGAGATGAACATTTAGTCTAACTGGATGATTTTAACAATAGGCAAATGCAGTACAGAGTAAACCAATAGGTTACTTCCGTAACCCCGGTTCTCTGATAGCATTAAGTGAGGTGTCTCACTATGGGATACGCCCCTTCCGCGTATTCTTCAGAAGCCCTATTACATTACGCCAGCCCCAATTGGCTGGCAGATGTGACGTCGTGTCCTGGCGTGGCCTTCCCTCCCCCCCGTATAAAGGGGGCAGCACGACGTCACTTCGCTATTCAAAACAAGCAACCTCTTCCTCGCTTCACACAGCAAGGAGGGTGATCTGGTGAGACACCTCACTTAATGCTATCAGAGAACCGGGGTTACGCAAGTAACCTATTGTTCTCTTTCAAGCATACGTTTCGGTGTCTCACTATGGGATATCCTAACTCCCGTATTGTCAGATAGCCTGTCTTGAAGTCTGCCAACCATAACCAACACATTCAGGGCTGAACGAATTTAGTGTGTAGATTCTGTGCTTACACTCAATACTGTGTGAGCTAGAGTCTGAGCTGTAACATCTAGTTTATAAAATCTGGCGAATGTGTGCGGCGATGACCAGTTCGCCGCTTCACAGATATCCTGTAATGTGACTCCTTTAAATAGAGCCCATGAACTTGACATTCCACTTGTTGAGTGCGCGCGTAAACCAGTTGGGGTTTCGAGACCCTTACTGGAGTATGCCAGCGAAATAGCCTCCACTATCCAATGCGATAAACGTTGCTTAGTGATCGGCTTCCCCGTGCGAGGTTTCATCCAAGAAACGAACAGCTGATCGCTCTCCCTTAAACCTCTAGTTCGCTCTGTATAGATGCGTAAAGCGCGCACCGGGCACAGTGTATTTAACTTTTGCTGCTCTGATGATGCAAAAGGGGGAGGATGGAAGGCCCTCACCTCAAGAGGGTTTATAGCATTAATGACTTTAGGCATGAATGCCGGATTAGGTTTCATAACTACTCCCGCATCTCCAGACATGAACTGTAAACATGCTGGGTGCACAGAAAACGCATGAATCTCACTCACGCGCTTCGCTGAGACCAAAGCAATCAATAGCACAGTCTTGAAGGACAGTGCCTTGAAATCAATCTTGTCTAGCGGTTCAAATGGGGACGTGGACAATGCATCAAGCACCAATCCCAGGTCCCATGATGGGGTAAGTGGTTTTGACACCGGCAGGGCGCGGCGCGCGCCCTTCATGAATCTGCATATCAGGGGATGTTGCCCCACTGTTTTATTATCAAAACCGATGTGGCACGCAGATATAGCAGCCAGAAACACTTTTATGGTTGAGAACGCTCTGCCTTTCTCTATCATTTCCTGAAGAAATGAAAGAATCACTGCCACTGAACACTGAAAGGGAATCTAGTGCCTAGCTGTGCACCAGCGCTCAAACACATTCCATTTGCAGTCGTAGAGAGACCTAGTCGATGCTGCTCTGGCGTTCTGTATGGTCTTGATGACACTGTCAGGCAGGCCAGTCTTACTTAAATTGGACCACTCACAGGCCAGGCCCATAGTGCCAGTCGTTCCGGGTGAGGGTGGAAGATCTCCCCCCCCTCTTGTGACAGGAGGTCTCTGCGCTGCGGGAGAGACCACGGTTCGCCGTCTAGCATATGCATGATCTCCGCAAGCCAGTGTTTCCCTGGCCATCTCTGAGCTATTAGTATTATTTTCAGACCTTCCTCCCTTACTCTGCAGAGAGTTGGTGATATCAGCGCTATTGGTGGGAAAGCGTATAGAAGAGTGCGAGGCCACTCGTGTGCTAGTGCATCTATTCCCAGGGGCGCGCTCCGGTCCTTCAGGGAAAAAAACAGGTGACATTGGGCGTTGTCTTTGGACGTGAACAGATCCACTGTCGCTCTGCCATATATGCTCCAGATCTGTTCGATCACTTCGCTGTTCAGTTTCCACTCCCCATAGGAGGGATTTCCCCTGGACAGCAGATCTGCGCCCCGATTAATCACACCCTGTACGTGTGTCGCTCTCAGGGATAAAAGGTTGACACTGCCCCATAAAATCAGTCTGCGTGCTAGCGTGTGCAGCAGAAGTGATCTGAGACCCCCCTGACGATTTATGTACGCTACAACTGTAGTGTTGTCCGTTCTCACAAGAACATGATTTCCTCTCAGAAAAGGAAGAAAATGTTTTAGTGTCAGAAAGACAGCTAGCATTTCCTGATAGTTTATGTGAAGATTGGTCATGTGCTGACCCCATCTCCCATTCACTATTCTGCCCTCGTGAATTTCCCCCCCAACCGGATAACGACGCATCCGTTGTTATCATCTTTCTGTGTCGGACCACGCCCATGGCAACCCCTTCGATCAGGAAATTCGGGTGTCTCCACTGGCGTAGTGCTAGAACCGCCTCTGACGTCACTCTTACCCTTCTCCGTGAGTGACGTGCTGGGTCCAGCCCCTGAGACGCCACCCAGCGTTGAAATTCCCTCATATGGAATAGTCTGCCTAGGGGAATAACTATCAGGGCTGATGCCATCAGTCCTAGTAGTCTGAGGCATGTGCGAAAGCAAACTTTGTGTCCTCTCTGAAACTGTGTCATGCAGCAGGTGAATCTTTTCACCCTGTCTGTCGAGAGTCGCGCTCTGAACTTCACTGAGTCCAGCGCCAGTCCCAGATACGTTATGGATTGTGTGGGAATTAAAACACTCTTTTCTGTGTTTAATCTTAGCCCCAGTTTCTGTATGTGTTCCATAAGCATAGCTGTGTGTTCTCTCGCTTCTTGTTCCGAGCGGGCTGTCACGAGCCAGTCGTCTATGTAAGTAGCGAGACGAATGCCTTTTTCCCTGAGCGGAGTCAGTGCCGCTTCTGTGCATTTCACAAATACTCTGGGACTGAGGGACAAGCCGAATGGTAGCACCAGATATTCGTATACCACACCAAGGAAGGCAAATCTCAGAAACTTCCTGTGGGGTGGGTATATTTTTATGTGAAAATATGCGTCCTTCAGGTCGATCGATGTAAACCAATCTCCCTGGCGCACTATTTTCAGGAGTGTAGAATGAGTGAGCATTCTGAACTTGTATTTCTTTAGGTATACATTCAGCGCGCGCAGATCTAGTATCGGGCGGAGGGCTTGGGTCCCTTTCTTTGGAACGAGAAAGTATCTCGTGTAAAACCCGCTGTGGCTCTCTTCGGGTGGAACCACTCTTATTGCCCTTTTGTTCAACAGAGAGGAAATTTCCTCTTGAAGGACCTGCTTTAGTTCCCCTCGCACCTGGGAATGAATTATCCCCCTGAAGGCTGGGGGGGAAACCGCGAATTGCAGTCTGTACCCGAATTGTATTGTTTTCAATACCCAGCGGGACATTTGCGCCAACTGCTTATCTACAGTGTTTTGGCGCCATCGTGCGGCTTGATCTCGAACTGTTCCGTGGCCTGTACTGCGCATGCGCGAGCACTTAGCGCTGTGACAGTGTCTGTGTGCCCCATCGCCTCTGTGAGAGTGAAAGCTCCCCGAGGCGATGTTATATTGTGCTTTATTGACATGTTTTTCAACATTTTTTGGGGAGATATTTTTTGTGATATCTTTATTTGGGGGGTATAGTGAAGCTTTATTGGGGTTTGAGTGTAACATGTGCTTGTGACACATTTCTGCGTGCACAACGCTGTACCGTCCCATTTTCTTTTCACTGTCACTCTTCCCCTGGCCCTGTCGGGCTCTCCCCGCCACACAGAACAGTTGCGGACTCTGGAACTCGTCCTTTGATCTTTGTGAGGGTCGGGAACTAGCGAACTGTGGGGCTGTTGGTTCCCTCCCTGACGAAAGACCCCGTCAAACGGCCTTCTTCTTCCTCCTCACTCCCTGAAGTTGGGGTTGAGGATGAGGCTGAGACGCAGGCTGGGTCGTCTGAGCTGCCGCTGGCTGATAGCTCCTTCTCTGCCAGGGAGCTCTCTGCTCCACGACCCCGCTTTGGCCAGCTGCACTCGTAGTCGGTCTCTGCCGTTTTGGAATGCGATAGCTGGGGGGAGGGCGGGCTGTGACCTGCGCAAAGGACTGTCGAAATGGCAGGGGGGGTGCCGCTTGCGCCTTCCTGGGCATGCAGAGCTGTAGCGCTTCGTCATCCCGCTTCTTCTCCTCGCATCTCTTCTGCATGCGGCTTAAAGCCGAGCCGAAGATGCCTTCTGTCACCACCGGTGCGTCCAGGATTGACTCTTTCTCTCTGTCAGAGAGATTTGTTAGATTAAGCCACCGTCCTCGTTCCTGGATGACCATAGTGGCCATAGCCTTCCCCGCGGCTTGCACCGCACACCTCTGAAGCCTCAGGGAGAGATCCGTAAGGACACAGATCTCCTCCCAATGTGTCTGACCTGGTGTGGTCGAGGCTTCGTCCTGCAGCTCTGCCTGGTAAGCGGTCAGCAAGGAGGTTGCATTCAGGGCTCTGGCACAGAGCGCGGCTGCCTTGTATGCACGTTCAGTCATGCTTGACTGAAACCGCTCTGCTTTCGATGGCAGCGACGGATTTGCAGCCGCCGCGTGTCTCGGGAGCAGGTGCGCAGCCACTAGCTGTTCCATGGGGGGCATTCTGAAAAGTCCTGCCTTTTCCATCCCGTCCACGTCCAGCGCAGAGCCTCCCTGCACTGGCACCTTGCTGGTGAAAGGTTTATCCTTCCATGTCACCGCGAGCTCCTCCAGGAGCTCTGGGAAGACTGGAAGGAGCTGCCGTGCCGCCCGTTTCGCTCTCGGCAGCCTCTTGCCCTCGTAGCGAGACTTTGCAGTCTCCGCTACCACATTCGGCCACTGGATGTCGAGATTCTCCGCGGCGCGTTTGCACACTTCCTGTAAGTCGACGCTAAGGATCGGGGATGGTGCCCTGTCCATAGCTCCAGCGGCTCCCGTCGTGGCAAGAGGTTGCTCCGAGTGCACGGGTGGGAGGAAGGGGGAGTCCTCGAACTCCTCCTCCTCCTCCGATAGGAGAAAGTCGGACTGGCCGTCTTCCTCAAACTCGAGCTCGCCTTCCTCCTCATCAGTGCTGAGCACACCGGGCAGAGGAGCGCAGGCGTCGAGCTGTTCACCCCACGATAAAGCTGCCGTGGTGGGCAGCTCTACAGGGATGGATACCTGTGGGGTGGTAGCTGGAGTGGGGCTAGGCGAAAGAAGCGGGTCGAGGCCTGACAGGCTAGCTTGGCGCGCTAGCCTGCGACGAAGACTCTTCCTCGTGAAGCGCGCGCAGTGCTCGCAGGCACCGGGGTTGTCGACCGCCAGTTGGGCGTGTTTCAGCCCAAGACAAGCCGAGCAGACCTGGTGTGAATCCTTGCCCGATATCTTGTTCCCGCAAACGCAAAGTCGCGCGTCTCCTCCTTCCCTAGCCTTAGCCGTCTGCATTGCTGCAGCCATGGTATAAAGATAGGCTTCTGGTGTGAAGCGAGAAGAGGTTTTTGAATAGCGAAGTGAGCTATTTCCAATTGGGGCTGGCGTAATGTAATAGGGCTTCTGAAGAATACGCGGAAGGGGCGTATCCCATAGTGAGACACCGAAACGTATGCTTGAAAGAGAACTTGCTTTATCTTGTCAGTGGAAGAATAAGGTTGGACTTTTCACAGGTTGTTCATTAACCAATCAGGTTATTTCTACTGGTGACAATGCATTAATTTTGGACATGAAATAGGAATTTGGCTTGTTTGACTCATGAAGATATTCAGAAGCTTATTGTATTTTCTGTATTTTGGTTCAACAGTTGTGGGCTAGTTTAAAGCAAAAAACCTGGAATAAATTTGAGGTTTTTTTTACTGAATCATTACATGAATGTGTGTGTGAATTCTGGGATGTTTATTAAATCCACAGCAAGGTCATGCACTGCTATGTATATACACCAGCTATCTCTCAGCCTGCGCTTATCTGCACCATGGGGGAATGGCCAATATCAGCATCACTCCCCCACAAAGCCCACACTGACTGATATTGAGCATCGTACATCACCCACAAGACACACACACAGACCCATACACTCACACGGAGATAGAGAGAGCTGTAAAAAAAAAAATCTTAAAATGGGTCGAGTGTACCCTCATGGCCGTGTTATCTGCAGGCTCTCCCTTTTAGTAATGAGGTCATAGCTTGACCTGCTGGAGCTGGTGTACCTGCTTTCAATCTGCATGTATGTAGTGTACAACATTTTAAACCAATATACAGTAAGACAAATGCATGCTTAATTATAGTTAGATTAAACTGCTGTGTAGATGTGGAGATTCTTTCAACACACTCAATAGCAAGCTTTGAATTTACAGTATTTACAGGATGGAGTTGTGAACAAGTAATGACTAATAATCTTAAGGTTTATTTATTATGTTAATCATCACTAATTTGCTAATTTGGGAGGTTAATCTATGTCTGGATTTGTGGAAGGCAGCTTTGTCACAATGTCCATTAATAAAAGTGTATATATTCTGAAAATGTCATTTAGCTCATTCAAATTATTCTTAGATACGGCACAGTAATAATAATAATGATCTATTTTTTTGACTGGTACACCCGAACTTACAGCCACACCCCAACCCCTCCATAAAACCTGTTATTGTTTTTTCTTACACCCATCTCTCTGCTGTCGAGTGTAATTTGGGAAGGTGTGGCTGTCAAATCAGCCCGGGCCCTGTAATTTCACGGTGTTTGAACAGAAGCAAAGTCATATGACTGGTGTTGCCAGTTTATAATTAAAAAAACAGTGGTTTTGGTGTGGATTCTGTGTGTGTGTGTGTGTGTGTGTGTGTGTGTGTGCGTGTGCGCGCGTACGTGCATGAGTGAGATGTGTCAAGGTCACTGACACAAAGGGCTTCTGCAGAGCACATGAATAGTTTCATACACACTCACACTCCCTTTCTATATATTTATATAGAAAATTGTGAGGGTTTTTTAATTAGTAAAGTGTGCAGATAAGTACAAAGATAAGTACTTCTCAAGAGCAAGAACTATGACAATAAATGACATATAGGACCATTACCCTTCACTAACTCAACCCTCTACTGTAATAGTATACAGTATTGCACAAAAGTCTTCCTCTCTCCATTTCTTCATCTTAAGCTAAAGAAATGTCAACAAATGTTTCACTGCGACTATCTATCTAAAGATACAAATTTTAAAATTGCTTGTTTAATTAACAACCTCAACAGCGACCTCATTTCCCCTCTCATCTGTTCCAACCATTCAGCGTTCAGCATCAGCAGTGTACTAATCACCGGCCTGATCATCTGTCATCATCTGCACTTGTTTCTCACTGGTTTATGCCTTAAGTTAGATTATTTTTTAATGCTTGAGTGATTCATAGGTGTCTGTGTGGCTTAAAAAACATTCCTCTGAAACAACTCAGATACAGGGACTCGACTGAAATTGAAAGCCAAAAACTTGCCAAGAATGGGAGGCAAAATCTTTCACCAAACCTAGAGAACTATTCCTCAAGACTAGATTAAAGTACAAAATGTGAAGAAATGAGGACTGCAAAAACATGTGCACAGTACTCTATGAATCCATTGTCTGCCATATTAATACCTATACATGTAATATTAAAAAAATCCATGTAATTAAATTGCCTTTAAAATCTCCCTAAGATCATTTTATTACATTGGAAATATATGACCAATGAGGTGTTTCCATAAAAACTGTCCTCAGATGATGCAAAAAAAAATGCATGCACTTGTTGAGTGAGTAATACTGTATGTCACATGAGACCAAATAATAAATAAAAATGTGAAGATGCTTTTCAACATGTTATATAAAGACATGTGACATCAAATGTGAACAATACATTATCACACGCTTAAAAGTAGCATTCAGATAATAAAAAAAAGCAGTGAAAATGATATGGAAATGCATTAATTATATTAATTGTGTGAAATTTATCATGTGAGAAATCATGTGTGCATTGGAAGCTGATTGGTCGTACTATTTTATGATGCATTAACTCTTTTACACAAAAGTTCAGTTAAGTATCCAAATTTTTTAAAAGTAATATACAGTATGTCTTTCACAAACCTGGTGATTTAGTGGCAGGGAAACTGATGAACGGTGCGTTTGTAGGGAGATCTGCGCCTGTGATGAGGAGTCCATGAATCTCCTGCAGCTCTTGTTTCTGTTGCAGTGGGGCGCTTTGGTCTTGCTGAATGTTCTTGCCCTCGTGTTTAGGCCCGGAGCTGGACTGACCAACCGCTGATGATTCGGCCTCCTGCATCAGATACTCTGTCTGACTCGAGTGATGTATGACATACAGAACATATGGAGCTGAGTGTTACTGTACAGTATAGTACACTGATGAAGCCTCTCACCTGCTGTGGTTTGCTGATCTGACACCTTTTCTCCAACTGCATCATTAGCTGACTGTGGTTGTTCACCAGAGACGTAAGTGCCTCGTACTTCCTCTCCAGCTCTCTGTAACTGTTGGCTATCTGCAGCACCTGAAGCCAGAGAGAAATCATCAAGGGGATTCATCTGAATTGCTGACGGTGTTACTTAGGGTTTCCTGTCAAATGAATGACGGCTAGTACAGATCTGTAATGACTGAGGTCACTACCTGCAATGTGGTATTCAGGAGCAGCTCCTCCAGACGCCTCTGCTCTACTGCCTGCTTCTGCTTGTTAAGGATTTCATGGAGGAGCTGGGCGTACATCTGGGTTATGCGGGCGTTCATTGTGCTGCTCTCTTTGCGCAGGGTGTTCACCTCGCTTGCCAGTGCCCCCTCCTGCTCCAGGCGCACACGCAACCTTTCCAGCTGCTCCTGTTGGTTATTGAGTTGAGCACGCAGGTCGGCGGTCTCGGATCCATTGGCCCGTGCAGTATCGGTGCTCACACACAGGGCGCCCTTGAGCTTCTGCTGGGGAACGATGAACGTGTATGAGCAACGGCCAGCTTTGGGCTCAGAAGAGCGCGGCGGACGTTTCGGAGCCCCTTCGCTCTTCAAGGTGTCACTATGAGATGAATTGCTACCACAGATTATGCCAAAACACACTACCATCAGGAGGAGAGACAGCGCACGCCTTTTATTTATCTCCATCATTGGCTCCAGTGTCTCTTCTTGCTGAAAATGGTAACAGGGAAAAAAAAAAAAAACATTTGGGGTTACATGCACTCTTAGGTCTTAGGTTTTCCATTTTAATGCAGAGGATCTGCAACTTTTGACGCATGCCAGATGTTTATGTCTGACTCCAGCAGCCAGGAGCTGATTGCAGGGTTAATTAGCAGGTCAACATGAACAGAACTACAGTCAACAGAAAAGTCTCAGAAAAACACTCTTCCTCACTCCATGGTCAAAGGTTCACAGTCAATGCACTTCCAATTAGACATCTCAGCACATATACACACACACACACACACACACACACACACACACACTTAGTGCTCTAAACATTGAATAATGTGAGACATATTCAGGAAAACTAAAGCGTATGAACATTTTTTTTTATATCATGTAAATACTATATATATAGTATATACTAGATGTGTGAATTTACACTCATAAGCATGTTTTTAAAAATGTCTGTTGAATTTTGAGAACATCCTTATGATATACTGTAGGGGCATTTTTCATTAAAATTTTAAATCTTCTCTTCCTTTGGGCCAATTGCGATGAAACAAAGCTCTGTACCTCTGTAACACTATATTAGCCAAATACACATATGAAACCCCTATTAAAATTTGCTCAGTAGTTTTGACGTGAGCACAAACATATAGACAAACAGACAGACAAAAATGACAACAACCATCTTGATGTGTTCTATTACTCATTTTATGTCCTCCCAAAGTATTGTTACGCAAATATCTTCAATGTACACACACACCAACTTTACAGTTTTATTATATTTATAGATATACAGTATATAACTACAGACATTTGAAAATATCAAGTACATGAATCAGGAAAAAAGGAGAAGACAAGCGTATATAAACAATTAAGTATTTAATATTAAAAGTGCCACATGGATCAATATTATTTTCAGGAACATTAATTAATATTCTTCTAAGTGATAGTTTTATGTGATAAAATGCCTTGAGAACACACGTTTTCATGTAAATACTGGAATTATATTATATTCTACGTATATCCTGTAGTTACAGTAGCTATTATTTAGACGAGTCTCTGTAAAACAGAAATATGAGATTAGGATAATATAATTTTAGAAAAAAAGGGGAACCAAAAGCTCTATAAAGGATTTGAAAGAGGTTGTAGCGAGGAACAGACATTACAAATAGCGTTGTGTAATTACAGAGATTTTATATCACATACAGAAAGGCCAACTAAACTTTTGAGCTGAAATAAATGACTTCAGATGTGTATCTTAATATCTTTATTGACATTACTTAACATATTTAACCATTTAGATAATTACAGTATGCTGATTTGTGAAACCCCAAAAAAAGGGTATTCCCAATATACAGTAGATTAATTCTAAACAATGTTATAAGGGCGTTTAAACTTTTGCTCTCCGCAGTAAGCTTTGATAATGTCTTACCTCAATAACAAGCAAGAAAATCTCTTCTGGTGTCCTGTGAAGTTTTGTCCTCAAGAAGCGGGTCAAGCTGAGAGGACAAATCACACTTCACTGCAGTCTTCAGGCAAACTTTAAAAACAGCTATGAAAGGGAATCCACTGGAGAAAAAAAAGAAAGACAGAAAGAAAGAAAGAAAATGTGAGTGGCAGAAGTACTACAGAAGTGATGACTGGGCTTGGCTGCACTGTCTAAACTACACTGAGATTCATGACTCAAGTGCAAGATGAGACATGCGCGCGCGCGCACACACACAGACACACACACACAGAAACAAACTCACAGTGGGGTCTTAAAGTAGTAAAATCACTCCCCTATCTCAGCCTTTCTAAACAAAGAGAAAGGTAAACTACAAAGCAGCCTGATGACATGTTGACTCTCTGCTCAGTGGCCACACAGTCCTGACATCCTCCTGCATTCCAGGATGAAGTGTTTAGATAGATACAGAGACAGAATGATTGATTGATTGATTGATTGATTGACTGATTGATTATTGATCCCTCAGGGCAATTCATACTGACGGCAGAGAGCAGAATAAACTAAAAACTTCATGACATGTTTCAGTAAACCAAAGCAGAAAAGTTTGCATGTCATGTTTAATATATAATACTGTAATAAAATATTGAGCCTACCTCATTTCTTCATATAAAATTTAATTAAATGTTTTAGATTTAATTAATGAAACAGGAACAAATGTTTTACAGCAACATGCTGCAAAGAGCCTAAAGATACAATTTAAAAATGATTATTTATGTAACAATCTCAGCAGCAACCTCATTTCCTCTCTCAACCATTCATCATCACCAGAATCACAATAGAATACAAAAGAAAGTGTCTCTGGAAATAGAAGCTGCCAGAAGCAAAGTGCCGTCTTAAATATATAAGAAATTACAGATAGTTAAAAGCACAAACCGTTAGGTTTTTTTTTTTTTTTATCCGGTGATGTCTGATAGTTGTTTCTACATGCTCACATAAACACGTCATGTATTTTTATGTTATTAAATATTGTTACCCGTTAAATATTAATGCAACCATGGGGGGGCGCAATCCAGTGTCTTCTTGTGCCAGTCCCAAGTCTGGATAAATGCAGAGGGTTGTGTCAGGAAGGGCATCTGACGTGAAACATTTGCCAAATCAATGATGCGAATCAGAAATGTCATTTCCATACCGGATCGGTCGTGGCCCGGGTTAACAACGACCGCCACTGGTGCTGTTGACCTACAGCAGTGGTTCTCAAAGTGTGGGGCGCGCCCCACTAGTGGGGAATACAGACATGACAGGTGGGGCGCAATGAACGGGAGGAAAAACAGGAAAGTACCTATTCTAATTCATGCTTTTCTTTATTGATTTTTACGCTCAAAACTAAACAATCACACACAAATAAATGGATCATTAATACAAGTAAATTTAAAATAACATCAGTTGTGGGCCGGGAGAAAAAGTGGAACCATAGTGCAACAATAACGGTTTAACGTCGGACAAACTTGATCAGCGCTGCTCGAATCACAAACCTGCGCGAGCCACTGGGCAGCGCTGCGCAACTCTGACAGAAATAAACCGCGCAGACCATCAAAATACATTTTACCCCGCTGGGATGCGCACGTACAATCCAGGCATGGCAAGGCGGAAACAATATTAAACAGTCCTGACATTTTAAATAAAACACAGTGGGTCGCGCAGGTTTGTGATTCGAGCGGCGCTGCGCGATCCACCACCGGGCTGCGCGAATAAACCAGATCATTTCTGCGCTATTCAGGTAGTCGCGCTGCGCTGTATTTGCGCAGATATTTGGTTCAATCGGGTGCCACGGTTTCATCCCACTTTTGATGTGTTTGGCTTCACATACACTTCGACAATGGAAGAAGACGCTGCAGCAGCAGTGAGTTTACTTACATGTGACGAAAAACGAGGAGATTGTAAAGAAAAAAAGGTGCCTCGTCTGTGTTGTGGAATTCGTTTGGGTATAGGAAAAGTGATACGAATGAGATGAACGTGATTTGTGAGGTACACAAGTGCACTGTTTTAACAAGTGGTGGAAACACGTCAAACCTTTTCTATCATCTGAAATCCTAGCACCCAAACGATTATGGCCAAAGTAAAAAAAAATGCGGCAAACCTCAGCAATTCACAGTTTAAATAAAATTACATAAAAAATTAAATTATGTAAAACAATTTCTTTGTGTTTTCATTTTTATTTATGCATTTTCAGATACAAATTGCTATATTGTGATATATATCATTATTGAGTTAGAAAATTGCTTCTACCGTGATAGAAGATTTTGGTTATATCGCCCACCACTAATGAAGCCTATCTTGAGCTTGGATTCATGGTGGGGATGGAGGGGGGAGAGGAGAGGCTCGTGTGTGTTTTGTGTCTTAAACCGCTGGCAGCAGACCGCATGAGACCCAACAAATTAGGAAGACACTTAGAGACAACACACTCCAGTCACGTTAATAATCCACTGGACGTTTTTGAAAGAAAGCTGGCAGAATACAGACAGCAGGAGAATCGCATGGTAAAATCTGAATCAGTGGACAGCAAAGCACAAATGGCTTCATTCAAAGTTGCATACAGAATTGGCCAGTGCAAAAAAACTACAAACGATTGCTGAGCAGCTAATAAACATGGGGTCAATTATGCAAAGATAAATGACAACGTAAGCCTTGTAACAATTGCACGTGTATTTTATCTTTTTTTAACTTGGTGGTGTTTGATCGTATTGGTTTAGGAATTGATATTTCAATAAACAGTAAACTTGGCCGATTTCGTTATTATTTTGTTGACAAGTGGGGCTTGAAAATTCGCTCACCACCTTAAGTGGGGAATGACAGAAAAAGTTTGAGAACCACTGACCTACAGGGTGCTGGTGGAAATTGGGCTACTGTTGGTCGAAGAAGGAGAGGAGGAAGGCGTGTTCGAAAGCAGAGAGAGAAGAGGAAAGGCAAGAGTTTAGGAGTGAAAGTAGGGACCTTGAATGTTGGGACCATGACAGGGAAGGGAAGAGAGTTGGTTGATATGATGCAGAGAAGGAAAGTGGATATACTGTGTGTCCAGGAGACCAGGTGGAAAGGTAGCAAAGCTAGAAGCTTAGGATCAGGGTTCAAGTTGTTTTACCATGGTGTGGATAGGAAAAGAAATGGAGTAGGAGTTATCCTGAAAGAGGAGTTTGTTAGGAATGTTCTAGAGAAGCAATTTCCCTTTGGGATTAATAAAGTTCTTTGAATCTTGAATCTTGAATAGGGGTGAAGAGAGTATCAGATAGGGTGATGAGTCTGAAGCTGGAAATTGATGGTGTGATGTTCAATGTTGTTAGTGGTTATGCTCCACAGGTAGGATGTGTGTTAGAAGAGAAGGAGAAATTCTGGAGTGAGTTAGATGAAGTGATGCAGAGCATCCCCATAGATGAGAGAGTTGTGATTGGTGCAGACTTCAATGGACATGTTGGGGAAGGGAACAGAGGGGATGAAAATGTGATGGCCAGGTTTGGTCTTCAGGACAGGAATGTAGAAGGACAGATGGTGGTGGACTTTGCAAAGAGGATGGAAATGGCAGTTGTAAATACTTTCTTCCAGAAGAGGCAGGAACATAGGGTGACATATAAGAGCGGAGGCAAAAGCACTCAGGTGGACTACATCTTGTGTCGACGTTGTAATCTGAAGGAGATCAGTGACTGCAAGGTGTTGGTAGGGGAGAGTGTAGCCAGACAACACAGAATGGTGGTGTGTAAAATAACCCTGGTGGTGAGGAAGGTGAAGAGGACAAAGGCAGAGCAGAGTATGGAACGATATCGCGGACAATATTCAAATGCAATTGCAAATTGTATTTGCAATTGCGTTTCCCATATGTGGACGCACAAAGTGTGCCATAATTCAAATGCAATTGCAAACTTTGCATTACCGTTTGCTGATTCGCCTTTGCGAGCGCACACTGACTGCCAAATTTCAAATGAAAAAACAAAGTCCATTTGTATTTCCCAGGTCTTACACATCATGAACCTGTCATATTTAAATAGCAAAATCAATCACCACATTTGCTTTTTCACTTTCTCTGCGCCGCGCGTCAAGCCGGCCAAAATTCAAACGCAATCGCTAATCCATTTGCAATTGCATTTCCAACACGTTACACAGAAACCTGTCAATCAGCGTCAGGGGCGGGTCTATACTGTGGGGCGGGATTGTATGGGGAGTGACGTCACTCGCACTCGCCGACCAAGAGGGGGATATTTGAGCACTGGAGGTGAACCTGTCAATCAGCGTCAGGGGCGGGTCTATACTGTGGGGCGGGATTGTATGGGGAGTGACGTCACTCGCACTCGCCGACCAAGAGGGGGATATTTGAGCACTGGAGGTGAACCGAGATTATCTCAATTGTTTATCAAGAAATAAACACACAAAAATGACAAATCGCATATTTTCTTGCTCCGGAGTGGACAGAGAAGTTTTTACAAATAAAAATATTTTTAGATCTTCTCCTGTTACAGCCTGCTGGAGCTAAATCTTTCAGAAACGCTGTGTTATATGCTAAAATGCCCCCCTGCCACTGATTGCACCCCCACAAAATCTCTGTCAAATATATGAGGACATCACAATCAAATATTCATATTATTATTATGAAATATAATATATGAGTATTATCACGAAGCGATTTTTATTATAAATAAGAAATATAAAAAAATATTTTGATGAGCAGAAACATTTAAGTGTGACAAACATGCAAAAGAATAAGAAATCAGGAAGGGGGCAAATAGTTTTTCACACCACTGTAGATTCAGTGATGAATCACGAATCTGCATTGGGCAGGGTGATGATGCTGGAACTTTTGTTTGGTGCCGTTCCAATGAAATTTATAAAGACAACTGCCTGAAGAAAACATGCAAATTTCCACAATCATTATTGATATGGGGTTGTATGTCAGGTAAAGGTATGGGAGACATGACAGTCATTACATCTTCTATAAATGCACAAGTTTATGTTGAGATTTTGGACACTTTTCTTATTCCATCAATTGAAAGGATGTTTGATGATGGTAGCATCATTTTTCAGGATGATAATGCATCGTGCCATAGGGCAAAATCTGTGAAAACGTTCCTACAGGAAAGACATATAATGTCAATGGCATGGCCTGCAAATAGTCCGGACCTTAATCCAATTTAAAATCTGTGGTGGAAATGAAAGAAAATGGTCCACGACAAGCCTCCAACCTGCAAAGCTGATCTGGCAACTGCAATAAGACAAAGCTGGAGACAGACTGATGAAGTATACTGTTTGACATTAGTTACAGTAAATCCAGGCCTCAGAGAATTCAAGCTGTTATAAAAGCCAGAGGTGGTGCAACAAAGTACAAGTAGTGTTTTTATTTGGTGATTCCATATTTCTTTCCTCTGTTTGAGCTGTTAAAACAGTTGTCGTTGACTATAGTTATCTTTCTTTGTTTTTTTAAGTGTTTTATACAGCCAGAAGTTTGGATTGTTGAGTGAAAATAGTTTTGTGGCATGTATGTGCTTGTTTTTTTTTCTACACAATTAAACATTTGAATGAACATCTTCTGAGAGGGGTGATTCCAGAATTTTTGCCAGGGGTTGTATATGAAAATAATATATAATTAATATATTTTCCCCCTATACTACATGTTTTTTTATATAGATTATTTTATAATCAAATTCGTTTGGTGCAATTTGTAAATCATAAACCTATTAATTTATGTTTTAATATAATATTTGATAGAGGTTATGTTGGGGGGGGGGGGGCAATCCGTGGCAGAGAGGCTTTTTAGCGCATAACACCGGTACGCAGCGTTTCTGAAAGATTTAGCTCCAGCAGGCTGTAACAGGAGAAGATCTAAAAATATTTTTATTTGTAAAAACTTCTCTGTCCACTCCGGAGCAAGAAAATATGCGATTTGTCATTTTTTGTGTGTTTATTTATTGATAAACAAATGAGATAATCTCGGTTCACCTCCAGTGCTCAAATATCCCCCTCTTGGTCGGCGAGTGCGAGTGACGTCACTCCCCATACAATCCCGCCCCACAGTATAGACCCGCCCTGACGCTGATTGACAGGATTCTGTGTAACGTGTTGGAAATGCAATTGCAAATGGATTAGCGATTGCGTTTGAATTTTGGCCGGCCTGACGCGCAGCGCAGAGAAATTGAAAAAGCCAACGTGGTGATTGATTTTGCTATTTAAATATGACAGGTTCATGACGTGTAAGACCTGGGAAATACAAATGCAAATGGACTTTGTTTTTTCATTTGAAATTTGGCAGTCAGTGCGCGCTCGCAAAGGCGAATCAGCAAACGGTAATGCAAAGTTTGCAATTGCATTTGAATTATGGCACAATTTGTGCGTCCACATATGGGAAACGCCTTTTTAAGGTCATGCCACGACATCTCAATAGGATTCAGGTCAGGACTTTGACTAGGCCACTCCAAAGTCTTCATTTTGTTTTTCTTCAGCCATTCAGTGGTGGATTTGCTGGTGTTTTTTGGGTCATTGTCCTGCTGCAGCACCCAAGATCGCTTCAGCTTGAGTTGACGAACAGATGGCCGGACATTCTCCTTCAGGATTTTTTGGTAGACAGTAGAATTCATGGTTCCATCTATCTCAGCAAGCCTTCCAGGTCCTGAAGCAGCAAAACAACCCCAGACCATCACACTACCACCACCATATTTTACTGTTGGTATGATGTTCTTTTTCTGAAATGCTGTGTTACTTTTACGCCAGATGTAACGGGACACGCACCTTCCAAGAAGTTCAACTTTTGTCTCGTCGGTCCACAAGGTATTTTCCCAAAAGTCTTGGCAATCATTGAGATGTTTTTTAGCAAAATTGAGATGAGCCTTAATGTTCTTTTTGCTTAAAAGTGTTTTGCGCCTTGGAAATCTGCCATGCAGGCCGTTTTTGCCCAGTCTCTTTCTTATGGTGGAGTCGTGAACACTGACCTTAATTGAGGCAAGTGAGGCCTGCAGTTCTTTAGATGTTGTCCTGGGGTCTTTTGTGGCCTCTCGGATGAGTTGTCTCTGCGCTCTTGGGGTAATTTTGGTCGGCCGGCCACTCCTGGGAAGGTTCACCACTGTTCCATGTTTTTGCCATTTGTTGATAATGGCTCTCACTGTGGCTCGCTGGAGTCCCAAAGCTTTAGAAATGGCTTTATAACCTTTACCAGACTGATAGATCTCAATTACTTTTGTTCTCATTTGTTCCTGAATTTCTTTGGATCTTGGCATGATGTCTAGCTTTTGAGGTGCTTTTGGTCTACTTCTCTGTGTCAGGTAGCTCCTATTTAAGTGATTTCTTGATTGAAACAGGTGTGGCAGTAATCAGGCCTGGGGGTGACTACAGAAATTGAACTCAGGTGTGATAAACCACAGTTAAGTTATTTTTTAACCAGGGGGGCAATCACTTTTTCACACAGGGCCATGTAGATTTGGAGTTTTTTTCTCCCTTAATAACGTAAACCTTCATTTAAAAACTGCATTTTGTGTTCAATTATGTTATCTTTGACTAATAGTTAACGGTTTTTGATGAGCAGAAACATTTAAGTGTGACAAACATGCAAAAGAATAAGAAATCAGGAAGGGGGCAAATAGTTTTTCACACCACTGTAGATTCAGTGATGAATCACGAATCTGCATTGGGCAGGGTGATGATGCTGGAACTTTTGTTTGGTGCCGTTCCAATGAAATTTATAAAGACAACTGCCTGAAGAAAACATGCAAATTTCCACAATCATTATTGATATGGGGTTGTATGTCAGGTAAAGGTATGGGAGACATGACAGTCATTACATCTTCTATAAATGCACAAGTTTATGTTGAGATTTTGGACACTTTTCTTATTCCATCAATTGAAAGGATGTTTGATGATGGTAGCATCATTTTTCAGGATGATAATGCATCGTGCCATAGGGCAAAATCTGTGAAAACGTTCCTACAGGAAAGACATATAATGTCAATGGCATGGCCTGCAAATAGTCCGGACCTTAATCCAATTTAAAATCTGTGGTGGAAATGAAAGAAAATGGTCCACGACAAGCCTCCAACCTGCAAAGCTGATCTGGCAACTGCAATAAGACAAAGCTGGAGACAGACTGATGAAGTATACTGTTTGACATTAGTTACAGTAAATCCAGGCCTCAGAGAATTCAAGCTGTTATAAAAGCCAGAGGTGGTGCAACAAAGTACAAGTAGTGTTTTTATTTGGTGCTTCCATATTTTTTTCCTCTGTTTGAGCTGTTAAAACAGTTGTCGTTGACTATAGTTATCTTACTTTGTTTTTGTTTTTTTAAGTGTTTTATACAGCCAGAAGTTTGGATTGTTGAGTGAAAATAGTTTTGTGGCATGTATGTGCTTGTTTTTTTTTCTACACAATTAAACATTTGAATGAACATCTTCTGAGAGGGGTGATTCCAGAATTTTTGCCAGGGGTTGTATATGAAAATAATATATAATTAATATATTTTCCCCCTATACTACATGTTTTTTTATATAGATTATTTTATAATCAAATTCGTTTGGTGCAATTTGTAAATCATAAACCTATTAATTTATGTTTTAATATAATATTTGATAGAGGTTATGTTGGGGGGGGGGGGGGGGGGCAATCCGTGGCAGAGAGGCTTTTTAGCGCATAACACCGGTACGCAGCGTTTCTGAAAGATTTAGCTCCAGCAGGCTGTAACAGGAGAAGATCTAAAAATATTTTTATTTGTAAAAACTTCTCTGTCCACTCCGGAGCAAGAAAATATGCGATTTGTCATTTTTTGTGTGTTTATTTATTGATAAACAAATGAGATAATCTCGGTTCACCTCCAGTGCTCAAATATCCCCCTCTTGGTCGGCGAGTGCGAGTGACGTCACTCCCCATACAATCCCGCCCCACAGTATAGACCCGCCCTGACGCTGATTGACAGGATTCTGTGTAACGTGTTGGAAATGCAATTGCAAATGGATTAGCGATTGCGTTTGAATTTTGGCCGGCCTGACGCGCAGCGCAGAGAAATTGAAAAAGCCAACGTGGTGATTGATTTTGCTATTTAAATATGACAGGTTCATGACGTGTAAGACCTGGGAAATACAAATGCAAATGGACTTTGTTTTTTCATTTGAAATTTGGCAGTCAGTGCGCGCTCGCAAAGGCGAATCAGCAAACGGTAATGCAAAGTTTGCAATTGCATTTGAATTATGGCACAATTTGTGCGTCCACATATGGGAAACGCAATCGCAAATGCAATTTGCAATTGCATTTGAATATTGTCCGCGATATCGTTCCATACCGGAGCAAAAAAATATGCGATTTGTCATTTTTGTGTGTTTATTTCTTGATAAACAATTGAGATAATCTCGGTTCACCTCCAGTGCTCAAATATCCCCCTCTTGGTCGGCGAGTGCGAGTGACGTCACTCCCCATACAATCCCGCCCCACAGTATAGACCCGCCCCTGACGCTGATTGACAGGTTTCTGTGTAACGTGTTGGAAATGCAATTGCAAATGAATTAGCGATTGCGTTTGAATTTTGGCCGGCTTGACGCGCGGCGCAGAGAAAGTGAAAAAGCAAATGTGGTAATTGACTTTGATATTTAAATATGACAGGTTCATGACGTGTAAGACCTGGGAAATACAAATGCAAATGGACTTTGTTTTTTCATTTGAAATTTGGCAGTCAGTGTGCGCTCGCAAAGGCGAATCAGCAAACGGTAATGCAAAGTTTTGCAATTGCATTTGAATATTGTCCGCGATATCGCTCCATAGCAGAGGACAAAGTGGTGGAAGCTGAGAAAGGAAGAATGTTGTGTAGTCTTTAGGGAGGAGTTGAGACAAGCTATGGGTGGTCAGGAGATGCTTTCAGTTGACTGGACAACTACAGCCAATGTGATCAGGGAGACAGGTAAGAGGGTACTTGGTGTATCATCAGGTAAGGGAAAAGGGGACAAGGAGACTTGGTGGTGGAATGAGGAAGTCCAGGAGTGTATACAGGGAAAGAGGCTAGCTAGGAAGAAGTGGGACTCTGAGAGGACTGAAGAGAGTAGACAGGAGTACAGGGAGATGCACCGTAAGGTGAAGGCAGAAGTGGCAAAGGCCAAACAAAGAGCATATGAGGACTTGTATGCTAGGCTGGATAGTAAGGAGGGAGAGGTGGATCAGTACAGGTTGGCGAGGCAAAGAGATAGAGATAGGAAGGATGTGCAGCAGGTTAGAGTGATTAAAGATAGATATGGAAATGTACTGACAGATGCCAGGAGGGTGATGGGAAGATGGAAGGAGTACTTTGAGGAGTTGATGAATGAGGAAAACGAAAGAGAACAAATGGTAGAAGAGGTGACTGTTGTGGAGCAGGAAGTAGCAAATATTAGTAAAAGTGAGGTGAGAAGGGCGTTGAAGAGGATGAAGAGTGGAAAGGCTGTTGGTCCTGATGACATACCTGTGGAGGTATGGAAGTGCTTAGGAGAGGTGGCAGTAGAGTTTCTGACTAGTTTGTTTAACAAGATCTTGGAGAATGAGAGGATTCCAGAGGAATGGAGGAGAAGTGTATTGGTGCCGATTTTTAAGAACAAGGGAGATGTGCAGAGCTGTGGCAATTACAGAGGTATAAAGCTAATGAGCCATACAATGAAGCTGTGGGAAAGAGTAGTGGAAGCTAGGTTAAGGGCAGAGGTGAGAATTTGTGAGCAGCAATATGGTTTTATGCCTAGAAAGAGTACATCAGATGCAGTATTTGGTTTGAGGATGCTGGTGGAGAAGTACAGAGAAGGTAATAAAGAGTTGCATTGTGTCTTTATAGATTTAGAGAAGGCGTACGACAGGGTGTGGAGAGAGGAGCTGTGGTGTTGTATGAGGAAGTCTGGAGTGGCAGAGAAGTATGTTAGAGTGGTGCAGGACATGTATGAGAGCTGTAAGACAGTGGTAAGATGTGCTGTAGGTGTGACAGAAGAGTTCAAGGTGGAGGTGGGTCTGCATCAAGGATCGGCTCTAAGCCCCTTTTTGTTTGCTCTAGTGATGGACAGGATGACAGATGAAGTTAGACAGGAGTCTCCATGGACTATGATGTTTGCAGATGACATTGTGCTTTGTAGCGAGAGCAGGGAACAGGTGGAGGAAAATTTGGAGAGGTGGAGGTACGCTCTGGAAAGCAGAGGAATGAAGGTTAGCCGCAGCAAGACGGAATACATGTGTGTGAATGAGAGGGACCCAAGAGGAACAGTGAGGCTACAGGGAGCAGAGGTAAAGAAGGTGCAGGATTTTAAGTACTTAGGGTCCACGGTCGAGAGCAACGGAGGGTGTTCAAAGGAGGTGAAGAGACGAGTACAGGCAGGTTGGAATGGGTGGAGAAAAGTGTCAGGTGTGTTGTGCGATAAAAGAGTATCAGCGAGAATGAAAGGAAAGGTGTTCAGGACAGTGGTGAGACCAGCAATGCTCTACGGCTTAGAGACAGTGGCACTGAAGAAAAGACAGGAGGCAGAGCTAGAGGTAGCAGAGCTGAAGATGTTGAGGTTCTCTTTGGGAGTGACAAGGATGGATAGGATCAAGAATCAGTTCATCAGAGGGACAACCCATGTTAGATGTTTTGGAGATAAAGTCAGAGAGGCCAGATTGAGGTGGTTTGGACATGTTCAGAGGAGAGATGGTGAATATATCGGTAGAAGGATGCTGAGGTTGGAACTGCCAGGCAGGAGGTCTAGAGGAAGACCAAAGAGGAGATTTATGGATGCAGTGAGAGAGGACATGAAGTTAGTTGGTGTGAGAGAAGAGGATGCAGAGGATAGGGTTAGATGGAGGCAGATGATTCGCTGTGGCGACCCCTGAAAGGGAACAGCCGAAAGACAAAGAAGAAGAAGAAGTTACCCGTTAAATATTCATTTGAGCTTTTAACTTTTATTTGTACAGGCTTTCACACGCCACTAAAAGCAGTGTCTTTGATCCGCCGCAGTACGCACATTCTCTGTTACCCATCAGTCATATACAGTACTGTATATGAACAGCGCTGTTCGATTTTTGGCCACGTGGTGGCGATAGAAACAAATGTTTCTTCTTCGCTGTCTCTTCGTGTTCCACGCACGCGTGCGAAAGACACTCCACATGTGTTTTAACATGGTCCTATAATTTCCAACCCGTTTTCACCGAACTAGCCAATCAGCGAAGGCAGCTGTTGACTTAAACCAATCAGGACGAATGGGTCGGGAAATGCGTAACCAATGGTAGAACAAAATATCGCATTTGTCAGAATGTTGGTGGGAAAAGCAGCATTGGCGAGCAGCGTGGTTTCTGGTGTGTTCTCTGGTTAAGGCTGGCAACGGAAATGTGGTTTATTATAAAATAAATATCCACATTATAACCTGATTTTTTTGTTTATTTATTTCGCGGTTGTTATTTATTTTTCAGGTGAAAGAAAATGGGGAAAAGTAAGGTAAGAGCAGCTGTAGGTTTTAGCGCAGCAGCATAACTGAGTAAAGCTAACTGCTAACGCGCTAGCTGAGCTTTTCAAACTATAAAGTTTACAGGACTTTTTCCTGTAACGTTCTATATACTTATTTACAATTGCTTATTTGTACTATAAAGTTAGAAATTCTTAAACTGTTCTTTATTGATTTATAGCTGTGTGAGAGTGAGCTGGGTTACTTTCGGTGATAAATGATTACATATACAGTATATAAAATATGTATATTCATTCCCATCGTTCACCTTCCGATACAATATAGTGATACATATTACATTCAAATTGCAGCTCTATAAATATCGTGATTTTCATCATATTCAATATAAAATTTCTCCTGATTTTTATAATTTTAAACCTAATTGCCAGTCATGACCAATCAAACTGAATTTATCATTGGCCGCTTAAATGGTTTATCTTTATTATGAATGAAAAAGTGTGTGTGTGTGAATATCACAATACCTCAGTCTCAAGTTGATATAGATTTATATATGTAAATATACTGATTCAATATTATTCAGTTCAGGAACTGGCCAAATTTCCTTAAAATGTTAAACCTTAGGAAATACCTTGCTTAGGAGACTGTGCTGCCTGCAAATGTGTGAATAGATATTTAAATGTGAATACATATGCTCTATTAAGTGTTGTTGTGTCCTTGACTTGACCTCTTTTGTTTGTGTATTTAATGTTTGTCTGTTATTGTTTTATTACAATTATATATTAACAACGCCCCCCTTGCATTTTGTAGACTAAAAACCAGAAGAAGGCCCGTGTCACAGCAAATCAGTTGTCTGATGAGACATATGGAAGCGTACCACACTCCTTCGTCTTTCACCGTGGCCAGATTGGGAAGAGTGTGGAACAGCTGATGATGGACATGCGGCGTGTCATGGAGCCGTATACGGCGCAGTCCTTGAAGGTCTTTACTCCAAATCGTGCACATGTTTAATTTTATGTTAAATATTCAGTGTCCTCAAATTCTCCCTTCAAAGGGTCAAATACTTAAGATAAGCCTTTATTAATCCTGAAAGAAATAGTTTCTCCAGGGTCTGCATATTTAAAAGATAGAAATACAATTAAAAAAAGAATAAAATACAATATTAACAGATATAAATAGAATTAAAAATATATATAGAAAAACTACAGACTGTACAGAAAGGTACAGAATTGTCTCTTTTGTGTAATGTATATTTGTTATTGCACCCAGGATTTATATTGCACATTTGATATTGCAAATTGAGTAGTAATGATATTTCGCACCGGATATATATATAAATATTGTACATGTTTTTTAGAATATTGCATAATTAGTGGTTTTGCATGTGATATTTTGATAATATTGCACAATGTATCAGGGCATGATAAAGTTCTAATGATTAATTCTGTCATGACAGCTCCCGAATGAAAGTGGAAGAGTTAGAGTTTAATTGCCACTGGTATAAATGACGTCCTGTGGCGTTCAATTTTAGACTTTGGTAGTCTCAGTCTGTGGCTGAACGTGCTCCTGTATGACATAGTGAATCGTGTAGGGGATGTGATGTATCGTCCGTGATACTGAGAAGTTTCTCCTCTCAGATACCTCAACTAGAGACTCCAGTGACAGAACTGCTTTTCTGATAAGCTTGTTAAGTCTGTTAGCATCAGCTGATTTTAATCTGCTACCCCAGCAGACTACAGCAGAGAAGATAGTGCTGGAGAGCACCGAATGGTAGAACATCTGAAGCATGGTTCTGCATACATTAAAGGACCTCAGTCTCCTGAGAAAGTACAAATGACTCTGTGACCTTTTTTTTTTTTACAAATCAGTGTTCTTTGACCAGTCCAGTTTGTCAGTGTGAACACCCAGGTATTTGTAGCTGTCCACAACGTCCACCTCACTGCCCATGATGTTTATTTGGTTAGGGATAGGCCTCTGCTTCCTAAAATCTACCACCAGCTCTTTAGTTTTTAAAACATTGAGCTGCAGGTGATTTAGTCCACACCACTCCACAAAACTGTCGACCAGTACTCAGTCTCTTGGCTTCTCCTGATCCAGCCCACGACAGCAGAATCATCTGTGAACTTCTGCAGATGGCAAAACTGTGAGCGGTGTCTGAAGTCTGAGGTGTAGAGTGTAACCAGAAGGGGAGATAGGACTGTCCTCTTGGGGGGGGGGGGCCCTGTGCTGCTCACAATAGTGTCTGAAGTGATGTTTTGTAGCCTCACATATTGTGGACGACCTGTTAGATAGTTCGTAATCCAGGTCACAAGGGAAACATCCACCCGCATGTCCAGTATCTTATTACTGAGTAATAAGCTACTGGTAATGAGTAGCTCAGGTCGGATTGTGTTGAACACACTGGAGAAATAAAAAAACATGACTCTGTGTTACCTGACTTCTCGAGGTATGTATATGCTCTGTTCAGCAAATAGATGATGGCATCCTCCACACCAATGCAGGGCTGATAGGCAAACTTGCAGAGGGTTCTGGTATGGTTCAACGATTTCTCCGGATCTGATTAAGGAACAGTCTTTCCAGTGACTTCATGACATGTGAGGTCAGAGCAACAGGCCTGTAGTCACTGGTTGTCTTTGGGTGTTTATTCTTACGCACAGGGACAAGGCATGATGTCTTCCACAGGTCTGATACCGTCATTATGCTCAGATTGAAGATGTGCTGAAACACTCCACACAACTGAGTAGCACAACCTTTGAGAACCCTAGGACTGAGTCCATCTGGACCTGCAGCCTTGTCTGGACGTAATCGCTTGAACTCTCCTCTTACATCATCTGCTGTGGAGTGTTTTGGATACAATGTAGAACAGGGGTACTCAAATATAAATTTGAAAGGTCCATTTACCAAATTTCTATTCAGTCCGAGGTCCGGAAAAATTACAGTCCAATTTCAAATAGAGAACTACAAAAAAAGTCAAGCACAAAATTTTCGAACAATACCCCAAAAATGACATGGTAGTCCTTTTAGTGTGAAAGGGGACATCATCTTTGTGCCACCAGTTGTTTGAACCTGGGCATAAAAGGTGTGAGGACCAGGTGGAGGCACTGATGTAAATGTTCATTGGTGATGGAGCTGCGATATGTGTTTTTCACCGTGATCATAGTTGAAACGGCCGATTCATAGCAGTACGTTGAGGAAAACATTGTGAGAATTTGAAGGGCCATTTTCTGCAGGACAGGAACACCTGCTGCAGTAACCATCTTTGTCCAGAAGGTGAGAAGGTGACGACTTTTGATTGCTAGATTAAGCACACTGGTTTTCTGCTTCCCACGGGGAGCACAAGTGCATATTTTCCTGTCCACTCATTCTTAAATTCGCTGTTTTCAAAATCAACTTATATCAATGGCCAGCTTTGAACACACCATTAGGATATTAAGGACATATTATAATAAACAGAATGAGTAGCTCACCTCTTATATCCTCCACGAGTCGTTCGTTCTTTTGAATCTACTGCACCACATAGCGCCTATGGGAGTTGCAAATTAATTTCCTGAACTATAACAAGATGTTCAATTTATTTGGTGTGAATTTTTTTTTTTTGCTGTGTTTTGCAGGTCAGAAAGAAAAACGTTTTAAAAGATTTTGTGAACGCAGCAGGACCACTGGGAGTCACACACTTCCTCATCTTCACCAAAACCGAGACAAGTGTTAATTTGGTATGAACAGACTTATTTAGACAGGACTTTAGACATTGAGAATATAGAGATATAAAACAAGATTCTGACTTGCCATGACATTCAAATGTGAAAACTTATTTAACTATCTCAGTATTGTGGTCGCAGTCATGCAGGTCTTTGTCAGTTTAAAAAAATGCAAATTGTGTTTTAACACGCTTTCATTCTGTCTTTGTAGAAACTACAAATGCACAGAATCCAATTTTCAGCATAGAATTGGTTATATCAACTGATCACTGGTCCAGAGATCGGTTTATCTTTTGCTTTGGGCTTATTTAACAATATTTTTCTCACAGTAAATTAACTCAGGTGCTGAAATGCCATTGAATGCACATGAAGATATAAACAAAGTCTGAATGTATATTGCTTTTGATTGTCTAAACATGAGTTGCACCTTTTGCAAGTATAAACCTTAAAGGAGACTTTAATTAAAGTAAATGTTCGTCTTTCAGAGACTGGCACGACTTCCTAAAGGCCCCACTGTCCATTTCCAGGTTACTAAGGTATACTGGTCATGTTAATACTCATGATTTGTTTATAAATTTAAAGCCCTCAGATACAAATGATGAAATTTTATTATTCTGACTGTAAAGTGATCACTTTAAAGTAAACGCACTGATGTATCTGCTGATAAAGTTCTTATTCATAAATGAAAGTTCCTGTTGCTTTTTAAATAATGCATGTGTTTCTTTTTCCTTTTCAGTATACGCTCATCAAGGATGTAATTTCGTCATTAAAGAGGCACAGGATGCATGAGCAGCAGTTTACTCATCACCCACTGCTGGTGCTGAATAATTTTGGCTTGGAGGGCATGCACATCAAACTGATGGCTACCATGTTGCAGAACATGTTCCCCTCAATCAACGTGTACAAGGTATACAATCAGGAGTTTTTGTTGTTAAAAAAAAAAAAAAAAACATTATGAATGTATAGTCTCCTGAGGTTTGCTGTGATTTGACTTGTACTCTGATATTTCTCATCGGTCACAGTGCTGTTTTTACCCATTTACAATAAAATAATTATATTTCTTTTTCTTGTTTACCTAATTAAGGTTAATCTGAACGACATAAAGAGGTGTGTGTTGGTGAGCTACGATCCCACATCTCAGGAAATAGAGTTTCGGCATTAGTAAGTAGCATTATTGAGTGTAGCGCTGCTGTGGCTCACAGCAGAAAGATATGATGGTGCACATGATGAAAGCTTTACATGTGACTGTTCAGTGATGGTGTTCAAAGTAAACGCACTGAGGCACTCATCTAAATTGTCACTTGGTGTGACACTCACCCATGCACTACACAGTTAATACCTCCCTTTTTCTCTCTCTGCCCTGTAGCAGTCTGAAGGTGGTTCCTGTAGGCATGAGCAAAGGTGTGAAGAAGCTCTTGCAAGAGAAGTTCCCTAACATGAGCAAACTGGAAGACATCAGTGAGCTGCTTCTAAAGTAAGTCAGATGAAAGGAGGATGATTTCAGAGCCCTGGGAAGAAATAAATGGAAGACTACTGAGGGGATTTAGTTTGTTTGCTTTTATTTATTTATTTTTATTCCATGGCAATTGCAGTTCTCTTCTCAGGCAGTGGGGGGCTCAAGATATCCTGTATGTTTTGGAATGAGATGTTTAAGGATAATTAAGCTCATGTAAAATCGCAATATGGACCTGTGCGATTATGTAATAAATCTCAGCCTTTTGTGATTACCAGTAATATATGCATAGTTTGGGAATTTATATCGAATTTGCTTTTTTAAAAAAATTGTTTCTATTAATTTTTTCCTCATGCATAAATATAGGCAAACATCCTCTTAAGCTAATTGTTCCAATTATCTTATTGTTGTTAGTCTAGATAAATGTTTGAATAAAAGTGGTACATTTAATCATTTAAATCAACATTGCAATATGTTTAAATCGCAGTACAAAAAAACTATTAAGTCATGTGACCCTATTTTACATATCATATGTATCACAAGCTAAAATTACTGTGGTCACTTTTGGTCACCTAAAGCTGTTTACGTATTTGTTTCTGGGTTACAGGGGTAAGAACTGACCTCATGGCTATATGAACGCTGCATCTAAAGAATGCCTTCAAGCACTTATTAATATACTTGCAGATATTGAGGAGAAATTTCCAGTAAAATCGGGTAATGATAGTGACCAAATCATATTTGATATATAGTTATAAACATTTTAAAACTACAAAAAATAAAGAGAGTTTATCTTCATCACAGATGTTAATCATTTAAACCGAAAGCTCTAACTAGCCTGGTCAGAGACACTAGTTGGACTAATAGGACTGTTGGTATGGTTACATCCTTATAACTGTATCGCCGCCACATCCTGTGCTCCTGCCAGGGCTTTTCTGTGGGGGAAAGAAACAAGCGAAAAATCTCTAAATAGTGTTTGTAAAAATTTGCTTTCGCCCAAGTTGGATAAGATGTACACCTTTGCCATTTGCAATCCATCTTTGCCGTCCCACCAAGCAAATGTAGTTTTAAAGAGAATAAAGGTAGTAGGAGGGTTTTTTGTTTATGTTGCAATTCACTTTACAGGTAGCACAGGGGTGTAAAGACTACTGCTTAGTAAACCATAAAAAAGCATGAAATGTTTTATTGGTTCTTTTTTCTGTAGATTAAGGATTCAATTGTAGCACATAATTTTTTTTTGTTTGCTCAGATTTGCTCATTTGATCCCAAATATAAACGGGCTGATGGGTTACATGCAATGTGGTGCAAATGATGACAATTTTGAATTTCACTGACTGCTCTGTGATTTTTCAAAGTAAACGCTCTGATGCTTTAGAAATAGTACATCTAAAAATGGTCTTGCTTTTATTCATGTACATTAAGAGTCTGTTATGTTTGTTTGTTTTCTTTTACCTTGTAAGGGGTGTAAACCTTTCAGAGAGCGAAGCAGAGCTGGACGGCGAGCACAACGTCACCGAGCTGCCTCAGGTGTACTCGGGCCGCGGGAACATGAGGTCACAGCAGAGCGCCATCCGGCTTACCGAGGTGAGGGAGGGGAGGATTTATTAAGCTCATTGTAGTCATTCTTTCCTCTAACCTTTGAGTAATTATTTATTCGATTTGTAGATTGGCCCCAGAATGACCCTGCAGCTGGTGAAGATTGTAGAAGGCATGGGGGAGGGGAACGTACTTTATCATTCTATTGGTGAGCATCCTTTTAATACAGTTAGGAGTACATTTGGTCTGTGTTGCTTAAATACTAAGTATATTTTTTTGCTTTTTATAGTAACGAAGAGCGAAAAGGAGATTCGGGAGATCCTGAAGAGAAAGGAGGCCCGACTGAAGGAGAAAGCAGAACGCAGGACTAAGCAGGAGCAGAACATAGCCCAGAAGAAGCAGAAGCGAGATGAGAACAAGTAAGTAGCGCTAAGACACATCAAGCATTAAAGCAGGAGGTCCTGTTCGAGAGCTTGCCACACCCTGGATGATTGCCACGAATAGATGATTGTCTAGGACCTGATACAATATACTCCTGTGTAGGGCTGCAACAGCTAATCGATAAAATTGATAATTATCGATAATGAAATTCGTTGTCAACGAATGCCGTTATCGATTAGTTGGGCTGCTCACGTTACTGAGAAGCGTGACCACAAAATGCACAAATACGCAAAGACACGTGGAGGTTACAGAAGCGTTTGCAGGAAAAAACACGCGCACCAAGTCCTCCCAGGTATGGGAGCAATTTACATTAAACGCCTCTAATCGGGCGTTAAAATCGAGCGTTTTTTTTAATCGAGCGTTCGTAGTGTCCGGTGAGCGCGAATGAAGCGCCGAGGGTTTTTTACACATAGGAGTCAATGAGTGTGTCACGGCCTTTGGTGACATGCGTTTGTCCGGCTGCGCGGTTATATGGTGTCAAAAACCTTGCATGCAGCTTTTTCTTGGAGCTCAAATCCCAACGAACGCAAGGAAAACACTTCTAGTGCGTTTTCTTCACGTTCATTTTACACTTCGGAGGACCGGATATATCCCATGATCCTACATGCTGTACAGAGGGAAATGTGGAAAAAGTACAAAATAAACAGAGTGAACCCAGTCTGGGGGGTATTCTTCGTACGTCGCTTGAAACATCCGGGATGAATTGACACATCTAAGATGAGATCATCGTGCTAATTAAGACCTGGCTAAGTTGGTTCTTCGAGCACACCTGTTGTTGATGATTAGTATGGCCGGATTGAGTTGTCTAGGATTATTGCGCGTTCGTGCGTTGGTTTAAAAGGCGATATGCATCGACAGTAGAAACACTGATCACAAGCCCTTTGATTGGTTGACGAAATGACAAAAAGAACAAGCTAATTTTTTTTGTAACACCTGCGCTGAAATGCTCCCCCACCCCACGTGTTATGCGCTGAAATGCTTCCCTGCCATGGATCCCCCCCTCCCACCACACACACATAATCACTATCAAATATTATATTAGAACATAATATGCACATATGTTTTACAAATTACATGAGACAATAAAATAAGAAATATGAAAAAAATATGTTGTATATGGAAAAATGTAAATATGAATATTTAAAAAAAAAACATGTATACTTTTATATTGTTTACTTTATAATAAAATTAGTCTTGTCCAATTTTTCATTATAAAAAAATTATTTTTATTATACATATCTCTCTCTCTCTCTCTCTCTCTCTCTCTATCTATCTATCTATCTATCTATCTATCTATCTATCTATCTATCTATCTATCTATATATATATATATATATATATATATATATATATATATATATATATATATATATATATATATATATATATTTGCATATTTATAACGAACCCCTGAAAAATAAATGTGTTACAAAATAAACATTATACAAGAATTTGAATTAATGGTCTTGAGGGCTGTCTCGTGCCTAGAGTTTATTATAATAATAGAAAACTTATGAATTTATGTTCTAATATAATATTTGATATCAATTTTATATATATATATATATTATGGCAAGACGTATATATGCATGCAAGATACTTTTCTTTCCCCACGTGAGTCAGTCCACGTCAGCGCTCTTTAACCAATCAGATGTGACCTCACCATTTCAACCAATCATAACCCGGCAGGAGCGCAGCCTTAATCCTGTTTACATGAAATAAACCTGCTACCGAGCAGGTTCAAGCTTACGGACATGTTGCTATGACAACAAGTGCGAGATGAGCATCGGAGAACGAAACAATCCAAGATCAGGACAAATCCACAACAATCAAATCCAGCTAACTGAGTTAGCGACGTACGAAGAACACCCCCCTGGTATAGCAAAATGGTCTTTATTTATTGAGACAACCAAAAAAAAAGGATAAAATACACGAGAGGAATAATGTATAAACCGTGAAAAGAGACACTTCAATTAAAAATAATATAATAATCGAAGTCTATTATTCTTTTTAAGTTTAATTAATTTAAGAGAATTTAAAATTGAGGTCATTCTTAACAACTGAATATGTCAGTGTATTTTTTACACTAATATATATATATATATATATATATATATATATATATATATATAGATATGTGTGTGTATGTGTATATATAATTGTATATATATAATTTTTATATAATTGTGTGTATGTATATATATATATATATATATATATATATATATATAATTAAAAAAAAAAATTATATATATATATATATATATATACACACACACACACACTGTCAACTTGCCATCTGCAATTGTTAAAAACAAAAATGTTGATTTACATATAAAATAATGTTTAAATGTCAAAATTAAAGATCATTAAACTCTATGTGGCTATTGCATTTTTTAAAGTTTACTTTTATACATAAATAATACCCTGATCTATGGTTTTATATAGTAAAGCAAAACATCAAATTAAAGTGTGTAGTTTTTATCCGATTAATCGAAAAAATAATCGACCAAGTAATCGATTATCAAAATAATCGTTAGTTGCAGCCCTACTCCTGTCTATCAGCAAACATGTTCACATAGTGTGTGTACTCTAGGGGGCAGTTTCTCATGTGACCATTTTGATTAATCATCTGATTTATACTTCAACTGATATACAGGTAATTTACACTCCAATGGATTTTACAATTTCTAACTGAGATCAAACAGTCAGCATTTCTTTAACACGCAACACCACAGTTTCTTGCTACACAAAATCAAGATTGTGCAAGTGTCCATGCCATTTCCCCAACAAGCACAGCCCATATATGCTGAACCATCAACAATGTCTGTTTCTCAATGCAGTTATACATTAGCTTAGCAGAAGTAGTTTTCTAAGAAATTAACTTTATTTGAAACACAATGTAAGGGATGTAGGATTGCAGTCATATCTTTTAATGCATTGCCTACACAGTTATCTAAATGCAACCATACTTTTTTTTTTTTTTTTTTTGTTCCTTCTGCTGTGTGGTTGCTGCTGTAAATTTAATATCTTAGCACACACTGAAAGAGAGAGGGAGATGTGTATATTAACCAATGTAGCATTTTTATTCCTCACTCACTTACTCACTCATTATACCACTTTATCATGTGTATATAGGGTCGTGGGAGCCTGGAGCCTATCTCGGGGCACAAGGCGCTGTGGTACATCCTGGATGGAGTGCAAATCCATTGCAGGGCGCACACATGCACACACTCGCATGCTTATTCACACACTAGGGGCAATTTGGGAACACCTATTAGACCAAGCCGCATATCTTTGGACTCCAAAGATAAACCAGAAACCAGTGTACCTGCAGGAAACTCACCAAGCACAGACACAAGCACCTGATTACATGTTTATTTTGGTGTGTGTGCGCACAGAAAAAAGAGCCTGGAGGGCATGAAAAGGAAACGACATCAGGATGGTGCAGTGTCTGATGACAGTGAGGTGGAGGATCCTGGGATGCAGGGGGACCAGCCTGAGGCAGAGGAGTCTGAAGATGAGGCAGAGTATTACAGACAGGCCGTCGGGGAGGAACCTGATGAAGGTATCAGCATTCATACCCATGTTGGTTTGCCTTTTCACAATACTGTGAATTGTCACTATGTCACTAGGTACAGAAAACCCTTAGTTACTTTAAGTAGCCGCATTTGTTTCCCATATGAGGGAAGAGAGCGAGCACTTCATTTTTATATCTAGTGGTTTGTTCACGTGCCTTTCTTAGGTTAAGAGGCTTGCTGAAGTGAAGGAATGGAAGAGAGAAAGATAGGCGGTATGAGATTAATGTTTTGAAGGAGAGTTACCTTCCATAATAACAGTGGGTCACTCCTTCTGGAGTTTCTTGTCCTCTGGGTTGGACGTAGAAATCTATCCAGAGAGAATTTTTTGTTTGAATGATACATCTTGTCAAAGGCTTGGATGTCGCTCCACAAAATTCTTTTGTCTGCAAAACTGATGCTCGGCGATGCACTCATGCCTTTGTTCAGCTGAAGACAGCACCCTGTAATGGCGTGTTCTGAGGAGGACATGAACATAGATTTTTTTTATTTTTTAGTTGTGAACCGATTTGTTCATACTGGGGTTCTGCTGTACTTGTTAATTTAGGGGCTTTAACCTGATTCTCTTATTAATTTTCAGACATGTTTCCCACTGCAAAGAGGAAGCATGGCCCAGGCAAGTCCCCCATGCCCTTTAAGAAGAGGAAACTGTCCATGTCAAAAGCTGCTGGTGAAGAAAAATCAAGATCCAGACCTATGGGCAAGGCTTCATTTGGTGCTAGAAAGTTTGGTGGGAAGAACACGGGTAAAATCACATCAGGAAACAAAGGATTTAGAGCGGCAAAAACAGGGGTCAGTGGGCGGTTTGGGAAAAGTAAAGGTGGAAAGAGTTTTGGAGGAAACAAAAGGGAAAGGTTTGGGGAAAAGACAAGTAGGGCACAAAATTCAAAGGGGAAAGGACAACGACCAAAAACCGGCTCTGCATTTAAAGGGGGCCCAAGGGGTGGACGAACCAAGACTGACTTCAAGAAGAAGAAAGAGAAAAGATAAGATATGAGCCAGGAACTATGTTGCAGTGACTGGACTAGCAGAATGCAGCCTGGTGATGGCAGTGTTTGATCTGCTATAGCAGCTGTAAAAAGACTGTGATCTGTTTAAGAAATATTTGTGCATTTGTAAAAATGTCCATATAAATGTTTATTGCATTTACAGTGAAAAATAATGAAGTCCTTCATTAAATTTCTGTGATTCTTATGAAATTGGTTGGTGTGATAAGTTGGTAAGACGGAAAAAGGATTGGGCAAAGGAAATGAAACTTGCATCTGTTAGATGTGGACAAGTTATAAGAAAATATGTAGCTTTTAAAGATGGGCCAGAATGCAGGTAGGTAAACAAATTCTACTAGTCATTTAAGTATTAAAATGTGATACTCTGTCAGTTTATGTTGAACTGTTTAATGAATGAATTTTTACTGGTGTATTAATATTGAAGAAATTTTGCTTCAATATCACAATGTGCAAAGATCTGTTTAATTCATGAGTTTTAGTTTTACCCTAATAATGTGTTTATAAGATTTTGGAATATGTTCCAGAGTTATAAATACATTTTAGTAGTGACATTGAAATAAAAATTAATAAAATCAACACAGGGCAACCTGCTAGAAAGTTTTGGGTGGGAGTTGACCCAAATACCTAAGAAATGGAGAAATAGTCTTTAGTTGTTTATAGATTGCCAGTTACTTGGCTTCCCAGATACTGTATATTGGGCAATAACTTCCTCTAGATGCCTGTGCAGTGCAGAACAGGGTGTGAATAAGAGCTTTGAGATAAGTGGAGGCGTTTGTAGCTTTGTAGACAGGAAGCCAGGCGTGGGTACAGAGAAGTGGGGTGGCGTGAGAAAATTTAGGAAGGTTAAAAATGAGCTGTGCAAGCCTGCCAGCCTTGAAATATTGATACTGAACAAGCACCTGAGTGGCCTCTGGAAAGAAATGAACAAATCGACAATAGCAAGTAAGGTTAACAATATGAGGGGGGGAAAGGACAGACTGTCCAGGTTGTGCCAAGGTTGCAGGCAGTGACTGAAGGGATGATGTGAGTGTTAGAACAAATGTGAGTGTCCAGGGAGGTCATACAGGAGTTCAGTTTTACTGAGATTAAGTTACAGTTAATGAACTGCTATCCAGGTTGAGGCATCTGCCAGACATTCTGAGATCCGGGTGGACCTTTAGTGTCTTAGGGGAGGAAAGGAGACAATTAGTTTAATGTCAGCAAAAGATAGTCACTTGATTTAGGGAGAGAATTTTTGATTCTACAAGCATAAATAAGCTTTAATCATCAATATCTATATACAGTTAGGCCCAAAAATAATTGGACAGTGTCAAGTTATTATTTTAGCTGTTTATGAAAACATTCAGGATTTAATTATATAATCAATATGGGCTTAAAGTGCATACGCTCAGCTGTAATTTGAGAGTATTCACATCCAAATTGGAGCTCTTTAAGATATAGACACCTCTTTTTCAAGGGACCAAAAGTAATTGGACAATTGACTCAGAAGGCTGAAAAAAAACTATCAAGGCTGCATGGTCTCTTCCCTCATTAACATGTCATCAATTAAGCAGTTAAAAGGTCTGGAGTTGATTCCAGGTGTAGCATTTGCATTTGGAAGCTGTTGCTGTGAACACAACATGCAGTCAAAGGAGTTCTCAAAGTAGGTGAAACAGACTATTCTGAGACTGAAAAAAAAAATCCATCAGAGAGATAGCAGAAATGTTAGGAGTGGCCAAATCAACAGTTCCATTCTGAGAAAAATAGAGTGCACTATTGAGCTTGGGAACTAAAAAAGACCTGACGTCCATGGAAGACAACAGTGGTGGATGATCGCAGAATCCATTCCATGGTGAAGAAAGACCCCTTCATAACATCCACTCAAGTGATGAACACTCTCCAGGAAGTAGGTGTATCAGTATCTAAGTCTACCATAAAGAGGAGATTTCATGAGAGTACATACAAAGGATTCACCACAAGGTGCAAACCATTAATCAGCCTCAAAAATAGAAAGGCCAGAAGTGACTTTGCCAATAAACACCTGAAAAAGCCAGGCCAGTTCTGAAACAGCATTCTTTGGACAGATGAGACCAAGATCAACCTGTACCAGAATGATTGGAAGAAGAAAGTTTGGAGAAGACTTAGAACAGCTCATGATCCAAAGCACACCACATCTGTAAAACATGGTGGAGGCAGAGTGATGGCATGGGCATGCATGGCTTCCAATGGCATTGGGTCACTTGTGTTTATTGATGATGTGACAAAAGACAGAAGCAGCCGGATGAATTCTGAAGTGTATAGGGATATACTTTCTGATAATTCATTCATTCATTCATTTTCTATACCGCTTTATCCTGTGTTCAGGGTCGCGGGGGACCTGGAGCCTATCCCAGGAGACTTCGGGCACTAGGCGGGGTACACCCTGGACAGGGTGCCAATCCATCTCAGGGCACACACACTCACACACCCAATCACACACTACGGGCAATTTGGGAACGCCAATTAGCCTAACCTGCATATCTTTGGACTGTGGGAGGAAACCGGAGTACCCGGAGGAAACCCACCAAGCACGGGGAGAACATGCAAACTCCATGCACACAGAGACGGGAATCGAGCCTGGCCGGGGAATCGAACCCAGACCCTCGAGGTGCAAGGCGACAGTGCTAACCACTACACCACCGCGCCGCCACTTTCTGATCAGATTCAGCCAAATGCAGAAAAAGTTGATTTGACGGCGTTTCACAGTACAGATGGACAATGATCCAAACCATACTGCAAAAGCAACCCAGGCGTTTTTTAAAGCAAAGAAGTGGAATATTCTCCAATGGCCGAGTCAATCACAGATCTCAACCCAATCGAGCATGCATTTCACTTGCTCAAGACAAGACTTAAGGCAGAAAGACCCACAAACAAGCAACAACTGAAGTCAGCTGCAGTAAAGGCCTGGCAAAGCATCACAAAGGAGGAAACCCAGCGTTTGGTGATGTCCATGGGTTCCAGACTTCAGGCAGTCATTGCCTGCAAAGGATTTTCAACCAAATATTGAAAAGTAACATTTTACTTAGGGTTATGTTTATTTGTCCAATTACATTTGAGCCCCTGAAATGAGGAGTGTTTGTATAAAAATAGCTAAAATTCCTACATGTTTAATTGTATATTTTTGTTCAACCCCTTGAATTAAACCTTTAAGTCTTCAATTCTGTTGTAGTTGTTTCATTTCAAATCCAATGTGGTGGCATGCAAAGCCCAAATCATGACGATTGTGTCACTGTCCAATTATTTTTGGGCCTAACTATATGAATGCTATTCATGTCTGCTGTCAGTGGTTTTAATGTTGAGGTTAGTCTGTGTGGTCTCTATGTAGCAGCGCTCACTAGGGGAAGAGGTGAATGATTCTGTTGCACTTTCTATTTTTCTTCACTGCTATGCTTTGTGCTACAGCTGTGAATTATGCGTAAAAGCAGATGGATATTAGTTAAGTAATAATAATTAGAAGAACTTCAAAGATTTTCAAACTTTCCAATTATCCACATCTTTTCAGAAAGTGAAAATTACTAAATGTGTGCTGAATTTCCATGAGAAAGTAATTGGAGTTTGGACAACTTTTTTCACTTAATAAATTAAATCATGAAGTAAAAACTACACCAATCATTTAGGTGTGACAAATATGAATGTAAGAGGTAAACTCACTGCACTGTATTTGCCCATATTTACCAAAAATTTGCGACAGAAAATTGCAAAATGAGGCAGCTTTGTAGTCCAACCTTTTAAATTGCTTATTAAATTGGATTTTTTATTTTATTTAAAAATTATATACACTGACCAGCCATAACATTAAAACCACTAGACTAATATTGTCTAGGTCCCCACTGTATCAGCAAAACAGTGCTGATTTCTCAAGGCATAAACTCCACAAGTTGTACCTGGCACCAAGATGTTATGCTCCTTAAACCATCACAGAGCAATTTTTGCAGTGTAGCAGCATGTATTATCCTGCTGAAAGAGGTCACTCATTAGGGAATACTGTTGCCTTGAAGAGGTCTGACTCGGTCAGCAGCAATGATTAGATAGCTAGTACGTGTCAAAGCAACATCCACATGAATGACAGGACTCAAGGTTTCCCAGCACATTGCCCAGAACATCACACTGTCATCACCAGCTTGCCTTCTTCCTGGTGAAATGTCTTCTTTTTTAATGATGTAAAAGAAAAATATAATTTATCGGATCAGACCTCCTTCCATTGCTCTGTGTTCTAGTACTGATGCTCACGACGTATGGAGTCCAGTTCGTTATTGGAGGCTCAGGTAGACTTGTAGGAAACTCCAGTCCTGAACTCTTAAGCGACTTCAGTCCTCAGGGAGCATCTGTCAGCATCAGTCGAGGAAATGCATCCCAAGCAGACAACATGGGGCATCCAAGCGACACCATCTCCAACCAGAAGTGGGGAACCAGGCCAAGTCATACAGGTCCAGAGGACAGAGGGAGTCTGGATCACTGGCAGCTCAAGAGCAACATGTGTAGCTCAACAGAGAGAGAGAAGAGAAGAGAGACAGGAGGAAGCTTTAGAGATGGAGAGCCAACAGTTATAGTAGGTATAGTCACAGTCATGTAATGTATAAGGTAAATGTTTATTTAATGCAAAGTGCAAGCAGCGACTACAGAACTAACTATGACAGTAAAACTAAAAGCCAGAGATAGAGGGAAACACAAATCTTTAGCAGGCTTCGAAAGCAGAAAGCTTCATCACTATTGAATACAGTCTAAGCGGTGACTAATTCTGCTACATATTTTTCAGTACATTGTAATTTTTCCATTGTCATTTTGTGTGCAACATATGCTGCAAACTATGAGTAACTTCATCTGCTTTTACTGTGAGGAAAAGCAGAAGAAGGATACTAGTTTAGTCAAAGTAGCAATACTGAGATGTAATAGTCTAGGAACGTTAAAATGGCATTAGACACGGATGACTCTTCCTGGATGTTTCTCCTAATTAAGTGGCCAGAGATTCTTTACTGAAGACCACAGGCAGTTGAATGGGGGCTTTCTAAAATGAAGTAAGTTTTCTGGCAGCAGTGATTCAACCTGGTGTGATGACACCCACAGTTCTTGAGATTAGGAGTAAAGCACTTACTGGAGATGAATAAATCAATAAACTGAGGGTCTGTGTTTTGAAAGAATGGTGTTTTGTCCCTATGATTCCAGGGACTTTAGAATCCTTGGAAAGGCATATATTAAACCTATTGTGGATTTCTTCTGATTACCGCAGTTGTATGTGAACCGTAACTACGCAAACAAAGGCATCAAAGACATCACAAAGGGGAAGCAGTCTGGGGAAGAAAGAAAGAAAAGAAAAAAACTCCAAAATGCTGAAAGCCTGCTGAGAAGAAGTTTGGAGAGAAGAGAAATGAGGGAAAAGCAGACCAAAAAGCATATAAAGAAGAATAGAAGATGTATAAAGGAGCAGTGTATACTGGGAAGGCATCACACAGCAGAGGTTGGACTAGTACAAAGAGGAAATGAAAACTCTATTTTAAAGATATGATCAGAGTATACATAGTCACTCGACTCACACATAGGAGACTCAGACTTTAGATCTGTTCAGAATCTGTGAAGAGACTACCGGTGAGTGAAGTGTTTGCTTTAGGACTTTTATTTTATTTTGTTGGTAAAAGCACTGTGTATGAAAATGCTAAATGCCTCATTTTAAAATGACTAATTGTATTTACAAAAGGTTTAGGAAACCTACCTTAACAATTTATGATTACATTATTCATTATTATATGTTTTGTTAGGAGTTTATTTATTGTTAAAGACTAGCTTTAAAAGAACATTCCTTACGAGAATGATTGTTGAAGATTTTGAAGGACTTTGAGATTAAACAGATGTGACATTCAAATTGCAGAACAGAAATAATCCCTGCTGCGTTCAGGTTGATTTTGCTGGGAAACCCAATCCGGTGGGTCGTTGCTTATCAGGGCACGGAGAAAGTGAGAACAGAGAATAGAAAGATGTAAATATTATATTTTGGTTATGATAATTTAAACTTGTTGTCTGTGTGAGTAATGTCATTTTAATAATTTAGGTCACAAATTATGGCTTGTTATCTTAATCATCATTCTGCTGTTATCAGTTCTTGATACTGTTCAATAGAGGACGTTAAAGTTAACAAAGAGGACATTCGTTTTTTTTTTTTTTTTTATTACATCTATACATGTTCATTTATAGATAGGGAATATATTGAAACACAGGGAAATATCTGTTGTACTGATATACCCACAACCCTATATGGTTCTCGATTTTCATGATGGATTGCTTTAAATAGTTTTGCTGCCTGCGTTCTTCTTTTCTCCCACCGGTTTGCTACTAAACTCACAGGAAGCCTTTGTGGTATTGCTAAGCTTTTCTACGTACCACTTCCTTCACATAAATTTCTAGTTTGCTAATTGTACGTCACTACATAAAGTACAGACTAACAAATTAAAAATACATTTTAAATATTCAGTGTTATTCAGGTGGTATATATATATACAGTGGTGTGAAAAACTATTTGCCCCCTTCCTGATATCTTATTCTTTTGCATGTTTGTCACACTTAAATGTTTCTGCTCATCAAAAACCGTTAACTATTAGTCAAAGATAACATAATTGAACACAAAATGCAGTTTTTAAATGAAGGTTTATGTTATTAAGGGAGAAAAAAAACTCCAAATCTACATGGCCCTGTGTGAAAAAGTGATTGCCCCCCTTGTTAAAAAATAACTTAACTGTGGTTTATCACACCTGAGTTCAATTTCTGTAGTCACCCCCAGGCCTGATTACTGCCACACCTGTTTCAATCAAGAAATCACTTAAATAGGAGCTACCTGACACAGAGAAGTAGACCAAAAGCACCTCAAAAGCTAGACATCATGCCAAGATCCAAAGAAATTCAGGAACAAATGAGAACAAAAGTAATTGAGATCTATCAGTCTGGTAAAGGTTATAAAGCCATTTCTAAAGCTTTTGGACTCCAGCGAACCACAGTGAGAGCCATTATCCACAAACGGCAAAAACATGGAACAGTGGTGAACCTTCCCAGGAGTGGCCGGCCGACCAAAATTACCCCAAGAGCGCAGAGACGACTCATCCGAGAGGCCACAAAAGACCCCAGGACAACATCTAAAGAACTGCAGGCCTCACTTGCCTCAATTAAGGTCAGTGTTCACGACTCCACCATAAGAAAGAGACTGGGCAAAAACGGCCTGCATGGCAGATTTCCAAGGCGCAAACCACTTTTAAGCAAAAAGAACATTAAGGCTCGTCTCAATTTTGCTAAAAAACATCTCAATGATTGCCAAGACTTTTGGGAAAATACCTTGTGGACCGAACTTTTTGGAAGGTGCGTGTCCCATTACATCTGGCGTAAAAGTAACACAGCCTTTCAGAAAAAGAACATCATACCAACAGTAAAATATGGTGGTGGTAGTGTGATGGTCTGGGGTTGTTTTGCTGCTTCAGGACCTGGAAGGCTTGCTGTGATAGATGGAACCATGAATTCTACTGTCTACCAAAAAATCCTGAAGGAGAATGTCCGGCCATCTGTTCGTCAACTCAAGCTGAAGCAATCTTGGGTGCTGCAGCAGGACAATGACCCAAAACACACCAGCAAATCCACCTCTGAATGGCTGAAGAAAAACAAAATGAAGACTTTGGAGTGGCCTAGTCAAAGTCCTGACCTGAATCCTATTGAGATGTTGTGGCATGACCTTAAAAAGGCGGTTCATGCTAGAAAACCCTCAAATAAAGCTGAATTACAACAATTCTGCAAAGATGAGTGGGCCAAAATTCCTCCAGAGCGCTGTAAAAGACTCGTTGCAAGTTATCGCAAACGCTTGATTGCAGTTATTGTTGCTAAGGGTGGCCCAACCAGTTATTAGGTTCAGGGGGCAATTACTTTTTCACACAGGTCCATGTAGGTTTGGATTTTTTTTTCTCCCTTAATAATAAAACCCCTCATTTAAAAACTGCATTTTGTGTTTACTTGTGTTATCTTTGACTAATAGTTAAATGTGTTTGATGATCAGAAACATTTTGTGTGACAAACATGCAAAAGAATAAGAAATCAGGAGGGGGCAAATAGTTTTTCACACCACTGTATATAAATATATATATAATAATAAAAATTATTATTATTATTATAACATAATAATAAAGACTGTTATTGTTACCCATTAAAGTTTTTTTTTCTTCACTATTTCGCAGATGACAGATACTAGTTTGGTCAAAGTAATAATAATAAGATGTAGTAGTTTAGGAATGTAAAAATGGCATTAGAGACTGGATGCTCTCTCTGGATGACCTTAGCTTTCTCCTAATTAAGTAGCCAGAGATTCTTTAATGAAGACCACAGGCAGCTGAAGGAGGGCTTTCTAAAATGAAGTAAATTTCAGTTACATCTCAGGCGGCAATTAATCAACTTGGTGTGATAACACCCACTGGTCTTGAGATTAGGAGTAAAGCACTTACGGAAGATAAATAAATCAATAAACTGAGGGATTGTGTTTTGAAAGAATGTTGTTTTGTCCCTATACTTCCATAGACTATTTCCATCTATACATGTTCATTTAGTGGCATAGAGTATATTGAAACACAGGGGAAAATCTGTTTTAAGATGGATTATTTTAAATAGTTTGCTGTCTGCGTACTTAGGAGTACATCAATGTATGATTTGCTACAAGACTCACAAGAAGCCTTTGTCGTATTGGTAAGCTATATAATAATATTATAATAATTATAATAATAATAATACATAATAATAATAATAAAGCCTTTGGGGCAATGTTATTGTTATTATTGTAAAATGTTATTGTTACTTATTAAAGTTTTTCCTTTACTATTTAGCAGATGACAGATACTAGTTTAGTCAAAGTAATACTAATAAGATAATTAGGAATGTAAAGACTTTGGGGCATGCTGTTAGATGTCATTGTTACCCATCAAAGTTTTTATTTTCACTATTTACTTTCTTTTTTTTTTTTCGTTTTAAACCACAAGAAACTACCAACAAAAATAAATTCCTGATTTGTCAAAGAACATGTTCATATTTAATCTGTTTAAAAGTCCTGGAACTTTCTCGGCTTTGTATTTTATTAGTACATTTAGTTGTGTGTTAAATATACTCTTGCATTTAAATTTGCTATATACTGACCAGATTTCGTAATAGACAAGTAGGACTAAAGGTTAGCTCTGCAGTAACATCTATTTCCTCAAACTGGTAGAAACATATTGCAAATAACTAGAACAGGCTTGAATGAAGAATGTAAAATCTTTTAGAAACTGAAACCTATCGAGTACATCAAGAAATTAATAAATTATGATATTAATAATGTTGATAAAAAGGGAGGCCTAGGACTTTGTGAGACAGATAATTTGCTATTAAATATATGAAGCTTAAGTCGTAAAACACTGTAGCAGAATTTTTTCAAGGAGCATGTATATATAGCTCTATGGCATAAATAAATTACTTTTTATGCAGGAGACATCTTTTGTAGCATTACAGTACATTTCAAACATTTCTTACCTCCCATAGAAAGGGAATTAACCTCTCCCTTTATATGTTTGGCAGGAGACTTTGTGAAATTGAAGGTAAGGATGAACAGCAGCAGATGTAACAATACATTTTCAAAGGACCTGTTACCTCCCATTTACGGTGTGGAGATGTGTGTGGCACTGATGGGGAACATACTGGCACTGTGGCTGCTTCTGACTAAGGAGAGGAAAAACTGGCACACAGGAGTGGTGTTCTCATGCAACCTGGTCATCAGTGACATCTTTTATGCCCTAACTCTTCCACTTCTTATCTACGACTACGCAGGAGGACGAAAATGGGTATTTGGAGCTGCGGTCTGCAAAATAGAGCGATTTCTTTTCACATGCAACCTCTATGCCAGCATTTACTTCATCATGTGCATCAGTGTTAATAGATACCTGGCCATCGTTCATCCCTTCTTTACACGCACACATATTCGCCCAAAACATGCCAAGATCGCCAGTTTGCTGGTGTGGATTGTGGTGGCAGGCCTGGCATCTCCGATCCTTTACTACTCAGGTATAGACAAAATCAAATGTTCCTTATTTGCAGAACAAAAGACCAAAAGGTTTTTGTACATGGTGTTTACTGCTATTTTAGGCTGCTTTATCCCATTTTTGGCTACATTTGCATCCTATTTTGGTGTTTTGTGGGTGGTCTGTAAAAATGCAAACATCACCTCATTGGAGAAGAAAAAAGTAGCTCTGATTGTGGGTGTGGTCTGCGTCCTGTACACCGTGTCTTTTGTCCCCTATAACATCCTGCAAATACTGAAGTTTAAACAGTCCAGTCAAAGGAATTGTTACATAAATAACATGTTCCAAGTGTCAAAGGCATTAGCCTGCGTGAACATGTGCCTCCATCCCATCCTGTATATGGCTGTGTTTGACAGTATCAGGGCATTGTGCTGTAGAAGGTGTTCAAATAGATCAAATGTACAATTGACACTTTCAGAACAACTATAAAATTATTTTACATTGAAATCCAACCATTGTATTGGATTGATTTGTTGATGTGTGCACTCAATACTGTGTCTATAGTCAAATCTTAGCAGAGACAACCAGGTTTTGAGGTTAAATCTTCCCGTAGTAAGTAGAATATTTAATACATTTAATACATACATTTAATACATCCTTAATACATACAATGATTGCAAGCTGTAAAACAGCCCCAAAATTTCAATGTTGCACCTTAATATATTATTGTACTATTGTGCAATATAAGAACTGTGTTATTGGATTTTCCTTGTATGCAGTTGCTATAGTCCCCAAATATGCTGATGGACAGAAACATATTTTGGTCTCATCTGAACTGATTTTAATTGTAGACAAAGTTTGATTGTAGACTCTTATAAATATGATCTTTTGTGCAATTTTTCAAAATGGTGTATTGTTAAAATTTGACAATCCCCAAAATAAAACGACTTGTGTTCTTCAGTTTTGTTAGCTTCAGATCATTTTACTTGTATAATGATTTTGGTTTAAATTTAACCCTCTTGTGTCTCATTAAATAGCACAGTATGATCCCTTTTAAATAGTAATTTTAAAGGTTAAAGAAAACCAGATCATGCTTAGTCCATACCAAGCCACACTGTATTGTTAGTTTCATTAATTTTAATCACTGTGTAAGTGGGTAAATAATTACTGTGATCTGGAGTCAATAAGATTTCACTAGCCTTTTTTGTGAGGTGTTTATGAGAAAACCCTTACTGTCTCCATATTGGACAATTCAAGATAACGTGAACACTTCTATATGATTTTTTCAATTGGTAGTTATAATTTTAGAAACACTGCGCTATGTGTATTTCCTCCGGGTACTCCGGTTTCCTCCCACAGTCCAAAGATATGCAGGTTAGGCTAATTGGCGTTCCTAAATTGCCAGTAGTGTGTGATTGGGTGTGTGAGTGTGTGTATGTGTGTGTGCCCTGCGATGGATTGGCACCCTGTCCAGGGTGTACCCCGCCTAGTCTCCTGGGATAGGCTCCAGGTCCCGGCGACCCTGAACACAGGACTAAGCGGTATAGAAAATGAATGAATGAATGAATGAATGCGCTATGTGTAGTGTATCAGTTACCTTTAGCATGTGTGAAAAGATATGGTCTAGTTTCTAGTTTATCACCATGGTGGTCACAATACATGTAGTCCTGTCTGGGCCACATAAAGCTGTCTTTCTAAAAATAAAAAAAATATTTAAAAAAACTCAGTGTCACTGTCTTAGTCAAAATACACATCTTTGGTTTTGCTGTGGTCAGAAACTTAACTGCACCACATGGAGAAACTATGACAAGTTTCAGTCGTCTAAAACTTCCTCCCCTAAGCCTATAACAACATTTAAGTGCTTGCTGCCATCTGCTGTACAAGGCAAAACATACCAAAAAAAAAAAAAAAACAATAAGCTGCTCTATACCATACAAATTTACATGAATTATGTTCTCCTACATTATATAACTTTAAAATAATTTCAACAAATTAATTATACCCTTATCTGAAAGAAAATAAGCTGTAAGAGCAATTGTTGCTGAGAACCAGCATCTAAACAATAGTGACTGTACTGAACAGGGACACATCCCTGTGGTGGCAATGTTACCAATCTGATGAATATTAATGTGTTTAGTGAATGCAGCCTGTCTAAGTTGATGGAATGGTCTCATCTGTACATCCCACACAGGTAAACTGACGTGAATAAGAGAAATTTGTTCGTAAATAATTCAGGTGAATAAGTCAGTGCTTTAACAAGTTATGCTTTTCTAGGCGCAATGAGCTCCAAATGTTTTTTTCTTTTTGAAAAATCCAGTACAAAGGTTTTGTATATTTAGTACACATATAGTAAATCCAGAATATCTGCCAACATTTGCCTTCTAGTTAGTGATAGTTTAATAATGCATTCTGTCTCTCAAGCTTTTGTGTGGTTGACAGTGAATTGTAAATGTTTATTTTATTATTTATTATTTTATTATTATAATTTTTTAATACAGTGCTTAATTTAGATTTGAAGTAGCTTATATTAATGTGGGATTCCCTGTGTCTCAATTTCTTTTGGTCTGTGCATAATGAATGTTGTTTTCTGAGTATTCTGGTAATATAAACATGAAATTTAATTCTCTGTTCCTATAATAAATAAGAAAAATAATTCCTATTGATTCTTTTAAAAAAATCAGTACTAATATTGATACTACAAAATATACTTTCTAATAATTACTATTAAAACTGCATATTGGTTTTCAGGTTTCTTACATATAACTCTAACAACAGATCAAATGTATTTGTATTTCAAATGTTTATACATGTATTTAAAATGTGTATATATATATATATATGTATATGCTTATATATGCTTTGTTATATGCTTCTATATCAAAGAGTATTTGCATATTTGCATTAGAAAGCATATACTGTGTATATATATATATATATATATATATATATATATATATATATATATATATATATATATATATATATATACACACATTTTTATTCTTTGTTTTTGTTTAGTGATTTATTTTCTACATTCTACAACAATACTGGGGATTTCAAAACTATAAAATAACACATATGGAATTAGGTCATTACGTAACAACAAGAAAAACAACAGTTAGTTGTTATTTTAAGACACAGAGGTCAGCCTTTCTGTAATAGTTCTTGCAAGAACAGTATTGTCAAGTGCATTTGCAAAATCCGTCAAGCACCATAATGAAACTGGCTCTCATGATGGCCGTCCCAGGAGGGCGAGACCAAAACCTACCTCTGCTGCAGACGAGAAGTTCATTTAGAGTTATCAGCCTGAAAAATGACCAATTAACAGCACCTCAGATTAGAGGCGTTATGAAGTCTTTACAGAGCAGAAGTAGCAGAAACATCTCAATATCAACTGTTCAAAGGAGATTAATGCATTTTTTGGACGCCTTCAGCATTCCTTTACAATGTACTGTAGAAAGAAATAAAAATCAGGAACGATCATGGAGTTAGAAAGTGATCTAAAACTTTTGAACGGTAGTGTATATACAAACTCCCAAATTGCAAATGAGGCAGAAGACACTGCATATGCATACCACACTTTCACAAGAACGTATCTGCTTTTTAAATTTGCAAATACTCTTTGATGTAGAAGGATATAGCAAAGCAGATAGTCAAAGAACACATGACCTCAGGGAACTGTTTTGAAAGGTCTGCATTATTAAGAGCCGGCAGTGTAAGCCCACAGTTACCACATTTCTAAAATAAAGCTTCAAATAATAAGCTGAAAGGACAAAGTTGGATTCAACAACAAACACAATGTTGATAGTATTTGTCAGATAAGTACGCTCTTTATGAATCTTTTATTGTTTGTTGAACTATATGAGAGAATCTGTTGTCTTTAATCTAACTGCCTGCCAAGTAATTATATAAACTTGCTTCATGTTCAGTTTATGTTTCAGTTGCTATGAAGTTAATGTAAGTGCATGTCTGGTCTAAATCCAGTCTGTGTCCATTAATATTACTGTACATGAGACATAATACAGTATCTCAGTAAAGCTCTCATCACATCACAGGGGCATCACTACTGTGCTTGTGTTTAGATTTTCTTTAGTAAGTTTCTTGCTTCTAGCCAGGCTCCACAGAATCCATACGTTATTTTACATTCATTACGTTAATTTCTTTCAGTGCTGAGTGGCATAAATAAATTCTTTTTAAATAAATATTTTTGCAGGAGACAACATAAAATGGCAGAAAACAGCAGCAATTGATGCAGTAAAAAAAAAAAAAACTCTGTTACCTCCCATCTATAGTGTGGAGTTGGGGATGGCACTGGTGGGGAACATAGTAACACTGTGGGTGTTTGTCACTAAGAAGAGGATGAACTGGAACATGGGAGTGGTGTTCTCCTGTAACCTGGTCATCAGTGATATCCTTTACGCCCTCACTCTTCCCCTTCTTATTGATTACTATTCAAAAGGACGTAAATGGGACTATGGTGAAGCTTTCTGCAAAATAGAGCGCTTCTTTTTCACCTGCAACCTCTATGCCAGCATTTACTTCATCATGTGCATCAGCGTCATTCGATATCTTGCCATTGTGCATCCCTTCTTCACAGAGGAGCACATTCGCTTAAAGCATGCCAAGATCATCAGCGTGTTCATCTGGATCTATGTGGCAAGCATTTCATCTCCAATCTTCTACTATTCAAGTGTTACAATGAACAGATGTTCATTAGTTTCACAGCCAGATAAAAAAAACTTATAGTTAGGGTGTGTATGGCTGTTATTGGCTGCTTGGTTCCATTTGTGGTTACCTTTGCATCATATTTTGGAATACTAATGACAGTTTTAAAAAATGCAAATATCACCCCACTAGAAAAGAAAAAAGCGTGTCTGATTGTGGGTTTAGTCAGCATCCTGTATGCTGTGTCTTTTTTACCCTATCACATTCTGCAAATATGGCACTATTCACTGAAGAAAGTAGGAATTCTCAATTATTATGTGTGTAATGGAAATCAAATGGGAAAAGTCCTAGCCTGCCTTAACATGTGCCTTCATCCAATCCTGTACATGATTGTTTGATTACATTATATGTTGTAGGATTCAATCCAATTAAATTTAATTTATATGGCCCTTTTTACAATTGTCATTGTCGCAAAGCAGCTTTACACAATCAAAAGAAATTATGGAAGTTTGTATGAAATGTGAGTATGTATGAATCAAAATGATTAGATAGAATGAGCTTAAAATAATATTCCTAAATATTTGTTCCTGAACATCAATCCTTAAATATCTGTACACTGTAAGCTGTAAAGCTTAGATATGCAATAGCTTACCTTTGTATAATTTTACCTTTCAAGTACATTTTTGCATAATAATGTTGGACTATTTCCTGTTTCCTTTTCTGTGCTTAAAGCCTATACAGTATATGTTTTGTATAGGAATTCCATTAAATAAAATTTTATTTGTATAGCAATACAAATACAAATACTTTTATGAATTGTTTGAAACAATTTGTATGAAATGTGAAAAATATGTATGAATAAAAAATATTAGGTAGTCCCTGTTGATCAAGCCGAGGGCGACGGTGGCAAGGAAAAGCTCCCTGAAATGGCAATAGGAGGAAAGCTTGAGAGGAACCATTAGCACTCAACAGGGAACACATTCTCATTTGGGTGACAGCAGATAGCAGGGATTGATCTGCAGTCATACTGTCATGCACACTCAGCCGCGACCGGCACTAGGACCCGGAAGTAAGACGGTCGCGAACCTGAAAGCATAAAAGGAAACATGATGGCGCCGCACATCGCTCTGTCATTGCCCAGGTCTTTTCGGAATCGTTCCTGTATATGTGAGTACTCACTTTCTTGGCTATACTTTCAGACTGAGTGTGTGTTTATAGGACTAGGGTTAGATTGTGTCTTTCCTTTGCTCATTTACTGTGAGAGTCCTTATAGCAAATCACGTGATTATCCTGCCCGCTCGTGTCTATCCGCGTTTGGGTTTACCATTCACGCTACAGGGCTAACTGCTAAAGCGATCATCTTTCTGGTCATCCCGGTTAGTACGTGACAGAATGACAGAGCCGAAAGCAGTAAACCCAGCGGATCATGCCCGCCTCTGCGATGTGGTTGACCAGCATACTTTGCTCATCAATACGCTAACCGCGGAGCTCGATTCTCTGCGCTGGAGTGTCCAAGACACAGGTCGCGGAGTCGCGCAGGTCGCGGAGCTTAGGCAGGAGAACGCGAGCCTCCGGGCGGCGGTTGATGGGCTGGCTAGCGGTCCTCCCGCCGCAGCGGTCGCGGCGTCGCCCCATCCCTCCCCCTTTTCCGATGTTTTTCTAGCACTTCCAGACAAATGGGATGGCACGGATGGGAAATGCAGTGTGTTTTTAACATCGCTGGAACTGGTGTTTGAGTTCAGTGCCACCAAGTACTCCACCGACCGGCTGCGCATTGCACTACTCGTCTCGTTGCTATCAGGGCAGGCAGCAGAGTGAGCCACGGCAGTCCTGCGCGCGGACACAGACACCGCGCACTCTTATAATGAGTTCACCCGCCAACTCAAGCTGACGTTTGAACATCCCGCGGGCGATGTGGAGACCGACACAAAACTCTATCACCTGCGGCAGGGAGGAATGTCCGTGAGTAGACACACCGCCGAGTTCCGAACCCTCGCCGTCCAGACCTCCTGGGGAGACGCAGCCCTCCGGACGTCCTACTTCCAGGGGCTGGCTAATCGCATCAAAGACGAGCTAGCCAGACGAGAGCTTCCAGCCACACTGGAGGGGCTAATCCAGCTAGCCCTCCGGATCGACCAGCGCCTCCTCTCTCGTCCGAAGCCAGCACCCCGAACCCTGCCGCCACCATCTACTTATGTCTACACTGCACCAAGGCCACCACCCACCGTCACCACCGCTCTCCCTGGACGTGTCGGATCTCCACCCCCTGCCGTGGTTGACACTGGAGCCGGGGAACCCATGCAACTAGGGCACGCCTCCCTGACCGTGGCGGAACGCGAGAGACGTTACCGCGAGGGACTGTGCGCCTATTGCGGCTCAGCAGCGCACCACCGAGCTACCTGCCCGTCCCGTTCGGGAAACGCCCAGACCCGGTGAGAGACAGGAGAGACTCCCCGGGCACCATCCACCTCTCCGCTACCACCGACAACACCGCTACTCGACTCACGGTCCAGGTAACCCTCCACCTTGGCCACAAACGGGTCAGAAGTACCGCGTTCATCGATTCCGGTGCCGCGGGTAACTTCATTGACTCCACGTACGCCAGAGGATTGGGGGTAAAGATTGAGGCGTTATCCCAGCCTGTGAGAATCACCTCAGTCGACGGGCGGCCCCTCTCGTCCAGCCCCATCACCCAGCAGACTCCACCCATCACTCTCGTCCTCGGCCAACATCAGGAGTCCATACAGTTTCACCTCACACCCATCTCCTCTCCACCCATCATCCTCGGCTATCCCTGGCTCTTACAGCACGACCCACTCATCTCCTGGTCTCAGAGCCGGATCCTTCAATGGGGGCAGACCTGCACCGACTTATGCCTACAGGCCCAGGCTGGGATGTGTTCCAGGGAGTCCGAGGCCCCCGACGTCGACATCCACGCCATCCCTCCACCGTATCGGGACCTGGCTGAGGTGTTCTGCAAACGCCGGGCCAGCCACCTTCCACCTCATCGACCCTATGACCTAGCCATCGAACTCCAGCCAGGCTCCAGCCCCCCCCCGCGGCCATCTCTACTCCCTCTCTACCAACGAGACCCAGGCTATGGAGGAGTATGTCGCCAACGCCCTGCGAAATGGCACCATCAGGCCCTCCTCCTCGCCGGCTGCCGCGGGGTTCTTCTTTGTGAAGAAAAAAGGGGGCGAACTTCGTCCCTGTGTCGACTATCGGGGGCTTAATAAGATCACCATCCGAAATCGTCACCCTCTGCCTCTTACCAACTCAGCCCTGGACGCCCTCTCTGGTGCCACCATGTTCACTAAGTTGGACCTCCGGAGCGCCTACAACTTGGTGCGCATCAGAGAGGGTGATGAGTGGAAGACGGCCTTCATCACCCCCACCGGACACTATGAGAGCCTGGTCATCCCATTTGGTCTCTGCAACGCACCCTCGGCCTTCCAAGCTTTCATCAACGATGTCCTCAGGGACATGCTAGGCCGATGGGTGTTTGTCTACCTGGATGACATTCTAATCTACTCACATAACCCCGCTGAACACACCAAACACGTTCGAGCTGTCCTTAAGAGATTGCTCGCCCACCAGCTGTACTGTAAGCTGGAAAAGTGTGCTTTTCACGAGCACTCCACCACGTTCCTGGGTTTTGTCATCTCGCCCCAGGGTGTGGCCATGGACCCGCAGAAGCTGGAGGTTGTACGTCACTGGCCCCTACCCAGGACACTCAAACAGCTCCAACGCTTTCTCGGGTTTGCGAACTTTTATCGTCGCTTTATCCGGGGCTACAGTACAGTTGCAGCACCACTCACTGCACTTACCAGGCTCTCCAACCATTCCTTCCGACTCGACCCTACCGCCATCTCAGCTTTCCACCGACTCCTGTCACCTGTTCACCACCGCACCCATTCTTCTTCATCCAGGTGCCAGCCAGCCGTTCGTTATGGAGGTGAACGCGTCGGAGGTGGGCGCCGGCGCTGTTCTCTCCCAACGAGGGCCAGACCAGAAGCTACACCCATGTGGCTTCTACTCCAAAAAGTTTAACCCCACTCAGCAGCGATACGGAGTAGGGAACCGCGAACTGCTGGGCATAAAGTAGGCCTTGGAGGAATGGCGTCACTGGCTCCAGGGTGCGAGTGAGCCATTCATCGTCTGGACGGACCACCAAAACCTGATCACCATCCGCAGTCTGAAGCAATTGAATCCACGACAGGCACAGTGGGCGCTGTTCTTCGAACAATTCAATTTCCACCTCTCGTACCGCCCGGGGTTGAAGAACACCAAGGCTGACGCCCTCTCCCGTCAACACGAGCGAGAGACGCCCCGGGGCGGACCCCGTGCCTGTCCTTCCACCCACCCGCATCATTGCACCCCTACAGTGGAACCTGGAAACGAGGGTCCGCCAGGCACTGACCAGGGAACCCGCACCGGCAGGTGTGCCGCCCGGACGGCTCTTCGTCCCCGAACAACTCCGATCCGAGGTCCTCCAGTGGGGCCATTCATCACCCGTCGCAGGACACCAAGGGAACCGGAGAACCACCACCTTCGTCGGCCGGGCCTTCTGGTGGCCCTCAATGAGGAGAGAAATCACCGAGTTCGTTCGGGCATGCCCAATGTGCGCCAGGGTGAAGGACGTCAATCAGCCAACTCCAGGGGAACTCCAACCACTCCCAGTTCCCCGTCGACCCTGGTCCCACATTGCCGTAGATTTCATCACGGGCCTGCCGGATTCGGATGGAAAGGACGTCATTCTGACCATTGTGGAACGCTTCTCCAAGGCAGTGCACCTGGTGGCCCTCGCCGGACTCCCGTCAGCGAAAGATACAGCCGAGCTGATATTGGAACACGTAGTCCGATTGCATGGGTTCCCAAAGGACATCGTCTCGGACAGAGGTCCGCAGTTCACCGCCCGGTTCTGGAAGGCCTTCTGCCGTCTGATCGATTCGTCCTGCAGTTTGTCTTCTGGCTACCACCCCCAGACGAACGGTCAGACGGAGTGAACCAACCAACAGCTGGAGCGCTACCTAAGATGTTTTGTGTCGGATCGCCAGCACTCCTGGGCCCGCTACCTCAAGTGGGCCGAGTTATCTCACAACCTCCACGTCTCCTCAGCCACCAACCTGAGCCCATTTGAGGTGTGCTATGGTTTCCAGCCTCCAATGTTCACCCACCAGGAACCGGAGGTTGACGTACCATCGGCCCAACAGTTGGTTCGCCGGTGCCAGCGGCTATGGCACCAAGCCAACCTCGCCATCCGACGCACCAACGCCAACTATGTGGCCCAACACCGCCGCCGGCACCCCCCGGGACGGTTGTACCACGTAGGTGACAAAGTGTGGCTATCAACCAAAAACCTCCACCTGCACACAGAGTCCAAAAAGCTATCACCAAGGTTCATAGGGCCATACCACATTACCCTCAGGATCAACCCTGTCACCTACCGACTCCAGCTGCCTGCGGCGCTCCGGATCCACCCTGTCTTCCACACCTCACAGCTGAAACCATTCACCACCTCACCCATGGTTCCACCCACCCCCCCTGCTCCTCCTCCCCGAATCATTGACGGCGGTCCCGCCTACACCGTGCGACGGATCCTCGACTCGCGCCCTCGGGGCAGGGGCACCCAGAAGGAGCGGTCCTGGGTTCCAGCTCGCTTCATCCTCAACTCCGGGCTCATTAGGGACTACCGTCACCGGGTATCCTCCACCCCTGGACCGTCCGGAGTCGGTCCTGGACGGGGGGGTACTGTCATGCACACTCAGCCGCGACCGGCAGTAGGACCCGGAAGTAAGACGGTCGCGAACCTGAAAGCATAAAAGGAAACAGGATGGCGCTGCACATCGCTCTGTCATTGAGTTATGCCCAGATCTTTTCGGAATCGTTCCTGTATATGTGAGTACTCACTTTCTTGGCTATACTTTCAGACTGAGTGTGTGTTTATAGGACTAGGGTTAGATTGTGTCTTTCCTTTGCTCATTTACTGTGAGAGTCCTTATAGCAAATCGCGTGATTATCCTGCCCGCTCGTGTCTATCCGCGTTTGGGTTTACCATTCATGCTACAGGGCTAACTGCTAAAGCTATCATCTTTCTGGTCATCCCGGTTAGTTCGTGACAGATAGAGCGATCATCTTTCTGGTCATCCCGGTTAGTACGTGACACATACTGTGTGTTAGATGCCTGGAAGTTCAGTTGATGTCTTTTAGTTAATATGTTTGTTATTGGAGGCTCAGGTAGACTTTAGAAAACTCCGGTCCTGAACTATGGAACAACTGTAGTCACAAGTCCTCAGAGAACAGCTGTCAGCATAAGCCAAGGCCAGGGCAATCTTCATGGTGAAGTGGAACCACTCCCAGTCACCACACGCATCCCAAGTAGATAACATGGGACATCCAACCAACGACATCTCCAACCAGAAGCGGAGCACCAGGACAAGTCAGACAGGTCCATTAGGCAGAGAAGGGCCTTTAGGGCCTTTTTAGATCACTGGCAGCAAAGGAGCGACATGTGTAACTCAACAGAGAGAGAGAGACAGGAGAGAGCACAGAGAGATAAATGACAAATAAATGAAGGTTAAAGAACCAAATTACTGTATTCTGAATGTTCTCACAACTGCTGTGGTAGCGCCACTGGCCTACAATAATGACTACAACTAATAGAACAGACTGCATAATAAGTCGATAAATCTCAACAAATTTACACGGGGCATAAATTATGGATATACCCACTGATGGTCCTCACCATTCCATTTTAATGTATTCGGTACCATTGAAATTCCCTGGTACCATTTTCCATGTCATTCAAATCCAAAACATTTCACAACCACATAATGACTTTTGGCCTCACTATGCATTTCCTTTTTAGTAAGTTATTTTGGTCTAAATTTCACCTTTAGTTTTGGATTTGTCTTTTTAAGGCTTAGAGTTCCAAGTGATGAAAGTGTTATAAATAAAAAATAATAGTTCACAGTATACACACTAATGCATCCGTTGAGTCATACATTTATGATATTCAGTATTTCCTGCTGATGTTAAATGAGGCTTGTTTCCCCTTCTAGACACACTCATCTGGTATTGTACAACCACAGAATCACAGGATGCATGAACAGCGACTTATTCACCGTCCACTGCTAGAGCAGGCTATGCCAGTCAAAAAAACTTGTGAAGGAGAAAAAAACAAAAAGCTTGCTTCTGCTCTTAAGGTTGATTTTAGGTGCTGTATGTCTGCTAGTAGCACATTTGGAGGGGCAGAAAATAAAATGTAAGAATGCCTTAATAAATTATAATAGGAAGAACACAAATGTAAGATGTAATGTAAAATGCAACAGAACAGAGAACTAAAGAGTGGAGAAGGCATTTGGAAAAAGAATCATAAGGGTCACAAAGTTTGATGCATAACATCCAAAGACCAAAGAGTGGATAAAGCAGACCTGAGTGGACAACATGGAGAAAAATGAGAAAAAGAAAAAAAAAGAAAAGATGAATGATGATGAACTGAAACTTAACCACAGTCTACACATCGGTCAATGAATTAGCAACATTTAATCTGGTGATGGCAATGTTGTCACATAATTCAAGTTCATTTGTTGGCAAGTAAAATAAATCTCTTTCAGCATGGAAAGTCCTCTTTTAGTCCCAGATTAGTCCTCTTTTAGGAAATACCAAAAAAAAGGCCACATTTCTTGCAATCTAAGGACCACGTTTATCATAAACAGCTATAATTCATGTTGGATTTTTTTGTGTTTATATTAGACACAAAAACATACATGGAAAAAAATGTGAACAGAGGAAATGAAAGTCAGAGTCAGAAAAAGAGATGTGTTGCCTTGACGTAGATGTCACACAGGAAAACCCAGGCGTAGAGCACATGGGTGTCTGTACAGAATTTGTGAAAAGACTTTGTACTAATTAACCGAGCTACGGGTGAGCAGGGAGGCAAATTCAGCTACACATTCTCAAGGTAATTTACTGTATGTGCGTTACTTGTTTTATTTGGGGAAATGTATGAGGTGTTTTTTTAACAAACTCTTATCAGGATCTGGTTTTACACAGAAAATATTTTTTAATGTAGTCAAACAACTTTCCTGGCTGGTACCAAGAGATTTTATGCTCATTGGAAACGCCATGGTGTATAGAGCTGGAATTGTGTGGTTAAGAGAATCTCAGCCATAAATTAAAAGAAAGAACTTAACTATGACCCAAATAACATAATTTCAATAATAAAATTCCACACGGATAACACTAGTGACCATAAAAATCTATGAGTATTTGAGTATACTTTTTTTTATTTTTATTACCTTTAAGACTTTTGATAACGTTGTGGCTAAATTCAGATTTATGTTACTTAAATTCTTTATGTTACTTAAGATCTAAATACTCCGGATTTATTTGTAATAAATCCGGAGTATTAATCACAAAATCAAATGTTAAAAATATTTTCCATCACTGATAATCTGTTCAGGGCGGCACGGTAGTGTAGTGGTTAGCACTGTCGCCTTGCACCTCCAGGGTCTGGATTCGATTCCCGGCCAGGCTCGATTACCGTCTCTGTGTGCATGGAGTTTGCATGTTCTCCCCGTGCTTGGTGGGTTTCCTCCGGGTTCTCCGGTTTCCTCCCACAGTCCAAAGACATGCAGATTAGGCTAATTGGTGTTCCCAAATTGACCATGGTGTGTGAATGAGTGTGTGTGTGTGTGTGTGTGTGTGTGCTCTGCGATGGATTGGCACGCTGTCCAGGGTGTACCCTGCCTTGTGCCCAGAGTCTCCTGGGATTTGGCTCCAGGTCCCCGTGACCCTAAATACAGGATAAAGCGGTATAGAAGATGAATGAATGAATGAAGATAATCTGTTCACTTTACTGGTTTCACACTAAAAGATTTAGATGTGGTTTATCATAGCCTCAGAGTGCCATTTACAGGGAGGTTATGATGTATTGGGTGAAAAAAATCATATTGATGATTTTTGTTTATTTGTTTGTTTGTTTGTTTTAACCACATTTGGCAGTATGAGTACCAAAAAAAAACATTTTATGTTTAAATAACATCCCCAAAAGACACACACACACACACACACACGGTAAAAATATTCTAGACAGGCAAGGAACTATATATCCTAACTTCAACATAAACGTATGATATGTTTCATTCATATCCATATGTATCGCTCTTTTTTGTTATTTTTACGAATCCCAACACTTTTATTTATTTTACATTTTATAGTTTCTCACATTCTAATTCTTCAAAACTGTACAAAAACAAGCACAAATATAAACACACAAACTGAAGAACAAACAAATCTGTGCCTGACATATGAAAGTGTCATCATTAACAAGAATGGTGGTTCGAGAGTAGATAATAAATCAGCTTCAGCTGTGTGTGTGCAAGCTGTTTTACAACCTAAGCAAACACAACAGTCAGTTCACCCTTGTATACATGTCAGGTATATGAAATACAGAAATACAAATTGATGTGACTGTGGGCAAATAAAAGGAAAGAAATTCATCAGCTATAGTTCTCAAAAGGAAAAACCTGAGGAAAGAAGTAAATAAAGAGGAGAAAATACATGTCAGAGAAGCTTAAGCTGATCGTTTAGCATCTTAAGATAGCATATGATATTTAGTTTTTCTACAGAGCCTAGCATTGTTTTTGTTTTGTTTTTTGTGCAAAATTATTAATATTACTATATTATCTTTTTTTTTTTGCACAATACATGCTTGAGTAAAGTAGACATATTTCTAAACACTTTTTAGTATTACATTAATCAGTTTTCTGGTTTAGAGGCAGTGGTGGCTTAATGTTAGACTTTCTCATCTACCATGCAAAAGGCTAACCCTAGTTCCCAGCCAGTGCCCCAAGCACATGGCATCCATGTGCACAGAGCATCCTTAGTGCTGGTCCCAAGCCCCTATAAAAATGGGTGGGTTGTGTCAGGAAGGGCAATTACTGTGCCAAGCTGAATGTGTAGATTTGCTGTAGCAAACCCTGAACAGGAGAAGCCAAAAGACCAACAATAATAATGAGTTTAGAGAATCAGTTTCATTTAAATCTAGTGCTTTTAACAATAGTCTACATCATGAACATGGACTTACTCTTAATTTGGACTGAATAATTGGCATGGTTATATATGTTTGTTTGTTTTCAGTAAACCTTAGGAAAACAGTAATCCTTGCAACAAATAATAAATTGGATGAATAAATAGACCTGGGAAGAGATTAGATGTAAGGCGTGGTACTTTTAATGAATGCCAGCAAGCAATGAAATAAGGAGCATAAAACCTCCAGAATGTCACTTGGGACAGGACTTCTGTTCAACCTCCGCCCATTCCCCTCTTTCTAGTTATGTGTGGGTGTGGGTGTTAAACAAACCTTAGTACTGCAGACGTCACTGTTGCCAGGTAAGCAGGTATCCCCTACTGGAATTTTTAACTTGTATTCATTGATATAAATTCATTCCTTTAGTGATTGGTCTGCAGTAACTACTTTTATGCACATGCTCTTGTGTAACAATACAATATTTCAAAAATAATTTCACGAATGTATTAGTGAAAATAAAATAAATGAGTGACTCACAGTGGAATAGTGTTAGTAGTGTGCATATGTGTGTATGTGTGCACTGTGATGGAATGGCACACTGTCCTGGGTGTAATCTGCCTTGTGCCCGCCTTGTCTCCTGGAATAGGCTCCAAGCCCCTTGCGACCCTGTACAGAATAAACAGAATACAGAATAAGTGAATGAACGTTATTCAACATTTCCTATGAGTCTACCCAAGCGTCCAATAACTACCTGGACAAAATATCATCAATTAACATCAACTGTTATACTGAACTGCCTGCCACCTAACACTTAGTATGAATGCAGATCAATTCCTGCTTTCTGTTTCACTCAAAGGAGGATGGGTGCCCTGTTGAGTCTGGTTCCTCTCAAGGTTTCTTCCTATTGCCATCTGAGGGAGTTTTTCCTTGCCACTGTCACCCTCAGCTTGCTCATCATGGACTATCCGACCATTTTGATTCATACAAATTCAAATTCAAATTTTATTTGTCACATACACAGTCATTCACAGTATGATATGCAGTGACCAATGACCGCCCTGACCTTAAAAATGTAAAAACAATACTGGAGTAAAATAAGAATAAGCTTAGCTATAGAAACCTAGCTGTAGAAAATAGAACAAAATATGTAAAAAAAAATATATATATAAGAAAAATATATAAGAAAAAAAACACTTACCTTATCTATACAATATAGAAAAAATATAAAGATGAATTTGAATGGAAATAAATGGAAATGTCCAGGAAGTGTGCAAATGTGTGTAGATGTCCATGGTCCATAAATGTCCATATGTCCAATGTACACATTCACATTCTTAAATAATTATTTTGATTGTGTTGCGACAACGACAATTGTTAAAAGCTCTATACAAATAAAATTTAATTGAATTTAACATTCTGTAATTTACTGCCAAGATGAATTACATTGTATATAAGTGGTTTGTTCTACCCTTTTCCGTAGATGTTACATATAAAGAGTATGCAAATTATAGGGATAGGATGGGACAGGGTCTTTCCACATACAATGGGCGACAGATACCCTGGTGATATATCTATCACTTTTTGTGGCAGTTACTTATGGAGTAACAGTGCCAGCCCAATGGAGTTGAATCCCACTGAACTACCCCTGCCCCATGCAAACTATGCTAACATTGAAATTAAACTAAAAATTGTGCCAAACTATTGAATTTTGTGTTTTATTAAGAAGTTTACCTTTTTTAAAGTAATTATGTATGTTAAATGTAATTATACATGTTTTTTGAGTTTTATGACCCAAACATTCTATCCAAATTGATTTTGCCAGAAATTTTTACATTAGGTCTGCATAGAAGTCATTTATTTTTATTTTAAACTCTTAATCATTATGATGTCTGCTCATATTCACATAATATCTAAGAAAGCATGCGTATACTATATAAAGTCATGTTACATAACCTCTTGTGGTAGCTGCTCTAATATTCCTATACCATTCATTCCAATGCTTCACACACACACACGAACACACACACACACACACACACACACACACACACACACACACACACACAGAATCAGCTGGCAAATAAATCTCCCGGTATACCCACTGCATGGTCAAAAGTATATGGGCACCAGATCCATAACATATGTGCTTGTTGAACATCCTATACCAGTTTTATTCCTCCTCCCCCTTGCTGTTCTAATAACCTCCAGTTTTCTGGGAAGGCTTGCATTTATATTTTGGAGGGTGGATCTGGAGGTTTGTGTTCATTCAGCTATAGGTGCAGTCAGTGTTCCAGTTCATCCCAAAAGTGTTCAGTGGACTTGAGGTCAAGGATTTATGCTGCACACCTACTGTAAGTTCTTGCACTCTAACCTTGGAGTTCACAATGCACAATGCATTGTCATGCTGAAACAGGTTAGGCCCTTATTTGTCAAATATTCATTACTCCACAGAGAATTTTTTTCGTTGCATATGCCAGCGTAGATGGGGTCAGCAGATAGGGCTAAGCGCCTTGCTCCAGGGCCCAACAACGGCAACCTTGTGGAGTAGGGGGTTGAACTGCCGACCTTCCTATCAGTTTTAAACCCTTCACCTTCAAAGATGAATCTTGATGAATCGAATACCTACATGCATGTGTATGTCTATCTATATATCTTACAATATGCATATGGGTTTTAAGTCTAATACATATATACTTGGTATTTTTAAATGATCGACCTGCAGTTTGGTTTTTAAAAAAATGCTAGTCTACCACTGGTCTGGTTGTATCACGATGGATCTGGCAACCCTGTCAGTTATGTGGACGGAGGGGCTGAATAAGGCATCGCGGCGAGACAGAGAGGTGTATTCACAGATGTCAGCCTGTTTAATAAACATGTGACTGGTTGTTGGACATTATTTGGTTTTGTTAGAGATATTTAATAAATACATTTTGCTAGTGTTTTGGATCTTCTGAATATTCCTGCAGAGCTCCAGGTGTTGAGGGATTTCACTTGACGCAGCGTCTAACGGTTTCCCGTAAAAAGAAAAAGGAGCGTGTATGCTGGAGAGAAAGGTCTGTCTGCAGGTCATGCTTACTTCTGAATGTTTTTTTTTTTCTTCTTCCTTGTTTGTTCTCTTACATTGTTTGATTTTATACAGTAGCATTGAGGTGCACTGAAAGGAAAAGAAAATAATAATGCATAAAAAAAATCTGGGAAGTAAATCCTTGCATGTGTACTGTACATGGATAGAAAACAGTCAATGAGAGAATAAAATGTGTAAGATTTACTAAAGGAAAACTCTATTTTACACTGTTGTAGTAGAAGTGCAAACCTGTCTTTTTTTAATAACAGCTATTTATTCTAAGGTCATTCAGTATCTTTGCTCATAGTTTGTAGAGAGTTTTTGTATTTATTATTAATGTTTGTTCCGAAAAATCTAGGATAGTCCTTGCAACAAAGAATAAACTGGATTCATATTTGATTAATAACATAAGAAGACTTGTTTTTAAAAAAAACATCTGTTCTCACTCCATCCAGACTTATCTTATGAAACCTCATTCCTTAAAGATTAGACCACGGCCAGCTTGTGCCGCCCAGCCCAGAGGTCCCTCATCACATAGGAATTACTTTGTACTACAGTACTCTTGTATGCATTATCTGAAATGTTTTATTATTATTATTATTATTTTTGTTGTTGTTGATTATAATTTGGTGTCTTAATACACTTGAATGATAAAAGTGTTGCACACAAAATGCAGGAAGTCACAGGAAATAAGATCCTGTGAAATAATACTGTGCATAAAAATATAAAGCTAAACTGCTTTCAATTTCAGGTTGTTACATCTGCACTACTAGGCATTGCAAGTAAATGTACTTGTCTCAGACAAAAAAAAACTTTATGTCTAGTGTAGTGCATTGCCTGTGATCACACATTATTATCATTGTAACAGAATGCTGAGATCATGTCTCAGTTCTCAGCAATGTACAGTACCTCTGTTTCTTTTAATACTGTAGTAATAATGTCAGAAGCAAAGATTACATAGTATGTCATGATTCCAGTTTTCAGCATCAGCAAATATCAAATGATGTTAACAATCACATTCCGTTTTGCAGGAACCTGGGTTTAAAATACGGTTTCAGGGTTCAGGCAAAACATTTGCTTGTGTGCCCTGTTATGGGTTGGCACCCAGTTCATGCTGGGCAGAACTTACACCCACACAGCTGAAGCTTATTTGTCAAATTGCTCATAATTCACCAGTTGTTTTATTTTGAGTTTATGTTTAGTTTGTGTGAATTCCTGTGCAATCACCATCTATAATCTGATCCACTCAGAGCGGCGTTTAATTCTTTTGCCCATGCTGGTTTATTTTATTCCAGTCCAAGTTTATTTGAAACATATGTCTTATAATTTTATTTAGTGTTTTTAGCATGTACAACTTTCATAACATTTTGTTTTGGCATATCATTTGAACTGGAAAATTTTTATTTTGTCAGCTGATGCTATGTGAATAGCTAAGGGCATAAATAAACTATATTTTTATCTTGGCAGGCAACACCATAAAATGGCAGCAAATTTTAGCAACAGAAGTTTTGCCAAGACATTTTCAAAGGACCTGTTACCTCCCATTTATGGGGTGGAGATGTGTGTGGCACTGGTGGGGAATTTACTAGCACTGGGGCTGATTGTGACTAAGGAGAGGAAGAACTGGCACACAGGAGTGGTGTTCACCTGCAACCTGGTCATCAGTGACATCCTGTATGCCCTCACTCTGCCCCTTCTTGTTGACTACTACGCAAGAGACCGGAATTGGATATTTGGTGAAGCTGCCTGCAAACTAGAGCGCTTCCTTTTCATCTGCAACCTCTACGCCAGCATTTACTTCATCATGTGTATCAGTGTTAATAGATACCTGGCCATTGTTCATCCCTTCTTTACACGCAACTATGTACAAACGAAACATGCCAAGATCATCAGTTTTATGGTGTGGATCGTTGTGGCAGGCCTGGCATCTCCGATCCTCTACTATTCAGGTGTATCCAAAACCAGATGTTCTATATTCGCAGACTCTGCATCTAAATCTAAAAAGTTTATGTACAGGGTGTTCATGGCTGTTATAGGTTGCTTAGTCCCATTTTTGGCTACATTTGCATCCTATTTTGGTGTCATTTGGATAGTTTTGAAAAATGAGAATATCACATCACTGGAGAAGAAAAAAGTGGCTCTGATGGTGTGTACGGTCTGTGTCTTGTATGCAGTCTCTTTTGTACCTTATCACTCCTTGCAAATATTGCACTTTAAACTAAAGGCAGAAGAAATTACCAACCATTATGTGTATAATGGATACCAAGTGTCAAAAGCATTAGCCTGCCTGAACATGTGCCTCCATCCCATCTTCTATATGGCTGTGTTTGATAGTATCAGGGCTCTGTGCTGTAGAAAGTGCTCAAAAGAATCAAATTAAGTTACCAAATATTTTTATTATTATTATTATTATTATTATTATTATTATTCTCTCAGGTTCCCCTTGAATTAAAAATTGTTGTTTTCATGGACATTTATTCAATGTATATGATCAAAGATTTTAAAATAAAACAGCTGGATGTAATCATGTTTTATGTAATGTATTGTTATTGTCATCAAGTAGTTATTTGAACGTCTGCTCTTATTGTAAATATACAGTTTATTACAAATAAATGAATTATTAAAAAGTATCTTAGTACCGTACTTCTGTTAAATGAAATTGCCATAAAAATACCACTTATTATGTAGCAGATGAAGTACATAAAGTCATACTGGGATGGGTTATAAATATGAAATGTACCTAATATAATGAAAGGAGTAATTATATCATATTTGTCAAACTTGTCAATTGAGACACTGAATATGTTTAACATATTCTGCCAGAGTTTTTGCTTAGTTTTTTTGTAATTAATACAACTTTATTACAACATAATTACATAAAATAAAGAGTGTACAGACCAAAATATTCATACAGTATCACATCAATTGCTTTCTTGGTGTGCCAGTTGTGGTATATATCTACCCTTTCTTTACAAACTTAATAACATACTGCTGCTAGATCTGTTAAAAAAAACAATTGTAAAATGCATTCATAAAAGAATAAAGAACATAAATATTGATCAATAAAAAGATAAACTTCAACATACAAACCTTGCTGAGAATATACAATGAAGTATTTGCCACTTCCAGATGTTTGTCACACTTTCAGATCATCAAACAAATTTTTATATTGCACAAATATAAAGCAAGTAGTAAGCTAGGTTTCCGGACTTTGATTAGGCTACTCCAAAAGGCTACTTTTTTTGTCATTCAGAGGTGGCCCTTTTGGGATGTTTCGGATCATTGTCCTTTGTTTCTCATCTGTTCTTGAATGTCTTTAGATCATGTTTCTTTTTTAGGTCTTTTAGCCTGCTTCACTTTGTCAGACTTGTTCTATTAACATGATTGCTGGATTCAACAGTTCTAAAAGTAGTCAGGCCTGGTTGTGGCAAGTGAAATTTAAGTTTTCCAAAAATCGCAGGTCCTTCAAAAGAGGAAGGGAAAAAAATGGGGCGGGGGGTACTTTTTCACATTCGGCCAGGTAGGTTTTCACAGTTTTTCCCATAATTAATGAAATCATCGGAAGGCCCGAGTTCGTTTCTCAGCCAGTGCCCTAACCCCAGCCATTGGATGCAATGCCGGTCCCAAGTCCCATGCCAAGCTTGTATGCGCAGACCAGATCAGCTGTGACGACCCTTTGCCGGGAGCATCCAAAAGACCACGACAACAACATCATTTAAAAACTGCATTTTGTATTTACTCAGTTATATTTGTTATATTAAAGTTTTTGTTTGATGATCTCAATGATTTATATTTGACAAATATGCAGAAAAAAACATACTTTTTCACAGCACTGTATTACAGAAATTATAAAGATTGTATAATTACATATTAACTCTATTAATATTAACTAAACTTGTTTAGTTTAAACTTCTTTAAAAAAAATTAGTTGACGCCTACAAACTGGGAGTATGAAGGCGTCATTGTGACATTGAAGTCTCGCGAGATTTCCTTCTTAACGCTCCCGGGAAACTAGCTGAGTCGTTATCAGCGTTGGGCCAAAATGCCGTCGATTGAATACGATGAGTAAGTCTCTATTCATAAACAGAATACGATTTTAACGTTAAATATCACATATCGAGCTAATTACAGATATCTTTCCTAGCTCGAAGCCAAGCTGGGCCGACCAGGTTGAAGAAGAAGGAGATGAAGGTAAGTTTAGCGTGGGTTAGCTTAGCACGCGCATGTGTTACAGAAAAGCGAGGCCATACGGCAACGTCCCAAATGACAGCGAAGTTTCTGTGTAGGTGCTCTACATAGGGTTATACTTCTCACTTAAACAGTACGTAATGTAAGTGCACTATATCTGCATTTGGAATTTGGCGTGTGAAATGATTTTCCACGTATGAAAACGTGATTCTATAGAATGCCGTTTATTAAATACTAACACTTAGTGTTTAATAAAAATATTAATATTGAAACTGATTATTGTGATATTATCTAGCTTAATTTTATATTTTGTTAGCGCTCATTGCTAAGATAACCTTATCCTACCGCTATACCGTCATGTCCAGCCTCCTCATGATTTGGATTGGATATCGGTGTTTCGCTGCCCACAGGGATTGGCTCACTGTCGGAAACGTAAGCTGATAGACAGACTTTTTGATTAATAAGAGTGAAGAGGTGGGGTTAGAAAACGGATGAGAAAAAGGAGGAAACATTTGACAGCTGTATGTGAAACATATTTAATTTACTCAAAATGACCAAACTGAATAACTCCCACCGCCCCCCTGTTATATGTGTAATAAATGGGGCCAGGGGTAGCTCAGTGGTTAAGGCATTGGACTACGGTTCATCCCAGGTTCAAACCACCAAGTTGCCACTGTGGGGCCCTTGAGCAAGGCCCTTAAACCTCAATGCTCAAATGTATAATGCGATAAAAAAAAAAAGTAAGTCGCTCTGGATAAGAGCGTCTGCCAAATGCCCAAATGTAAATGTAAATGGCAAGTAACTAGATAAAATGATTAAAATATATACAATAATTTTACAATTTTTTAAAAATGGATAAGTGCCATGAATGTCAACCTCAAATCTGTCATGTAAAATAAAGTTGCACAAAATACTTTAAAACACCACAAAATTTCCTTATTCCATCTGTCAATTATTTTATGAGGTATACTTATTTTTAGGTGCTATGTGACCATTGAACAAACGGACACAATTAACGAACAGCGACAATGAAGCAGCAAATATAGTCATAGCTAATTTCCACCCATCATTACGGAACATCAGGGCGATCACACCTGTCTGTTGATGCTGACTGACCATATCTTTTGTAACTGCCACTTGCACAGTTTTGCTAGTGGCATAACACACAGGTAGGGCTGGACGATATGGCAAATTTATATCACGATATATTTCTTAATTTTGGTCGATACGATATAATTCCGATATCGATATGGACAATATTAAAAAGCCTTTAAAAAAAAAAACTGCCGAAGACACACACACACTAGCCTTTACAGCCCCCACCCACCCTCAACTCCTTTCTTCTTCACACACACACACTCTGCCTTACACACAAACTCCGCTCTGTCGCGAAACACGAGAGGAGAGGAAAAATGGATCTTTACCCTCTGAGACTTGCTTTACCCTTTTTATGTGCGCTGTACAAACACGCTAACAAACACAAAATTAAATATGTTTCACACACACACGTGGTCACAGTGTGATAGTAAACACAACATGCGAACAAATAATTTCGTAAAAGCATAACGCAAGCTTTTAAAATTAATTAAAAGAAGCTTTGAGGCAGAAGATTTTTCTTCGATAATTTTGAGTTACTCGAGGAATCGTTTCAGCCCTAGTTGAAATATATTCTTAATTTTCATTATGATGAGTACTAGGCTATGAGGAAAGCACAAATGTACATAATGCATGAACACAGGAAATCTGGAGTAGGCGTGCAGTAGGACAAATCATCCTCCCTCTGCTCAGTGTTACTAACAGAACATGTTCCTGTGTGCTTGCCTTTGTAAATGGTCGTGCAATTAAAAGGCATCATTTATGTGAGGATAGTTTCAGTTCAAGTGTGCATGCATGAGAGTGTACAAGCACAGTGATGGAGAGTAAAGGCTAAAATGGATTATCTATGGATTAGGAGTTAACATTGCACTGTGGTGTGCTCATGACATCAGAATACAGATATTTAAAGCATCAACGCTGATTATGACTATGGACACCTTGAATCTATAGATCATGCATAAAAGGGCGCACAATGCTTTTTAGTGTGTTTTTTAGAAATGCATATTCATGCAAGTTGTGCATTGCGGAAGGGGGAAACAGTGTCCCATGAGCATGTTGGAGGTTTTATCATCAACGTAGAATGTCTGATTTTGTATCCGAAAAAAAAGATTTTTGGTTATGATTTTATTGGCACTTTGAAATTGGCGATTGGTCTTAAAAGGTATTCAATATAAAGGCATGAGGCATGATCCACCTAATGACCCTGAATCGTGGTAAATGTCAGAGGAGAGAAGTAAAACTTGCCGTTTGAGAAAGAACTGAACTGTAAAATGTAAAAGTCTTTCTAATAAAGTCATCTTAGTTTATAGTATGTTTATTTTTTCAAGGCACACTTCCATCCCCCAAAGAGACAGTCAAAGGCAATATCAAGACTGTTACAGAATACAAGATAGATGAGGATGGCAAAAAGGTCAAGGTAAGGGCAGTTGTGAAAAACAGCTATTGTGTTTTCTAAACGAGAGTCATTACCAACTCAGCTTGCCGCTGTATTCTTCTACTTTCAGATTGTCCGGACCTTTAAAATTGAGACAAGGAAAGCCTCCAAAGCTGTTGCTAGGAGAAAGGTATGATGGCTTATGCTGATGTGTTTTCTGTATGAAAAGCAAATCTACATGTGGTAATATTTCTTTCTCGTTGCAGAATTGGAAAAAATTTGGAAATTCTGAATTTGACGCTCCAGGGCCTAATGTTGCCACTACCACTGTCAGTGATGATGTCTACATGACCTTCATCTCCAGCAAGGAGGTTTGTTTTATGTCTCTGGATTGCACATATCCACTGGACAGTGTAGTAATGTACAGGGCAGTGTCAAATACAGTACCAGTCAAAAGTTTGGACACCCATTCTAATTCAGTATGTTTAATTCAATAATTTATTTTATACGTTCTAGAACAATACTGGATTTTGGTGCATATGGCATTAGGTAATTAACAACAGTTGGTTGTTATTTTAAGTCATTAAGGTCAACATTGGTTTACAATGTAAAAAGAAATAAAAATCAGAAAAGACCATGGGATTAGAAGGGGTGTTCAAACGTTTGACTGGTAGTGTGTCTTATTTCATGTGTTCATCACATGAGCTAAATCAAGTGAGAGATGTCCGTATCCCACAAGCTTCAGAAAGTTCCTGTATCACAAAGATATTTGTTCGATAAACCTACTTAAGTTTTGAATTCAGGCTAAAAACTGTTTGCTGTACCACACTGTCATTGTAAATCTTTAGGATGGATGGACTTAAGGATTGATAGAAGGATGGATAACAGGGATAGATTGATTGATTGTTGGATTGATTGGGGTTGATTTGTAAGAATGCATGGATGGATTAATGGATTTAATAATGAGCGGAATGATGGTTAAATTAATATGTGGATTTATAGTTTAAATTGATTGGATGTGTATGTGGAGATGGTTGGATTGATGGGTTGTTTGGATGGATAGATTGGTGGTGTTTCCCCAGGTAGAAATTCAAACACTTTTAGCACAAAACAGAACTTGTCATGCTTCTTCCCTCTTTTCCAGGACTTAAATTCTCAAGACCAAGATGAAGATCCCATGAACAAGCTGAAAGGCCAGAAGATCGTGTCCTGCCGTATTTGTAAAGGGGATCATTGGACCACCCGCTGTCCTTATAAAGACACACTGGGTCCCATGCAGAAAGAGCTGGCTGAGCAGCTGGGCCTGTCCACTGGGGAGAAGGAGAAGGCTGCAGGTGGGGTAATGGAATGGCATTATGGGAAAGAAGCTGGATATTTGATGGATATATTTTCTTATGACAGGGCATAATTGTCACTTTTGAGAATTGTTTACTGGACCATTGATTTATCTTGTATACTTTTGTTAAATAATGGTTCCTTTAATATTTATTAAACTGAAATTTTAATACATTCAAGTCAACATTGTGAAGCTGTTGCTCTACTAAATATGTATTAAAAATTATTATTTTTTGTTTGCTCAGCACTACTGCAATGGTAAAATGTTACATAATTTCCTCATTCTCTTAATGCTTTCCACTTGCTTTTTGATAAAATTAGAAAACACTTTCTAACACTTTGCTGTTTTTGAAAAAAAAATAAAAAAATCCAGAGAATTACAAAACAAAGGGACAAATTATCATAGCTCTGTTGTAACTGATAAGTAACATGTGATATGAACACAAATCTACTCTTCTCTGCATGATATTTAGAGCCCGAGCCTGCTCAGCCAGTGCAGAGCAAGACTGGGAAGTATGTTCCCCCTAGCTTGCGGGATGGAGGCACGCGCAGAGGAGAGTCAATGCAGCCGAACCGCAGAGGTGTGTTAAGATCCTTCCATTCCCCTATCTTGGCCAGTTTTGTTCTCGCCTTCACGTTAACATGTTCTTTTTATATCCAGCTGATGACAATGCTACAATCCGTGTGACCAACCTGTCTGAGGACACAAGGGAGACGGATCTGCAGGAGCTCTTCAGACCGTTCGGCTCCATCTCTAGGATCTACCTGGCCAAGGATAAGAATACAGGCCAGTCTAAAGTAAGTTTATTAGTCTAAGTATAAAGTACATCTTGGAGGACTTAAACTTTTTTTTTAAGTAAAATTTCATTTATTCACACAACATCCTTCCTCTACATGATTGTGAATGTTTTGAGAAAGAAATGGTGATTATCTCTCCTATAGTTATGATGAATTTGTGGTAATGCAACACACCAGGTGTTATCTATGTAGTTGCTTAATGCTAGAGAAATCCTAATTTCATTTAATAAACTCTTAGGGAAAATAAAAGCAGCCCTGCATTATATATGCATAAATCTGCGTTTTGTCAGCTACAAGTTATGCTTCAAACATACTTTCACATAAAAGCAGCTTTGCTGAATAAAATGTAGTTTCAGTCTCAACTCCTGTTGGAATGACATTGGGTGTAACCAATAACTCCAAGGGAGTTCATTTCACTTCTCACATTTTATTCGTTGCAGAAGTACCCCTGCACCTGCTGAAGGCTTTTTTTTTTTTTTTTTTTTTTTTTTTTAAATATGTATGAGCTGTAAAATGCTTTACATGACTACTGGTGTCAGTATGTGCTCGCTTAAGGTGTTAAAGAGCAAGATGTGTGCAAGCAACACTTGTTACAAAGGTGACAACTAGTACATGGTTATATTGCATTTCATGGAACACAGCAGTTGGCCAATTATTACAATTCCTGCATTAATTAATTAAGCAGCATGGCTGTTTTATACATGTATAGCTATGTTTAAATGACTTGTTTATATTTTTTGGCTTTTGTGAAGATAAGACTTTTTTTTTTTTTATTATTATTATTACTACAGAAAAGCTGCCATGAGAGGACTTCCTCATGGTGGAAGTCTTTATCCTACAACGGGATGACATTGGAGACTCCTTCCATCGATCTTAAATAACTTGCAGCTATAAATTTATCTGAAGATCTGTCATCGTTTGTTTTTTTGCTCTGCAGGGTTTTGCCTTTATCAGCTTCCACCGGCGTGAGGATGCAGCCAGAGCCATCGCAGGAGTGTCGGGTTTCGGTTATGATCATCTTATCCTTAATGTGGAATGGGCCAAGTAAGTACTGCTGAAATACATATAAGTTTGTGCACATGTCTGAAACATGATGATGACACTTTTTTTTTTTCTTCTTTTTCATTCCTCCAGACCATCTAACAACTGAGGGTGGTGTGCATTGTTTATATTCCAAAGGACAAATGAACATTGTTCCATTAGTTGATTAAATAAATGTAATGAGTAATTTGCTTTTTGGGTTTTATTTCTCTTCCTTTCTCTTCATCTGTTAGTGAAGCAGTTTTCTGAGCTTCTTACAAGTGCTTAGGAGGAACTGATTAAGTAAGAGTCTGTCAAAAGTGAAGCTATTTTTATGAAAGGGAACCTAGTGAAAAGGAACCATACACATCCTTTACTTTGCCAGTCTGTACGTTTTTAATTAAATAGGTCAGGAAGTTCCATTATTATTATTTTTGTTCCTTCTGTTAAGTCACATGACCTGCATAAGCTAATGTGATGATAATGAATTATTTAAGGTCCAAGGACAGCTTTCATGTGCCTTAGATGGAAAGTGTTTCAGTATTTAAAAATACCTGAAGCAGCAAGTGAACTACCATAATGTGGTGAGATGGAGGTCTCATTGTTTCCTTTCGTCATGTACTGTACAGTAGGAAGTGATTTCAGTATGACTGCATCTCTGCTTACTGTTAGAGGAATGAAGGCCTGTGGTATAAACCAGAAATGTCTAAACCTTCACCACCAGCTATGGTTAAATTCTCTCATAATTGAATATCGTGGTGCTCAGTTTTAATGCTGGGTCTGAGGCAAATTATAGGTTCATGAGGGAGAATGTGTGCAATCACAGGGACTTGAAGGGGCTAACAGTGAAAATGACTATTAAATTTAACAAGAAAATTTGTCATACATTTAAGCCTGAAATTATTCATACTCTTGGCAAATTCTGACTTACTTTTATTCAGCCAGCAAGTTTTCTTGATTAGAAATGACATCTTCTGGGAGACGCCAAAGACGATGGATGTACAAGAGGCATGATTGTGGAAAAACTTTTTTTTTTACATTTGAACAAAAAGTGGCATGTCAAATTATACCTCTCAATAGAAAGCCTTTATTGGCTAATACAGCAATCAAGCTTCCTATAATTGCTGACCAGCTTTTTGTACGTTCCCACTGGTATTTTTGCCCATTCATCTTTAGTGATGAGCTCCAGGTTAGAGGGTCTCATTGCCATCACCCTGATCTTTAGCTCCTTCTGCAGATTCTCAATTGGACTAAAGTTAGGCCTCTGGCTGGGCCACTGAAAAACTTGTTTTTGTCAGCTAACCATTTCTTCTGGGTTGTTGTACTGAAATGTTTTCAGCAAGTTTCTCTGCAGAGTGCCTGTTATATCGAGTGAGGAAATGTATTGCTCCTTTTTTCATGGTGCCATTTACTGTAATTAGGTCCACTGGCTGAAAAATGAATGAAGGCAGCTACATTGTGGCCAAAGAATTAAATTTGTTTCATCTGACCATAAGACCAGAAGTCTTCTTTAAGCATTTGCAAAGGCCAAGCAGGCTTTGTGTCTGATCTGGAGAAATAATGTTCTCTCTGGTCTGTGTCCATGGAACCCAGCAGTCAAAAAATAAAATATTAACCAAGTCAGAATTTGACAGATGGAAGGAATCATTTTTGCTTGACCATATAAAATCAGACTTACACAAATCTGTGAAACTGCTAGCTGTTGAATCTCACCAGCCTCTAAACATACTGCAACCTTAAATGGCTGGTCCAAAACAGCCCAAGTATTAATAATTAGAATTGTATTAAATGGGCAAATTATGGTAGTAATTTCACAGAATTATTCTGAACCACCTTCATTTGGTATGATTATAGAGTGAGCCATCATGATCTAAAATTCCCCACAAAACACCATATCCTTGAGTGGGTCTGAAACTTTTTTTTTGTAAAACTAAGATTTTCCCCGATTCTATGTTTGATACAGTAAGTAATGCTGTGGACCTGTTGTGGCATTCATTTCAAAAGACTTCATGTTATGGCAAGAATTAACTTTACTAAACACATTTACTCAAATTAGACATCCAGTTGATAAGAGCTTTATTTGAAATACAACATATAAAAACTACATAGAATTTATTTCACCACCTTAGAGTGGAGATTGCAAATACAATTAAAATTACATTTAGAAAATGAATAAAACATCACTTGATGGCACAGCACGTCCATAGAGAAGCCAGCTGAGTGGCCAGACTCGACACCAGCACATGGGTTAATGGAATGAGCTAGAGGTGAGAAAAGCCTCCATATGTAATTAAAAACTTACGAGTGCTACTCGCACACCTCCATCTTCTCCTGTTTCACAGGCTCTGAAAGGAAAAAATATATATAGATATCAACCAAGTTAATTCACAAGAGAGGGTCTGATTTTTGTAAGATCAGACATCATACCTGTAGCATTCTCCTTCATCTTCTCCTGCACGCATTTCTTAATTTCAAGTCCAATGGCTTTTGACAGAGGTGGAGGAACTGCATTTCCAACCTGACCAGAAAAAATAAATTAAATTGTATTGGGGGGGGTGGGGAGTTATATTTCAGTGATTCATAATAAACACTTTTTATTTATACATGTTTGCATTTAAGGTGGTAGTGTAGCAGTTCCTCTAGATTCCTACAAAAAGTGTTCTTTAAACTATTCACACACACGAGGTAGTATACCATCCTCTATGGGAGGAGCAAATTACTTGCCAAGTTTGTTTAAAATTGTAACCAAAAAAAAAAAAAAAAGTACCACAATACACACTGAATTAATGACTAGGTATTGCGATATGGTATTTGGTGGTCCCTGGCGATTTACATCCCTAGTAAACATCAGCTTGTTCACACATTTCCAAAGAAGCAGAAGACTACAGCTCATGATGCGTACCTGTCTGTGCTTGTCCAGGATGTTGCCGAAGAATCGATATGTATCTGGGAAACCTTGTGAGCGAGAACATTCTCTAACGCTGACCACGCGGTGCTGTTCTGGATGTAGCACACGTCCCTGAAACACAAAGTACTCTTTACTTTGACCATGACAAAAACATGAAAATTCTACCAGCTATGATGTATATGAGGATTTGAATGAGAAATGCATTTTTTTTTAAACACAAATTTCTATTACACATGAGAGAAATATGACCAATGTGAATGGTGTGGAGTTGAATTCAACTTGTATTCTCCCACACTATTCTAGTAATCACTCCCATTATTCATCTGCATGGTGGCTTTGTTTCCAAAGTTCACCAAGGAACTGCTGTTTCCACCTACTTGACCTTGGTTAATTTAGGAACCACATAATTTTCTTTGCCGGTCATAGACCTCAAGACAATCACTACTGAATCTAAACTAGTTTTAGGAATATCACGTTATCCAATACCAGTGATGCTGTGCAATATCATGATGCAAATACGCTGAAAAATATTGCCAATACAAATAGATGATTCAATTTAAAATAGCTGAAATATTAAATGGAATATAAAATGCAATGTTTATTTCTGATAAATATATTAAATACAGATTTTTATTTCTGGATGCAGGGTCTTAAACTGCTGTGTTCAGAGCTGTACCTGCTTGCCCATGGGCTCAGGGTTGGTAACAGTGGTGCTGAAGAAGCCATCCCACTCCAGCCTGCCATACAGTCCAGCCCAGTGGTTATGGCGATTACCCGTGTGAGGCAAACACCATGGGATCAGTGTGTTGAACTGCCTGTCTGCTGAGTCACATGGTTTACCTAATGGGAATGAAAAGAAAAATGTAATAAAAGAGTTTACTGCAGGTTTAAGGGTGTTGAGTGAGAAACAACGTACCTCCAGCACAAGTACACACTCCTCTCAGTGCACCAGTGCCACTGCGGCCGTTTTTCTTGTCCAAGTGTGTGTAACGAAGCTTCTTTGTTGTGGTTCCATCACGTAGCCGCACCTCGATGTTAGGCAGATCTCTCCAGTCTGAGCCTGGTGCCAAAGGGATGTGACGCATACGTGCTTCCACCAGAGCGCTCATGTCCTGCAAGATAATGAATAAGATTAACCAGACAGCTTGAATAAGGTAAGGCACAGGACTAGTTGTGGTCAATTCTCCAACAAGTATATCCTGCCATTATGGTTCTTACTGCCAGGCTAACCTTGCATATATGGTCCCTGAGAATGGGCTGGTATTGTGCACCCCGAATATGTCTCTGGAACCAGGATTGTGGCTCGCCGTTGTAAGAGATCTCCAGAGCAGAGGCTCCATTACGGATCTCTGGGAGGTCAGACATTGTGTCCCGGACTGTAATGGTTCGATAGATTCCACCATTCCCTCTGAGGACCCAAAAAAAAAAAAAAAAAAAAAGTCAGATGCTATTGTGTACTACTAACACACAAATGCAAAAGTTGAATAGAAATAATTACCTGGTTACGTTGGAGACGTATTTTTTGTCATCAACCACTACGCTGAGAGAGCACGCTCTTGGAGCAAATACGTGCAGGGGTTCTGGGTAGCGAGGGAGTTTCTCACCTGGAGCAGCAGCCAGTATAATTGCTCTACGCCGTGTTTGGGCCACCCCATACTGCCCTGCCTACAAATAACAGGAACAGTAATTTCCACAAAATTACTTGGCAAAAAAGGCTTCTGAAAAAGACATTTTAAAATGGTAGCAGAGAAACTTACTTGAAGTACACCAAATGTGCACTGATAGCCCATACGCACTAGGCAACGCAGAGTGAGTTTCAAGACCATGGAGCGCTTAAAGGACACAAAGTTTCTGACGTTCTCCAACAAGAAGAACTTTGGCCTGTAGTAGTCACAGTAACTAAAAACAAAAACGCATGCAGAAGTTATGATCAAATGTCCACATTGCCAAAAGGTAAATTCTTACAGGCAGGCAAGTAGGTTCCCATGATAAATCAATGAGCAAAATTCAGGCATATGCTAAGTAACAGCAAGTCAATATGGCACAAGTTCAGCATGAATGTAACTTAATAGGCAGCAATGTGAACAACTCAGTTATTTTTTGTTCTGACAAAAAGGGGAGGGGGGGGGGGGGTTTGGGGGAGCCAGAAATTATACAAAATAAAAGCTGCGGTTAAAATGCAACAGATGTTGGCACCTGGTGATTAAGTTACTGTTAAAAGCACACTTTCTCCCCCCCCCTTGTATTTATTTTTTCAACTTTTTTTTCATTAAAAAGCTGCTTTGACAAAGCAGGACTGCAATGTGCAACTACCCTTTGTACTGACCTCAGATAAGAGACAACAAGGGAATTCTTAAACTTGGAGTATGTGCGTGAATTGAAACGGTTCATTCCACTGAAGCCTTGGCATGGTGGCCCTCCACACAGCATCTCCACATCACCCCTTTGTGGGAGTTTCTGGCCAAGTGAGTTGGTCTTCTCTCCAGACATTACCAGCTTCAGCAGAACATTGCAGTCTTCAGTGAAAACCGTGGTGCCTGGGTTATTCAGCCGGAAGGCCTGCGCAGCAGGATCCCACATTTCAATAGCCCAGAGGGTCTCAGAAATACCTAGAAGCATTAAAAATGCTGATTTGTACAAGACAAAAAGGATGTCCATGTACGGAAGGAACTGCAGTTGATATTAATTACCTGCTTGGTGGAAGCCTTCAGACAGACCACCACAGCCGGAGAAAACATCCAGTGTGCGCAGTTTAGAGGCTTTGATTTCTGGAGTCTCCTGCTCTTGGGGATCCTGGGAGGAAGCTTTTCCTTTCCCTTTACCTAAATGACCAGCAGAAACTGCTAGAGTTATCTTTAAGTTTAGAAATGAGCAACTCAGGAAAAAAAATAATAAAATCTACACATACCTTTTCCCTTTCCTTTTCCCTTGCCCTTGTTTACAACAGAGCGTGCATGGTTTGGTGGGTCTTCAAAGGCTTTTGATTTGGCACTGTAGGCCTGTGGTGAATAGAACCTTGTGATTGCAGCAAACAGTTTAACTAGAATTAAGTTTGCAAAATAAACTAAAAAGGATCTTTACACATGAAAATGTCATGTTACTCAAAATACTTAATTCCTCATACTATTGCTATATCAGAATTAGTGAATCAGTCCAAGACATTAGCTCCAGTTGTACCTCTAGGAAGTAGAACCGATCGGGTCCACCGCTGGAGTAGTCCTGCACACTCTCCACCAGATCCTCGCCATACTCCACACGACAACGACCCAGTACATCAGCCATGTTCACGGACACCTCTTCATCACTCCAGTAAAGCTGGTTTATATCAGTGTGGTACCCTGCCTTTGGCCCCTTGTGAGTATTCTCTGGTCTGTATAGGATGGTGTTGAAAATGTACAAAGTAATTAAATAGCTTATGGGATGCATTTTATTCACTTTGCTTTAGAAACATGGATACTTGCCTGTAGAATTTGTAGAGGCGCAGTTTGACCTCTGATTGATCTGGCTTGCCGTTGCTGCGCTTGGTGCAGTAGATCTCTTTAATGCGCCCAATACGGAAGGGCTCTGGAGCATCTAGATTGGATCCCTTGATGTAGTCTGAGGATTTCCTGTAGTATTCTGGATAAAGGTCCTCATCCACATCCTCCTTTCTGTGAGGACGTTTCACTGGGCTTGCAGCTTTTACCCTGGAATAAAGAGTTTTTTGATGAATGATAAAAGTCTGAGGAAAAAGCAGATGATAAACATGGTGACTTTAGTTAATTTCATGTATTAAAACTAGAGCTGGGCGGTATGACCAAAAATATATCACTGTATTTTTCAAAATTATATCCATGTCATTTGACGGCATTTCCCCAATGTTTAATTTTTTTGCCGGTTCTAGCGGAAGCTCACGATCCTTACAGAATGTCGGTGGGCAATCGCGGCGACTCACGGTGCCTAACTCAAACCGCATGGGTGAGAGGGGTATTTAATTTTAGGAGGCTCCTGCGGCTACAACTTTAGCCTGACGACATTTACATATAATGGTTGTTTGATCGTCAGATTTTTTATTTTTTTTTTTTTTTTTAAGTATTTCCACACAACTGACATGGCTCCTCTTTGTCCGACATTTTCTTCGTCCATGCTGTTCACCGCTCAACACAGGCCATACTTCCACCGCTCATGCAGACGCATACAGCTTGTTTGGTACCACTGCAAAACCCGCGGCGGGACGTTCTACCTCCGCTCTGTGTTCCCGACGCTTTGTATGCACATACTCACCGGTATTGGGGTACATGAAAAATTAATATTTTAAACCCCCCCCCCCCACACACACAGGTATTCGGTATGAAAAGGTATAACGCCCAGCCCCATTTAAAAGTTCTAAATTTGGCAAAAAGGACCAGTTGGTTAACAAAATTTTTTTTTAAAATAACGGTGTTCAATGAACACTGCATTTAGGGAACACAAATGTACAGATTTGAAAACAAATTAACTTCCACGTTTAGACAAGTGGGTGAAAGCTCAAATAAATGCCAAAAATAAAAGCTGTCCAGTTTGACCAATTCATTCTTTTAAAATAAAAGCATGGTGTACAGGACCAAGTGGTTTAAACAATAACCTGTAATTTGCCATACAAAGCCTTTTTCACTTACCCAAAGTTGAATGCCTCAGGTGGCAAGTACACACTGTCTCCCACTCGGTATTGCTCCCCCTTCAGGCAAGCCAGGGAATACAAGATCTTAGTGTCACGTTCCTCATCTTCAATGGGATCAAAGACATGAGGCATCTCCTGCTCCTGCTGTTCTTTATTTCTAGTGCAACTAGCACAGAACCTGCAGTGAAAAATCTGATTTTAGTCCAAAAAAAAATAATAATAATAATTTGTTCTTGCACTAAAATTGATCAATACATTTTTGTTCAGATGAACTCAAACTCAACCAACTTGTATTTGGAGTCTTCCTCTGGAATGACCTTGGGTGGTGTTTCAAACCGAGCAAAATCCCCATCGTACCATAACTGATAAAAGAAGCTTTTTCCATCATCCTCAATGACCTTTATCTCATCAACAAGCCCACCCTGAATTTGAGGGGCGACAAAAAAATTAAATAAAAAATGGTTACAAAAACAGGCATCCTTTAAAATGGTTAAGACTAAACATCTACATTCATTGCAATCCAGGAATCTGAACAAATGAATTTGCTCTCATTTCTACTTTAAAGCCCTCTGCAGTATCAGAAAGCACAAATGGCCAGATTATGTAGTCCAGAATTCTGCAGTTAGTAAATGTGTACAAAAACCCCAGTACAAATTCATCAACTGGGTTTAGCAAAGAGCAAAACAAACCCACCTCCATAAACCAGTCCTCTGAAGGAGCCTTGTAGAGCATGTTGACTTTACCATGCACAAAGCTGAGCTGCATGTCCTCACACTCATCCACAAGGAAGAGTTCCAAAGGGTCAGAGGACTCGCCAAGAACAGTGTCTGTGCCACGGCAGAACCAGTGCGCATGAAACATCTTCTCCCCTTCATCCCACAAAGCTGTAATCCTTGAAAGTGGCAGGGGAAAAAAAATAACCCCATAGGTTACACGGCATGCAATTACTACATTAACCCTATAATACTTGCTGTAAATAATGCCCTTTAAATTTCAATGCCCATAACCTTTAAACCAACCAGAGTCCAAACTTGACCTTAAGCATGTGCATGACGAACAGGAATCATGAGAATTTTGGGGTAATTAGGAAGTTGACTCCGACCATGATGCAGACTTCAAATTTGTTTTCGAACAATCGTTTCACAATCCTGTCAACACTAAGAATAAACATCCTGCCCAAGTTTCTTTCCCTCCCAACAACCTCCCCGAAAAAAAGGGAAAAGCCTTTCACTTGAATAGGACAATTTCATCTTTCATGAAATATTAGAGCACCAGTTACCTGGCAAGGTAGAGCGGATGAGAGGGGTCATCTGGGCTGACGGACACACAGTCTCCAACTTCCAGGACCTCATTTTCTACGCGTACCTTCATATAATAGTCACGTTTTCCCTCAGTCTGTGGGGGGGACAAACGTTTAAATAAACCAGTCAAGCAGGCAGGCCCAATACTGCAGAACTGATTAAACATCAAGCAAAATAAGATAAATATATTAAGTGTACACATACCCTAATGGGGTCTCCCACCCAGGTGATCTTATTTTTGGTCTGTTTTTTCTTGGCTTGAGACATCTTTTTGGATGCATCTTTAAGAAGCCGTACAACATCTTCCTCGTCTATATTCTCATCATCTTCTGCTTCCTTCACCGCCATGTTGGGACATCTGAATAAAATACACATCTGTTTAGCTCAATGTACCAGCAGCAGGCTTATTAGACACATTCATCTCCATTAAATAATCTTTTTTTAAGATTAAACATCTTACTTTACCACATTCTCCTTTCAACAGACAGCAGTTTTTTTCCAACTGAAATGGTGTCTGGTGTTCATTAGTATTACTCACAAGCAAAAAATGCTGTCTGTTTAAATGGAAAGTATGAGAACACCAAGTACTCGCAACCAAAACATCCCAGGACACAAACTTTAAACCCAGTCTTATCTGTAACGGTTTGAAGCATGAAGCACATTCCACAGATTATCCAATTAAACGTTACAACCCCCAACGAGGGGGGGGGGTACCCACACAAGATCAGATTTTATCATACTTGCTCCCCCTCCCTCCCACCTGAGTGTAACCAAATTACGAATTATTTTGAAATATAAAAGTTTGACAAAAGGTTTATACAAGCAAAAAAAAAAAAAAAAAGTAACAAATGGGGGTAGACCTTCTCTTTTGACAGCCCTGCTTGCTGCGACCACCTCCTCCAAACTTGATCATGTCCTTACATGAACAACACTTGCCACAATCAGGAGCTTGGCACACCTGGAGGAATATGAAACATAAATAAAATAAAGCCAAATGTATCATGTTAATTTCCTAAACTTTGGGCCAAATTCCAAATGATTTAGTGGATGCTCACATGGGGCACAACCATGCCATACTAGACCCTCCAGATAAGATTACAGTGCACTACATTTGAGATTGAGCCACTGGGAATGTCAGGCTTTAATAACCATTTTTATATTAGGATCCAAATTAATCAGCTGTTATTATAACCTTTCAAAAATCCCTACATTTAATAAAGGCTGTTTCACAAATTTGTGTGTTCAAAGAGGGTGATGCTAAATAATTTAAAACTGTTTAGTTATTTGTATAATGCATTTCCTCTGGTATAGAAAAGGTAAGGGGGGGGGGGGGTAATAAAAACTTACCTCACAGACCCCACAGCGTTGCCTCTTGGCACCTCCCCCATACTTATTGTTCTGTTCAATCTGCTCTGCAAAAAAGGCATCGAAGATCTGATACACAAGTTTTGTTGTAGTAGCTTTTGTTGGACCCTTGACATCCTTCTCTATCTTTGTAGGATGACGAATAGCTTGTCTTCTGGCTGCCCTCCTAAAAATAATAAATAAGTGGCACATTAGGAACAAACAACCTAAAGACAAAATGAGACCACTTACTAAGATGGAGTCTAAAATGGACATGCAGTTATGAAGGAAAAAAAATAAAAAAAGCTCAGGGCAGGGTGATGCATGCTTTTTTTCCCCCCAGGAAAGCACTCAATTCTAAACTGACATTTTCAAAGCTACAGCAAAGATTTTTAAAAACAGACCACACCCATTTGTAAGCAAGATTAAAAGACCCCTGAACAAAACCAAGTAATTTGGATTTACATATATAATTTATTCAGACCAGCACAATATGTTTAGATTAAGAACACAAAGTGAAGCAAAATGACTGTGCTACATCACCCATCCCTTACAGCTGAAAATGAGGTCTGGCAATCACTGCTTCCCATTGCAACTGAACATTAAAACAACCAAAAATCACAAGCACTCCAGAGGCACAAATGAAAGGTTACCTACCAGTACAGCAGCATGCTGCATTAGGGAATGCCAGAGAAGCATTAGATATTACTTTGCACAAGCAGCAAAACCATTTGTAAAACAAAACCATCAAATTTCTGTTTGTATCCAAAACAATCAACTTTAGACTGAAACAAAAAGAGGAAGTACTCGCATCTATGCTCATTCATACCACTTTATCCTGTATTCAGGGTCGCCAGAGCCCCAAAGCCAGCAGACGATATACCTTAAATGGGGTGCCTATCCACACAACGGGCAATGTGGGAATGCCAATTAACCTAATCTGCAGGTTTTTGGACCATTGGAGGAAACAGACCAAGGACGGAAATCTAACCCAGACACTGGAGGTGCAAGGAGACACTATTGCCTATTTAGATGGGCGGAACGGTTGCTTAATTACCGGTAGCTGCATATTTATTCATAATGACTCCAGGTTCTGCCCAAGTCTAGCCTGGACAAGTCACAGTATTTTGGGTGTTATTAGATTCGACATTCATGATTTGTAGAGCAGAGGTTCGTCTTGAACTTATTCACTAGTGTACTATAGAATCATATAAGGAGGAAGTGCTTTTTTGGGGGATGGGGGGGCTGTTTAATAGCACTGTATTAAACCCCATTACGCAACCACGAAAACAGAACATTAAGCCACACCCATTCAGTAATTAGTTTCAAAGTACAGTTATAAACCATTATTGCAGCTTATTTAGCTTGCAAAAAAGAAACTCACTCCACCTGTCACATTTGAAAAGCTTTTAGAGATGGAATTACTACTAGTCAGTTCACAGCTGTCAGGATTAAGCCTAAGAATACAAGCTTTTTTTGCACTTTAGAGTAATTGTTCCAGAAGGTACAAATGCTAGGAGAAGGGGGGGGGGGGTATAAATCAAACATCTCAGCCACTCCGGATCTACAATCCATTGCATCTTTATATCACTCCAAGTCCACAGCCTACCTTTTGCCCAAAGTGACACCAGCAAGTTTAATTAGGTCCCTCATGCATGGGGTGACGATGATGGGCTGCTCATCCGAGTCTCCAGCCTCATCATAGCTTTCCACCTGCTCCACAACAAACTGGGCATGGCGCAGGAGAGTGTCCTCTGTAAAACGATTGAAGTTCAGCCCAGCCGGGGGGACTGTAGTCTGCACAGGAATGAATAGCAGCACACCCTCAGAAAACTGCTGAACTTATTTTCAACAACTCAATCGGACATCAGAAATCTACCTCAATTTTGTTAAGCAGGTCCTCATATGTAGCATCTGGGTTTTTCTGAAGAAATTCAACAACAATCTTACTCATGTAGATCTTCTCCTGCATCAGAGCAAAGATTTGAGAGTATTCCTCACTTGGTTCCATTAGGATGTAATCAGCAAATGCTGTAGAGAGCCAAAGACCGAAGCCATTAGCAGCCAATATTAAATTTTGGTGGCAATACCGTTAATAAACATCATAATGCTACCTGTGGTGAAGCCAATCAGAGCTTTCTCTCCTCCATCAAAGCCAGTAATCCACCAAGCATTGATGGGGCCCAGCTTTTTAGCAGGAACACCACCTTGATAAATAAAAATAAAGCATTTTAGACAAAAAAAAAAAAAAAAAAAAAAAAAAAAGCTCCATTTAGGACAGTTATACCATCCATACATACCATCCATACAAGGATTGTCATCATAGATGGGCTTGACTGCACAACTGAAGTACAATTCAACATTCTTCTCAATGAGTCCAGAATCAAAAGGACATAGGTGGCCCCGTTTGTCATACACACTAGAGGGAAGGCAAGTATATTCATAAAATTGTATGTATGCATACACATTTTATAATCAGACAAAGTGAGGAGAATCTCAAAAACCTACCTAAAGCTTGTAATCTTGTGTTGAGGCAGGTCATCATAACTTTCAAATCCATCTTCATTCGAATCAAACAAAGAAAGGCGCTCATCTGTTAACATCTCTGGTTCATCAAGCTGTCAAAAAAAATAAAATTAATACAAGAGCAGGTGTTTCAAAGATTAAGTGTTTAAAATGGATACAGGAACACCAAATTACAGCATCTTCAGGATCTCCCTGGAAAAACTTGAGGTCAGAGTCATCCAGGTACTGCCTGCAGTCAGGACACTTGGGTGGAGGTGTCTGAAATAACAGGAGGCCGGCAGGGGTTAGTGGTTTGTGAGCAAACACCATTAAAAAGCAGGTTGGAGAGATGAAATGAAATTATGATGGTATGTTTCATGAAATAAAATGAACCACCTTGGCTGTGTTCACAGGCATGGTCTTCTCAACACAAGAACTTTCAGTACTTGGTCTGAGTGGAGGGAAAAATATATAGATATTAAAAAAAAATTTTTTTTTTAATCATGCTGCCTTATCACAGCTGAATGAAAGACTTAAATGAGTTATGTCAAAATTTAACCTACTTTTCATCCTCTTCAGTTTTAAGACGCTTTTCCTCACGAGTCTTATTAAAAATAAATAAAATTGTAAGTCAGGCTTTTGTTAAACCCAAACAAGCACTTAAGTACACAAATGCAGTATACTGTTATCTACCTCCTCAGCATCAGCTTCCTCAGTGTTAACCTCTGCATCACTATTTATTGTCTCACCATTCACCTCATCAGACTTGCGTTTGGGTCTGCAGAAGAGATTTCAAGCTGGTTAAAGAATGCCTCATCATCTCTTCCTTCTGAGAGAGCTCAGCCAATCAGCTCTCTCCAGGCCCCCAGCTGCAGGAGGTAGCAATCTCTGGATATGATAAGTGGATGTTTGAAAGGAGTTTTGCTTTTGAAACAGAATGCTGTGCCTTAGAACACTACTGTATGCTAAGCTATATTAATGCCATAATTCCACAGTCTTAATTCTGTTTTATAGGGACAATTTTTTTTAATTGACTAGCAAGTTTTTTTATTCATCTCCCAAGAAAAACCTCAGTTAAAATATTTTGAAATGCAAAAAAAAATAATAATCTGCAATGTTATATAATATTATAAAAAAATACAAAATTAACTCCTCTTACACTCTTGAGAACATGGACATGATGGTTTGTTGCTTTCCAGAGTTGCGCGTGACTCTTGAGCTTGCAGGAGATTCTGTGGGTTGGATCAAAGAAAAGATCTTGCAGCATTACAACAAATTAAGCATAATAATTCATGAAATACCATGGCAAATATGTTGCAGGAAAGCTCGTAACTTACTTTTAGGCTCGGAGTCTGCTTTACTGCGTCTGCCACCCCGGCCCTTTGATGTGCTGGGAGATTTCATGGTTTCTCGCTCCTCCTGAGTTTCCATAGCTCCTTGTTTTTCACCGTTATCTTTATGAGATCCATTTTCAGAGAAGCCGTTGGAGTGCCCGTTCTGCTCTGCCCCATCATTGTGACCTTCCTTGCCCAAACCCAAAGCCTTCTTCAGCACAGCTTTCACTTCAGATGTGTACACCTCCTACAAAATGTACAGTAAGAGAGAAAGGGGTTACAGTTCAGTTCAAACACTGAAGCCAATATTTTAACTTTATTAATTAGGTAAATAATCAGGCAAGATGCTCACTGTGGTAAGTTCAGAGTTTTTCAGTTTGAGCTCAAGGTCTTTGAGTTGGTCCTGAGTGTCATCATGCAGGAAGTCCTGCAGTAACCTGAGCTTCTCCTTCACACAATCCTAAAAGAGGAAGACACATTCATCCATTAGAAGGGTATTCAATCATGTTGAGAATTTAGTTCTTATGTGGGATAGGGCTCTCAGACAAAAAACAGTTTTATTATTTTATAGTTTAATTACAAGTTTTGCTATCTTCTGGGATAAAAACCAACACAATGCTTGAAAATAAATAAATGTATAGAGTAGAAGTGGACACCATGGGTAGATAGACAACTATAGTAAATAATGCATGTGGTGGTGCTTCAAAGATGCCAAGACCTCCCAATGTCTTTAAAAATAAACATTGACGATACCTCCACCACTAGTTGCTCTTGTGTATACCTCAAATAAAACATTTTAAACAGTTCATACCTCATCTGACAAGCGGTCATCACCTTTATCCAGAGCTTGCAACCTGGGAGTATTAACATATTCAAATTTTAGAGCAAAATAAAGGAACACAAGTAGATTTACCAGTGGTAATCCTATTCCATGTAAACTTGTGTTTCTAACCTTGAAAATAAAATGAAGTAGCAAAAAATAAATAAATAAAAACTTAATTTTTTTTTAATTATAATTAAAAGCAATCTACACACAATTTGTTCATCCATAGATTGTCTATACTTGAAGCCTATCCCAGGATTGGGCACCTGGCTAATCCACAGACCACACAAGGTCTTTGGACTGTGGGAGAAAACCAGGGTACACAGGAAATCCACAAAGAGAACATGCAAACTCCACACACAGACTGGAGGCAGGAATCAAAGCCTTGACCATGGAGATGCAACACCACAGTGCTAAGCACGACGCCACTAATTTGTTGGAAAATTTGATGAAATGGTTCCTTTGAGGTTCAATTTGAGTAATTAATTGTTTTTAATTAATTGTTACAAACAGGTTCTGTTTGTAATCTTGATCCAAATAGATAAACAATCAGAATTCTGCAAGTTTCCAGTCAGGTAGCCAATCAATTAAAAAAAAAAAAAAAAAAAGAGAAAAAAGGCAGATACATTTTGCATCTTCCCTCAATTGTTCCATCATGTTCAAAAGCTACACCTCAAAGTTTTCCTGTTTGATTTTAATGCCGGGGACAGCATACTGAAAAAGGGTCTCCTACATCTCTGATTCCCTGCTCTAGGTCTTCACTTGTGTATTTTAACTAAAACTTACAAGCGAGTCTTTTAATGCATTGTGGTCCTACATGCCTCCTGTGTTCATTTTAACTGTTTGATTTATATCAAACACCTGTTTGGATTTCCCGTTTAGGTATACTTTTACGTTTTAAAGGACCTTAAAATATAAAGAAATAAACATCAGGATTATGATATTTCGTTTTACCCCCTACTACTCCCCCCAAGCTCAACGTCATGCCTCCTATATGCAGCTTGACAGTACAGGCACTTTTATACAAAACTGATTAACACCGTGGCATGAAGAAAAAAAAAGAAAAAAAAGACCATGGCTCTTGCAGGGAAAACATGACTCGGAGTACCTGGTGAGTAAATACACAAGGTCGTGTGAGTGAGTAAAACAGTCTTATGGTGGGGAGACTTGACACGCGGGGTAATAACAGTAAGCAGCCATTATTATTTGGCGCCAAATTCAGCCTGCTGGTTGACAGCGGACGCGTGAGCCAAGTTAGCTAACATGCTAACACAGAGAGACCAAAACAAGATGTTTGCTAGCAAGCTAATGAGAGTTTTTTCAATGCTGAAGGAACAGCAGAGCTTCTTAGTTCATCAGCTAACGTTGCTTAAGTAAATATACATAATTTGGGTTTATTAGACTACATGGTTAACCCAAATCAATGGGTATTTTGTAAAAATAATCGTAGCTCAGACAGCTAGCTTAGCTTTTTTTTTTTTTTTGCAAACGTACCGTTCTCTCACATCCTCCGGCAAACACAGCGAAGTCCTGGTGGGCATTTCAGCAGATAAAACGAAAATCAAGTGCACGCTAAGAGAATTCCTTTTTAAAATTAATACAGCGTTTAAAAGCGTTCAGGTTTATAAAAACAGCCAGCAAGGAGGCATAAGCAGCAGCACGGCTAAACTGCAGCACCGGGAGGCGGCTTTAAACACTCCACAGCAGCCGTGCGTGCGCGGGACGCTTTTTTCGCGCGGGTAATATGGACCGTACCACGAGGTCAAAGAATAGGGTGCACCAAAGTAAAGAAAAAATCTTTTTAACATATTTTGTCAATTGAATTCGCACATTATTACTGATATATTTATTATAGACATATAATTCATATCGTCGTTATTTTTTTTCACAGATTATTTAAAAAAGCAAGGTTATTCAAAACACTTGTTGCAATGGAACGATCCAAAGTGACGTTACATCACGGAGGTCACCATATGCTGAATAGTAATATAATGTTGCCGAATCCTCACATATTAATCAGATATGTAATGAAACAGTGTACAGTACGATGTATGTTATGTATGTTCTATGTATGCTGTCATGTATCTTCTGGACCCATGTCACCCACTTTTTGTGTACAATGTAAAACAGTAATGATAGCTAAAATAAAAGAAGACCAATATAGAACACCGTGGTGAAAAACGTGCAAGTTACAACGTATTTATCTGTGTCCATTTTTAATACGTTTCGCATCACGTTGTATTTAATGCTTCTATCTATTTTACAATGGTAGTCTTTTGATGATGAAATTCAGAAGCGTTTTTGGAAAGGAAAATGAAGTTGGGAACGCTGTCCAGGGTGTACCCTGCCTTGTGCCCAGAGTCTCCTGGGATAGGCTACAGGTCCCCGCGACCCTAATACAGGATAAAGCGGTATAGAAGATGAATGAATATGAAGTTGGGTAATGCTTTTGGCTTATTCTTTTGAACAAGCTGAAAGGTTTTGAAACGTAAATCTGGCAACCCTTAATTTTACCGCTTTGACTGATACCAATAAAGGCGGGAGATGAACTGCAGGGCCTCCTCTGGAGCTCCTCAAGCTTGCATTCAGCTGTTGATATTATCCTCATCATCATTAACAATAATAAAATAGCTAATACTACTCATGATAAAGTATAACCGTTCCACTTAAATCTGAAGAAGTTACTTGAATGAATAGTAAAATATTTCTGCCCAACAAGAGAGAAGTCTAGTTGGCATGGCTCAACTCCCATTATTATTATTATTATCATGGGGAGGAGTGGTGGCTCACTCAGCTAAGTGGCTAGGATATTGATCTTGGGTTCTGAGGACCCGGGTTCAATCTTCAACGTCAATGAGTTGCCATGACCGATCCAGGAAGTGCATCCGGCGTAAAACCTGTGCCAACGTTTGTGCGGATTGAATGGTCTTCTGTGGCGACCTCTCAATGGGAGCAGCCAAAAAAAAACATTATTATTTGAGGTATTTTGGTCTGTGCAAGTACCATTGCGAGACGGATACACCCCACCGTAAAGTTATATCCAACGTTCCTAAGGTAGTTAATTAATGGATTCATTTACACACTGCGTGTAATTTGGGAATGCCAATTAGCCTAATCTGCATTCTTATTTGTCTTTAGCCTGTGGGAGGAAACCAGAGTACCCGTAGGCATCCCACCAAGCACAGGGAGAACACAAACCCCAAGGTGGGAATCGCCCAGACCCTGGTGGTACATTATTGATCTTATTGAGCCATGCTGCTGCCTCACAGCTCCAGGGTCCCCAGTTCAATCTCATATTACTATCTCCTATTACTACATATGTAGTTCCCTTTCAGTCAATTCACTTGGTACAACACATATTGTATGGGATATCACACCCTCTCGTGTCCTGGTTGAAGCCTGCCTACACCTATAAACCATCGTTGCCACGGTTGACCCTCAGTTCTTATGCTCTTCACCTCGCTGTGAACACCTTTTCCGTAGAGTTTTCTAGGTGCTGCTAGTTAACTCTACATTTTACTTGACAAGACTGTGCTTAAAATCAGCTTAACTTTTCCTGTTGGTGTTAGCGACAACAGCCTCATTTTGGTGAGTCGTTTAGCCGCGGAGCGCTGACTTTAATTTCACTGTCAGTCGAGACATTAGTGACATCTCAGTTTTGTTGGCTTCTGTTTAGCCGGGCTAACACTGCTAGCTGGCATGAGCATGGAAGCTAATGTGGCAAAGAAGAGGTCCGCTGTTCTCCCCTGTCCACAGGAGTGCGGCTTCTCCTTGCACGAGAAGGACCAGCACAAAGCATGCCCCGTCTGCCTGGGAATTCTCCATGCTAGGAGAGCGCTGGCTGAGCCCGAGTCATGTGCGCTTTGTCGCCAGCTCCAGCGTCACTTAATTTTTCGCTCTCTTCCGCCGAGCAGCCAAGAAGCTGGAGGTGGAGTGGCCCTCCCCGCAGCCGGCTCAAGAACGGTCAAGGTTCGTGGGATTTTTTCTTCTACCATTCAGCTTGTTCAGTGTGTGGAGTGGATGATGTTTAGACATTCTTCCTCCGTCATTAGCGATAATTTTATTTGTGATAGGTGTGTGTTAGTGAGCACTCTGACAGAGAAGATATCAGCATTAGAGGAGCGCATCCAGACTTTAGAGAGGGTTAGAGAGTGTGAGAGCAGCGTTATTCCCGTAGCGGACAATCTGGGTGCCGCAGGCGGAGATAATCAGCCCCCGACTCCGGCATTAGAGCCCTCACAGCGGGGCGAGTGGGTGACAACTCGGCGGCATACTCGCTCAGCCAAAGCTAACGCTAAGGCTAGCCCACCGGAGCACACCTCCTCTGCGCTTCACGTGTCCAACAGGTTTGCTCTACTCAGTGCTGCACCCGCTGAGAAACCTGAAAGAGCTCTGGTTATAGGAGACTCTATACTGAGGCACGTGAAATTAGCTAGACCTTTAGGGGCGCCAGCGGCAGTGGTTAGGTGTATCCCGGGAGCCAGAGCACCGGACATAGCAGGTAATCTTAGGGCTCTAGGACAGCACAGGTTCTCTAAGATAGTAGTACATGCTGGAGCTAATGATATACGCCTTCGTCAGTCAGAGCTTAGTAAGAGTTACTTTACAGAGGTGTTTAAATTAGTGTAGGCGATGTCCGATGAAGTAATATGCTCTGGTCCCATCCCAATGAGATGTGGCGACATAGCTTACAGCAGGTTATGGTCGCTGAACCGCTGGATGTCCAGGTGGTGCTCCGAAAATAATGTGGGCTACATAGACAATTGGAAGACCTTTGAGGGCAAAGCTGGCCTGTTAGGGCGGCACTGTGTCCATCCCACTCGGGAAGGTGCTGCTCTCATTTCCTGTAGTATAGCTCATAGTCTCAGTAGAGGTCTAGTTAATCGGTGACAATCCAGAGCCCAGGCCAGGGAGCAGACAGACAGGCTAAACCAACCGTCTGCTAGCTGCATAGAGTCGTCACTCAGGGTTCACCATATTGAGACTGTGTCTGTTCCCCGATCTAAGCAAAAATGTAGAAAGACTCAGAAAGTCTGTTTCAATAATCTAATTAACATAAAGACCACAAACTCCAATCACACTGAATGCACAGCCGGCACCTCTGATCTGAAGCTAGGATTGTTAAATATTAGATCTCTCGCATCAAAAGCGGTTATTCTTAATGAAATTATCACAGATCAGGCGTTTGATATACTCTGTTTAACTGAAACATGGGTTAAACAGGACGAGTATGTAGCTCTAAATGAAGCTAGTCTTCCTGGATACAGCTACATACACCAGCCTCGGTTAACTGGTAGTGGAGGAGGCGTCGCAGTTATTTACAATGATAATCTGTCTATCGTACAAAAACACGGACACAAATTTAACTCATTTGAAATTCTTTATAGTAACATAAGTGTATTTAAGTATATTAAGTCAGCTCAGTCGATTCCACTAATTATAATTTACAGACCTCCAGGGCCGTATTCTGAATTTCTTAGTGAATTTGCGGATTTCATCTCAGACCTGGTCGTTTCTGTAGACAAAGCGTTAATTGCCAGAGATTTTAACATTAATTTTGAGAATACAGAAGACCCTCTGAGAACAGCATTTATGTCCATACTGGACTCCGTAGGCGTAAATCAGTGTGTAGTAGGACCCACTCATAAAGCGGGTCACACTTTAGACTTAATAATATTTTTCGGATTAAGTATAAGAAATGTATTCACAATTCCACTGTCTGAAATTATCTCAGATCACTATCTTGTCTCCATTCAAGTGTGTCACAGTGATAATGTACGCACAGCATCGCGCTACCGTATTAAACGTACATTCACATCAACTACCACACAGAGTTTTATCAGTAATCTCCCAGAGTTACCAACTTCGATTAGGTCACCGTCTGACCCCACAGAACTCGATCAGGCGACTGAATATTTAGAGTCGACATTTCGTTGTACCTTAGATAATGTAGCTCCAGCTAAAAGAAAAATTATTAGAGATAAGAAACTCGCTCCCTGGTATAACGATCACACGCGCACTTTAAAACAGACCACTCGGAAATTAGAACGTAAATGGCGTCAAACTAAATTGTTAGTATTTCAAATAGCACGGAAAGAGAGCATCCTGAACTATAGGAAAGCTCTGTAGCTAGATCAACGTAACTCTCCACTCATATAGAAGAAAATAAAAATAATCCTAGATTTTTATTTAATACCGTAGCCAAATTAACCAGAAATAAGACCACTACAGAAATCTCCACAACAACATCATGCAATAGTGAGGACTTCATGAACTTTTTTAATAATAAAATTGTAAATATCAGGCATAAAATTGAGGCTTTGAAACCGAACAATGTAATTGATACAGATGTTAACCTAGCCATGTCAGATTCGAACCTAGAATACTTTACTCCCCTTGAAGAGAATGAACTAATTTCACTCATCTCTTCTGCAAATTCATCAACCTGTATATTAGATCCTATACCGACACAATTTCTTAAACAGATAGTACCAGTAATAACAGAACCGCTGTTGAGAATAATTAATTCCTCACTCAGCATTGGTTATGTTCCAAAATCTTTTAAATTAGCTGTTATCAAACCAATAATTAAGAAACCTGACCTCGACCCCTGTCAGCTGTACAATTACAGGCCAATATCAAACCTCCCCTTTATCTCTAAGATTCTGGAAAAGATAGTAGCGGAGCAGCTATGCTCATATCTACATAGAAATGGCATACATGAACTGTATCAGTCAGGATTTAGGCCTCATCACAGCACAGAAACAGCACTCGTTAAAGTAGTAAATGACCTCCTATTGGCCTCTGATCAGGGTTGTGTAACTATGCTTGTATTACTCGACCTCAATGCAACTTTTGACACCATTGATCATGCTATTCTTCTTCATAGATTAGAAAATGTAGTAGGAATTAAAGGTACATCCCTCTCCTGGCTCAGATCCTATTTGACCGATCGTTATCAGTATGTAGACTTAAATGGTGATTATTCTGCATGTTCTCTAGTGGAGTTTGGCGTTCCGCAGGGTTCAGTTTTAGGCCCACTGCTTTTTTCCCTTTACATGCTTCCTCTGGGCAACATAATCCGTAAGCATGGTATTAGTTTTCATTGTTATGCTGACGACGCACAGCAATACGTCTCAACAAAACCTGATGAGAAAAACCATCTTACTAAAGTTGAGCAATGTGTGCAGGACATAAGAAATTGGATGCTAATTAACTTCCTTCTGCTTAATCCGGATAAGACAGAAGTTCTAGTCATAGGACCGCATACAGCTAGAAGTAAAATCTTAGATCACACCGTAACTTTAGATGCCTACTTCAATCAAAGGATGCAGGCTGCTTGTCAGTATTATGAAAACTACAGCTGGGGGCAGAGCTTTTTCTTACAAAGCCCCAAAATTATGGAATAGTCTTCCAAATAGTGTTTGGGACTCAGACACAGTCTCAGTGTTTAAGTCTAGGCTAAAAACCTATTTATTTAGCCAAGCATTTTTATAAATAGATTTGCCTTAGGTAAAGGAGCAGATCTGGGGGACTCATGGACGTAGAGTATTATGGTGAACTGGTATGTTTAGATGCTGTCTTCCTCACTCTCATGAGAAGATCGGAGAAGATTTATCGCGCTCAAGCGGGCACTGCTCGTGCGCTCAACTCCATTACTCTGCTTCAAACATATCAGGCAATTTCTTTGGCAGAACTCAGCTCACTGGTGCCTCAGGAGAGCCCGTTCTGTGCGCTGCTTAACGAGGTCAGTACCGCGACAGACTACATTTTACGCATGTCTCGTTGTGCGGCTCTCTCCCTCGGGAGAGGGATGGCGAGCACAGTGGTAGCACAGAGGCATTTATGGCTCATGCTCTCTGACATCCCAGATAGAGACAGGGCCGTCTACTTGGATGAACCGCTGTCTGCTGAGGGTTTGTTCGGCCAGTCACTCGATGCCATTCAGGCAAAGTTTGACTTCAAGAGGAAACAGGCTGAAGCATTGCAAGACATCATTCCACGACGAGAGGTGAAGCCCAAACAGGCTCGAAGAATGACCACTCCGCGGCCACCTCATAAAAGTCCACCGCCGGCAGCTAGCTCGAGCTCTCGGCCGGTGAAGCAACAGCCTCCCGGGCAAAACCCACGGCAGTCAGCCTGGGGTATGGGCCCACCACTGGGCCTCCGGAAGGACTCAGTGACTAGGAGGAAGAATCCTCGGATTTTAAAGGGAGAGGAGCTCTGGCAGCAGGGAGACACTGTTTCTCCTCTCTCAGTGACGCCAAAGCGGCGTTTGGGATCAGTCCCAAACGGCGCTGCACTTCCCTAACACAGTCTCCCAAGCACAACCCCCCAACGCCCCCCCACCCCCTCACACACAAGTGTTTATGTTCAAGTTATGAACCCCAGTTGGGACATGTTAAAAAATTCTTAGGGACTTACAGCAAGTTCCCTCGATGTTTACGGTTTGATTGCCCCAAAAATGGTGCCTTTTGTAAACCATGTGAATGTTTCATTATTAAAACCAATAAAAGGTTTTCCTGTTTACAATGTTACAAAACAAAAAGCCCAGTGCCATCGATGAGGCTGCACTTTGGCGGAACGCCAGGGGGCAGCAGCCCCCTTTCGGAGATGTGAGCCGGTTGGCGTCCCACGTTCTCAAGTGGCGCGCATGCGCAGTCTCGACATGGGTGCAAAACACAATCGCTATGGGATACCAACTACAGTTTCTCACAAAGCCACCGCACTTCTCTTCCATAGTCAACACTGTGGTGTCGGATGCCGCCGCAGCGGTGTTTCAGGAAGAAATAAATTCTCTTCTGAGCAAAGGGGCGATTCAAGTGCTGCCTCCTACGGAAGCGAACTCAGGTTGGTAGTCGGTATTTTGTCGTTCTGAAGAGAGGGGGAGGACTGCGTCCTATTTTGGATCTGAGAATATTGAACACGTTTCTAAGAACGTACAAGTTCAAAATGCTTACCCTGAGGCAACTGCTAAATGCAATAGGTCCGGGAGATTGGTGCACTACGATCAATCTCACAGATGCTTACTTTCATATAGCGATCTTTCCGCGCCACAGAAAGTTTCTGAGGTTTGCATTCGAGGGCGTGGCCTACGAGTACCTAGTGCTGCCGTTCGGCCTGTCACTAGCTCCCCGAACGTTCACGAAGTGCGTCAAGGCGGCGCTGCCTCCTCTTCAGGAGAGAGGCATTCGCATATTGGCCTATTTAGATGACTGGGCGCTAATAGCGAGCTCAAGCCAGCAGGCGGAGAAACAGTCAGCGCTAGTTCTGTCTCACATTCAGACCTTAGGGTTCTCAGTAAACATGCAGAAAAGCTCACTGACTCCGAGTCAACAGTTTTCATTCCTAGGTCTGGAGATATGCTCCGTTACCAGCCGAGCACGTCTCTCAGAGCACAGAATAGCCCTGTTTCAGTTGCAACACAGACTTCGTTTCCGAGTGTTTTTACAGCTAATAGGAATGATGGTGTCTATGATTGCTGTGATGGCTCTCGGGCTGTTGAACATGAGTGCATTTCAGCGCTGGGTGCGCTCTCACCGCCTATGTGCGGTGCGCCACCTCAACAGTGGCGCAAAAGGTTGACAGTGACGCCGTCATGCATGTCAGCTCTTCTGCCCTGGAGGGAACCCAGGCTGTTACGTCAGGGCCCTCCGATAGGCAGGGTGTCATTTCGCAAAGTGGTGTCAACAGATGCCTCCCTCAATGCCCATTATTCTTCTCCATAACAGATCGCAATGCCCCACTGGGGATTGATGCGCTGGCACACTTGTGGCCCCCAGCTCTATTGTATGCTTTTTCTTCAGTAGAAGTGATTCCGCCTGCCGCAGAGATGGTGCGCCAGCAGGGCCTGTCCCTAATCCTGGTGGCCCCTCATTCGCCGGCGAAGTTGTGGTATGCAGAGATAGTCAGTCTGCTAGCAACAGAACCATGGAAACTTCCTCTCCTCAGGGACCTTCTGTCTCAGGCAGGGGGAGAAGTAGTGCACCCGTGTCCCGAGCTGTGGAACTTGCACGCTTACCTGTTGAAAGGTCCAATCAGTTAGCAAAAGGGCTTCCCCCGAATGTGATTTAGACAATTCAAAGTACTCGGGCCTCGTCTACTAGAGGTTTATATGCTTACAAGTGGCGAGCTTTTGAGCAATGGTGTCAAGAACGTAATGTTCTTCCATTTCAGTACTCCATGGTGGAGATTTTGTCTTTTCTACAAGAACTATTAGAGAAAGGCCTTTCCTTGTCTACTATTAAAGTATACTTGGCGGCTATATCAGCCTGTCATGTTGGTTTTGATGGAGTGTCACCAGGGGCTCATCCGCTGGCAGTACGATTTTTAAAAGGAGTGTGACGTCTGCGACCCACTGTGAGGTCCAGTGTTCAGTCTTGGGATTTATTGTTAGTGCTTGAGGCCGTCTGTGGTCCTCCTTTTGAGCCAGTTGAGTCTATAGATATGAGAATTCTTTCATAAAAGACGGCACTTCTTCTTGCTTTCTTCTTCTTCTTTGTCTTTCGGCTGTTCCCTTTCAGGGGTCGCCACAGCGAATCATCTGCCTCCATCTAACCCTATCCTCTGCATCCTCTTCTCTCACACCAACTAACTTCATGTCCTCTCTCACTGCATCCATAAATCTCCTCTTTGGTCTTCCTCTAGACCTCCTGCCTGGCAGTTCCAACCTCAGCATCCTTCTACCGATATATTCACCATCTCTCCTCTGAACATGTCCAAACCACCTCAATCTGGCCTCTCTGACTTTATCTCCAAAGCATCTCACATGGGTTGTCCCTCTGATTAACTGATTCTTGATCCTATCCATCCTTGTCACTCCCAAAGAGAACCTCAACATCTTCAGCTCTGCTACCTCTAGCTCTGCCTCCTGTCTTTTCTTCAGTGCCACTGTCTCCGTAGAGCATTGCTGGTCTCACCACTGTCCTGTACACCTTTCCTTTCATTCTCGCTGATGCTCTTTTATTGCACAACACACCTGACACTTTTCTCCACCCTTTCCAACCTGCCTGTACTCGTCTCTTCACCTCCTTTGAACACTCTCCGTTGCTCTTGACCGTTGACCCTAAGTACTTAAAATCCTGCACCTTCTTTACCTCTGCTCCCTGTAGCCTCACTGTTCCTCTTGGGTCCCTCTCATTCACACACATGTATTCCGTCTTGCTGCGGCTAACCTTCATTCCTCTGCTTTCCAGAGCGTACCTCCACCTCTCCAAATTTTCCTCTACCTGTTCCCTGCTCTTGCTACAAAGCACATTGTCATCTGCAAACATCAAAGACCATGGAGACTCCTGTCTAACTTCATCTGTCATCCTGTCCATCACTAGAGCAAACAAAAAGGGGCTTAGAGCCGATCCTTGATGCAGACCCACCTCCACCTTGAACTCTTCTGTCACACCTGCAGCACATCTCACCACTGTCTTACAACTCTCATACATGTCCTGCACCACTCTAACATACTTCTCTGCCACTCCAGACTTCCTCATACAACACCACAGCTCCTCTCTCGGCACCCTGTCGTACGCTTTCTCTAAATCTACAAAGACACAATGCAACTCTTTATTACCTTCTCTGTACTTCTCCATCAGCATCCTCAAAGCAAATACTGCATCTGATGTACTCTTTCTAGGCATAAAACCATATTGCTGCTCACAAATTCTCACCTCTGCCCTTAACCTAGCTTCCACTACTCTTTCCCACAGCTTCATTGTATGGCTCATTAGCTTTATACCTCTGTAATTGCCACAGCTCTGCACATCTCCCTTGTTTTTAAAAATCGGCACCAATACACTTCTCCTCCATTCCTCTGGAATCCTCTCACTCTCCAAGATCTCGTTAAACAAAGTAGTCAGAAACTCTACTGCCACCTCTCCTAAGCACTTCCATACCTCCACAGGTATGTCATCAGGACCAACAGCCTTTCCACTCTTCATCCTCTTCAACGCCCTTCTCACCTCACTTTTACTAATATTTGCTACTTCCTGCTCCACAACAGTCACCTCTTCTACTCTTTGTTCTCTTTCGTTTTCCTCATTCATCAACTCCTCAAAGTACTCCTTCCATCTTCCCATCACCCTCCTGGCATCTGTCAGTACATTTCCATATCTATCTTTAATCACTCTAACCTGCTGCACATCCTTCCCATCTCTATCTCTTTGCCTCACCAACCTGTACAGATCCACCTCTCCCTCCTTACTGTCCAGCCTAGCATACAAGTCCTCATATGCTCTTTGTTTGGCCTTTGCCACTTCTACCTTCACCTTACGGTGCATCTCCCTGTACTCCTGTCTACTCTCTTCAGTCCTCTCAGAGTCCCACTTCTTCCTAGCTAGCCTCTTTCCCTGTATACACTCCTGGACTTCCTCATTCCACCACCAAGTCTCCTTGTCTCCTTTTCCCTTACCTGATGATACACCAAGTATCCTCTTACCTGTCTCCGTGATCACATTGGCTGTATTTGTCCAATCAACTGAAAGCACCTCCTGACCACCCATAGCTTGTCTCGACTCCTCCCTAAAGACTACACAACATTCTTCCTTTCTCAGCTTCCACCACTTTGTCCTCTTCTCTGCCTTTGTCCTCTTCACCTTCCTCACCACCAGGGTTATTTTACACACCACCATTCTGTGTTGTCTGGCTACACTCTCCCCTACCAACACTTTGCAGTCACTAATCTCTTTCAGATTACAACGTCGACACAAGATGTAGTCCACCTGAGTGCTTCTGCCTCCGCTCTTATATGTCACCCTATGTTCCTGCCTCTTCTGGAAGAAAGTATTTACTACTGCCATTTCCATCCTCTTTGCAAAGTCCACCACCATCTGTCCTTCTACATTCCTGTCCTGAAGACCAAACCTGCCCATCACATTTTGATCACCTCTGTTCCCTTCCCCAACATGCACTTCTTCTTGCTTTAGCGTCTGCTAAACGAGTGGGTGATCACCACGCTTTGTCCATGCATCCATCTTGTACGCAGTTTGCTGCTAATGGGTTAAAGGTTACTCTGCGGCCAAACGTGGCCTATGTACCGAAGGTGGTCTCCACTGATTATAGCTCTATGGTCTTTGACCTTTATAGCTTTTGTCCTCCTACTTTTGCTTCTGAGGAGCAGGGTAAATTACATAATTTGTGTCCCGTACGTGCACTACGGGTCTACATGGACCGTACAGTAAATATGCGCTTATGTGATCAATTGTTTATCTTCTTTGCCAGTCCAGTAAAGGGTAAAGCACTGTCTAAGCAGCTGCTTTCCATTGGATTGTGGAGGCTATTTCATTAGGTCATAGCAGTAAGGGTGTCCCATTGCCTCTGGGTGTGAAAGCACATTTAACAAGAGCTATGGCAACATCATGGGCGCTGTTCAAAGGAACGTCCATGGGTGATATTTGCGCGGCAACCAGTTGGTCCTCACCGCACACTTTTGTCCGGTTCTACTGACTTGATATAATGGCCCCCTCGGTGGCTCATTCTGTCCTCTCTGCGGTGTCCATGATGCAGTAGAGTAGCTATCAGGATTCTTGTGGCTAACTTTGGTAGATGCTTGGTGGGGCGTGAATATATGGTTATGACTATAACCTCTGTTCCCTGAAGAAGAGGAACGAGGTACAACACATTGCTGCCCCGCCTCACAGTTACGCTCGGCGAAGAGCGGCTGTCGAACTGAGGGTGATAATGATTAGTTAGATGTACTTTTTTAGGAAGGTATAACTAACTTAAAACAGCAGTTTCAATTAACTTTTTAAAATGATTTGGCACAACTTCAACCACTGAAGTTGAGTGAACTTAAAATTGCTTTGCAGCCGGTTGTCTTAACTTTTTAAGTTAAGTCAACTTTCTGGATGCAGTGCCGGTCCCAAGCCCGGATAAAATGGGAGGGTTGCGTCAGGAAGGGCATCCGGCGTAAAACCTGTGCCAAGTTGTAGTGCGGACTGGATATTCCGCTGTGGCGACCCCTTGCCGGGAGCAGCCGAAAGACCAACAACAACAACAACAGTATAGTGGCAATGTAGTGAAGCACAACACAAGCCACTATGATGTTGCATGCCATCTCTGGACTGGCCCAGAGCCCACGCAGACACTGACACCTTGGCCCGTGTCCGGCTGTGAGCCAGGTTAAAGTGTGTCTGTGGTCCAGGTTCAGGTTCAGGGTAGGGTGTCATTAAATAGGGCAGACAAGGGTATCCTCTGTCCCCCAGCAAGTAACCATTGTACTGTCCTGTAATGATTCAAGTGTACAATACATACATATATATATCCATTCATTCATTCATCTTCTATACCGCTTTATCCCTCATTTCTGGGTCGCGGGGGACCTGGAGCCTATCCCAGGAGGCTTAGGGCACAAGGCGGGGTACACCCTGGACAGGGTGCCAATCCATCGCAGGGCACACACTCATACGCACATTCACACACTACAGTCACTTTGGGAACGCCAATTAGCCTAACCTGCATATCTTTGAACTGTGGGAGGAAACCGGAGTACCCGGAGGAAACCCACCAAGCACGGGGAGAACATGCAAACTCCATGCACACAGTGACGGGAACCGAGCTTGGCCGGGGAATCGAACCCAGACCCTGGAGGTGCAAGGCGACAGTGCTAACCACTACACCACCGTGCCGTATATATATATATATATATATATATATATATATAAAAACATTGTATAGAGCAAAACATACCCTGCTGAAATGTCTGGCATAATGATGACTTGTGGAAAATTCTAGTATCATGCACAGATCCTGGCCATTTTGCATCATCATTAGTAATGATGTGAGTTGCCTCACATATTAAAAAAGTAATGAGTTTAATGATTTTAACAAGGCAAAAAATTAAGCACACAAAATTAAGTTGTTACCTGTACACTGATACTATAAATAGATTTCCTATTAACATAGTCTCCATCATTTATTGAAGGAGCTTTAATTGGAATGTGGGTGCCATCAATGCACCCTGGTACATTTGGAAACCCTGAAATAGAAAGTCATATATGGAGGGATCAAGTGTGGGTGTGTGTGTGTGTGTGTGTGCAGGATGAATACATGTATACAAATAGTATGACTACATATTAAATATGCGTCATCGATTTTACTACAAAGGATAAACCTGCCACTCTGTGGAATTCCTCTTTAATACCACACAGAGGTTTATGTCCAGGGAACTGTACATATGTGTGTAAGAAGTGTTTAAGTGCCAGACATACAATTGCCTTTCCCACATGCTCTGCATCGCCCACGTTGTACAAAAAATGCCCTGACGCAAAAAAACGAAGTGATATGCACGGAATGTTTTCTAAGCGCAGACCCGCCGTTTGTGACATTTGCAATATGCGGTTTCAAGAGATGTGTTAAGTAAATTAACGATTCCATTGAAAACCAATAAAACTCTTTCTCATAAATATTAGGAAATGAAAAAACATCATTACGCGGTCATATAATTCTCTCCCGGCAAAAAAAAGCCTCGTATAATTTGTGCCTCCGCGTCCACGGGATCCTCATTAAAGGGGCGCGGCCTGCTGAATAACCTTCTGGAACAAACTTACCCTGGAACATAACCTGTTACCGAGCAGGTTATCTTCAGAGAGTAAGTTGCTATGGTTACATACATACCCAGAAAGTTACCTCCGTTTTTGGAACCGAAAGTTGAGGTTATCCACTAACTTACCCTCAAACTTATCTGGGTATGTCACATAACCTGCTTTCTGGAACACCCCCCAGATAGCATGACAAAAACAAACAAACAAACAGACAAACAAATAAATTAAAGTCAACAAAATGCTTTTTGACACACTTATATGTGAAATGACGTGATAATATCCTTGTGACAAGTAGGCTTAACATGAATGTGTGTGAATGTATCTGGCCTGCAGCAGTTATTGGACTGCAACTGTACGTACAATGGCAATTAAATAAATTTTAACATTTAGCATCTTTTCTGACTTTTGAAAATCTATCTGATTACTTCACACTTACAGTATTCAGGGAGATCCCAGAAACTGGCTTCCTAAAATAGGTAACATTTTTTTCTGTAAATTCCATATAAACTATGAAAGTTCTTTTTGTTTTTGAATCAGTCAGTCAACCAAAAAGCAGCTGTGAGGCTTTTAACAGGTATAATAAATTATATACAATATAATATAAATAACAGGGGCGTAGATTTAGGGTGGACGGAGGGGATGTGTCCCCACCAATATCTTCCGACCATTGAAATGTCCCCACCAATAATTTAATCCACTTAAAAAAATTAAATAAAATCGTGCTGTCAGCATTAACCTAGACACGCAGAAAGGGATAAATCACGTTCTCTCCTTGAGTCCTCCCGCCCCCAAAACACATGAACATTTTGATTGGCTGTTCCTTTCCCTGCTATCATGTGATAGACTATTGGCTGCGTTCAGACACAAGCAGCGCCAAATGCAGTGGATTTTTTTTGAGAGGGTGCTCGCTGCAGAGCCAAATGGGAGGAGCTGGAGCTCCAGCTCCCCCTCGCTGGAGCTCCAGCTCCCCCTCGCTGGAGCTCCAGCTCCCCCTCGCTGGAGCTCTAGCTCCCCCTCGCTAGATCTAGTGGGCGGGGCTTCATGGGAGATGGGAGAATGCTAGCATTAGTTACGCGGAAAAAAACAACAACTAATTAACGTTTCTGTTCAAGGGTGTGAAAACATAGCAACCATAGTCATGTCGAGACAGCAATAAATGTAAGATATACATTTTATATACATTTCAATGTAAAATTCATCTTTAAAGTACAGTTTTCTTACCGTGCGATACAGATACATCTAGTTCGATACGTCATTCGACTTCATGAACTGAAATGTGTAGCGCATTATGAAATGTATGGTGGATCTCTTTGAGTTCATATTTTTATGTTTCAGCCAGTTATGGTTTTCAGTATTATCTAATTATAATTTAATCATGGTAAAACACAAACCCCTGGCTCTAACATAAAGCTCCAACATTTTTATTGCAATATGGTCAAATACATCTTTGTTTACATCTGACTGCCTGTAATTCCTTTAGAAAACTGGCAAGTCACATTTCACCTGGCCACTGGAACATGTCTGTACTGGCAGATTTTGAGGTACAGCTTTTTAACTTCTTTGCTTGTGAACTTTTCATATCTGTAGGTGAGTGTTACGAAAGAATGCAGTGCACAGATGTCACAAATAACCCGCTATGGGTGAACTGAGTTTAAAGTGCACTTTTTTAACAAAACTATAAACAAAGACAAAACTAAATAAAAACATTTACCGGACATGACAGCTATATAATGTATTTATTGAATATGGTCTAATTGTAAATTGTCTAAAATTTACAGGGTGCCCCTCTTCAGCTTGGAGGAATTGATTGTGGGGTATTCATGTTGATGGTAAGTGGTCTTATAATTGCTATGCAGCTGTGTTTGTGTGCTAAACACCACATTTGTTAATAAAGTTTTGGTTTTGGTTTTTAGTATGCACTCCATGTTACGCTCTCAAAGCCATTTGATTTTGCTGCGGTGAGTTTGCATCAATTTATGGTTATTTATAAAGCAAAAAGACATTCAAAAAAAGACTAAGCCTTTCAATTGCTATCTTTTATTAGTCTGACATGCCTATAATCAGGAAGTGGTGGTGCTATCAGTTAATTCAGACATTTCCTCTGACAAGGTATGGTACTGATAATCATACTTTTGATTTAAACATCCATACTGTGGATTTCCAGTGTGCAGACAATATATAAACAATGCATGCCTAAAACCATGCCTAATGTTTGTCACTTGCCACAGTCAAATCCAACAACTAGTCACCCAGGAACAACTACCTAATCCAGATGACATGATGGAAGTCACTCCAGCTGAGTCAGATAGCATGGAGATCACCCCAACCACAGGAATCTATGTATGTAGACACAATGTTTATGTATTGCTTAAATCGTTTATGCATTTACCTTTTCTGTTTTATATAGGTGTTTATAAGCAGAACTTCACTAATTACATTATTATTGGAATCCTTATCTTGCACACAGGACTCAGCGGTGATGAAAAACATTTTGCTGGCCTGTAAGTGGGTGGAGGAGAACCAACACCAATTTGCTGGGAAAATTGAACTGCCAAAGATCCTGAAGATGAAGGAGGAAGATGCATTGTTGGCTATCACAATGCGAGACTTGTTCCTAAACACAATGTTTTATGAAGGTGAAAGGGATGAAGAAGAAATTTGGGCTCCCTTTCTTTTTACTTTTCAGAGAGTTGAGGACATGGACATTTTCTTGCAGGAAGTACGAGACAAAAGAGACATCCGTGTGTCTTGTTTAGACAACCCTCACTTGTGAATGTACTAGTGGGGTACTGTAATGTAAATATTGATTTTTGTGTTGTGTTTTTGAAATATATTTATTTATTTTAATATATTGTTATACCATTAAAATCTTGTGTGAAAAGAAGTGTTGTGTTCTTGAAATATATTTATAATTTTATGACTTCTTATTATGACATTTTATCTAAATTTAAGATTTATTTTGTGTTTAGATGCACATTTTCCTGTTTTAGGTTAACAGAAACAAATAAATCCAGCAAAAAACTTGTAGGACAGTGGAGTTTGTGACCATTAAATGAAGTTGCATGGCTGGTTTTAGGCTACTGGACTGGTCACTTATTTCCATTTAAAATAATAATAAAACGTAAAAAATAGCATAATGTGTAGCCTATCACATAAAGGTGGAGTCTGTTTAAAATTATAGTCAAAATTCAATTTAAATAAACTTCATTATTTATTACATTATTAATCAGATGCTTTAGAATAGTTGATGAATTAAAGAGGGGTGCACAGATAGTTAGCAAACGGTTTTATCCAAAGCGACTTAAAAAGTGAGGAAACTATTCATCCTTATAAGTAGTAAATAAGACAATCTTACATAAATACAACGTTTAGAAAGTTATTAGAAACACACACATATATAGTGTGAGTAATGTTCGTATCAAGTATTTGCGTAAAACTACACTATTAGTGGGCAATAAAGCATTATTAAAATATTTACGTAATGCCGTTAGTCACAAAAATGGTACTGGCCATGCTGAAAAGAATAAATCCTAATCTTGACAAATATTAGAGAAAGATAAGCATTTACTTCCGTTATGGTTGAACCTGCACTGACATTAACATCCACTTGGTAGCGCTTGATAGCGTCTCAAGCCCCGCCCACTAGATCTAGCGAGGGGGAGCTGGAGCTCCAGCTCCTCCCATTTGGCTCTGCAGCGAGCACCACTTGTTTTTTTTCCCGTGCAAGAAGGTGTGTTGGGTGACAGACATGTGAGGAGGCGGCGGCAAAAAAAAAAAAAAAAAGAAAGAAAGAAAAGAAACTGTACATAAGGAGCTTCAAGTTCGCTAGTGAATCCATCAAAGTAACGACAACAGTTAACGTTACTGCTAGTGTTTTTTATGTTTTATTTTTTTTACCCCTTTGACGCACATTCATTACAGCAGGGCAGGTTATAGTCTGTGAATACGAACTTCAAACTAACAGCAGATTAAACAGCTAAATGTAAAAGTATAAATATGATCGCTGTCAGTTCTCCTAATCTAATGACGACTGTTTGTCAGAAATGAGTCTTGTGAAAGAAATTGATATACTACATACTAGAATTTAGTTACAGTTCACCAATAGACAATCCACTTCACACAAATAGTTTTTAAAATGCATTCACTGACTGCATCAACAATGACACAAATGAGATTGAACAATGCTGCTGTATGCCATGTCTATGGAGCGATATCGCGGACAATATTCAAATGCAATTGCAAATTGCATTTGCAATTGCGTTTCCCATATGTGGACGCACAAAGTGTGCCATAATTCAAATGCAATTGCAAACTTTGCATTACCGTTTGCTGATTCGCCTTTGCGAGCGCACACTGACTGCCAAATTTCAAATGAAAAAACAAAGTCCATTTGTATTTGTATTTCCCAGGTCTTACACGTCATGAACCTGTCATATTTAAATATCAAAATCAATCACCACGTTTGCTTTTTCACTTTCTCTGCGCCGCGCGTCAAGCCGGCCAAAATTCAAACGCAATCGCTAATCCATTTGCAATTGCATTTCCAACACGTTACACAGAAACCTGTCAATCAGCGTCAGGGGCGGGTCTATACTGTGGGGCGGGATTGTATGGGGAGTGACGTCACTCGCACTCGCCGACCAAGAGGGGGATATTTGAGCACTGGAGGTGAACCGAGATTATCTCATTTGTTTATCAAGAAATAAACACACAAAAATGACAAATCGCATATTTTCTTGCTCCGGAGTGGACAGAGAAGTTTTTACAAATAAAAATATTTTTAGATCTTCTCCTGTTACAGCCTGCTGGAGCTAAATCTTTCAGAAACGCTGCGTACTGGTGTTATGCGCTAAAAAGCCTCCCTGCCACTGATTGCCCCCCCCAACGTAACCTCTATCAAATATTATATTACAACATAAATTAATAGGTTTATGATTTACAAATTGCACCAAACGAATTTGATTATAAAATAATCTATATAAAAAAAACACATGTAGTATAGGAGGAAAATATATTAATTATATATTATTTTCATATACAACCCCTGGCAAAAATTCTGGAATCACCCCTCTCAGAAGATGTTCATTCAAATGTTTAATTGTGTAGAAAAAAAAACAAGCACATACATGCCACAAAACTATTTTCACTCAACAATCCAAACTTCTGGCTGTATAAAACACTTTTTTTTAAAAACAAAGAAAGATAACTATAGTCAATGACAACTGTTTTAACAACTCAAACAGAGGAAAAAAATATGGAATCACCAAATAAAAACACTACTTGTACTTTGTTGCACCACCTCTGGCTTTTATAACAGCTTGAATTCTCTGAGGCCTGGATTTAACTAATGTCCAACAGTATACTTCATCAGTCTGTCTCCAGCTTTGTCTTATTGCAGTTGCCAGATCAGCTTTGCAGGTTGGAGCCTTGTCCTGGACCATTTTCTTTCATTTCCACCCCAGATTTTTAATTGGATTAAGGTCCGGACTATTTGCAGGCCATGCCATTGACATTATATGTATTTCCTGTAGGAATGTTTTCACAGATTTTGCATTATGGCACGATGATTTATCATCCTGAAAAATGATGCTACCATCACCAAACATCCTTTCAATTGATGGAATAAGAAAAGTGTCCAAAATCTCAACATAAACTTGTGCATTTATAGAAGATGTAATGACTGTCATGTCTCCCATACCTTTATCTGACATACAACCCCATATCAATAATGATTGTGGAAATTTGCATGTTTTCTTCAGTCATAGGTCCCCACCAATGTCCAGACCAAATCTACGCCCTTGATAAATAATATATAAAATAACAATACAAATAATGTATAATAGTATTAAATAGTATTGTATAATTTAATCCATTATTATAATCAAGTTATATATATATCTATCTTTTAATTATATTATTTTATACTAATATTTCTGGTACAGTATTATGTATGCACCCCTAAAACAAGACTTCCATTCACTCTGCAGTACAAGGCCAGTTGTGCAGAGGGCGCTATAGTTTCAAAAGTGTGAAAATGCATGCAAAAATCATCCAGCCATTGGCCTTCTTAGCTTTAACCACAAGATGGTGGTGTTTTCTTTAGACTCAGATTCGATCTTGAGCATTTTACACATATTCTTGTTTCCAGTCTGTTTCCAACTTTACCTATGAACTATTGATTAAATATTTCCTAAGCCTTATCAAGTGTAATCAAGGTTAACTCATTAAACATTAAGTTCCTAGGGCAAAGTTAAAAAAAATCATGTGGTGAATGCAACAGCCTTATGAAAAAAAAATAAAAAAGGATCTACAGAATTCAGGTTACTAGTTCAGATCTGAAATCACAGCTGTTGTACAGCGGTTTGTTAAACCTGATGTCATTTCCTGCTGACAGTTATTGGTCTTTTTCCCAGCAGCTTGGTCTCCCATGGGGCTCCACTGCATTCCCACCCAGGGATCGTCTGACATAGTCCACCTGACTTCTCTACAACTGCAAATCTTTTATTTAAAATCTGATTTTGTTTAAAAAAGGAGAAAATCACAAAATACGAAATTACAAAAGTATACTCTTAGAAAAAGGCTCTTTAAAGCTTCTTTAGATAGTTACAGTGCTTTGCTTCCTTCCCTGAATCCCCAGGTGATCTTTTGGCAGTGTTTGTGCCTCTCATCCCAGCTCCAGTATCCAGGGTTTGATTATGAGCTCGAGTTACTGCCTCTGCAGTGGAGGTTTTTTTTTTTTTTTTTTTTTTTTACATCTTCTTCGATGTCTGATTGGTTTTCTTCTAGGATCTTTGATTTCCTCCCACATGGCAGACAGTGCCAGTAAATGGCCTGGATACTTAAATTTTTTATAAAGTATAAATGAGTGCTTGAGTATTTAAAAAAAACAAAAAGTGTGTGAATGTGTAGTGACCTTTTTGTACTGGCAACTCTTCCCATTCCCATTCCTGCCTTGTTCCCAGGACAGGATTTAGATTCAGCAGTTACTGAAGAAAAATGCAAAAGGATACAATGACTACTCCTACAAGCATCATTCAAGTCAAAGCGGGACTTCTGATTGTTCAGAGTAACAGAGCACAGTTATGTTCCCCTGATACGCTAATGCACTTAAAGGTTTTCTCAGTACACCTGAGCCATAATCGCACTGCCTGCGTCGCATCTAAACGCTGGTCTTCCAGGAACTCCTTTAATGGCCCAAACATGTGGAAATGGCTTGAAGCGAGGTCAGAACTGTACAGGCGATGTGGCAATAACTCCCAGCCAAGTTTTTGTAATGTGCAAGTGGTGGTTCCCACAGACTGATTTTCAAGAATTAGGCATTCAACTTGGTTAATTTACACGGGTACAACTGCTGTTGGCTGCTCGTCCGAGATCATAATTAATAAACATATGGCCTTCTTTAAAACGTTTGCACTATTCAAATGGTTTACTTTGACTAAGTTTCTCATCCCCGACCTGTGCTTGCTTTCTTCTGTAAATGTCAATTGGTTTTTACGGCCGAATTTACAATAGATTTTATTACAAGTTTCAGTCTGACTTGAAACACCCCTTGTATTACTACTACTACTACTACTACTATTATTATTATTATTATTAGTAGTAGTAGTAGTAGTAGTATTATATACATCATTATTATAACAATGATGATACCACGTCTCTATTTATTAGCATCACAAAAGATAACCTTGTCTCTGCCCATAAATACCACTAATCTATTTCTTAATGATTCTAGTAGTTCTTCAGTTTCTCTCTCTAGGGAGACCCATAATGGTTGTATGAGATCTCAGAAACAGATGGTTTCCCTACTGCAAATTATACCACTTTTGGATATTCAAAAGAGAAAACCTTGTCACACTAGAAAACAGAAAGAAGACATAGAAATGTATAAAGTATATGTACAGTACAGTATGGTAGATGTTAGGACAAAGTCATTTGACAAATAATGCTGTATATTGTAATATTTTATGTACAAATACAGTTAAATTCTAATATTATTTACATATATAAAACTACGTATTTTAAGTTTCTAAAGAGCATTTACATTTACAAGGTCACAAAGTAAAAACTAGCCATTTAAGGAATAATACAGTTATTTTATCTTAACTTTAATTTTTATATTTTTATTTTAATCTATCCTAGTTAAATTCACCCTCTATTTTATTTTTCATATTTATTTCCTATTCCAATTCATAGTGTTTTATTTTAAGGTCACGAGCAGTTGTCTAAGCATTTCACTGCATATCGTACTGTGTATGACTGTGTACGTGACGAATAAAATTTTAATTTGAAAAAAAAAATTTGACGGGTACTCCGGTTTCCTCCCACAGTCCAAAGATATGCAGGTTAGGCTAATTGGCGTTCCTAAATTGCCCATAGTGTGTGATTGGGTGTGTGAGTGTGTGTATGTTTGTGTGCTCTGCGATGGATTGGCACCCTGTCCAGGGTGTACCCCGCCTAGTGCCCGAAGTCTCCTGGGATAGGCTCCAGGTCCCCCGCGACCCTGAACACAGGATTAAGCGGTATAGAAAATGAATGAATGAATGAAAAAAAATTTTTTTTGAATTTGAATCAGTAATAAATTAAGTATAAATCCATGAAAATACTTGTAACTCAGGAAAAGACTTTGGAACAAAATGCTTCCATAGACTAATAATAGGCTGTAAAACAAGTATTTATACTTACAATTTAATCCAGGTTTGAATTCTTAACCAACTCTATTCCAGAGTTTAGTGGCTATGTAAGAAAAACATCTTCCCTCTGCTTCGCCGTGAGTCATCACAAAGCTTCGGGTTAAAATATGCCTGCCTCAGCTGTGTGAAGTACTTTGTCAAATCTTTAAACATTATAAACTGCACCTTTTAAGCCAAGATGCAGAAAATCGGCACTGTGTGATGAAGTCGTGGTTAGAATGTAGAGATGTGATCATGGTTAACGGAAGCTAAAGGCATACTGAGCAGGCTAAAGGTGATTTATAAAGGCAGACTCAAATGTTTTGACCGTAAAGTATAATGTCAAGTATAGTTTGGAGATATATTTAAAGTGTCAAATATTTGAAACACATTTGGAATACTTTTATGTTTATAAAGGCCCCATTATTATTTCTCCTAGATTTAAAGATTATTTCTTCAAAATGGAAACTTTAAATTTAATTCTCACCTAAATTTGACCTATGAACACAAGATGTTATCAGTTACCTCACGTCACCCTCTTACCTCCCTTCAGTTCCAAACCTTTGGCTATAACAGTCTGATACACCCCTGTAACTGGCAGGAAATTTTGTGTAAATAGGCAGAGCCAATGGTTCTAGGCAAATGTCTTTTCATGTCCTAGCGAGCCTGGCTTCATCCTTGTCAGTGCATGTTGGGTGTAATTTAATTTCCAGTGAAGCTATCATACTTAGTAAGAATACCACGGTCATGTGTGCCAAGAGAGAAAACACCTTTTAGATGATTCTCCATAAAAATAACACTAATGTTCCACGGCGTTGCAGTATAAAAAATGCAATCTTGACAAAGAAGTCCTCAAAAGTATCATTAATATACAGAATCCACTTTTGTTCAATGTTAATAAAATGAGACATGAACATGTGTTTGCATTTTGTAGCTGATTTATTTTATATAAAAGTAATGGAACAAAAACGTTTATGTACCAATATTAGTGTTTAGGATTGTACCGATTTAACACAGGTAGCACGCTACTAGACACACAATGCTATTGCACACAAGACATTTCATACATATACACATATTAGACATAAATACAATACATACATTGTCATAAATGCATCATACAAAACTTGTTTTGCACAGGGTTTTACACAAAATGGAAGTGATAGGCATGCTTGCAGTCTTCATATAAAAAAGCGAAACAAATAGCAAACATACAAACAAACCAACAAAAATAATTGAATAAATTTGGAAGAGCTGCCAAAGTGCTTTCTCTGATGGTCAACAGAGGAAAAGACAGCAAGACAATTTGGGATGAACGTTTCATGTTTGCATGCTTGATTGGTATGTGAGAATATTAATGAAAGATGAGGTCAGTCCTGAACAACAGGAAGTACCATAGGAAACACTAAACTTCCTGCCATTGCAGGAAGTGTGGTTTTAGGTATAGTAATTAGCCTCTGACCTTTGACATAAGAGCGCAGCCAACTCCCCCTCATCCGCCTGAAGTGTGTGCGTTTATAGCCGCCATGACACAAAACAATGAAAAAAATGGTTTTGACTAGGTTATTTTATCCCAATGTCATGGGTTTCCATCTCTGCAACCTACCGAGTTTCATCAGTGAGCTAAAACATGGTGATCATTTTCAAGACTTCACAGTGATGTTACTCCTCTTTATTTTCTCAACAGCCTCAATACTCAACAAGATGAAAACAATCAGTGTTCGGTAATACTGTCACAAGGAGAAGCATTTCGCTCCAAACACTTTATGCATACATTCAGTTTTAGGAGAACACAAAACCAGAAAGGACATGCTGCTGCAGCGACGCTACAACATTGTCAAGACAAGTCCGGGGGATTACTGTAGGCCGGGTGAAACATGTCAATGCCATTTCGCTTTAGGAAATGTACTTTCTGTTTGTGTCTTCCTTAAATAAAACACACACACACACACACACACACATACACACACACACACACACATACACACACACACACATGAACAAACACAAGCAAAAGCCAGAGAGGCTGAGAGACAAGGGTTAATGATGAAATTGTACATGAATACACCATAGATAGTTATCATTTGAACACAGGTTATGCCATGTAATATAATGAAGTGTAGTACTTTGTGTCTACTGTACTTAATTAAAGGGAATATAATGGAATACATACTATGGTTTTGCACCCATGGCTCATGAGGAGTGCAGCGGAGTGTAACTATTCAGTACCTCCCTTTTCTTTTGTTAATTAGGTCTGCTGAGTCACTCACCTGTTCATGTTTATGCAACGTTGCCTTTGTTAGTTTGACTTACAAGTCAGTCACAAATACATACAATCACAGATATGCTTAAAAGTGCATTATCTTAGACTTTGATTTAAGACAAAGTAAAATTAAAAAAGGTCACTGCCAAACGGCTAAATAGGACATGATGACTAATAACGGTATCAAAACAAGTAAAAATTATTCAGTGGAGGTTGTATAAAAAAAGTATTGTCCATACTACAATTGCAATACTTGCATTTAGCTCCTAAGAGTCAATAAAAAAAGTGATAAAAAAAATTCACACAGGTCTGACTGCTTTGTAAAAAGTAACCTATGAAACCTCTGTCACCTAATGCCTCTATGGCCGACAGATTCTTTAGGTGTCTTTTGTTCGCGTGCCTAACATGCAAACACAAATACTTTGACTTCCTCAGGGACCTTTACAGATAAGGGCACTTTCCCAAGCTCAAACACACGTTGTACAGTCCTGCATGATGGGAGTCATCTGATGTTCATGTTTGCTCGTGCAGTGGTCCATCGAGCTCGAGCTCTTGAGCTGCATCAAGCAGCGTTCTGCTGGACGGCCGCTCTGGAGGAGCCCCCAGCAGCATAGCACGCGCAGGAACTCCCGTCTCATGTCCTTACTGCGCAGTGTGTAGATCAGCGGGTTTAGAGCAGAGTTCAAGGTGGCGATCCCAAAGAAGATTTCGGCCTGGCTGAGAATGGGACAGGAGGACATCCTGCATGAGGTATCAAGGAGCAGGATACTGAAGGCAGGCAGCCAGCACACAATGAACACACCCAGTACAATGGTCACAGTCTTAAGCAGAGCGTAGGAAGGTGAATTAGTGGTTTCCTCATGGCTAGAACGGACGATTAGGTAGATGCGGACATACAGGATGACAATGGAAAGCAGGATGACGGTGAAGATGGTCACCACAAAGCAGATGTAGCGCCTAGAGTCGAGAGGCAGAACAGCCGAGCATTCAGCCAGATGGTTGATGCAGTTCCAGCCTAAAATAGGAAGTCCTCCGATAAGGATTGAGGTGACCCAGCATGCCCCAATAAGTAGGAACATGCGGCAGGTCTTATTGGAGCCATAAACCTTGACTTTGGTTATGGCAATGTAGCGCTCTATAGCAATCGCGAGCAGACTGAACACTGACGCGGACAATGCAATAAAAACAGTCCCTTCTCTTATGAACCACTGCACAGGCGTTAGCTGAAAAGTTCTTGATCCTGATAGACATATATTGGCGATGTAGGCCGAGCCAGCCAGCAGATCTGAAAATGCTAGATTGCCAATGAAGAAGAACATGGCCGAATGGAACTTTTTGTTTCGGAAAACAGCAATGAGCACCAGGAGGTTCTCCAGAATAATGATGCTGCAGATGATGATGAAGATGATGTTGAGCAAGCTAGGCCCAACTTTTTGAGATATACGTTCATCCACATCCTTCTGGCTCATGTTCTTGGCACAAATATAGTGCAATCTGATGAGGCTTGAACTGTAGTACTGAGAATACTTGCTCTTTGATTGGTCATCGATGCATTTTGGTAGGGGATCCATTGTCTCTCTTAAAGTTCACTGCGTTGTCTGTCTGAGATTTTCGGGGCCAGGAGACTGCACCAAGCCTGGAGTCACGTCTCAGTGGCCCAGGAAGTCCCTCTGGATTGCCTGCAGAATAACACAAAAGCATAGACAGTGAATATATATTCCATATATAGCAGAAAATCACAGAAGGCGTTTCTACAACGTTAAACATAACTATAAAAGAATACAAACTTCAAAAAAATATATTGTTCATCAGTTTAGTATGACATAAAACACTTCAGAATGTTGTTATAGTAAATTCATCTGTGGGGTGGCAAAAGCAAATGCATGACACATTTGACCGCACAACAAAATGCTGATATTTATTTTTTTATTTGAAGTGGTTTCCTAATAAACCAGTTATAAGTTAAATGCAAACTTCCCAGTTGAAGCTGTGATGGAAAGTGTGTAAGACACATGATCGAAAGCAAGTATGAAGGATTTTAATTGTATTTTTGCATAGACTTATGTGGATCACACAGATGTTCGGGAGTCAAAAATAGCTCTAGCAGAGTTCTGGAATTTCCCTTTGAGAAAACGTTCACCATGCCAAAATCTATGCTAGACATACACAAACACACACACACACACACACACACACACACACACACACACACACACACACACACACACACACACACGTACACACGTACGTACGCACGCACACACACACACACACACACACACGTACGCACGCACATACACAAACACACTTGCATGTACCTAGGTATTTGTCTCAGATAGTTCTTCACACCTCCCACATGTTGTAGGTAGAGTAGGAAAAATCAGAGTTAAAGGTGGTGTGTTACAAATCTGTTGATGTGATGAATAAGGTAGCCAAAGTAAAAAAAAAAAAACACCAGACAGTATCATTATTGTTGGAAAAAAATGCAAATGAATAATAGTTTTAGTCATTTAAGTCAGCATGTTGAAAGGTTACGAACTTTCCTATAGTCTATAACCCCCTTTTATCTGAAAATGAGTAAAGAATCAAGGTGACAGACTGACACAAAACACCAAACGCAAGATGCTAGGAAATGTGACCTCAGCCTTTCCTCCAACAACAGAACTAATCTGTGTTCAACCTTGATTTCCTCCCGCGTTGTTTGCCGACACTCTACATATCTTGCCTTTCTGTCGCTTTAATGCAGAAACAAACAGAACATTGCAAATCTTCCAAACAACAAATGTTTACTTTTAACAGTGTCACAGTCAAGTAGTTTTATACACTCTATCTTAACTCCACAGCCAACTAAACACACATGTTATCTAGCATTTATTGGTCTGCTACCTAATTCAGTCTGTATTTATTATTTGAGTGTAACTATGCAATCAACTTCCCCCTCGCGTTAGCCACTGGTTTTGAATATCAAAGTCATGGATTTGAATATTGCTCTGTTTGATGACAAAAAAAAAAAAACGTTTTTTAACCGATTGTTGCAAGCGCATAGAGTAGTTTTTTCCAGCAGTAGATGGAACTTCACATCAATTTTTTTCCCATGACGACAGCAATAATAAAGTAGGTCATAATCACGTAACTACTGGTTATTTAACATTCTGCTAATATTACAGTATCTCATCAAATTTATAATGGGGGAACTTCATGCACCCAAAGAATTATGTGAACGGTATTATTAGAACCCATTGTGATAATTTCAGAAAGCTTGTTCCATGTAAATTGGCTATCTAACTGCCACAATATCTACTCAATGTGTTCAGGATGATCAGTTAAACAGCCGTTATTTTTTGCCATCCAAGTGAGTAATAGTCAAATGACTGACTTCATAAATAATTAATGTGCTTTGGTAGGATAAATCACCCTACACAAAAACATGCAGGTAAATGACAAGAAAGATATTTTTCTGGTTTTCAAGCCAGCATGGCCTGAATATCGGTATGGTCAAAAATCTTGAATAAAATGCTTCACTTATTATAATAAATGAAATGAACTGAAATTACTCACAAAACCTAAAAATAGCTAATTTAGACTGCATTAAAAGTCAACATCTAAGTCATTTTTCAGTCAGTGCATCAGTGACTCATGTGGAGTGTAGTAACTGCTCAACTGTCTATTTATTACAGACAATGCTGAAAGTTTGACTATTTCATATGAAACAAGGTGCAAGTTTTAACTCTTGCATCTTATCTTGCATGTGTACTTTTCCGAACATAATAATTAAATTAATTGTCGATACGCACAATGATAAATTAACATAACTTGTATTATAATAAGAAAATAATCAATAATCGAGTGGTCTGATAAAGCAGAGTTACTGTTACTAATGTTACAAATGTTGGGGGTGGTGAAGTTGCACGCAGAAATATTTTCTTCCTTTTACACCATAGTAACTTTCAGTCATTGTGGTACACTCTAGACAAGGTGCCATACTCTCATTCACTTTTTGGGCACTTTGACTGTGACAAGACTAAAAATTCAGTTAATTAAAAATGACAATAAATAGATACATTTTATCTAGTTATAGGTTTGTTTAAAGTCACAAAGAAACTACGAAAGCTATGACTCATTATTAACCTGTTATTTTTATATGATACTATTATTCCTGCGCAAGATCATCTTTATTACTCACTTTTACACTGAAAAAGGCAATAAAAAAGAAAAAAGAAAGAAAGAACGAAAGCAGCTCGTCTTGTTTCTAAGAATGTCGTCTGTCCAAGATTTTATTATGATGAATACAAAACTACAACTTTACCACTGCCTGTTACAATGTGCTGACACTGGAGACTCCTTCCATAAACAGTAAATAAAATCTTTTCATTAAAAAAACGACAAAAAAAAAACATGTGGATTTCAACATATAAACAGTTACACACGTTTTTAAAAATGTTAATGTGGCACGTCGGTCGTACAAGTCCCTGTGTAAGCTGTTGTGATATACTGTAAAACTGTGATTTGGAAAACTAATGTTAAAGCTGCTGTTAAAGAATGTTAATTGACACTTTCTGATGGAATCGGATTAAAAAAATTCAGCAGTGCTGCGGTAAAGTTCAACATGTTTTTCAGAATAGGTCAATGCTCGTTTATGTTACGTTGTGGAGCCATGCTGCAGGAATGGCATCTTTACACAAAGAAAGGAATCTAAAACATCTGCACAACACAGACAAACACACACTTCATATCACATACCAGCATGAATGCTAACATGTCAAGTGCACATGCACACACAGACAGACATGCTGAACTAACGTAAGCACAGCATGACACATGGCTCAAGAATCGCCAAACAGACAATAGGGTATAGTTGCATTTAGGTTTGTCACACATCTGCAGGCCAGAGTCACTCCAGCCATTTCCTGATCGAACAATGAACAATGGTCTAACTTCTGCACCAAGCGAAGCTCAACATAAACACGTTCAAATAAACATATTTGTAAAATAACCTTGATCACACAATCCAATTTTTGGCACAAACAACAAGGACAGGTATATTCCTAGATGTGAGAGAGTTTATTGTGGTACAAATAAGGACATTTTTGGACAACTGTTTAGGCAAACATATCTCATAGAAGACATGCACATCGAAAATGAAATCTAAAATACTACTAATAAAAAAGGTTAGTCTTATTATGTAGGTTATCTGGAAAGATGTCAATTCCCCATTTATTTCCTACTTTCCTAATGAATTCAACAGAACTGGGAGGTACAATTAGGAATTTGTAGACTGTACCCACATATCGCTTTATTATGTTTAAAAATTATATCAGGTTAATTTCTCACAACCGCATGTGGATTTGGGGTTAGAAAAAAGGTCTCTCTTTTATCTCTTAACTTATATCAGTATGTGTACACTCTTCCTCATGGCTATATACATTACAGTGTATGTGCATAGGATTACCTGTCAATAAACACATTTTTCTACATCAGGGGTTATCAAGTGGCAGATCGTGGGCCCTGAACATGATTCCCAAAACAGAGACTGGGACTGAAAGGAAAATACTGTAGCTGTTGATCTAGCTGTAGCTGATAAATTTATGAAAAACAACAACAACAACAACAACAACACAGTCTTACAGTCCGGAGACACTAGTTTTCTAAACGCAAACCATTGTTACTTCTGTAGCAGATCTTCTGTTGCAGTCAATCACAATGGAAATGATTTCTCTGAAGGGAGTGAAATTTACCTGCAAGGCTGAAGAGGGAATTTTTCAAAATTAAGATTTTGCATGTTATGAAAATCTGATTAGTAAAACTTGAGCACCAAAACAGAATGTTTGGAGAAGGACAGATTAAATTCGTGAGTCGAAAATAGTAACATCAAGCTCCAATATGAAACCATAATATACAGTACTGTATATGTAGCTGTTACTGCCATGCAGTAATGCTAGGTGATTAGCCGAACCTTTGTAAGCTAGGAATGCTATGTAAGCATAACTTTTTTTGTTGTTGTTTTTGAATCCCCTTGAGCTGATTAACATTTGTAATATACCTATTAGCTAAAAATCACCATATTCTTAAGTCTAATTAGTTAAAATGTAAAACTAAGAATTGAAATCCAGACCTACAGAATGTATTGCTATGTTTGGGTTTAAACGTTTTAAATCTATTCAGTGATACAGGTTTGTGTCTCACAACCATAGATGAGTGGTGATTCCAAAAAAAAAAAAAAAAAAGGCCAGCATGTGACACTCAAGAAGTTTAAAAGCTTTGCTAAGCTGTTGCTGAGTAACCGTGCTTTTAAATGACTTTAGAAATACGCATGTGGACTGGTTTCTTCAGCATTTCTCAGATAGTTCATTCTGAGAAATTTTCGCTCTCACGTCCTTGGCCTCTAAGATTTTGATACAGATACTGTATAGCTTTATATTTAAGTGAACCATAACCACAGGCTTATAGGGTTGTGCCCTCGTCATTACTGTGGATACAGAGCTCTGTTTCGACAACAGATTTTGCTAGCGTGTGAAACCTGATGGGCTGGTTTGTCTGTTGGGCTGCTGACATCTCCAGCCCTGACAGCAGACCCTAAACCACACATACATATGCCCAGCAACCGCCCCCTTCCAACACACATACTCATCCACTAAGTCTTTACCAACATTTACAGCCTATTTACAGCCCACGTAACATGCTTCTATTTCTACCTGTTTTTATCAGTTCTCTTTTGACATAAAGATCTTGATATCGACCACATGAATAAATATAGATAACTTACAGTAACGAACCCTATACTGAAAAAAGAATGATTTATAAGCGTACATTCTCCACCTCGGTTCGCGTGCAAGAACTAAGTCTGCTACTAGAACTATAAAAAGGCCAGAGGAAGTCAAGGTGCTGATAGAACTAACATCCTGTTTTAGTGCAGCGATGGGGGGGAAGGGGGGTGAGACAGACAAGAGGACGCACTCAAAGTGTTCCAGTTATGGGACAGGAAATAAAATTCAGCAGAAGTTCAAAAAAAGAAAAACTCCCTTTAAACTAACAGGTAGAAAAACCACATCATGGCAGACTGCGGTTGCTCCCTGTGTTACTGATTTTTGAGAATTGAGAATGTGAGCCAAAGTGGCGCCTGTCATGTTACGTAATGCACATCTAGAGAACAGGACCTATGTTTGTCCTCCCTATTGGTGTGAATAGAGACCAACATGCGGTGAAACCTGATTCGAGGGTCTCAGTATGCACGCTGATTTCCCCCCGCAGTCCTCTGACAACTTTACAAAAGGCTTATGTGCTACCTAGCAACACCCGATAAGCCCCAATTAGCTCCTGAATAATTCTGACCCCGATGCACATATACAGCAATCTGTCGTATATGTCAGCTACACCAAATAATCTCTTGTACCTTGCAACCATCTAAACTATGTATGCATGAAAGCATTACTGCAGTCTCCCTGACCACACACTGATTTAGATCTTATTTAATAACATTTAATTAATTACCACTAACTGCAACAGCTATGATTAAATACCCAGTGGATCGTTTTCACTTCTTCTTTTCTTCCCTGTCCAAATATCTCTGACACACTTACTTAATGTATTGTGTGCTGTATGTCTGTATTCTATGCATGTGCCACAAAAACCATGCATGTGAATAACACAATATAGAAAGAATAATACAACCTGAACAAAGCCAATGTGCTATTTTTCATTCATAATAGTTTTACCATAAAATGACATCATGCACTGTCTCCATGGCTTTTCACAAGTCTTCTAGTTTCTTCTCATGTCCCAAAAACATGGCATTAGGTGTTTTGCAGGTATTAATGTGCACCTGCATGGTGCCCTTTGATGTATTTGTTATCCAACTAGTAGGCTCTGGATCCACTATGAACCAGACCAGTATAAAGCTGCCACTCATACATACAACATCATTTTATTATACAGTAAAATCATGCTAGTGCAAATAGTTTGTTATCCAGGAATACAATACGACTAACACTTTGGATGAACCGTATGTACTGTACTCACTACTTAGGTATACGTAGTGCACAATATTCCAAATGAAACACTATTAGAACAAATTACAAATAATAATAAAAATCAAACACTACTAAAATCATCTTTTAGAATGTTTCGATACATTATTTTAATAGAAGCTAAGTTTGAAATCATACAGTGTCTGTGAAATTTGAGAGTAAAAGTAGAATGGCTTGAACGGAAAAAAAAGTTAATAATAATGAATTTAAATATAACAGCGCAGATCGTGTGAACCTCTGTTCTGACAGCCCTGATGTGTGGGCGTGTGCATGTGTGTACATGCACACGTTTCAGTTGTCCTTTTCTCCTAAGTCAGTCGTCTATACGGTGTGCAGACGTCTCAGTTGCGCAATGATTTATCTCGCACTAATGTGCTGTGTGTCCTCTTCAACGTGAAAAATCTACCTTCATCCTCTCTCAACGCTGTAATCACTCATATCATCACGTTTTACATCTTTCCCACCTCACGGCTTTTAGTAAAGCCACAAAGCTCAGCATGACTGTCGTCACGTATGCAGTAAGATTTGTAAACGAACAACCACAAATATCAAACGCACTGGGGCAAAACTGTGTGCCAAACTACATTTTGCACCGCAAGAGATTTCTTTTAGAATGAAGCAGACAGTTTAAAGACGCTTGAGCTCCCATACTCTGCTGTGCTGTACACTGTCAAATGTAATGATATTGATTCGAGCTACATAATGTAAGTTATATGGAGCTGAGAGCATGGGGGAGGGATAGAGAGTAAAAGAGAGAGAGAGAGAGAGAGATGGCAAGAGAGGCAGTGATAGAAACAGGAGGAAAACATTCCATGTGAAGGACAAGGCCACAGAGGGAGTGATAGGTGAATTTGTGTGACCTTAGCTGAGCTGATAAATTGTAGTTCTCTCTCTCTCTCATGCTCCAAGGCTAAACACTATCACGTTATCAGCACAGTATCAAGAAGCTGTCATTCATTCACACCTCCCTACTGACCTGCCCCAAATACTTTCCCTCACTATTGACTGTTCCAAAGTACCAATCATTTATCATAATGTTAGTTTTACACCATAGCGTTGTTGAATTCTTAAATCTGACAGATCAAAAAGTTTTGATTACATTTCTATAACAGCAACTCTGACATTTCCTCTAATGAATATTCGTTTCCAGGGGAACTGCTAACTCGCCAGGGCTTGTACAGATACAAGTATATACAGTACAGTACTGTATATTACAATACAGTAGCTTTGGATATTCTAAGATTAGAACTAATCGTATAAAAATGTTTCGCTACGGTATGTACATCTTTTATGTCCCCCTTGCATCAAAATATCTCTGACTTCTGAAGGTGTGCTGTGGTATCTGGCACCAAGAAATTTGGAGGCACCTTAATGTTCCCCTGACCTATCCTGGACAATTTTCGCGGTGTGTTGTTCTGCAACAGTGTTTCGGTTTTTGGTACGTGTCAAAGTAGCATCTTGATTAATGCAAAGATCTATAGTTTCCCAGAAGAGCATTGCTCACTGCATCATACTGCCTCTGCCATCACATGATATAAAAAATACACCGGATTTGGCAGACCAGGCTACGTTCTTCTATTACTCATTGGTCCAGTTCTGATGCTCATGTAACAGCATGGGAAGTGTGCCCGATCTACGGCTATCATTCTATCATAGCCAGCATTCACTTTTTCACCAAGCTGTGGTACACTAGCACTTTTGGCAAACCTTCACTCCGCACACGCAGCAATGAAACTTAGGTGACCCATAAGGTCTGCTGTTTTGCAGATGCTCTGTCCTAGTCATCCAGGAATCAGAATTTGGCCCTTAGATCCTCGCACTCAACATTTTTCCTGCTTTTAGAACATGACCATTAGAAACTGACTGCTCAATCGTTGCATTATACTGTATATCTCACCTCTTGAAATGTTCCATGAGCTTATGTATAATGAGCTGATCAATTTGCGGGAACTGTCAAATATAAATATAGTTACAGATATCTTCTTCTGCATCAGTGCTTAGTAACAGTAAGTACACTTGCTTCAGCACAGAGGATGTTGGGTTTCTGGTTTCTTGGTTACACAACATGCAGCAGTTTGTTTTTAGTCTGATTATGAGAAAAAGAGAAGCTATAATTGGTATAATGAAAAGGCGAACATGTGCTTACTTTAAATAAACAGTTTATTTAATAAAGTATTATGGCATTTTTTTAAATAAATGAAAATCTATCCGATGGCCAATTGCTGTGCGAGAATGAAAGCATATCAAGGTGTCTTGTGCTAAAAAACCGGCAAAAAAATCAAAGTGGCAAAAATTAGGTGATAAGCACGGAGACACGGAGGCTAAATAGAGAACAATATCTAAGTAAAGTGAGTAGCACAAAGGTGAACAAGTATATCGACAGGACGTGTGCAGAGAAAGAAATGCATATCATGCACAGCAAATCAGCCACAGAAAGAGTTGTCTAGCTTGGCGTCTCTTTCCCATCCGCTGTGTTCGTCTAACACAGGTACAGTAGCAGAGCAGCAACAGCGGCAGATATTTGGAGTACCTCAAGGTTCGTACATGATACGTGCGCACGCACATGCACACAAGCACGCACGAACACTTCTCAACATGGATTAGTGCAAATAAGCAGGCTTTTAAAAAAGCAGAATTTTGCAATGACCTTTAACCTTTGCCATTATTCAAAGCAATGAGAGAAAAGTTTAGTCTGTGTAAAGGTTTGAAGTGGGTGCTCTTTCACTTCTCCCTTACTGACGCCACATAAGAACCGCAGTCAGGCATCAGCAAGTGCATTTAACTGCTCACTAATAATACATTACTCCAATGCTATCTTATTTCAGCAGTTACTATTGGTCAAACGCTCATTAAACAACACACTGAGACATCTGAGCTCTGATTTAAGCCATTATTGGATTTCAAGACACCTGGATTTTAGCTTGGTAATCAGGTTATTCAGTGCATGTATTCTGGTAATCTGATATTTTCTGCCTAGTCCGCTAATGCACACTACACACTCTGGCGTGATGCCTTACCTAGACTCAACATGAGTTTGTGTATGACTTAAAGAGTCTGTAACTTAACATGACAAATGTAAATCAATGTAATCGAATTGGATAGTACACTGGTTTCCCCAAGGGGATAAAAACTTTTGAACACCATGATTACGATGAGCTGTTTAAGAGTAACATATTATAGTAGGTAGTTTAGTAGTTAGATGCTTGCAAGGTCACACACACCTCTTCCTGTTAAAGTAGGCAATTCTCTGTCCTGTTGACGAAGCAAAAGCACGTAGCTCTTGAAAATACTTAGCAGTTATTAAAGACATCACCATATGCAGAAAGTATTGCAAAGTATTCACAAAATTTTGGTTAAAAAAAAAAAAAAAAAAAAAACTTCTAAAGCATCTAAATAAATTATATATATACAGTGGTGTGAAAAACTATTTGCCCCCTTCCTGATTTCTTATTCTTTTGCATGTTTGTCACACTTAAATGTTTCTGCTCATCAAAAACCATTAATTATTAGTCAAAGATAACATAATTGAACACAAAATGCAGTTTTTAAATGAAGGTTTACGTTATTAAGGGAGAAAAAAAACTCCAAATCTACGTGGCCCTGTGTGAAAAAGTGATTGCCCCCCTTGTTAAAAAATAACTTAACTGTGGTTTATCACACCTGAGTTCAATTTCTGTAGTCACCCCCAGGCCTGATTACTGCCACACCTGTTTCAATCAAGAAATCACTTAAATAGGAGCTACCTGACACAGAGAAGTAGACCAAAAGCACCTCAAAATCTAGACATCATGCCAAGATCCAAAGAAATTCAGGAACAAATGAGAACAAAAGTAATTGAGATCTATCAGTCTGGTAAAGGTTATAAAGCCATTTCTAAAGCTTTGGGACTCCAGCGAACCACAGTGAGAGCCATTATCCACAAATGGCAAAAACATGGAACAGTGGTGAACCTTCCCAGGAGTGGCCGGCCGACCAAAATTACCCCAAGAGCGCAGAGACAACTCATCCGAGAGGCCACAAAAGACCCCAGGACAACATCTAAAGAACTGCAGGCCTCACTTGCCTCAATTAAGGTCAGTGTTCACGACTCCACCATAAGAAAGAGACTGGGCAAAAACGGCCTGCATGGCAGATTTCCAAGGCGCAAACCACTTTTAAGCAAAAAGAACATTAGGGCTCATCTCAATTTTGCTAAAAAACATCTCAATGATTGCCAAGACTTTTGGGAAAATACCTTGTGGACCGACGAGACAAAAGTTGAACTTTTTGGAAGGTGCGTGTCCCGTTACATCTGGCGTAAAAGTCACACAGCATTTCAGAAAAAGAACATCATACCAACAGTAAAATATGGTGGTGGTAGTGTGATGGTCTGGGGTTGTCTTGCTGCTTCAGGACCTGGAAGGCTTGCTGTGATAGATGGAACCATGAATTCTACTGTCTACCAAAAAATCCTGAAGGAGAATGTCCGGCCATCTGTTCGTCAACTCAAGCTGAAGTGATCTTGGGTGCTGCAGCAGGACAATGACCCAAAACACACCAGCAAATCCACCTCTGAATGGCTGAAGAAAAACAAAATGAAGACTTTGGAGTGGCCTAGTCAAAGTCCTGACCTGAATCCTATTGAGATCTTGTGGCATGACCTTAAAAAGGCGGTTCATGCTAGAAAACCCTCAAATAAAGCTGAATTACAACAATTCTGCAAAGATGAGTGGGCCAAAATTCCTCCAGAGCGCTGTAAAAGACTCGCTGCAAGTTATCGCAAACGCTTGATTGCAGTTATTGCTGCTAAGGGTGGCCCAACCAGTTATTAGGTTCAGGGGGCAATTACTTTTTCACACAGGGCCATGTAGGTTTGGATTTTTTTTCTCCCTAAATAATAAAACCCCTCATTTAAAAACTGCATTTTGTGTTTACTTGTGTTATCTTTGACTAATAGTTAAATGTGTTTGATTATCAGAAACATTTTGTGTGACAAACATGCAAAAGAATAAGAAATCAGGAGGGGGGCAAATAGTTTTTCACACCACTGTATATATATATATATATATATATATACAGTGGTGTGAAAAACTATTTGCCCCCCTCCTGATTTCTTATTCTTTTGCATGTTTGTCACACAAAATGTAATTTATATATTATTTATTTATTTTATATATATATATATATATATATATATATATATATATATATATATTTTTTTTTTTTACACCTTTCAGAATATCAGGAGATGTATGACTTATTGCGCGAGTATAAAAGAAAGTCAATGATTTATTCAAAGCTAAGTTTGAGAGTGATGTTTTTTACACATTTAAAGAATATCATAAAACTGTATCGTGATGTCATTCGTATGACATCGATTTCACAGCTCATGTGCAAAAGTTCCCCGGATATAAATATAGGGGCTGGAAGTATAGCACCTACAGTATATATAAAATTACTGTGAAACATCAGTTGGCAAACTAGCAAATTACTGAGCCAGTTTCAAACCATTAAAACCATCTTACAAACAACATCTTTCTTATCTGAGAAGGTATATTAGCATGTTGCAGTTGCAAATTGACCACAGAGGTAGACATGTTGCGTGTTTAAAAGAGAAACCATTAGACATTTGTGGTTGCTGTGTGTTTAAAAAAAAAAAACATGTTCACACTAGGCCACTTCCTCTTCCACATGCTCTAGTAAGGACAGTTTAATTGCTTGTATGATACAATTTTGTATTTCAAACGATACGAATCAGGAAACTGTAAGCAAGCTGTAACGTTAGATGCATCCATTCGGAATGAATGAATAAATAAATAAATAAATAAAAATAATATTCCATTACACAAGCGCATGTGGTACCTAAGTGGGTTTAAGGTGACAACCTACAAAAAGGCATGCGTTTAAATTCCTGCATTGCCAAGTTACTATTCTCGGGCAGCCTGTCTGCTCAGTCGCATCCTGTCTCAGCTGTACGGCAGCTTAAATAATGTATCAGTCACTACAATCTAACAGGTAACTGTAAAACCTAGTGCGTGATATACCGTATACTTATAAAATCTGCTGCACACAAGCCCACATCATAAGCAAGCACCATACTACTATGTATTCTTCAGATTCAAATAAAGCCAGTAACTCAGGAATCAGGTTATTCTCTAAGTATATTCTTAATCAGATTAATCAGTTACCCTTCTTCCTTTTCTTAAATCAAATACCATCATATCAGCATAAAGTTTCTTATCATCCCTTGGATGAAATCAGTTTTTTTTATGTACTTTTGGCTGCTATTCATGTGCAACTTGTCTACCGGCTGCAGCTCTCCTTTGTATTTCCTGCATTGTGGTGCGCTCAGTTTACTGGAAAGTCGGGTATCATTCTCGTTATACATTTACAGCAGTTTCCTCTGAATTATGTCGTACAACATATACACAAAATAAAGTGTCCAGTTTTGAATGTGCGGAAACGTCAAGAGAGCAAGAAAGATGTAGAAAAAGTATTTACATAATGGAAACTGTGATAAATAACAGCAACAACAAGAGACATTCCTCTTCACTTCACTTTTCTCCCCTCTTATCAGGAAGGCATGACTGAAAGCTACCACACACGCTGAAAATATACACAGGCAAAAGTGCTGAGCTTGCAGAAGCATATACATGCACACGCACATACGTTCAAACTGAAAGAGGAATCAGAGACTGTAAAAATGAACACTGCAATATTGCAACAAACACCCCCCCCCAACCTCAATTCCACACAATGCCCCCAGTGACATTTGCGAAGTTATCAAACTGTTTGTGCCACTATTTATCTATAATGCTCTGGTGTTGCACACAGGGCGTTTAAATCATAATTAAAACTAGGACTTTGCAAAAGCAAAGTCTGTGGATGATGATCACAGCTGAGATGCCACTGCAGTCATTCCATTGAACGCTCAACGTGTGGAAGGACTGATCCTTAAACATTGATGGATAGTTTTTGCCAACTTGCGGAAGAGACGCATCTGTCTGTGGGAACTGTACACACAATCAGTCACCAACACCACTTGCACATTACAGGAACTTGGCTGGGATTTATTGCCACATTCACCATACAGTCCTGACCTCAGTCTAAACCATTTCCACATGTTTGGACCATTAAATGAGTTCCTGGGAGGACAGCGTTTCAGGCGTTAAGCAGGCAGGTCGATCATAGTTCCAGCGGACTAAGAAAAACTTTCTACCTTGATGGGATCCAAGCACTATTGAGTTTTAAAATGAAATAACTACAGTAGGTTCTGTTATTCTACACAATCGAAAGACATTGGGCCTGTGCGATGTATTATAAGCGTGCACATCTGTGTGTGTACGTGTGGGTGCATTTGTATGCGCATACTCTAATATGTGTGCCCACATTAAGCTTAATTGTGGAACCACATTTCATTATGCTGGTAAAAGGCATATTTTATAAAGTATGTGCAGAGCCAGAGAGAGAAATAGCAAGATGAGAGAAAGACAAGAATGTAAGCAAATGACGGAAAATAACTATTGGTAGTGCATGATGGAAAAGATCTGCTTCATGTGATTTTTCAAAGCTGTGCACTACAACATAACCACAAACTCCAGTATCAAGACATAGAACATAACGTTCGTGGCTTTGTGGCAAAGCCTTGCTTCAGCACTTGAATCTAAAAGTAATAATCCTCCACAACTTGAAACTTGATGGCCTCTGGTAAGTAATTCTCGAAAGTTTTGAACTTTTACACTGTTAATTTTACTCTTCAGCTTTTTCACAGGAGGTGAAGAAGTTTCAGTTTAGCCACAACTTCCTCCAAGGCCTAATGAGAAATTGACACATTATTCATGACTATCAAATATCCTGCCTGTTGCAAAAGTCTTCACCCCCTCACCATGGTTTTAGGGCTGAGAAAAAAAAGAGAAAAGATTCCTACGTCTACCATTTATGTAGATGAAATAAAGAGAGGATTTGAAAGCTTTTTTAGAGGATATGAAAAAAAGGTTTGAGAATGAAAGTTAAAGCTATAAAGTTATAAAGTTATAAAAAGGCTAAAATCGTAGTGATATATCGAAGTATACAAACGGAACAATCAGAACGAAGGGTACATTTGAGTTGATATACTTTTTTTAAAAAGTATAAAAAAATGGTTGTTTGTAAACCCAACATTCTTACTATCGATAACATTCCTTATTTTCTAATAAAAACTTTTGCACTAGTCACTGGCTTCCATGCACAATTACATACACACTTGTGAATCTTTTTTATGGTTTGTTTATTGCTGTTGTTTATTTGATGCCTGATTCTTTGCATGTGGGTGACAGGAGACAGGAACAAAGAGACATGGGTGTGTAATGATGGACAGCAGACTTGATGACTGACAGTTCCTGACCAACGGTACGAGGGGCAGTCGAAGTAGTTCTTTGTTTGCTATAGTCCAGTTGTGACGACCACTCACAAGAGATAGAGGCAAAGACGCAGTGGTGAGATCTCAGCTCACTTCCTGCTAATGTCACATTCATTTATTGCCTCCGGTTTGCTTCGGTCATTCTTTTCTGTGCCAGCTATGCCCAAGAACATTGTTTGGCCCAGAGTTACAGAGGAAAAAACTGAACTAGATTTAGTGGTGAATATTTTTAAGCACCTCTCAAATGTATTCAGCTGTGACTTTCTCACACTCACATCCTCCCCCGCATACATAAACATATGCTGGCATGATCGTTTCACAGCCATCCTCTAGTTCTACATAATACTAATCCTGTCCATCTATCCATGCTCTATCATATTTTCCTGCCTTATCAGTGTAAGTGAAAGGATGAGGGGAAAAGTGTACAGACGGGCACCCACAGAATCGAAACTATTAAAACAAATAGCACTCATTTCTTCAGTGCTCCTGATAACAGCACTCGCTATCTCTCTCATGCTTTGCTGAAGAATGATGTGAAAATAAAACATGCTTATCTCATTCAGTTGAGCAAAATGAGTTAAGCTCAGATTTCTTTTTCTTTTTTTACTTGTTGCGACATGTATTGGAGAAGACACCAACATAAAAAAAAGCAAACATAATATTCCAGTGAAAAACTGGCCTTTAAAAAGCTTTACACAGACACTGATATGCAGTATACGGTACACCAATCAGCCACACCATTATGACCACACGCCTAATTATGTAGGTCCCCCTTCTGCAACCATAAGAGTACCGCACTGTGTGATCTGACAAATTTCTATCAGAACCAGCATTAGCCTTTTGGTAGGTCCTGAGCACTGCAGATCAATAACAACTACCAAGAACTGCAGTCGTCTAGACATCTCAATATGTCCCTTCTCACAGTTGCTCAAATCTGTACACTTTACCAATTTAGCTGGTTCCAACACATCAACTTAAAGGACAAAATGTTCCATTGCTGCCTAATATATCCCACCCACTTCCAGATGCCATTGAACGAGATATTGTAACTGTTGCTAGTGTGAAATGGACCAAATTGTAATATATAGGTGACTGGGCCAGAGCAGCTCCAAAACTGCAGCTCTTGTGAGATGTTCCTGTTCTGCAATGGTCAGGTTTTAACAAAAGTGGTTGAAGGAAGGAAAACCAGTGACTTGGTAACAGGGTTGTGGGCAGCCACTGCTCATTGATGCACATGTGGAGTGAAGGCTGGCCTATGTGGTCTGATCCAGTAAAGGTGTTGACAAGGTTGATGCTGGTTCTGATGGAAAGGGGGCGGGGGGCGGGGGATCTATACAATTTCAAGCAGGTGGTCAGAATGATATCACTAAACGGTATATGTTGTGTGTGGTTTGAGCAGGATTCAGTTCATGCTATTTATATGAAAGCAGATCAAATTCAGACGGTACTGTTTTACTGAAACACACTCAAATGAGACAGGAGAGTGAGAACCACACATATCACAGCCTGTAGATCTTATCAGTACTGTGCTTTAAATGAGTCAGCTGAAACCCAGATAAAGAAAATAAGCTACTGAGAGAAAGTGCAACTGTTTAATCAGTAGATAAGCAGCTTGTGCTGCAAATGTTTAGTTCAGTTTGTATATGAGTTTGATGAGCTGCTAGAAAAATTCCCATGGGCAACTAAGTAGAAAAATGCAATGTTGCTACTTTATGACAGAATAAACACCTAGAACAAGAACAACTTGTAACCCAATTATCCTTTTAGTTCATATTATTCAAATAATGACCTTAAACTTCTAAGTATCTAGGTTAATTTGCAATAAGAGGCAGGAGGCAGACGTGTGTCATTTAATTAAGGTATTAATTATAAATCATGAATAGTAATAAATCTACAGATATGTATGAAACAAGTCTTTAACTTCTATCCATTCGTTGTCTGTATAGCTCTTGAGGCCCTGAAGGAGGAGCTCAGGGCACAAAGTGTGGTATACCATGGATGGGGTGCCAACCCATCGCAGGGCATAGACACACTCTCAGACACACAATCGAACACTATGGGCAATTTGGAAAAACATCATGCTTCCCATGTCTTTGGATCGTGGGAGAAAACTGCAGTTCTTGGAGGAAACCTGACAAAAATAGGCAGAATGTTTACGTTCCATGCACACAGCCTGTGGTGAGATTCGGACCCCCAACCCTGAACATTCGAGGTAACCATGTTAACGCCTAAAACTATGCATAGGCACATGAAGATATTAAAACTCAAGAGTTAAACAGTGAGTACTTGGACGTAATCAGGAATGAAAAACATTGGACCTTTTAAAGTTGTTATTAGTCTGTTTGACTGAAAAACAAGTCGACCTATAAATAACAGAATCTAATCTGTTCTATCATTGTAAATACGAGAACTGAAAGTTCTGCTGCACTAATGAGTGAGGACGTAATGACTAAATAATTTCATTATTTATTGCAATAAATATGTACTTAGCAGTCCATGAAATTTATTTACCATTTAAAGGGGTATCTGGCTGCAGAACCCTTACTGTAATTTATTTGACAACTGCAGTAAAACTAAACGGCACGACATGCACGAGCGCAATGCAAGAGTGAAGAAAGTTAATTCTGAACCCATCAACAGGTCCTGTGATTGTTGACTCACAAAAATGTGAACAAATAAACCAGGTGGAATTTGGAAAAAGAGTTTAAATATGTTGGAATTTCAATGAATGCCTGATTATCAGCAAAAGCGTATTGTCTAAACTTGTTCACATCCGTGCATGTGTGTATTTTTTTTTTTGGTTATTATGACTGTGCATACTATGCATCACTGACCCGTGTGTTAACCAACTGCCCACTTTGGTGCGCAGAAAACTGACAGTCACACACTTGCACATACAAATTTACATACCGAACTCCTCTGTTTACTGGCAAAAAGACAAAAGACAGTTTTATTAGAATGTCATTATTCTTATTAATCTACAGGTGTGGATTTCTATACTGAAACAGTTTATTCAAAAACAATTTTATGCAAATTCATTGTAGTTTCATCTGCCTTCTGTACAGGGCTCCACAAAAAGCATTGCGTAATCTTCAATCTCCTGTTTCAACATGTGACTATGCAATGATTAGGCCACACAAGTCAACGGCAACAATGTCCCAGAAGAGCACAAAACCCAGACTCCAGGCATTCTCATGTTAAAAAGCACAGGATCCATCTTCGACTGCCCCTCATGGACATTCATGACTTCTCATTACCATCCGGATGGGTCTAATCCCATCACAGAGGGCTAAACTGAAAGGACGGGCTCGACAGAGACAGATCAGAAAGAAAGCTCTGGAAAAACCCCCGACTTTCTCAGAAACATTTCATGAACCATCCAACTTTTTCTTCTCTTTCTGCATCCCAACAGGAGGGATCTGCACGAGCTTCTCCAGCTGCACAAACAAAAGCAGGGAGTAGAAACAATGCATTGAGAAAAGGGGAGGAGGGGAACATGCAGACCCCGTGTGTCCTCTTTTCTACTTCTACTGCTTTACCTGCTCTTGCTTTTCAGGCTCTCTGCAGCCGAACCGCTGTAGTGGGACCACGAAGCTGCCGACAGCTTTAGACCACAAACTCCAGGGTCTGATATAGCACATACAGTCACAAATTCATCAGAAAATGCTTTATGACTCCATGCTTCAGCAACACCAGAGACGGCGTCCAAGCCTCTTTGCGGCCAGGAAAATGGAGAACATTATCACAGAGTGTGGGAAAGAACTAGACGCAAAGCATTTTTTATGCTAGCGTAGAGATTGCACCTGTTTTTCCTTCCCCTCAAACTGTAAAACTGTGGTCGCACAGATGGCAAGCTGTCAGGATACATGATGTTCGACTTGTTAACACAAACCATGAAGTGTCGCGAACATTTTAACTTTTAAGAAAAAGAGAACTGAGGGTATTTGACATTCACCCGTGATGACTCACTCAAAAAATTTCCACAAAGTAAAAAACCCACAACTTTTCAATCCGTCCATGTGGCACAACATTAGACTTTAGATTTCTGTTATGAAATTGAACAAAAACAAAACAAAAACTCAATCCGTTGTTTTATATCAGACATCAAAACTGAGCTACAACCGAGCTTAGTCACAGGCACATTAGGTAAACTGTAAACCTTCTTCAGTTTGTTCCTTTAAGGACCCCATTTCACCTTATATTATGTTCTTTATTATGCTTCTGTCATGGGCTTGCCATTGCTGACCATGTGATCCACACACTTGGGACAGGTTGCACCTCGTTGACGCAACCTGCCCATTTAATCCGAACTTGGACCGGCATTGCATCCCATTGGCTGGGGTTTGGGCATGGCTGGGATTCGAACCCGGGCCTTCCAAATAGCAGGCGAGCCACCTACCACTCATTTACATTTAGGCATTTTGGCAGACGCCCTTATCCAGAGCGACTTACATTTTTCTCTCATTATACATCCGAGCAGTTGAGGGTTAAGGGTTTTGATCAAGGGCCCAACAGGGACAAATTGGTGGTCATGGGATTTGAACCTGGGACCTTCCAAACCGTAGTCCAATGCCTCCAATGCCGTGTTTGACATATTATGTAGAACCATTGAAAGGTGGTATCAGGCAGATACAATTACAACCCCTTAAGGTGTTTTAAACTATTTTTTTTTACTCTCAAGGTGCTCTTATAAGTTTTATATAGAACCCAAAACAATAGTCTATAGGACTATAAAACTAAATAAATCTGTTGTAGCTAGCGAAGAACCTCTTTTCTAACCAAAGGAACCTTGAAAAACAATTTCCAATGATCTAAGAAACAGATTATCCAGGCTTTCTTTAAGGTAACCCGTTTTATTTAGAACCCTACATTAGTGAAGCTTCATATCAGAACCTTTTACAACTTGCACCCCTTTAGGAAGCTAGGGAAACTTTGCTTCAACACTGTTTTTGAAAAAAGCAAAACAAAAAACTTTTTTTTTTTTGTGTTAATCGATGGCGCATGCAGAAGTTCTTTAGATTGTTCGACTGCGGGAAGCAATAAGGTTTGCAGAACTATACAACAAGTGTTTCAGTGATGCATACAAATAGGACCATGAAAGGAATATAAGATGAATAACAAGATCAAAGTTTATTTGTTAAGCAAAAATAATTTATCTAATGTATAAATGTGGTTAACAGCAGAGACAGCGAGACCTTTGAAAGCAAGACCACTGAAGGCTCTCCCCTTTTTCTCATGAGTTGAAAATGTGGCCTGTCCTAAAATGGCTAAAGTTTTTCCCTAGCTAGATCCCTGTTCAGTAAATATTTATAAAGTTTTCCCCATGGAGCATGGGCTACATCTGTCTGCGGAAGCCAGACAAATTGTCCTGGGTGTCTGTACTGTATACAGCATAAATTTTAGGATGTGTTTTCAATGGTCCCCGTGCTAAATGAGCGCATGCTACTGTTTATAAGACGGATGTGTCAGACGGTCAGCATGAGACTGATAGGAAGAGACAGGCAGTTTGTGCTTTTGTGCGGGAGAACGGTGCTTGAGCTGAGACTGTTTCTGGCGTTCCTGGGACGCACCCATTTCTTGGCACTGAGGCCTGAGACAGCCACACTGCCGGCTGTGAGTTGTGACTTGCTGAGGAGCAGCTTCATGTAACAGAAGGCGTTTATTTCGCTGCAGCTGCCACACCCAGGGAAAAAACAGTGATTCTCAGTCCAGACATGCATGCTGGCATCAAAACCATCAAAGCAGCGAAAGCCTAATGGGTCTTGCACCACTTCAGACAATTAATATTAAGCAAACCACTATGATTGACCATGAAGACGATAATGAATGTTAGAGCTGCCATGGTTTTACAGATTCCTGCAGCTTCACAGCATATCAATTATCGTTATATAATGGACAGTAAGATAATGCGCTATGTATAACTATAATTACTGCATAACGCATGCTAGAAATGCACATAAATGTCTTCAGGCAATAATATGGTATTCCCATGCTTGGAAGAAAATTTCCATCACATTCAGGATTTATGTCTTTCTTTTGTTTCCAAAATTCTCATAGGACTGACTTGAGCTTTTAGACCTGAACTCCGGGAGAGAGAGAGATGGAGGAAGAGGAGTGAGAGAGGATAGCTCCTCCCACCACGTTACATGGATCCGCCCTTAACCTTTCGTGTGACCAAGCCCAAGAATCCCACACATCCAGTTCCCACCACTGCACTCCTCCTCCATTCGTTTATCCTTCCGCTCACTCGTACATTTGTTTATTTATTCGCCTGTTTATTTAGCCTTCTTTCTCATGCACTGGTTATAAGGATTTTTCAGACAAATAAGTGATCTGGTTACCTCATGTGACCTTGGACAGACCTGATCTTAAAAATCTAATTTTCCTCTGCAACAGTGTGTCTTCAGGGAAGAGTTGAAATGCAGGTTAATAAACATTGGTGGCCGTTTGCAACCACTTTCTGTAACTTGTGATTCTACTAAAAATGTGAGTAATCTGTCATGTGCTTAGTTTAACTTTAATCTTTAGTCTAACTCTCAGAAACAGACTATTCCCAAGTCATATACAGCAAACAACTAACAAATATTTGCCATGCTGTTTACTCTTCGCTAATCATTTTTCCCCTTGTTCACATTTATTTACCTTAATCAAACACTGTTATCTCAGTTGAGAGGTTGACCCAGTGACACAAATTCTGGGACATCCTCAACAAGAAATACTTAATTAGTCACTAAAGAAGGTGTGACCTACACCCGTGAAAAGTAATTTTTTTATCATAAACCATGCTTGAATTTTTTTTTTATAGTTATAATTCATGTTGAGTGTCCATGAAACAAGCTTCTGTTATCACATACATTACAGTAGCTAGAAACAGTATTTCCCTATCAGATTGTCTCTTTTACTCTCTCTTGACCTTGAGACAAAAAGAAAATCTTGTACGTTATACAGTACCTTTCAACACAACATCTCACATGGCCAGCAACTGTCATAAATAATACAGTGCAGCTTTACAACATGACACTGGAGACTCCTTCCAATAAAATGCTAAATGACTGAAAACCTCACCAACAAAAGCACAAACATTTTACTTGTAGCCCATCAGCAGAGATATAAACATTAATAAAATACTGTAATGAATAGTTTTATAAGATATTGCATTTATCAAGCATGTTATGCTACGCTGCCTGAGACGTATCGATATTCAAGTGTGACGTGAAACAATCCCCCCCCCCCCAATTAATCAGAGAGCTGAACTTTGCCAGACAGTGTGACATTTTATTCCTCTATCTGCAGCCGAACAGCACTGCTGATCCAAATCTTCAGGAAACACAACGTCCATGACCTTAATACGGATGAAAGCAGCAAGCATTCCTCATATTTGCTATGACATATTTACTTAGCGTAAGAGCTGTTACATGACAAAAGAACTGTATACAAAAGAACAGAAGGCAAACAGAAAAACTTTGTTTCCTCAGAGGATTAATCTAAAGAACACTTCAGGGTCATGGACAGACTGTTTTCCCCCAGAACTCTTCACCCCTATACAGGAGGAAAGTGGCTACTGTTTCCATAATCTAAATTTGAATATGTGGGATTGCACGAAAGCATCCTGTTCGAATGATTTTAATACATCAGTTGTAAGTGTATATTTTACATAATAACTTAAAGCATGTTTAAACGTTAATTTCTGCAACAGTTTAATTGGTTATAATTTCAAACAGAATGAAAAAAAAAAGATAAAGGACTTTAAAAGAAAAAAGGAAACATTTTGTTTTTTTTAATAACTAAGGGTTAATTACTTATTAGACGCGATCTATTTGCTTTTAAATATTACAGCTAAAGATTTTTACACAAAGGATCCTCATAAGTGTTCGTCTTTTCTCTAATAATGTCAGAACAGATGGGCAGGTCACAATGTTACAGTAGGATATTGACTCACATTGTCATATTCTGAATGACATTATATGTGACTTTGCAATAAGGGCCTTCTGTCTGTACACCCAGATGTTTCAGGCTCATCACAGTATTGGGTGTTTGGAGTTTGAGTACAGGGCATACCACAGTGTAATTCACAGCTGGGCTTCTCTATCGTTGATAGCCTGTGAATGTTCGTTGTCAGCAGTCGGCAGAGACGGCACTGGCGGCTTTTTTCGGCTCTAATGAAGCATAGAGTGACGTGAGGCAAACACAGACAGTAGACTTTAGATATTAAGCTGAAGAATACACCAAAGAATGACCTGCCAACGCCTAAATACGACACTCTGGCCATCAATAGAACCTCATTCAACACCTGATATTTCTGTCTTACTTCATCTGTCCTCTCCTGTCCTGCTGGCCTTTTGAACGGCTCTTATCATCACATCTCATTGTTTGCTTTTCTCTGCATCACATACACCCGAGTGTATTGTTTAAAAAATCAGCCGCAGATCTTTATGGGAAAAGCAAAGCTGCAAACTTAGCACATACACAAACACATTCTCCTCCAGAGTCTGTAATGGCCGGAAAGACGGATGAACACCTTTCATTGATGCAATGAGTATTTCCTCCTCCATATCAGCTTATCTGTAAACTAAAGAGAGGAATCTCGTACTAGAGGAACACCTCCCCCTCTCTTCCTCTGCCCTCTCACACTCTCTACACCCTCACATGCTGGGGTACCAGTGGAGAAGGATTAACATTGTGTGTCCAAGGTCACCTGTTTTGACTAGCTCTCCAACCATGAGTCTGAGTACTCATATCCAACATAGATCTTACTCAGAAATAAGCTCGGGTGAAAAGGGAGATGGAGACACCTGAGCTCTCAAAGACGCACAAACATTACATTGTCTCATTTCACAATATTCAATTGTTATGCCCGTCAAAACAGCACACAGGGGACCTGCTTGAGTCTGTAACACTTTTGTAATCAGCATTGATAGAGCAAAAGGTGTGGTTTTGGTGATGCTTTGTACTCCTTGGGAAAGTAGATAAAAAATAGAGATGTCCCCTCCTATTCTGAAACTGAAACGCTAGACTGGGTAATGGATCTAATTATCCAAACCTATCCATTAGGATATTTTATCACATGGATCTTGCACGCAAGCATCAGACATGACCTCGGGCACGTCTTTAGGGCACTTGTTTGAATTTATTCAACCAGATTACAACAAGTGGTAGAAGTGGTCACAATCAGTGGCTAAGGCTATGACAGATGGTTTTGGAATAAAATCATCAACTAAGTGAGCAAAAGCATTGTTAATATGATGTCAAACATCAGAATGTCATGAGGATGTCAGATTTACACTAGTAACAGGTACAGTATTAGCCAACACCCTCAGCTGTACCAAAATTATGAGAAGTAAATTTTTGCATATTAAAAAAAAACAAAAAACTATTATGGCATGGCATGAGATTTGAGAGCACTGGAGCGCTCAGAGAGTAGGATCGAACCCTGACACAAAGGTATAATAGATCCTTTGTCTTATTAATACATCCTTTAGGAACAATACAACCATTGCGGATGAGAAAAAAAACCCCGAAACTCCCAGTGCATGGATGAAGGGATGAAGGGGAGGGGATGGGAGCGTCTTTCATAGACTGAATAATGTAGAGCAGCGTCCTGCTATGTGTGTGTGTGTGTACATGTGTATGTATGAAGGGGTGCCACAGTCCATTCTGTTCATAAATGAGTGACTACAATAAACAGCGTGTAGTAAAGGACCCCCTTCTTAGACGGTTGATGTTTAACTGCGGACACGTTACACATTAAAGTGTTCACACATTAAAGGGCGCGTTCACACGTGGAGACATAAAATGCGCGCGATCCTTACAATAGCAGTTGATATAAACAATGTATCTGTTATATAATCAGTGTGAATATATATATAATAGATTCATTGTTTACATCAACTGGTGTAAACAATGAATCTATATAAATAATTGATGTGTCTATTGTAGTCTATGTTTTAATGCACATAGACTTAAAGGATATCATACACATCGTAGGTGTTTGTCAACAATAAAAACCCCGCGAAATATTGTTCCGCATTAATGATTCGCTCTAAAACATGTTCAAGCTCTCATGTCTGCTGTTATTATTATTATTGTTATTATTATTATAACAGTTTATAAGCGATGTATAAAACAGCACTCACCCCATGTGAGATGCCCGGCGCAGAGAAGAACACAGCGATCTGCTGAAACCTTACACGCTCCTCACCTACACAATTCAGTCAGTGAGTGATTTCAGTCCAAGTGATTTCCTGATTCCCGACAGCGACTCATACAATGAATCATAGACCCCGAAAAATCCCCCAAATAACACTACAAAAAAGTTCAGCTTAAGGGTTTAGTCAACTCCAGGAACAGCCGTCAGTAGTTACAACCGCAGGTTTTGTGTCAAAATGTGTGCAAATGAACAAATCCCTTGGGGAAAAATAGTTTATAGTCCTTCCTTAAAATAAAAAAATATATATATGTGTATATATATTACAATTCCACGCGTGAAACAGATGTTCTTAGGTGAAACTCCACGGACCAGGCGAGAGAAAGCTTTACTGCAGCTCACTCGGAAAACTGTCGGTCAGCTAGACATCAGGGAGGCGCAACACACACACACACACACATGCAGACAAAACACGCCCCACACACACACACACACACCTCCAGCTGCTGCGATCTGCTACCTGAACTAGCTTGTGTGTTCAGACTAATGATCATAGGGTGCCAAAAGTTATGCTACTCGAATATGTTGTTTTCAAGTAAAAGGTTAAAAATGTCGTTCTTTAAAGCGCTTTTATTGTCGGGTTTTATTTTCGCTCTCTTTCCCCCCAGGGTCCAAATGAGCTCCAGATGTTTTTCTTCTTTCTTTTCTCTCTCTCTCTCTCGTTTTTTCCCCGGTTGCTGTTCCGCCTCCTCCTTCACCTTCTCCTCTTCACTTCCTCCCTCAGCTCGTTTCCTTACTCAGTGTTCTGTTGTGTCTGTCTGGAGTTCCTTTTTTTTTGTTATTTGAAAATCAATAAAACATAAAGCAACACAAGGAAGAGCTGGACTTGGGGATGAACTCTGGTGTTCTTTTTGATAGGATTTCATTTGATCTCAGCGCAAAAAGTAATAATGCTCAAGTTCATCATATAGAGGATAAAATATACAATGATGTTTCAACTGTTGCTTAAAGTGGCTTAGTGGTTACCATTGCCACTTTGCACCTTCAGGATTTGGGTTCGATTCCCACCTTGGGTCTGTGTGCATGGAGTTTGCATGTTCTCCCCGTGCTTGGTGGGTTTTCTTCATGTGTGTGCTTGGTGGGTTTCCTTCATGCAGTGGCGGACTGGGACAATAATTCAGGCCGGGAATTTGACTCCACTCCCAGGCCACCTCTGCTGCTGCAGTCACCACCACCTTATTCATGTAATCTACTGGACTGATAAACTTGTAGGCTAACCCTATTATTGTAACAGGTAGACTACCAGATGCAATATAAATGAATTTAAAAAATAACCCTTAACAACTCACTAGGAATACACCATTTATACTACCAAACCAATGACAAATAGAAAATTGGCTTTTTAAAAGAGATAATAAGAGACACATTCACATGTTGAAATTTTACATTTTATGTATTTTCAGTGCTCAACTCTAGTATACCAAATGTACAGTATCAGAAACACAAACACAAATAAACTTAACAAAACCTATGACAGCGTAAGTAACAGATAACAATGTTTACTCAATTATGGCATTATGTGGAACAGACCAGTAAGAATAAACAGTAAGTAATTAGCACTACTAGTACACCGGCTTTCACTGTCTTCATCTTTCCCTGAATCCTTCTCTCTCTCACTCTGCACATCTAGTTGCTCACATCGTGTTCAATAATCTGTATTTATAATTGTGCAGCCATCAGTTGTATGTCCCCAAAATTACAGTCCTACTACTGATCTTATAAATCATAAAAAGCACATGTTGTTTAAAAAGTATAGGCTGCTGCCTGTATGCCTGCATGTTTAGTTTTGCTTATCTTAAACTTTACCTGAAGGTTCCTGCTCTGACTCTAACGCTGGACTGTCCACCACCTCTACTGTACCCCGCCTAGTGCCCGAAGTCTCCTGGGATAGGCTCCAGGTCCCCCGCGACCCTGAACACAGGATTAAGCGGTATAGAAGATAAATGAATGAATGTATTCTTTTCCATACCATCTACTTGATTTATTCATTCATTCATTCATTCATTTTCTATACCGCTTAATCCTGTGTTCAGGGTCGCGGGGGATATCCCAGGAGACTTCGGGCACTAGGCGGGGTACACCCTGGACAGGGTGCCAATCCATCGCAGGGCACACATACATACACACACTCACACACCCAATCACACACTACGGGCAATTTAGGAACGCCAATTAGCCTAACCTGCATATCTTTGGACTGTGGGAGGAAACCGGAGTACCCGGAGGAAACCCACCAAGCACGGGGAGAACATGCAAACTCCATGCACACAGAGACGGGAATCGAGCCTGGCCGGGGAATCGAACCCAGACCCTGGAGGTGCAAGGCGACAGTGCTAACCACTACACCACCGCGCCGCCCATTTTTATTTATTATATTAAAAATATGCTACATGTAGACGAAACGAGACTTGACACAGCACAGCAGTACTTACATATTGTAGCTCGTTTGTTGGTTTAATTTTATCTATTGTGATTATCTAAGTGATTTGGATGAAAGTGTTCGTCTGCCAAATTATTATAAATATAATGTAAATGTAATCTTGACCGACCTGTTCCCTTACTGGCGAACATGGCTGGGATTTTGCAGCAACTTGCTGCGTCTGCGGCCGGGGCTTTTTTCCTTTTTATACGCTCTCTCTCTGCTCCTCCTTTGCGTTTACGCTCCATTTTTTGAACGATTTAGTTAGATATACCCTGTCTCTGGATATAGCCAGATATCAGGCAGAGCGTCGCTGACGTTGGGTCATATGGGAGGTCATGTGGGGGGTCATGTGGGAGTGTAATTTTCCCTCCTGATCTTCTAATCTTCCCTTTCCATTGCCTGATTCGTAGATTGAGAGATCCGTCAATTAATTCATAGTTGCACACCAGCCTATCACATGCCAGGCTGATCATCTGCACAGCGGCAGCCGGCAGGCCAGAACGACCGTCAGGCCACCGGGAAATGTCCCGGTGCTCCCGATGGCCAGTCCACCCCTGCCTTCATGTGTGTGCTTGCTGGGTTTCCTCAATGTGTGTGTTTGGTGTGTTTCCTCAATGTGTGTGTTTGGTGTGTTTCCTCTGTTTCCTCCCAAAGACTTGCAGATTAGGCTAATTGGCCTTCATGTGTATGTATGAAGGGGTGCCACAGTCCATTCTGTACACAAATGAGTGGCTACAATAAACAGTGTGTAGCAATGGACCCCCCTTTTAGATTGCTGATGTTTAACTGCGGACATGTTACACATTAAAGGGCTTGTTCACACATGTGGACAATACATTGTGTGTGATTCTTATAATAGCAGTGATATAAACAATGTATATAATATATACATTGTTTATATAAACTGGTATAAGCAATGCATATTTATAGTTTAGATTAGGCTAATTTGCCTTCCCAAATTGCCCATAGTGTGTAAGTGTGTGTATGTGAGCCCTGCGATGGATTGGCACACCATCCAGGGTGTACCCCACCTCGTGCCTATAGTCTCCTGGGATAGGCTTAAGGTTCCCTGTGACCCTGTATACAGTATAAAGCAGTATGGACAATGAGTGAGAGTGAATGAGGCCAGGGGTAGCTCAGTGGTTAAGGCATTGGACTACGGTTCGGAAGATCCCAGGTTCAAACCCCACAACCACCAAGTTGCCACTGTTGGGCCGTTGAGCAAGGCCTTAACCCTCAACTGCTCAGATGTGTAATGAGATGAAAATGTAAGTCGCTCTGGATAAGAGCGTCTGCCAAATGCCTAAATGTAAATGAATGAGATGCAGCTGTAAGCAACGTGTTGCAGGTTAACCATCCTTCATTAATGCAATATAAGTTTACAAAACTCATGGAACCATTATGTGATGGTGTGTATGATGCACCAGGTGACTGCTTGTGCATGTATTCCTGCTTCATGTCCAGTTTTTCTGACTCCATAACCATGAACAAAACCAGGATAAAACAACGACCGGAAATGAATTTCTATTTCTTTCCTGAATTAATATTTTTACATTATGGATGACAGCAATATGGTGATTTAGTGATTAGCAATGTTGCTCCACAGTTTGGCTTTGTCTGTGTGTTCTCCCATTGCTTGGTGGAGTTCCTTTGCGTACTCCGGGCCAGGGGTAGCTCAGTGGTTAAGGCATTGGACTACGGTTCGGAAGATCCCAGGTTCAAACCCCACAACCACCAAGTTGCCACTGTTGGGCCCTTGAGCAAGGCCCTTAACCCTCAACTGCTCAGATGTATAATGAGATAAAAAAAAAATGTAAGTCGCTCTGGATAAGAGCGTCTGCCAAATGCCTAAATGTAAATGTAAATGTACTCCATAGTACGTATCTATGTAAATAATTGATGTGTCTATTGAAGTCTATGTTTTCATGCACATAGACTTACAGGATATCACACACATCGTAGATGTTTGTCAACAGTAAAACATACATGCATGACTGGCATTTCCAAATTTCCTGTAGTATACAGTATAATGAGTGGTGGCACGGTCGCTTTAACACTTTTGTGACCTCGAGGGTTCAGGTATGATTCCAGGACCCTGTCGTGTTCGACAGTTTGAAGACATGGCTAACTGGTGTACCAAATAGCTAGTAGTGTGTGAATTATCATGTCTTGAGATTAACTGGCACTCCTTCCAGAGTGTACCCCATCTTGTGCCCTAAGACTCCTGGCATAGGCTCCAGGCCCCCTGTATACAGGATAAAGCAGTATAGACTCTGACAATATATAATGTGTTTGTAAGTGTATGTACATGTGCCGTGCAATGGGTAGGCACTAAAGGGTGTAACCCACCTTGGGCAATAAGTTCCCTGGAATAGCCTCAAGCCCTGGACAACCCCTAAGACAACATAGCTATGGAAAAATTTATAACTGGCTTTATAGGTGACTGCTTGTCTGTTTGGGGTATTATATCTAGTCATGTGCTCGCATGGATTTCCAACACATTCTCCAGGTTCCTCTATACATAAACATCCTGGTAAGTGGATTCGCTATGATAAATTCCCCCTTACAACTGGGTTTCCTGGCATAGACTTCATAACCAAAAAAACAGTGAACAGGAGAAAGAAGCGACTAAAGATAAATGAATGAGGGAATGAATGTTATATTATTTTTTGCCCTTAAATTCACTTCATTTCACTCACTCACCCAGCTGTATACTGATTTCACTCAATCACTATACTGATTTATCCTGTATACAGGGTCCCAGGGGATCATAAAAAAGAAAATTAGGGAAATTAATATGAAATGTGTGAGAAAATACATGTAAATCGAAATGATCAGATTGTCCCTGAAGATCAAGGCAGATGGTGAGATGGTGAGATGAAAAACTCACTAAGATAGTAATAAGAAGAAATCTTGAGAGGAACTAGTAAATGACATTCATATTCATTAATATTTGTTTGAGTTTATATTCCAAGAAGTTAATCACTGCCTCTTGGGTTCTATGTAGGTGTCAATAAACTTCTAATTCAGTGTTTGTGGTTTTCTGTGCCACTTTAGTCTGTAATTCCCCCTGCTTCTCACGATATTTGAACAAATGTCAGCAATACTGGAATGTTTTGGGACTTTCAATACAGTGCATATAAATGCAACATATAATACATGAAGATATTTTAGGAGAGTTTCAGCTACAGTAATATTAATTTTTATTGTCGAATACCTATTTTTTTTCCAACATGTAATTTCAGGTAATGACTGTATACCTGGGACTGTCCCCAAAATTAAGAAGTAACCAAAGGAAAATTGTAATGACATGCACATTGTTCATAATAATTCTCAGTATTCATATAAAAAGTTTAAAAGTCTCATAAGTTTCATAAGTCTCAGAAGGGACTGAGATAAATTCATCTGAAATTGAACCAAATCTGCCCACACTGATTTGTCATATCAGTTCAGGCTTGATCTTATGACAAATTCACCTAGGTGTTTTTGTGATATATGCACATGTGTGTTCATGTTTTTTTGTTTCAGTGTTTTGGTTTTCATACATGTCAAAGCAGCCACTTTGTTATCTTTATGTAATTACTGTAATCCTTTGTGGGTTTTTTTTCTTTTCTTTGTCACTCTGCTTGGCCTCAGGTGTGCTCAGGGCGGCCCGAGCTTGTTTCTTATTAGAGTTGTGTTACATCGTGCTCTGTCATGAAGAAGCAGGCCATGACACACTGCACAGTAAAATCTAACCACACAATCGTGACAAGGCTCTGTTAATGAATGTCAGATGCATGCTCTGGGATGAGTACCACGATAGGGGTCTCACTTTGGTTTTGACGCTCGTGATTTGATTTTCAACATGTGAACTGACAAGTGCAGCAGAATAGTTAACCGTAAATTGGTACAGTTACGTATTTGTAGGTTGAGCAATCATTCTGGTAAAACCTTTCAACGAGATGATGTCATATCTGTGACTAAGTAAGAAACAACGATCATGGCTGTGTTTCTCTTCAGCTGGCTTTAGAGCATGAAACAATGTGACTTTTTTCGTTTTATGTAAATCGTGATCTTCAAAAAGTATTTGCTATGAGAAACAGACCATCCTGCTCTGGTTTGTTTCGTATTCAAGTCCGGCATTTTTCTCTGCTTTAAAGGAGGGGTCAGGAAGCATGACCTCACTTCCTGCGAGCATGTCTCCCACAGGCACAGCATTGTCTATGAGAATGTGTTAGGACTTCTGGGACACCCACACATCTGGCAGCTGTTTTGAGGCCCAGACATTTCAATCCTCAGGAAGGAAGGTCCCTAACATACTGGGTGCTGTGGAAGCATACATCCATTTAGAGCCATTTTCTGTAAAATACAGTACATACTTATTATCTTAATGGAAATTCCAGCACAGTTGTCATCTTAACAGTGAGGGGCTGTTCTGAACGTGGTCGGGCTGCCGCAGGTTGGTTTCCACCACCATGTTTCCTCTAACTGCATATGGCCTTGTTTTATGTGGCTTGTGCTTCCCTTATCGTGCCATCCTCTACACTGTAAAGATTCTTTATATATATTGCGGCTGGCATTGCGTGGTCGTTTTTAACGTGGGGGAAATGACATGCATCATTTCGGAATCAGTTGCTACCAATTTAAGAGGTGGTTCTGTCAAATACAAATATCAAATTAAAGCATCAAAACACCAGTCTGATTATTTCAGATACCCACGTCATATATGTAATACTTAAATGAAAAATATTAGTATTTTCCCCCTAAGCAAATGAGATAAATTTCCATCACTTAAATCAGAATTGAACAGATTTTTGACAGAATTTTTACCACAGTGCTAATGAGTTCTTGGTTTGAAAATGTTGACTTTTCTTTTGTCAGAATTGATGAATTGTCTATTACATAAACGCTCACAATTTTTTATTATATTAACGTGCTTGTTCAAATATGTTATTATTTCTATAGTAACAACCTATTCAGGAACTTGGACAGTATATTTTGCATATATTGGTATTATTTGAGTATTTACTGTTATGGTGATGTTTTCTGTCACAAGATTTACTTTATTTAACATAAAGAAGAACTCTCCATTGTCAGAATGCACAGTTAGTAGGTTTTCCAGCAATCTTCAGGACTAACATGACAATCTGAGTTTTATTGTCTAAATACCTCAAAAGAGAGAAAAAAAGAGAGCCTAATGCATTTAGCAGATGTTCCACAACATATTTTTATTAAATTCATACATTACAAAACAAAGAGAGAAGATAATAAATAGCCATCACTAAAGATGTTCGTAGACAGTCTGGTAGTTTTTGGCACAGAATGCAACCATAAATCTCTTGCTCTCACCGGAAGCAGCAGACTGAAATACCACTACGTACTGTAATATGGTTGAGGTGGAATTTTCACAACTTCACAAGCAGCTACAGCTGAAATGAAAAAATGCAGAAATGTTTAACCTTTGTTGTTTGTTTCCAAGATTCTCTCAGATAACTGGCAAGATTTCATCAATTGTGGCCTGCTGAATGTACAATATACACGGGGGGAGACAGGAGTCAGATCATCTGCAGCTGAATAAGAAAAAAACAGTAATAGTTTTAGTAAAATGGCACATAGAAGTGATTTAGGATATTGAAAATAATACATACCTTTTGTACATAATGAAATCAATATAAGAAAAAGGGTGCAATTCTATACTTGTTTTTTTTTTTAATAACACAATATCATACTTTACATGTGTTTTTACATTGAGGTAAACAGTGTACTCAACACTGCTTCAACTGTATTGTCCTTTCACTTCTGTAAGCTGTTGGCCATCTGACAGTCACTATAGCGTGCTAGACTATAGTAGATCAGACTATAGTAATCTGGTTGTTTTTCACCTCATTTCCTCAATCTTAAATTTTGATTAAAATAACACCATACATGGCATCAACTGTTTTAGCAAAGAAGCATACGTGCAACTGGAGCTAATGCTTGGCAACATTATATAATTCTAGCTTAACTGTTCTTTGCTAAACTTCTTTGCTAGTTGGCCTGTTATTTATTTATTTATTTATTTTTTTAGTTGAGTACCTACAGTAATTTACACTGTAGCTTACTTTCTCCATGGTTTTCAGGACAGAAACACATTCTCTTTTGTGGTTGATTTTAGCAGTTGTGTAATTTGCTGTTTTTAAGGGGAACTGAAATGAAATCCTCAAATAAACACATTTCAGATATTTTTGTTAAAGGTTATTGTCCATTTTATTTTCTGTTTTCTTACAGGGACATTACAATAAGAATGATATAAATAATAATTCCTAGGTTCTAACTCTACTGATGAAAAAAATACTGTAAATTACCAGAAATTTCTTTGTAGACTGAAGAGATGAGAATGGCTGTGCCTACTTTTAGTATAGTTTGGGTCCGCTCTGGGAATTATTATCGCTCTGTATACGTTTTCTCCCATCTTTTGCTGAACATTTTTATTATTATCATTTATTTATTTAGTTATTATTATTATAATTTTTTTTTTTACATAGTACCTAAACGCAACATTTCGAAACAGTGGGTTCTATACTTTTCTAAAAAAATTAATAAATAAAAAAGCCCCTAAACCATTCATCAGTATTTTAATCTAACATACTTCTTTTAAGCTTTGGAAAGTTCTCGTAAATTAACGTTAGAACTCAAAAGGGAACGAGGACATACGCACGCATGATACCTGATACTGTACATCACACAGAGAAATCCCTTGTTGCCTATTTGATGCATTTTCAAAGCAGAGGAACTAAATCACTGATCATTTCCTCTCAGACAAGAGAGGAGAACAGCACAAGCTGTGTTCCTCTTTCTGCCAAGTGAATTTTTAGAACATTTCATGTATTCTCCAGTATCATGTGCTTTGCTATCATGTGATTTAGTCAAAGCCTGTTATTATTATTATAACTTTTATTATTATTTCCTTAACTTGTCAGAATGAGTAATAGGTGCTGGAGTAACCTTTTTGAATGATTTTTCTCTAAGTAAGTGTACAAATGTATAAACAGCTGGGTTCAGAAATTTTTTTTATTTTGTGTCCATAAATTGAATATGAGCTTAAAAGTATGCCTGTACTCTTTATGTTCATTTATCCTGTTACAAGAAACAGGGGTGTGTTTTTCTGTCACATGATGCCAGTGTTTGTTTTTCAGTTATAATTTACACCTACACAGGATTGAGGACACTCCCTTTCAATGTCATTGACGTGTTACAACTCCTGCAAATGTTTAGTTTTTAAAATAAAATGGTATTTTCCCCCCTTAAACACTGGGAGTAATTCTACAAGAAAAAAAATCAAGCTTCTCAATTATTGGTACTAATTTGTCTATAAATAGCAAAATGCAAGTTATCTTACATACCAAGCTTAAAACAATATTATTAGCAATGTTGCCTTATGTATGAGGTAAAGCCTCCTGTGGAAAACCTGAATACATGCACATTCCCCCTTCTACGATATTTAAAACTGCAATATATGTTTTTCATTTTATGAAATTCATGTAAACATTTCTAAGATTCTACTTTTCACTCAGAATGTAATATAGTAGACATAAGAACATAGAAGCATTTTCATCAGTGCCCCATTGCACATTTGTTTTTAATACTATCTGATATAATTATTTAGCTTAGATTTCAAAGAGTAAAACTAATTGAGTTGGTATAATAATCAATGTTAAAAATAAACATTTCAGTTCCTGGGTAAAATATTCTATTCAAATTACTTTCCTAAAGGGTGCCAATAGTTCCTTTTCAGTTCCACAGTTCTTTTCAAAATACTGTTAGCTTGTAAAAATCTCACCTTACCTCTGTCAAAGCTTAAACTTGATATTTATCTACAGAGTATGTTCAGTCAACTGAAGTTGCTGCTTTGTTGGTTGTAGGGGTGATGAGGGTGGTGGTGGGGGGGGGGGGGGGCTTTATAAAGTGTTTAAGCGGTCTTGTAATGTTATTCTACTCTTTACACCCTTTCCTGGGAGATTAAATAGAGGCGTCTGGTGTCAAGATGGCTGATCTCTGTTCCTCACTAATCATCCATTAGTGGCTTAAGTGTCAGTCTAGCCACATATGTCGAAAAGCTCGCAGGTAATTTTCCAGAGGTGACCCTTTCCACACCTACCACGGCTTACCTATTATCACCTCTTCCTTTCCTCGTCTGAGGCCCGGCTTTTCTCAGTTTAAGTGTTGTCTGGACATTATCATCCCCAGCATGACTGTGACCTCTGACTGGAGGTTTATTTGTCAATCAGAGTCTGCGAGCTCTTCCTAGAAGATGTTTATCAATTCTTCACGAGTCCGCCTAGGTTTAGATTCAAATGTCTCTTAAGAGAATTGTGGTTAAATTATTGACATTTTTAGAGGTTCGGCTCTCTCACAGGGCTTTAGAGTTCCCAAATCATTACTCTGAGGGCAGAAAAAAAAACTGTTCCCATGCTCTAATGTGTATATTTGCGTCTTCATTTATTGCCTTGTATGTATGTGTGTTCTTAGTGTTGGGTTTCATTCTGAAAAGCCCAATCCTCCTGTTCAGGCATAGAATGTGTGTGTCTGTGTATGTGAAAGAGATAGAGGGTAGCTTGAGCCTCCAAAGTGCTCTCCTTAATGAAACACAGGATGGACAGGAGGGCATGAGTTCAGTGACTTCCTGGAGATTAGGCTTTTATTTACAGAACAGATTTTAAAACCTCTTAACAAAAAACACGTCCTAACGTGAACATCCCGTATTTTTGCTAGCATATCAATATCTATTTCAGCAATCCGACCATGACCTGTAACACGTTTTAACACGAATTGGAACTCTTTAGTTTTCACTTACATGCAATCAGCTCATTTTATGCTGGGATTTCCAACATGTTCTTAATGAAGACAAGTAGCCTCCTCTAACGAAAGCTGACATGACCCTATGTCTTGTTGAAAGAAAAATTGGAGTAAGAACAATAGACATATGGGTGGGGTAAGAGGGACTCCATCACTGCTGCTGATATTTAATCTTGGAAAACTCAGAAGGGGGCAAATTTGAAATCTGTTGTTTTGACCTGAAACCATATGGTGACCATCCTGAATCACTTGGAAACCTAACACTGACAGACGGTAATCGTGTGACTGGTGTCAGATCAAAGAAGAGTACCTGTGTTCTGTCTTCGTGTGCGGGTGTACAGGGCGTTTTAGTAAAATTGGATTACTACTCCTTCAAATTGGTCATGTCAAAGTTTTTTTCCAGAGATTTTCAACCATAGGGATGGTTGACCCTCGTCTGAATGCTGATGCTAATCTTTAGAAAATTGTATGACAATTGGATTTAGCCTATTTTCTAATTTTTAACCAGTCATTCATTCTCTATACCACTTATGCTATACAGGTCATGTGATTTCTGGAGCCAATCCCAGGGGATTTGGAGGACTAGGTGGGGCCAAGAGCAATTTGTATCCCCAAGCCTAATCTCTATGTCTTTGGACTGTGGGAGGAAACCAGACTACTTGGAAGAAACCCACTAAACACTGGGAGAATGGGTAAACTCCATGCGAACAGACCTGAGGTGTGAACTGACCCCCTGACCCTGGAGGTGCAAGACCACAGTGCTAACCCTTATACCAATATGCTGCCATAATTTTTTTTTATTTTGTAAACAAAAACGTTTTTAAAAAACATAACCATAATATACTTATAATAAGTAATATTATAAGTAATATAATCATAAGTAATACTTATGGTCTCATTCATACCAGTTCACAGGTATCGGCAAGACTCAGTTAAAAACTTCCAAAAGCAAAGATAAGAGATTATTTAACATTTTTCTTATAACTTTGTTCTTATGAAATGAACCAAAATGCAACCAAATGACTTTAGTATATGTTTACAGTTGAAGCCAAATTAACACTTAACACCAAATTAAAGGGCAACCAGTGAATCTGTCATACTGAATCGGAGCATTTAATTATGTTTTTATGATATGGTTCAGTTTCAATTGTCCCATGAGAGAAATATCAATAGTGCACAGGTTCGTCCTTATCTACCTTTATCCTAAGATTAAAAATGTCTATCCTTATGGGTGTTGTCTCTTTCAGGATGTTTCCCCTATCCACAAGACATGACGATTCAGTGAATGGTTTGATGAGGATGAAAAGGATGTTAATTGTATGCTACGGTTTTTAGAGATTCAAAGCAAAGCAAGTAAATATTTATAAAAGATTTTGGAGTGATGTGCTAGGCAACGCTTTGAATCATGAAAACATCAACTGACATTTTGGAGGTAAATGTTGTTCCACGTTGCGCTCATACCATTCCAGAGACTTGTAATAAAATCTGTGCAAAGGCAGACTGAAGCTGACACAAATTATACTTCTAAAATGAATGATTTTTGGAAATGAAACCTGTTTTCACATAAACTAGATATGACTCATTAAAAGGGAATATTTATTGAAGTAATATAAAGCAATATAATAGCTCATCACAATTTTTTAATAGTATTGAGTATTGAGTTATATCGTATTATATTTTTCATGTCTGCATGAAAACATGTCATGGCTTACTGCTATTATTTTTATACAAAAAGTAAGAAATACTAATATTTGGGATATGCATTTATGGGAAAATAATCAACAACACTGTGGTGCGGCTCGACATAAAGCAGAGTTACTGGCACTCAAACAAAGTTGATTATTTCCCTTAACATCCCAAAGTGTCTTGTTCTTCTTACTCCACAGTGGTTTGTAACTGATACCATTTTCATTTCTTTGAAATAAACCACTTTACTAGTTCATAACTATGTGTACTGCTGTGCTGCAAAACAATTAGTTCCTGTTTCAGCTGAATTATAGCAGCTATAAATAGTTCTTCTGTTGTCTCTCTTAATGTTAATAATAAGACACTAAAGTCCTGCATGTAGTCAACAGTCAAGAGTAATTTCTATATTATTATTATTTATAATAATTTTTTATAATAATTATTATTTTTTATTTTAAGCACATGATATGTGTAATCTAGTATCTCCAACAGTGGGCAAGTTAGACTCCTTCTAAATATAAAAAATGCATGAAAATATATGAAAATGACTGTGATGATGCTGTTAGGTGTTTCAGCACAATAACGCACAACATATCAATATTAAACAGAATCTCAGCACAAATTGTCATCGAGCTTAAGGAGAGTCAGGAGGAAAGGGGGAGTGATGTCGGGAGGAATGGACGAAGGATGTGGAATGAACATCCGGATGGATGAGTGTGCAAAGGGGGCAAAGAGAGGAGGGAGAAAAGAGGAAGTGCAGTGAAGTAGATCAACCAAGGGTGAAACAAGCTGTATTAGAGCAGGTCATGCATACGACTTTCAGGGTCTACAGTGTACAAACTTTTAATGTGAACGTGTTTAGTATGAACTCTGTTTTGAAGTGGTTGTGGGGGATGGTTTGCTTTTGAAAAAAAACTTGTTTTCTTTTCTTTCTTTTTTTTTCTTACTACGTGCTCGTGAGCACACAAAGGCTTATGTGTTCAAACGAACACTCTTGTGCGTTTTATCAGTCGCTCTTCACATTCCTTTGGGGCAGAGAGCTGATTCAGAGGTCAATATTAGGGGTCATCTGATAATATGGAATATGGTTGTTCATCAGAAGGGGGCTTTCATGTGTCCACCTGCTAACATAACCCATCTACCTCCCACTGCATACATGCACGCACGCAATGCTCACACGGAATAGCAGTGTGAAGATTGATGAACACACAGGATAAAAAGGACCCAAACATGGTATGGAGGTGAGGGGAGAAACCAGATGGCAGCCTGATGTCACTCAGTGGTCCATGGCTGTTAAGGGAGGGAGAGGAAATTAATGATAAGGTGAAGAGGGAAGTGTCTACAGATCAAGCCTTATTATATTTAACAAAGCTGTGATGATCCTTAGAGTTTCGTGACTCCTTTTACTGAAAAAAAAAAAAGACTCAGCCTGAATAGAGTGTGTTGTTAGTATCATAAAATAATAAAGAGGAGAGTCAGGAGATGACAGGACGGCAAAGAGCCTCTAAAAGTCACACTTTTCTTATACAGGCGTTCAGGATCCCCTAGGCTAGACAGCCAGACAGGGAAATGAGACTCTGTGGTCCTTCAGTGTCGTCTGCTATATTTCCTGTCAGTTTATGATAAATATGTGAGAAAGTGAAATTTCCCATGAAGCCTGTAACTTGTGAGCTTTTTCATATTGAGAAGGAACAAGCTGTCATGTTACAAAACTTATTCACATACAAATAAAAAAACACTAAATCTTGGTTTTGTCATAATGTAGTGTTATTGGTTCTTATACCAAAAACAATAAATAAATATTTCAGAAAAACTATTTGAGGTGGTTATACTGTATGAGTAAGCACATGAAAAAAAAAAGAATATGTGGTCAAGATGGTGTTAGGTGCACAGTGCATGTGTGTGAAAAAAACACACAAGCAAACAAACAAGCAAAAGAAAAAGAAAAAAACCCAGCCCTACATCTGAATATAAATCAATCTTGCTAAATCACACAAGGTAAAATATACCTGCGGAAAATAAATGGAAAAAACCCAGAATGACCTCACATGACCTAAATGCGTAAAACATCGCATGTGAATCAAGGGATTACCCTCACGAAGTACGTGCCTTTTCTATAAGGGGTAGCACTGCGTCATGAGGGCAAAAGTTTAAAATCTTTTACCACATGTTGACTTTCCATTCTTCATTTTATACTCTCTGTGGACACCTAAACTCTACATTTGCTCAAATTGTTCTGCAATAAAGCTCCACCCGCTGCTTCCGATTAAACCCTTCATCATGGTGAGGTTGCTAATTGTGTGTTTTTAAAAAAATTTTTGTAGAAATTTGATACTCACAATTCACAAATTGTCTTTGCCTTGTCTTTTAAAAATCATCCCGATTGCTTAAATAAAAGAGTATTTAAAAAAATGTTTTCATAATATATGATTTACAGTTCTCTGGAAGGAGAGAAGAGTGTCATTGTGACTGACATTGAATTTAGTCTAATAGGGCATGGAAGGAGCCCTGGAAAAGTTTGTGGTAAATGTTGATACAGCTGCAGTATGACCTCATCGGCTGTAGCGAATCAAAACTCAAATAACATGGCAGTCAGAGCCAATTAAGTGAGCAATAAGGCTAATGATTAAAGGAGGAATTATGGACAGTGATTGAGACGAGAGTTTAATATCCGAACGTTTGGCATTTATAACCAGCATGACACTCAGAAATGAGGTAAGCGACATCATGCCAAGAAACACAAAGGCCAAGAAAGAATTAAAGTGCAAAGCTTGGTAGTTTAACAAGGCTTGATTTCTAGAGCGCTTTTCTTCCCCTCACTCAAGACTGCAGCCACATTTAGGCATCCTGGACAGACGATGACGGATGGCTTAAGCATGTGGTTGTCCTTTGGCCTGTCCACTTGAGGATTTGCTATGTGTCATAGAGTCAAGCAGAGATGGCTGCCCCAAATGTCCTTGTCTGCAACCGAGGCTTTTGCAGGATAACGAGGACAGAGTTCTTATCCTCTAGTCTGTCGGCTTATGCCTGTAGACTGCAGGAAGTTGTGTGCGTTGAACTATGCAATCAAAGTGGAGAAACAAGGGAATGACAAGAGCTCTCAGAATACTGATCAGAATCGAGCCATGACATGATAATCGGTAAGGAAGCCACATCAAATGATACTGCATAGTGAAGATAAACATTTTATTCTTCAGAGGTTTATCACACACAAAAATTGATAAGATGTTGGCATGACAAAGATCAAAGTTTCCTATGCGATTTAAAATCAGATATTTATTCATGACCATGTGCAAACTATGCACACTTAAAGGTGTAAATAAGTTCAGTTCAGTAAGTGTACTTTGTGGAAATACATATCCTAAAAAATATAGGTTTGAAAACATGTGTATTGTCAAATTATATTATGGGTGTACTATTAGCTATGGGCAACTGACTGCACTCAGACCAAAGGGGCTGAATAATTACGCACACCCCACTTTTCAGTTATTTATTTGTAAAAAATGTTTGGAATCATGTATGATTTTCGTTCCACTTCTCATGTGTTGATTCCTGTTTGTGGCTGTAATGTGACAAAATGTAGAAAAGTTCAAGGGGGCCGAATACTTTTGCAAGCCACTGTATATATATATATATATATATATATATATATATATATATAGCTTTACAAGCTTATTTATACATTTGTTCAGTAATTGTTAGCAACTGCTTCATCCTGGTTAGGACAGTTTTAGATTCTTAGTGTGTGCCAAGAACACGGAGCATGACTAGGGAATATTTACTGGATGGAGGGCAAATCTATCACACAGCTCCACACAAATCCTTTTTCATACCTGGGGCCAGTGGCGGTTCTACACTGAATTGCTCCCTGGGCGAGACTCTCTCCCGCCCCCCCCCCCCCTCAAAAAAAAAAAAAAAAAAATTAAAAATAAAAAACTGCACCTTTTGTACACACCACAAGTTTTATTAAACTACTCATATCTTAAATAAATATACTGTGTACAAACAAATATTATATAAATATATAATTAATATAGAACAAATCACACTAAAGAAAAATAACTTATTTCCTTCACTGCAGAACAGAAACCACAAACTGAAACTAAAATCTGACATTTTTGGCCTTTCTAGATGCAAAGTCATCAATAATTGCATCATATGAGATATGCTCCCCTATTGCATGATTTATGCTTATGACAGCAAGGCCAGTGAGCCGTTCCTGAGACGTGGTTGACCTCAGGTATGTCTTGATTAACCTGAGTTTGGAAAAAGCTCCTCTCTGCTTGAGTTACAGGCACTGCATGACAGTATGAGAGCATGAGAGCAGTCCAAACGTTGGGGTAGATCTCAGATAGATCCTTATCATGCATAGAAGTTATAAGCTCAAAGAGGCTCATGGTTTTTGATGGCAGTCATTAGACACTTTATTAATCTAATATAATCTAATCTAAGGGAGGCACAATTAGCTCCTTGGTTAATTTACTGCCTCAAATTATATGCTTTGTCACGTAGCAGAGTTATAGCAAATGGAAAATGTCTTTTAAACTATCTACACATATGTAAATTAAACTGGCTATTTACAGTATACTGTAAATATATTGTAAATATATTGGCTATAGCCAACATTAACATAATAAACAATGGAAATAAATAACTGTACAGTCTTGCTGCAAAGCATAATTTTGTGATTACATTTTGTGGTATTTAATAGAAACCATTAGAATTACTTTGATGGTTTGTAAATTAGGCCTTTATTTTGTGTGTGTGTTTTTAGCAAGGTAAGCATAGCAAGCATCATAAGCAAGAAGTCTAACAAACCTAAGAGTTAACGTTATACCACTAATTAACATGATGACATGAATAACTTAATCATACAGAGAGAACATTGTTGTATACCTTTATCTTTTATACGTTTCTCCTCATCTTCTTTTCTTTTGTTTCTAAATTGGGCCCCTGACAGCTTTGGCCTTTTTCTCTCCATCGCTGTGTTTACTTTATAATCGACGATTCGACAATTCGACAGATTTCCCCCAACGCTGTCACTCACGACCAGAAGTCAAGACTAAACCAATTCACCTCCACAGCATCATCGCTTTTATTATCTATTGTTATTTGCCATTTCACACAATTAAATAAATGAAAAAAAGAATTATGAAAAATTGAAAAATTACTGGTGTGTGTTTATAATATTTTGAATGAAATGTGCGTTATTTGTAAGAAAGTCAGGTAGACATAATTTACTGTAGTCCCCTTCCTGTCCGCTTCATTTGGGAGAGGTGAACTGTACTCTTCATTCTCTCTCCTCTCCTCTCGCTCCCCTCTCCGCTCCCGCCCCCGGTCCCATCATCCCCTCTCCTCTCCGCTCAACCCCCCCCCCACACACACACTCATCCCGGTCTTCTCCGCTCGCTCAGCTTCTGTGCGGCTCATTCAGGGGCGGCGCGGTCGCAGGTATCACAGATAATAGAAAACCGCTTAGTGGCAAAGATTATTATTTTTTACTCCAGGTTCGTGTGCCGCCTCCCCCGTGACATAAAAACAATGCCGCCCTGGGCGGCTGCCCACTTCGCCCTACCCTAAAACCGCCACTGCCTGGGGAAATTTAGCACCACTACCGCCAGGCATGGTATTTTGACAGTGGAAGGAAACAAGAGAACCTGAAAGAAACCCCCAGGGAAACAGGTAATATGTAAAATGTCACACAGGCAATAAAGTGAGCTCTGGATCAAGCTAGGGAGCCTGGAGCCTGAATTCTACTCATTGTACCAACATGCCATTTTTTAGCCTAATTTGTTAGCAATAAGCAACTGTAGTGATATATATTCATAAAGAGAAAGAAAAAAAATCGTACAATATATTTATGTGAGATGAAAATGGACAAAGGCCATTCAAACTCTCATCAAAACATCAACGTCCCCCTACATGTCCCCCAAATCACTCCCAAATTTAGGTGTACTAGTATATCAGAATTTTTATAGCATATGGTGGCCCTAAAACTTAAAAGGTTTTTCATAAGAATGCAAAGAAGGCCTACAGGGCCTAGGAATTTGTGGCACGCCTCTCACCATTGACATTGCTTTTATAAGGTAGTAAGTTCATTGGGAGAAAGGGAGAAATTGTCCCGAGGCTAGGAAATTGCACTGTGAAATTGCCTCCCAAGGAATCATGGGAATTTCCCTTAGTGTAGGCCTGAGGGTGAGTGGAAGAAAACAAAGGATTAAAGCTGCTTTTGACATTGTAATGCTGTCAGATTCAACAAGTGCAGGGTCTTCCCAACAAGCAAGTATGCAATTCGTATTGTGTCTATGTGTGTCTTGGTGTGGAAAACTCCTGGGAGTACAATTCTATTTTTTATGGCTATGAACCAAAGAGCTAAACTGGAGAAAGTCCAGAGTTTATCTTTTAAAGTCAAAGTTTGGCAATGATGCAGCTGTGAGAAAGATTGCTCCAGAAAATGAGGAATATCACTGAACAAAAGGCCAGGGTGCAAGACAGACAGCGAAAGAAAGAAAGAGAAACAGAGAGAGAGAGAGAGATGCTTTTAATCATTAGCTCACATGAGTCCTGACATGCTGGTCTGTGGGGGTGCTAACTGAAAGCAGATTGCACCTAATGGACCAACACTTGATGGTGAAACAGTAGAGACTAAACCGGTGATGTTTGGTCATTATGCATAAAGTCTTGTGCAATGAGTGCTGACAATTACTTTTAAAATTCAGAGGAAAAGACACGCTTACTGTATATGAAAATTGCCATATGATTCATTTGAACACTTCCTACTGAACACTTTACTTTATCCTCTAGCTAAATCTGTCTCACATGCTTATCTGGTCAACTCGAGAGCTTTAGAAATAACTGATGGTAAGCCAAGGGAATCTTTAATCTGTCTCTGAACACACACACACTATACAGGCTAAAGAGGACTGCTTGACCCCCCTCTAGTCTCCTGCTGTGCCGTGGGTCAATGCCAGAGGCATGAGGGTGCACTCAGGTCCTCTGCTATCATGTAACAGTCTTTTAACTCTCCAGAGCTTAACACGGTGAGGAAAATGAATCTTTCAGAAGCGTATGTAACTCAAATGCACAAGACTATCGGGAAGGCAAAAAGACCTCCAACTCTTTTTGATTTGGAAGTCAATTGATTTAATGGCTTCAGTGAAATATGGCCCGTTCCCTGTCCTCGGACCACAGTCTCCCGACGGGTCCCTCTCCAGTTCCTCAAGCTCCTTGAATAAGCTTGAGATTCCAGGAAAGCTGGAGCGGAGTACTCGGGTTCTATAAATCAGCCGCCCCTTGGGTCAAGTGAACGGAGACACAGAGTCCCTCTATCTTTCTTTCTCTACACAATGTTGAAAGTGGTGGTGTGGGAGTGGTGGTAGGGGTAAATGCATTAGACGTTCACAGAGAGCTTTCCCCAGGTGTCCTCTCAGCTTGCAGTGTCTCAGAGCTTGCTGAGAGGCTTTACAGCTACGGCGTTGTCAGCGTTCAGCTACTTCAAACGTGTGCCATTAGAGCCAGCATGTGTGCGGCTCACAGCACTTCTCGCACTTTACTGCCTGCAATCAAAACGAGAGAGAGAGAGAGAGATGAGTCCGACTTTGTCTCTGGTTTGTCTCAGAGCACTGACAAGAAGGAGGGGCGAACAAGCTCACAGACTAAATGGACTGAATATATGCTTTCATATACAAGTATGACTCAATCATATAATATATGTGCAGCTTTATTGTGATCCGTACTGATTTCTTTAATTGCCTGCAGGCAGTGTGATTAATAGTCTGTCTGTGCTTGAGGCTCACTGTAATCGTTTTGTAAGCACCAAGCCTAGGTGACTCAAAAACCTGTCTGTACTTGCACATTATACACAACATAGGCAATTAATAGGGGTGCAAGGTTCAGAAGGGAATGGCACATCCATCAGAGCACATATCCTCTTTAGGTGACTCTTTCTCCATTTTAATCCAAACAGTGCTCATACATAAACACTCTGAGTTTAGGATTCACGTCTTTCCAAGCAAACAAGAACAAGAGCGTGAGCTTTTCCAGCTGACTTTCTATCAACCCTTTCGAAATGGGTGGAGTGACTTCAGCCTGTTTTTTCTCTCTTATGGGATCAGTCTGCCTTCTCAAAGCATACCAATCCCTGGACCTTTAGTCTAATGGGAACCAGACCTGCTCTGGCAAACACACACACACACACACATATATATAAACACAAATACGCACAGGCACTAACAAACAAACACACACATGAAGGCATGCGTGCAGTCACACACATGCGTTGGTCTCTCCAGCTGAGCCAGGCATTTTAATTATTGCAAACAGACCTGAAACTATTGCCTCTTCCTTTCTTTTTGCACAGCCTCATGGATTTCCGTTCTCAAAAAACTTTAAGGAGACAATATGATCAGCTACCCCTAACCTGCCTCTTTTCCTGTTTCACATACGTAGACATAGACAGACATGCAGATGTGCACGTATCAACCATATTTGTCCGACCACATAAATTTTTGATCTTCACAAGTGTCGCTCTTGTTCTTTTTTTGATCCTGTCTTTGCTTACATTTAGCACTTTCTTATTTCCGCTTAAACTCTTTTTGACTGTACTATAGGTGAAACTGTGGTCAAGGTTTTTTTTTTGTTAATAATTTAACATTATTATTTTCCTGAACAGTAATTTGTATGCAATTAGCCAAGCTCTCATACCATGTCCTAAAAAGCATTTTATTAACCCCAAGGGTACACATGACTGCAAGTAGCCCTACTAAATGTTCTCTTTGTTGATGTTGTTTTTTTTTCACCATTTATCTCTCATCCAGTTTTTGATTAATACATATTTTTAAAGCTTTTATTCACCGCTCAAGCATGAATAACTGCACAGAGAAAGCCAGCAAGTTTTTTTGGCGGAAAGAGTGTTCAAAAAAAAAGAAAAAAAAAAAGCGCGCCTTGACATTTGTAGCTCTACCCACACAGAAGGAAGTTTTCTTTTTTTCTTTTAACAAAGAAAGTCTTTATGTATTGCAATGACACTGAGATGGGCCATCAACAAAACGAACACATGGCTAATTGAGCCATGCTCTTTTATAGATCTCATTCTTTGTCCTTTCAACTTTACAAAATTTTCAAGGCACGTGTATGTATTTGCTTCAGTGGTTTATAGAATAAACTGTAAAGTGTTTCTAAAGCATAGGAAGCCATTATTGAGAGTTTTGTGTCAATAAGCTATACACCAGATTCCTGTTGCCTTCCTAGTACAGTACACAGGCATAGCTTTATCTCTGAGTGAGTGTGTGTGGCCATGTATTTATCTCACACTGGGAACTGACTGTTGTTGTAATGATAGCAACATGTGACAGTTTTAACCTTGGACGCATTTGGCTAGCAGTCATAAACACCCAGGCTTACATGTGGAAAATAGTACTTAGTTTAAGATTCAACTTGGATGTAGTTACTGATTACAAATCACATGTCACAGCCCACATGGAAAACACACACACACACACACACACACTCAAAGAGAGAAGGAGACTGAGAGAAAGAGAGAGTGAGAAGGAGAGAGAGATTTTCCTGCAGTGTTTTTTTTTTTTCCTCTCGTGTTTGGCAGGAGTGGCCCAGCTTAGCATATGAGTGAGTCTTAAACCTGGCATACGAGAGACAAAGACAGACATAGGAGGAGAGAAAGTACACTTCTTTATGCAGTGTCAACAGAAATATTGAGAGACCTGACCTGTTGCTTCATCTCTAAAATCAGGGCAGGTGTGTCTGTCTTGTATTTTGCTTAGTTGGCTCGTGCATGAAAAGCTTTTGGGTGAGTGTTTGGATGGAAAAGACTGCCTGAGGATCTTGGGACCAGATGTCTCATGTCTCATCAATCCATCTCAGAACACGACTGTCTACCTCCAGAGTGGCTGGAAAATAGATTTAAATCAATAATATCCTTCGTCCTCTAGATATCATACTCCATCAGCTTTCATTAAGCCATCGTTCATGATAATGGTGTTTAAGATTTTAAACAGAATGTATGTGTTAAAAGTATTACAGTTATATTTATGATTACAGTTATATTTATGTTACTGTAGTAAGATATTATAATGAGTCTTGCAGCTAAAAACTATTCTTCATCTCTTCAACTGCTGTTAGAGAAAGTAACCCACGCTTCTGACCAATCAGTATTCAGAACCGTGGTATGTATAGTAAAAAGTGAATAATTTTTCTCCAGCTCTTCCCCTGAAGGCTCTTTGTCCTTTTGACTTGGAAAATAATCTCAACAGGAATCTGCACAGCATTAGAATGGAACCGAAACAAGGAATAAGTCATCATGGATGAGTTCATGATAAACTGTAGCTCACATGACCGTCTGGTAAAGATTAACATTTGGGTCCGGGGCTGCACTCAGTCCCTCTCAAATTTGATTCCATTAAATTTGCCAAGGAACGATCTCTTCCAGACTCTGGCTTAAAATTTCTTATTCCTTCCAAGCTATCTGCGTGTGTTACTGTGTAGGACTGTATGTATTTTGTATGTGGCTGCATGCTTTTTTTTTTTTTTTTTTTACAATGAGATCTCTAGGGACATGTAGGCCTGTGAGAACCTCGACTCCCTTTTTGTTAATCACCTCCAGTCCAGAGAGGTGTGCTTGAGACTAAAGAAGAACAGCTGGCTTGAGGTTGCTGGTGCGTCAACTAAATGTTTGACTCATCGCTTTTTTTTTTTTCAGGTGGGAAGACAAAGATAAAACATTCAGTGCACTGAACTGAACTCAATTTTCTCTTTGTTTTTCTCACCGGAGACTTGTTTTAGCATGCACACTGCTCCGGCACTGTGCTGATTATGATGCCTATTGAACTGCACTTTGGGGGAGTAATGATCCATTACTTCATCACGCCATGTTGGTGCTGAGCTAAAGGGTCTTTTTAATCATTCTACTTTTACTGAAGCTTTCAAAGACCATTCAAATTATCTCTAACTGACACATTGACTTCCAGTAAATGCATTTGGCTTTAGCAATACTGCTTATTTTGAACTACTCAAACACTTATTTTTTATTAATGAAGGAAAAAATGAGAGAACTAATTCATCCAAGTGCTGATGATGTGGCAGGAGTAAAAAACAAGTATACTTGGGGCCTCTGCAACACTTATCCCCCCCCCCCCCCCAACTCTCTCTCTCCATATGAAATATTTAGGGAAGTGTGGGATTACTTTTACAAGGAGAACTTGAACCCCCTCCCAATTTCCTGCCCAGTGATGAGGTCATCAGTCTCTGAGGGAGAGTCTGTGAAATGCCAGGGTCAGGGTGGTGCTGAGAGAGATGTGGAAGAGCAGTGGAGTGGGGGATGGAGGGGAGATTGTTAGAAGGAAAGCAAGAGTGGAATGGAGGCAGTATGCATAAGAGCGGCTGAAAAAGGAGGGGCAGATGGTTAAAGCACTTGCCAGATCTCTACCGTACCCCAGGCACTGTTCATGCCCAGCACGAGTTCAGGTTATGAAGACTCCTTCCTGTCTGTTAAACCATATGGATGGAGAGAAGGGGGTTTGAGTGCTAGACAAACAGAGGATATCTTATGAGACAAAACCAGGCAGAGTGTTTGTGTGCTCAGATCTTTATTTACTACAGGCGACCATGTGAGGGGCTGTTTTGGAGGAATTTCTGGAGGAGCTGTTCTGTGCTGCTGATATATGAGCAGAGATATACATCTATATGGCTGATGGATGAGCACAGATAGGAATCAGAGTTGTTTTGCTCCTCCAGAATAATTCAGGACTTTCTGGGATTTTATGATTCTCAGAGCTCTTTTTACCCAGCCAAAACCACACAACATGAAGTCCAACATGAATGCCACTAGTGATTGGTACACACTGAGTAAGCAACTTGTGTAGTTGACTGGCCTTGACTGGTCTAATGTCTTGGGTTAGAGGGGAGAGTTTGCTTCGGGCCTTGGTGACTTGCATATGACTTGAACACACAAAGCCATGTTGTTAGACTGATAAGCCATAAGCCAGATGGTAGGAATCTGTTGCCAAGTGTGCTGATCATAACTTCCTGCCTGAGAATGCAAAGACCATCCATCAAACAAGGCCCTTAAACAAAGAGCCCTACAGTGCTGCAGTACTGCAATCACACACTCTTACTTAACTCGTTGTTCTCCTTATCTCTTTCACACACATACTGACTCTCAAGCACTGGCTCCACACATTCAGGTAGTAGACACGTACAGAATATACACTACAGCATGTGAAGCAGGAATATTGGCAGATGCATTGGGGTGTCATGTAAAAATTTTTTTTGAAGAGGATACAAACATGAGTCATTAAACTTTAAATTTTATTTATTTCAGAAAAGCAATATACAGATGCAAAGGAACATAATAAATGGAAATGGCATAATTTATGCCATCAGGATTTTTTCAGCTTGGATAATTAATGCCATTTTATGCCTGGATGCATAAAGCATACCTTTTTAGGAGCAGCCTAGTCTCTAGCTGGAATATTAGTTATTTCTAGGAAATATAAGTAATAAACAAGAACCAATGAGATACCTGTAACCACATTTACACCAAAAGCGTGGGGTCTTTTTTTCCACTTTCACACTGACCCTTCAAGACATGGTCCTTTGGGAGCTGACTGGATCACATCGGGGCCCCCGTTATCTAAAATATAGTGTTGGCAGTTGAGAATGTTACTATGGGTTGTACCTCATTCCACTTTAAGTGAATATAAGAGAACATGAAAAATTCTTGTTGGTCAGTCTTGGGACATTTCGGAGGCATAACTAGTACCAAAAAAGGAACCAGGCAACTATCTGACTTATAACTTAAATTTTTTATCCAGTCTAGGCCACCACATGCTGTATAATTTCTTGATTTTTGGTCCTCACTTCTTACATATCCAGGCCACCAAAAGGCGGTAACGTCTAAGAGTTTATGCAGTTCTCAGGTAAGAGGGCAGAACCCATTTTATTCATTTTTGTTTTTAAAATTCTGATTGCCAATTTCCACCTGTCAGGCAGTCTCCCTTCCAGGAGACAACTCCCAACCAGGGAGAGCTAAGATTCACTTGATCACGTGCTTCCTCCAAGACATGTGATGCTAGCTGAGTGCATTTTTTTTACCTGTTGCTCACACAATGTTGGGGAACAGTGGAATAGCCTCTGAAAAATGAAAGTTACCTGCCCCTCTATCTATCAAATCCTGTGCTCCCCAACTATGTGGTGTCCTCCAGTACCTCTTTAGCCTGAGTCTGTCTCTTCAGAAAGTCCCTGCACTGTGGAAAACATCATGCATTGTGCCGGTACCCAAAACACCACGTCCCTGTGCCCAGAACGACTACAGGCCGGTGGCTTTAACATCGCATATTATGAAGGTGTTTGAGAGACTGATCCTGGATACACTTCGTCCCCTGGTGAAGTCCTCTCTGGACCCTCTTCAGTTTGCCTATCAGCCGTTCATGGGTGTTGATGACGCCATAATACACCTGCTACATCGCACCTACTCTCACCTTGACAAGCCTAGGACCTCCGTAAGGATGATGTTCTTTGACTTCTCCAGTGCCTTCAACACCATCCAACCAGCAGTACTGGGGGAGAAATTAAGGAACATAAACATTGACACCCGCTTGGTTTCCTGGATCATGGACTACCTGACCTGTCGCCCCCAGTATGTCCGACTAAAGAACTGTGTGTCAGAGACTTTGATCTGCAGCACTGGAGCTCCCCAGGGGACGGTACTGTCTCCGTTTCTTTTCACCCTCTATACATCTGACTTTAGATATAACTCAGAGTCATGCCACCTGCAGAAGTTCTCTGACGACTCTGTGGTTGTTGGGTGTATAGAGGAGGGTGACACCTCGGAGTACCAGTCTGTTGTGGATGACTTCGTTTCCTGGTGTGAGCGTAATCACCTACAACTCAACATCAGGAAAACAAAGGAGATGGTGGTAGACTTTAGGAGAAACAAGACCCCTGTGACTCCTATATCTGTCAAGGGGGAGATAGTGGACATTGTCTCCGATTACAAATATCTGGGAGTTTATCTGGACAACAAACTTGACTGGTCACTCAACACAACGGCACTCTACAAGAAAGGTCAGAGTCGATTGTACTTTCTTCGAAGGCTCAGGTCTTTTAACGTCTGTAATACCATTCTACAGATGTTCTATGAGACCGTTGTGGCGAGTGTCATTTTTTACGCTGTGGTCTGTTGGGGTGGTAACATTAAGGTGTCTGATAAGAACAAACTGGACAAGTCAATTAAAAAGGCCGGATCTGTGCTAGGCATGGAGCTTGACTCGGTGGATGTAGTAGCAAAGAGGAGGATTCTGTCCAAAGTACAATCCATTGTGAACAATCCTTCTCACCCGCTATACAGTGTTTTGGCTGAACAGAGGAGCAGTTTCAGCCAGAGACTGATTACTATCAAGTGTTCCACTGAGCGTCACAGGAAATCCTTTCTCCCAACGGCCATAACACTTTACAACTCTTCGCTGTAACTCATACACACATGTATGTGGATTTTTTCACTGACTAGTATACAACAGGACACTAATACTTACCCATTTTTTTTTTTTTTTTTTTTTTTTTTTTTCCCCCACCTTCCTTAGTTAACAACTGTGAGCACCTGTAACCGAGCATAAGCAATTTCCCTTTGGGATTAATAAAGTTCTTTGAATCTTGAATCTTGAATGAATCTATCTGCAAGAGTCCGTGACTGGCTTGCATTGCAAAGCAACCAGCCTGCTGAGAAAATGCTATGAAGGAAATATAGGTACTGTGTCAACCACATTGAGTTACCCATTGCCTAATGGTCTCCCCAGAGACAGCAGCCCTTACAGTCTTGGATATATGTCATGATTTTTCTGTGGTATGAGAAGAAGAAGTTGTGGTTTTGCAGCTACATATATGCATGAAATGCCCTCCAATTCTTTGTTAGTGGGTGATGCACCCCAAGTCTAGCGGGCGTTGCATGATTTTGCAGCTTTCCGACCACATGAATCAATTGTACCTGAGACAAACGCATGTTAGTATATGCAAGTATATAGCAAGTCTTTTAAAATTAGGATGCAATTAATAAGCTTCACAGTCAAAAAAACATACTGCCTGTTTGTCTTCAATAAAGAGGGAAAAAACGTAATTTGTAGTCACTTCTACTTCTATCTAATAAAGGTTTTTCTGACTTACACTGGGTCGTTAAGTAACAGTATATTCTACCTTTGGTGCTTGCTGTACAAGAGTAGCTACAGTGCAGCTTAATTTATGACTGAGTGAGACACAAGTGGATAACATGCTTTTCTCTAATCTCTGGTCACTACAAAAGTTACACTACTCAAGTTAAAGTAGATAGTAAAAGTAAAAGTCCTTCATTCATTTACACTTGAGTAAAAGTTCAAATGCGCTTGCCTTCAAAAGAATGTACGTAAGTTTCAAAAGTAAAAGTACAGTCATTTATTGTGGCTCTAATAATATATATATATATATATATATATATATATATATATATATATATTTTTTTTTTTTTATTAATTAATGAATTTATTTATTTTTTGTAAAGTTCAAAAAGGACTCAACTCCACCTACCACCTGTTTTAGCATCATCAGGCGTATGCAAGACTAACCAAAAGTTACCCAAATATTGGGTTAATCAGCCTATTAATCTATTGTTAATCATCTTATTTCACAATATAAGAACATTTACACATAGGACTAAATAATCTGATCATTTTCCTTTGTTCTCTCACATAGTAACACTCTCCCTACTCATACACTACTCATCGTGTTGCACATTTATGCACATTTGCACATATGTAGCTTACATGTTGCATACCCCTGGGACTTTGCACATTGTTCTGCTCATGTTTGGACATTGCTCATTTTTCACACAAATAAGGACTAACTACATTCAGCTGTAACCTATCATGTATAACTTATACAGTTAACATCTCATACACTTCTATTTCAACTAAATTTTATTAGCAACCTTGTACTGTACATATTTTACCTGTGCTTTATCAGAATATGTTCTATTGTGGTATTTATTTTGGTTGATGTAATTCACCAGTGCTCAAAGCCATTTCACTATAATATAAATATTCATATATTCAATATAATCATACTAAAGTTCTTAAACATCTTAAAGAGAAGAAAATGCGTAAATCAGAGAGTTAAGAAAAGCTAGTGGGGCATGTTCCCATCTCAGTTTAAATGGTCACAAATGGTACATGGATCAAACATATAAGGCCTCTAATGGCATGCAAGGTCCCCACACAGTCCCCCCTCTCCCTGAACCCTCATCCTTCTTCGCTCTCACCCCTGGGCAGCAACAGACTAATTTTTTCCAGATGCTGTATTTACTACCCTTGCCCAACACTAAAACTGCCCCACGTTTGTAGTCTTAACTAGACCCAAGGGCATCTGAAGAGAGGAAAACATAAAAAAATGAACCTTTACCTACATTTTTTCTTTAACATTGTCATAACACATCCATTCCTCATCCTCTCTTCTTTAATACGTATCATTGAAGGTCAAAGGAATTGATGTGTAGCTTTTTGTTCATTTTGACAAAATCAGAATTTATTGTATTTGCTTAGCTGTTAAATGCCTCAACTGTTATGTATGTATTGACGATCCCTGAAATCCAATATGCTAGGAATTCATGGCACTCATGTCACCATGTTTGTTTTAATAAGGTGTTTGGACTGTAGGAACAAAGCTGTTGTTAAGTCGCTTCAGGAGAGGACACGAAGGAATCGTGCAGCGCATTTAAACACCAGCAGCTCAGTTGTCAGCGTTTTGATTCTACACTCTTGTGTCCTGTTACTCCAGCTTTAGAACTGGCCACAACCACAAGCTGATCCATCTTGCGTCCGCAACTGGGTGGCATCCACATGGCACTCTGTGCTTCTCTCTCTTTTTTTCTTTTTTTTTTTGCCTGGAGGTCAAACTGAGACCTCCTCCAAGGGAAAGAGTATAGTGCAGAATTGGACTGCCTTCAAGTCCTCCCCTCTGAGACTTAAATGTCTGAGACATGAAGTTCTCACAGGGAATGTGGAGGGTAGACTGCAATCTGGGAGTTTGAGAAAAACAGCCACCCTGCATGCAAGCTGTTCTTTAATAGAAAGAAAAGGAGAGTGGGATAAGAAGGGAGATAGGGTGAGAGACAGATTGAGAGATGGTGAGAAAAAAGAAGGGGGGGGGAGTGAAAATGTGAATAAATATGGCAAAGCGAAAGGGTGTGAGTGGAGGAAGCCCAAAAGAAAAGAGGGGAAAAAATTGTGATGTGGAGTCAAAAGAACCTTAAATTAAGAAATGGTGCTGAAAAATCCTTGTCAGTTGTATTAACTTATTAGACATGCATAAAGTGTCTTTGTCTTAAAGGTAAAAAGTATGGCCACATCTTGGCCAGTGGGGCATGGACAGCATTGGATCATGAAAATGAAATCTGAGTTGGCTAGAAAACCAGTTATGGGTGAAGGGCCATGAGTGCTGGAGTCCAAATCGGGAATGGGAACAGCCAGAGAATGGAGTGCCTCTGTGAGAATTTGTCCACCTCTAACACACACACACACACACACACACACACACACACACACACACACACACACACACACACACACACACACACACACACACACACACACACACACACGCTGGATCTAACCCAAAACAAACAAATATGCTAAAAATGTACCACTCTATGACAGCAGGAGAGCCCTCCTTTAAGTTGGTTATACACAGCGGATTAACATGTTTAGGATATTGAGACACAGCCAGCCGTCCACAATTACAGCATGCAGATGTGAAGCTTAGAGGGAAGTAAATATCTGGTTAGATTTAATGCTACATGTTGTCTGGTAATGTTACTGATGCCAGTAGTTTTGAACATGTTCATTAAAATGTGAATGTAAAATATGCCTCTATTTGCTGTGTAAAGAATGAAACACCCTGGGAAGTGTTGTTATAGGAAAATAATCAACAACAAGGTGGTGAGACACAAAGCAGAGTTGCTTCATTATTTCTCTGTAACATGTTGTAACAAGTATTTTTTTCTCTTTTACCATGGCAATTTTGGCAACATTGATTTCTATTAAGTAAATAATGACACATTATGCTTTTTTATCCATACATTTAATAGCTTATTTAACAGTCTTTGTTTTAACTTTTGTGGTACGGCCTGTAATGTTGCTGAGAAACCACCATCGACTTAAGAAATCCTCTTATCAGAAAAATCTATGAGGGGTGTTCAAGCTATGTCAACATGTTTGGCCCATTAAATGAGTTCTTGGGAGGCCAGCATTTCAGACGTTGCAGGTAGTCTGCATTCTGAGAGAACATTTTACCGTGAATGATATCCATGCACTATTTAAATGCTGAGATAAGTGCATTATGGTAGCAGGAAATAAAGTTTTTAATCTCATAAATGTGTTCTGTTGTTCTGCACAATCAAAATTCCTGGTTTGAATTGAACACCCATCGTATAAACAAAACTGCAACTATAAGGTTTACTTTTATTTACTAATTGTACTATAGAGTTATAAAATGTTGACAGTGGAGACGCCTTACAAATGCTAAATACAGGTCTCATATAAAACCGTTCCAAAAAAAAAACCTTTTCATATGAAATCTCTGCTATACAAGTCCCTGTAATCTAGCTGTTGCTTTAGAAAAAAATTAAATATATATTTTTCTAATCCTTAAGATAAACCTGTAAATTGTCTTGAAGCTGCACTACCTGTCGGAGCTGTTTTTACAAAAAAAAAAAATAAAAATGTCAACAGCTTCAGACCAATCAGCTTTAAGAAAAACAAGTGATAATACTTTAAGGGAAATCTTTGAAAGAATCAGAACCACAAATGTTATTACAGTGATAGCACTGATATTAATTTGAACTTATTTTGAAGAGTCAACACAGTGATGTCAACAAACCGGGCACATCTCTTTTTAACTATGATTAATAGCCTTTTAACATTATCCCAAAAAAAAAAAAAAGTGTTTGTTACTGCTTATTACAAAGCACACTAAGAACCTGCAGTTGCACGTTCAGCCATGGAAACCTTTTTTATCTGTGAAGTCTAATTCTTTCAAAGACATGAATTAAGAGAAAATATTGTTAGTTAATACAAACTATAAATCAACTCATCCCTATTATGCAGTTGCCCTCAAACCTAGAGCATATCTTTACTCTTATTTAGCTTAATATGCTATTCAGGGAAAACGAAAACATTTTAGACTGACTATCGTGACTAATTGGCCCACAGATTTACTGATTTTTCAATTATGATAACTTACATCCTGTTATCAGAGATTTACCTCTGATCACAGTTAAGTTTCACTTTTCACCACATGAACCAAAAGGGCTTGCAAGCTGTCTCTGAGGATATGAATTTCAAACGTAAGCAGACAAGCATGTATTGCTTGCACAACATTGTTTCATGCCATCATGTGGGCAATAACACTACACTACAGTATTTCGCATGGCGAGAAAGTGTAATAAATTGTCTTCAACAGCAGCTCTCACTCACTCACTCACTCCCTCACTCATCGTCTATACCGCTTCATCCTGTATTCAGGGTTGCAGGAGACCTGGAGGCTTAGGGCACGAGGCAGGGTACACTATGGACAGGGTGTCAATCCACGCAGGGCATCAACAGCATCGGTTGTATGCTAGCAGCTATTACAGACATTTCATGGTTTTTGAAGTCTCTGTGCGCACATCTTTTTGTAATATTTTTTGTATCGGATAAGTCTGTAGCTAAGTTTTCCGACACGGAAAACACTCTAGGGTTATCAGATTATTTTCACCGAGGAAAATTGACAAGCTACATTTTTGCAATATTAATTTCAAGAAGAAAAGGAAAAGACTGGCTCTATTATAATGCAAGTGATAATAGAAACTGAAACCAACTTGTTTCCACAACATTAAATATAGTGGAAAGTGGATAAAATGTGGTATAATGGAGAAAAGTCCTTTTTGATTTACTGCTATTGGAAAAGAATCTGATTCAACTGTTGGGTTCTGTCACTCTACAATTCACTTTATTGTTGTTTGTTATTGTTCCTGGCTGTAGTTTAGCATAGCCATTTCCAAAGTTAAGAAACCTGAGGCCCAATTTAACATCAGAAAAATCTTCTGTGGCTGATCTAATCCTCGAATTACAGCTTTGATTAACACTTTAAACTGAGATAAATAAAGAATAGCGCATCGTTTAAATTCAGTCTTTGTTTTATCAGTTTTTATTATTTTTATGGTGATTCATAATGAATTACAACTTCTTGCAGCCCATCTGTAGTACTTTGTACCAACTCACACTTTGGTGAACACTTGATTATCATATAGGTATTTCTAACCTTTATAAGGTTAATAGAGTATATGCTACAAACTTGTTGGTATATCAGTTTCAGATAGGTTAAATTATTGTCCAGCATCAAAGTAAGAAAATATTAAAATCACTGGAATTATGTTAATAACTGTGAAACGCATTATTAAACCCTGTGAGGATAGTGATGAAGCATCAACTTCAAGGGAGAAATTTGCGTGTGAAAAATGTTTTCTTTTTAGATACGGTTACCAGTGAAAGTAAGAGCATTTCCACGCACAACATGTGACAAAAACTCAGAGGATTGGAACTAAAGAGCTGTGTGGCCTTAAGAAAACCATTTGTTGAAAAATGTCATGTGGTCCCTATTCCAAGTTGATGGGCGTGCCAGGGGAAGAAGGAAAGCGCATGTAGCGATGCATCCCTCATGCATACTGGCCACATGTATAAACCTCTGGAGGCAGTGTTATGATCTGGAGTTGCTTCAGTTGCTCTAGTTTAGGCTCCGCAACATTATGTGGCAATAAATTGAAGTCAGCTGGTTATGTGAATGTACTAAATGATCAGGTTACACATCTATGAAGTTTCATCTCTGATGGCACAAACATGGATGTAAATTGTGAAAGAGTGGTTCTGGAAGCAAGATGGATCATGTTCGCACATGAAATTGCCACCACATTGTGCTCTGTAATAAAAGCTTATGGAAGTTGAACAAAATATTAAAGTGGGTTTTTTTCCCCCGGTTTTGTTTTTTTGGTTTTTTTGGCAGGCAATGGATTTTAAACATGTTTCTACTTACCACCCTACATACAATTATACAATTATGAGGTACTTGTAATTTTCTTTTCTTTCTTTCTTTTTTTTTTAACTGAGTGCGTGGACAGCACGCTTACCAGCTGAATAGTTAAAACCTGTCTAGAATGTTAATCTTCCTACACACACACACACACACACACACACACACACACACACACACACACACACACACACACACACACACACAAAATAGCAGGCACTTTAGACTTTGTGGCAAAGGCTTATTTGGGTCATTTAATAACTGCAGAAGGAAAAATTACCTTTTGATTATTATAATGTTTTCATACAAAACCTGACATGCTAGTTAGGGTAGAAGTGGTATTTGAGCAGCATTCCATGTCTAAGGTGGGCTGCAGGAACATGAGCTCTCCACATCAGAGAACTCTGCAGTAGCTCAGTTTACTTATAGCTGTGTGAGCCTTGCCACATGCTTGCCCTCAAAATGGCTTCATGAGGTTTCTGTGGTTTAGTTTCCCAAATCCACAAGAAACTGGAGACCACTGGATGCTTGGATCAGCCTGATCCTGACTGGACGGGCCATCTGTCAGCACCAGGCAAACATTTCAAACAGCACAGAGCTCGAGTTTCAGCAACGAACGAGCCATGTAATCCGGGAGTCAGTTTTCAGCAGTTGGACTACAGCTGGATGACAAGCCTTTACTATGAGACTGCCATCTTGTGTTACAAATCTATAATTGTGTTGTTGCTTGCAGAGAATATGGCAACACTGTTTTGTGTTCAACTAATTATGTTGATTAGTTTTCGCACGTCTGAAGATTTAACACTTTACTGTTTCCATGGTTACACTTTACACAACAAGCTGTATGCCAGATACTTCACAGTAAGCTAAGGCTTTTATTAAAAAAGTCAAATTTACCATAAAATTGCTGATATGATGAAGCTTTCTATAAGTAAACTTTTATGGAAGGAGTTTTCTTTAGGATAGAGGCATTTGTGCTTTACTGCTTATGTGATTTTTATTGAACTTACATTCCTTTTCAACCATCTTCCTTTATCTTCCCTTTGTCTCCATTGTCTCTCAGCTTTTTAAAAAATGTGATTGTAGAAAAACGTTTATAGAACACAAGTAATTCTTTTTTGGACAAACACACATTCTCCCATCATGTTGCCTGAAAAGTCTGGTCCCGTACATTATACATCACTTAGGTAGTGTAGACAACCCAGATAGCAGAACAACATTGAATCATCGTTGAATCAACATTAAAGCATCAACCAACTTGTTATTGAATCAATGTTGAAATTTCAATGTTAAATGTTGATTTTTCATCAGGTTTGCACCTTGAAATAATGTTATTTCAATGATGATAAATAGATCAAGATGGGCATAAAATCAATGTTTGTTCAACGTAAATTCAATCACTTATTTTACATTGAATCAACATTGAAACAATTATAGTTTAGTCTTGCTTTATGAACAGCAAGATTCTATGACAGTAAATCATGTCCGTTTGGATTTATTTCTTTAAATCAGAGACCATGTAGGGCTGAAAAACAAAAAGTCAGTAACTCAACATCCTTCAGTTTACATGTAAACATATTTATTTATTTATGCTCCATACCCATTTAAACAGGAAGTAACATCACAATTACAATAAAACAACTATATAATAAAACACACTACAACTTACATACAAATTATTATAAACTGGATGACAATATGACTTTTTAGAAGAGAACTATTAGAAGAGATTGTTAATTCTGAATTCATAAAACAGAATCTAACTGCCAAGAGAAGAGACTGGAAAACCATAATATAAAAATGGCAGCCTGCCTCAGCAAAATTCAGTCAAATGCAAATAGAAACAACCAAGTCAGAAACACAACAGATGACTGAAACATTATTCGTAAGTTGAAATGTATTTACTCAGCAAAACAGATAATAAGACACAAGTCTGAACTTATGGTTTTCCACCACGAGCAATTCCCCCCCCAGCCGTTCTGGGGCATAACGAAGCCATTTCTGAACTGTTGAAGCAAAGAAACTCTGTGGCCTCCTTTTCTTCAGCTTTCAGCTGTTGTTGTTGTAGTGCATCTAAACAATGAAAAACAAACAAAAGGTTAGAACTATACAATGCTCTAAAAACTTGGAGTGGTAGTTGTTTATGAATGACAGAAGGTGGGTCCTAAATTTTTGGAAATGTGACTTTTACAAATGTACAGATATGCAACATATGTTTTGAAATGTCCTACAATCTTCCATAGATACAATGCACACATTAGATTTTTTTTAATATACAGGTCCTTCTCAAAAAATTTGCATATTGTGATAAAGTTCATTATTTTCTGTAATGTACTGATAAACATTAGACTTTCATATATTTTAGATTCATTACACACAACTGAAGTAGTTCAAGCCTTTTATTGTTTTAATGTTGATGATTGTGGCATACAGCTCATGAAAACCCAAAATCCCTATCTCAAAAAATTAGCATATTTCATCCGACCAATAAAAGAAAAGTGTTTTTAATACAAAAATAGTCAACCTTCATATAATTATGTTCAGTTCTGCACTCAATACTTGGTCGGGAATCCTTTTGCAGGTACTTGTGTCTTGTGTCTCTCAACTTTCTCTTCACAATATTCCACAGATTCTCTATGGGGTTCAGGTCAGGAGAGTTGGCAGGCCAATTGAGCACAGTAATACCATGGTCAGTAAACCATTTACCAGTGGTTTTGGCACTGTGAGCAGGTGCCAGGTCGTGCTGAAAAATTAAATCTTCATCTCCATAAAGCTTTTCAGCAGATGGAAGCATGAAGTGCTCCAAAATCTCCTGATAGCTAGCTGCATTGACCCTGCCCTTGATAAAACACAGTGGACCAACACCAGCAGCTGACATGGCACCCCAGACCATCACTGACTGTGGGTACTTGACACTGGACTTCAGGCATTTTGGCATTTCCCTCTCCTCAGTCTTCCTCAAGACTCTGGCACCTTGATTTGCGAATGACAAGCAAAATTTGCAACCTGTAACCCATTTCCTGCACACGCCTGTACACGGTGGCTCTGGATGTTTCTACTCCAGACTCAGTCCACTGCTTCCGCAGGTCCCCCAAGGTCTGGAATCGGTCCTTCTCCACAATCTTCCTCAGGACCCGGTTACCTCTTCTCGTTGTGCAGCGTTTTCTGCCACACTTTTTCCTTCCCACAGACTTCCCACTGAGGTGCCTTGATACAGCACTCTGGGAACAGCCTATTCGTTCAGAAATGTCTGTGTCTTACCCTCTTGCTTGAGGGTGTCAATGATGGCCTTCTGGACAGCAGTCAGGTCGGCAGTCTTACCCATGATTGCGGTTTTGAGTAATGAACCAGGCTGGGAGTTTTTAAAAGCCTCAGGAATCTTTTGCAGGTGTTTAGAGTTAATTAGTTGATTCAGATGATTAGGTTAATAGCTCGTTTAGAGAACCTTTTCATGATATGCTAATTTTTTGAGATAGGGATTTTGGGTTTTCATGAGCTGTATGCCACAATCATCAATATTAAAACAATAAAAGGCTTGAACTACTTCAGTTTGTGTGTGATGAATCTAAAATATATGAAAGTCTAATGTTTATCAGTACATTACAGAAAATAATGAACTTTATCACAATATGCTAATTTTTTGAGAAGGACCTGTATGTGTTATTTCACAATCTGCAAATGTTGTCCTACAATGTACATATTCAATGCTATGAAAACAAATATACTTAATGTAACAATGTAGTCTTTTATGTGCAAAAAAAAAAAAAAACCTGTAGGACCAAAAAAATAAATAAATTTAAAAAAAAAATCAATCCGTGGCGACGGTTTTGCAATTTGTCCCCCGCACTCACAAATACTTAAACTGTTCCCTCAGTTTAACAAATCGTGGCCACGGATTAACAAACTGTATGCACAAATTTCCAATCCGTACGCTCAGATACCGTACTGTTTGCATATTTATTCTTAACGTGAAGACTTATTTTGGTGATTTTATTATAAGCTTTTTACCCAGAGTTAGATGCATGCTGCACTGTTAATGTTATTATTAAATAACGCCTATTATTACATTGCATTTAGTTTGAGAGCAAAGTAATGACAACATAAACTGTACATTATTTGTTTTGTATTGCTTTTTACCTTCTCCTCAAACTCACACTGCATGATTTTCAAAGTCATCGGATCACCATTGTTTTCACACTGTACTATCTGTGGTAGCATTTAGTTGCTGCTGTGTTCACACTGCACAATGAATTGGCGACAGGAGATTACACACTGCATGACTTTACAATAGGATGAATTGAAAACAACTCTGTCTGGTGTGCAAGCTACAGCCAAACGCACACAAGAAGTGATAAGGAAACAACCCAAGATCATGCTGACATTGTGGTCTATAATTCCTCCCCGAACAAACAATAATTAAAAAAAGATGAAGTCCTTGTTTAAGATCCCATATGGTCCAAACTGAAATTTCATGGCTTTTTTCATGGTAACTGAGGTCTAGGGGCTACGTAACTACCATATAAGTTTCAAAACAGTCAATCCACAGTAGAATGCACACAGCCTGCATAAAGTAGCTCTGCCTTTTCACGAGCTGCTGTGACGTCCAATCTACTCAGTCACCGCTTTCAGTCACCATCAACCACCATCCCACCCTTCTTTTGCCAAAACATCACGTCCATGCCATTGCTGAACAACAATAACATGAAAATAAGTCGAAAAAACGCTGTTCAGTCGATAGAACATCATGTAAACATGTAGTCGAAACTACATCATTACACAGGCTTCCGAACAACATTAATATAAAAGACCATTGGCACGTCAGCTTCAGCATCTTTCACACAGCCATTCCATTAAACTTTAAAAATTTACATTAAAAATTTTATTTAATTAATAGAAGTTAATTGATAAAGAAAATCTATTTATGACATTATTTTTGACAGCATTATGATTATTTATTAAAACTTCAGACAACAACAATTAGTGCCATGAGGTTATTTGCAACATTATATGTTCTACAAAATAGAGGACTACACACCTTACAGCGCAATATAATGTGGCTTTAGAAGAGGAAAGGTAGGATTAAGAAGTGAGCAAGTGATGAATTAGTATTATAGGTCCCAAGCAGATACAGTAACAATAATGGGTGCTCTACCTTATGCAGTCTCCATTGATGGCTAATAAACATTGATACAAGTAGGCTATGGTTAAAGTGGTGAACTTATAAAGTCTTAAATGTTTTGTTTTCCCTTCTCAACGCATTATGCATTTACTCACCAATAATGGCTACCTTTTTAATTTGGTCAAGTCTCCAAGTCGAAGGTGCCCAGCAGCAGATTCCGTACCATGGCAGTAGCAGAGGTGGCAAGGCGGGCTGCTCTCCACGCTTCTGCCTGGCAAAACACCCCAGAGCCCTTTATAACTTCAATTTGAAAAATTATTTCACATCACAATATTAATTTATTGGCAACTTTTAGAAACTTTTCATGTTTCATACTGATTCTTATGTTTAGCTTCCCAATAGTTAATAGGATTTTATGTATAAATGCAGATTAATGATAATCTGGACATTCTGGACATTTGTTTACATGCAGGGTAAAACTGCAACAGGAACAGTACAAAATAAAAACTGAAAAAAGACGGACATTCAGAGTAAAACAGTGCAAGATAAAAAAAAAAACTGTACAAAACATACATGCAGGGTAAGCATTGGTTGGAGCAATGTCCAAGCAGTGTAGAAAAATATTTCTGTACGGCTTCATTGTTTTGTGCTGTGTAGTATAGTATTGTAATAGCTGATCAGAGTGATCAACTCCCCATGTGCTGGTTGTACGCAGTCACAGGACATGGAAATGTCTTTGTAGTCCATGTACCTTGTAATTTCACCCTCATCTTCACCGCGTCTACTGTAAAGCAGAATGGATGGTAGAACAGGTAGATACTTCTCGTGTGTCCATCCACTTCACAAATACAAGAGGTCCATCTGAACGGAGCTTGCGTGTCCTGATGTGAGGGGCTGGTGAAGGCAAGGGTGATGCAGACGCATTCCTAAAAACAAATAAATAAAAAAATGTTAACCTATACTGTTCAGAGTAAATGGATGTGCAATTAATATGGATGCACAATATATACAGTACAGAGATGACCAAAAATGTATCCACACCTCAACATGAAAAATATACACCTCTCTTCTGTAGGTCACATGACAGCATCAATGATGGTGATAGATAATACTACACACTGCTGCCATAAGTCAATTTGAGTTTTAAAAAACACCATCCACTGGACATTACACACATATTGAACACATTCTAAACAATTACATCTTATCAGGTATTTGTAAATACACGCTAAACAAAAGGGATTATATACATTTACACCAAAGAAATATTCATAAGCATCACTTAGCTACATAAGGCTGTATTTTAGCCACCTGCAACTTGCTTGTTTGTGCTAAATAACATTACTGATAGCAGTGTTATAAGTAGGGCTGCAACTAACGATTATTTTGATAATCGATTAGTTGGCCGATTATTGTTTCGATTAGTCGATTAATCGGATATAAAACTATACCCGCATTTGTTTTGTTTTTAACAATAATTGAAGATGGCAAGTTGACTGTTATATTTATATATCTAAATAAAATACTGTCAACTTGCCATCTGTATACATACATACATACATACATACATACATTATATGTATATCGATTAAATCGGATAAAAGCTAGACGCTTTAATTTGATGTTTTGCTTAACTATATAATACCATAAATCAGGGTATTATTTATGTATAAAAGTAAAAATGCAATAGCCACATAGTTTAATTATCTTTAATTTTGACATTTAAACCTTATTTTATGTAAATCAACATTTTTTTTAACAATAATTGCAGATGGCAAGTTTACAGTATATATATATATATATATATATATATATATATATATATATATAGTTTAAAACAAAAATACATTCAGTTGTTAAGAATGACTTAAATTTTTAATTCTCTTAGATTAATTCAACTTAATAATAATAAGAATAGACTTCTAGATTATGATATTATTTTTAATTGAAGTGTCTACTACATCCTTTTCACGGTTTATACATTATTTCGATCCTCTCGTGTATTTTATCCTTTTTTTTGTCTCAATAAAAAAAAAAATAAAATAAATACTAGACATTCTCGTAATACGGCGACGTCGGGAGAGAAAAAAACTCGCCGCTACTGGATTCACTCTGTTTATTTTGCCCTTTTCCCCTCTGTACAGTATAGCGTGTAGGATGATGGGATATATCCGGTCCTCCGAAGTGTAAAATGAACGTGAAGAAAACGCACTAGAAGTGTTTTCCCTTGCGTTCGTTTGTATTTGAACGCAAAGAAAAAGCTGCATGCAACGTTTTTTTTTTTACCCTGTATAACCGCGCAGCCGGTGAGAGTGTTCACACGGGCTTTGGTGACGTGTGTTTGTGACGTGTGTGTTTACACGTCACCAAAGCCCGTGTGAACTCTCACTGACTCCTACTGTATGTATGTTTAAAAAACCCTCGGCACTTCATCCGCGCTCACCGGACACTACGACCGGCAGAAAACCGGTCGATTTTAACGCCCGATAAGAGGTGTTTAATGTAAATTGCTCCCATACCTTGGAGGACTTGGGGCGCGCGCTTTTTCCTGCAAACGCTTCTGTAAACTCCATTGCGCGAGCGACTGTGTATCTGTGTGTATTTGTGCATCTTGTGGTCGCGCGCCTCAATAACGTGAGCAGCCCAACTAATCGATAACGGCATTCGTTGACAACGAATTTCATTATCGATAATTATCGATTTTATCGATTAGTTGTTGCAGCCCTAGTTATAAGCTAACCAAAATGGAGCCAAATACACATTAGCAACCATAATCTAAAGCTATCCAAAACAAGGTGAATATAAACATCTGTAAACTCCATAAGGCATTAGCTTAGCCACCGGGAAATATCATGTTTGTGCTACATGAGGCAGCATGTTAGCATGATTTACCTAAACTATATAAATGGCATTGAAAGCCAATGTGTCACACAAGCTGACAAGAGCTAGCTGTAGTGAGGAAAATATTTACTAATATTAGTTTAATATGATCAGAATAAGAGTTATATAAGACTTAATAACTTACCCAGTGTAGCATGGGTCTATTCTCTGTTCAAAATGCTCCCGTTCGTCGTCGGAGTCACACAGTCTTCTTCTGAGGTAAATGTAAACTTTCCAGAACATTCTGAAGAGTTTCCTCGGATGTGTAAGCGCGTGCCATCTTCCATAATGTGCTGAAAACTCACTGAATCGGAGTATTTTCAAACCTGTCTCTCTGGCTACGTTTACACTGCCAGGTCTCGATGCTTAATTCCGATTTGCTGCCTATATCTGATTTTTTTGACCGTCTGTTTACACGTTCTTTTAACTATGACTCATATCCGATTCACGTGTTTACACTCGCCATACCATCTGAAACATCGCGCATACTTAAAGGGAGGTTCTTGCGCTACACACTGGCCAAGAAAGATGAAGGTGAAATATGCTTAACGCTATCTCTGCTATATATGCAAAGTTCGCGCACCATGGTTTTAAAACGGAGGAGGAGAAAAAAACGCCATAATTGCAGCCTGCACATATGCTTCATTCATCAAATACTGATTTAATGTTATTTAGCCCAAATAAGCATTAACACAAGGCGTGTGTGTGTGTGTGTTGGGGGGGGGGGGGCGTTGTTCTTTTCCTCTTACATGTCACGTGCGATGTTGTAATTCAACACGCGCTTCCACCGGAGAATAACATTACGTCATTAAACCGCGAAGAAGTCGCAGTTTTAATGACGTACAGAACACAATGCCTCAGGGAATCCGATCTGTCTGTTTACACGACAATCACATCAGCACATATCTGATTTATATCCGATTTATTTCCACATATGAAGGAGGCCTGAAACCGATCTCAAAATATCGGAATGCATGCGTTTTTTTCCTGTTTACACGGACATAGAACATATCCGATATGTGTCACATATGAGCAAAAAATCGGAATTGGGTCGCATACACCTGGCAGTGTAAACGTAGCCTAAGTGTTCGTTTTTTCATGCCGGTGTCCGGGGGCGTGGTCTAGTATGTAAATTACCCGGACTGATTTCCGTGTGATTGGCGTGTGGGCGTGTCCTGCCTCGGGTCATTAGCATATAAGTGTGACAGAAATTCTGTGCCTCTCCTTGGTTTCATACGGATTACATAAACTGAGAATATTTGTTTTCAATGTGACTTGCATCATTTAAAAGTAGACACTTTAAGCTTTATATAGATATATTTCTCATTTCAGTTAATTTTAGTGACGTGTTTCAAAAAGATTTTCACGGAGACTGAGGTTTCATATATGTGCATATATCCTCATATACTGTATGTGGGCAATTAGGATTAGTTTTTTGCATTTTTTTTGTTAGTTCTTAGTTATTGCCTTGATAATAGAAAATATGAGCTAGGCATCATGTATGACAGTTGCCAAAGTGAGATATGAGCTAAAATGACCAGATCCTGCCATAGGAGACATATCTTGTATGTACATATACAGTAGGGCTTATATGTGGATATAAAGAAGCAATACAGGAGACATATATGGCCTGTATATGCACATATATGCACCTCAATGTTGCCTACATGTGGCATATATACGCATATAGGTTTCATATATGCGCATATATCCTCATATTTACATTTACATTTAGGCATTTGGCAGACGCTCTTATCCAGAGTGACTTACATTTTTATCTCATTATACATCTGAGCAGTTGAGGGTTAAGGGCCTTGCTCAAGGGCCCAACAGTGGCAACTTGGTGGTTGTGGGGTTTGAACCTTAGTCCAATGCCTTAACCACTGAGCTACCCCTGGCCCCATATAGGTGCGGTTATATGCGCATATATACTGCATATAGGTTTCATATATGCGCATATATCCTCATATAGGTTCTTTCCATGTGGGGCACGCACACTGCTCTGGGTCAGACACAGACAACGGGAAACAGGAACTAAGGTCTCAAACAAATGCTTCCCAACAGAATACCGTAGGTCGCATCGCCAAAATTCTTTCACCGTGAGTGGCAGGAACTTCCAGACTACAACATATTGAATTCTCATGCCTGTAGAGTGTATTATAATGACGTGGCGACAGTGTAAAAACACCCTCCAATGTTAAATGCGAGCCGAAAATTGAGTACTTTTGAACGGCAAACAGGAATTAAGCTGTCAAGTGAGTAAACTAGACAGCAAGGTAAATACACAAAACTTACCGTCAAATTATTTTTTTTCCTCAATATATATATATATATATATATATATATATATATATATATATAATTATTATTTTTATTATTTTTTTAAGCACCATGGCAAATCTCTTGTCAATTTTTTAACCTGTTTTAAACACATACACACATGCATACACATTTTTATAGAAATGCACTTAGTTAATTTAATTTGCCTTACATTGTTGAATGAGGATGGGTTCCACAACCAAAAATCAACATTGATTCAATGTTTGTCTTTTCAACACTGAAAAGCATTGAATTATCAACATTGATTCAACATTATTTAGCATTGAAAAATCAACCTCAACCAAAATGATGATTCTGATGAAATTTCAACATTGAATCAATGTCACCTTGCTATCTGGGAAGTACCATGGCTCTCTCCTGTCTGAGTGCAGCCATATGGAACTTTTACGCATAAGTGGCCTGGTCCGAATTACAAAAAGGCATCGCTTTTATAGTTTAATCAAGCCTACAATGTTCCATATTACATTTCTTAAAGGTGCTTAAATGTTATGGAAAGGGGTGAATGCCTAAAAGAGACTCAATAGGAGAAAAACAAGGTAATGACGGAATAGCTGTGACGGAATATTGTATAATAAATGTAGCCATGACTTGATGTTGATTTTTTAATGATATAAGGGAGTTTTCTATTTGAATTTAAAAGTAGCATATCTTCTCTTCTCCTGGGTTTATTGTAATGAAACAAAGCCTATATGTTACCATAAGCTCAGCCAAATACACCTGTTAAAACCACATTAAAATTCGTTCAGTAGCTTTTTGGTGCATGCACAAACAAACAGACAAACAGACAGACAAAAATTCCAAAAATGTTCTATTACTTCTTTGTGTTCTATTACTCATCTTACACCCCCCTCCCCCAAATATTTTTTTCTGTAAATGTCTTTAATGTACAGACACGCCAACAATTTTATTATAGATATAGATTATACTATATAGTGGCAAAAAAGTATGTGAACCTCATGGTTTTCTGCATTAATTTGTCATAAAATGTGGTCTGATCCTTATCTAAGTCAAGGGTATTAACAAATAAATAGTATAATGTGTCTAAAATTCATAGAACACACTCAGTCAACATTCAACTTGGCAGTGGAAAAAGTAAGTGAACCCTTGGAATTAATAACTGTTTGACCCCCATGTGGCAGAAATAACCTCAACCACCTGAACACTGTTCAAGAAGAATTTTAGCCCATTCCTACCAAAACTGCTTTGGCTCTGTCATATTCTTTGGACGTCTCATGTGTATGACTATTTTCAAGTCACTCCACACATCTCTGTTGAGTCGAGGTCTGGGCTCTACTTGGCCTCTCCAAAAGGCGGATTTTGTTTTTCTGAAGGCATTCTGTTATGGATTTGCTCTGGTGTTTTGGTTAATTGTACTGTTCCATCACCCAACTTCTTCCAAAAGTTTCAGCTGACGTTCAAACATTCTCTCATTATCCTGAAGATTTTTTGACACGCCTGGGAATTTATCTACCCCTCTATGACTGCAAGCTGGCTAGGCCCTGATGCAGCAAAGCAGGCCCAAGTTCAGATTTTTTCCTCCAACATACTTTTATGGTTGGGATGATGTTTTCATGATGATATGCAGTGTCCTTTTGCGCCAGATGTTGTGCTGTGTGTTCTTTCCCAGTAGTTCAATCTTAGTTTTATCAGTGCACAAAACATCTTGCCAATACCGCTGTGGAGTGTCAATGTACTCTTTCGCAAACTTCAGACTTGCAGTAATGTTCTTTTTGAGAAAGCATCAACTTCCTTTATGGTGTCCTGATGATAGCCGATGATGCTCTCAAATCTTTGGCTGTCACTCGGGTTGTTTCTTTACCTCCTTGATGAATCTTGGAGGTTGTGTACCCACTTCTTAGTAGACTTGCCACAGCCCAAAAGTGTCTCCATTTGCCTAAACCCTTTCCAGCTTTATGTAAATCAACAATTCTTGATTATAGATCCTCTAAAAGCTCTTTTTGGTGAGGCATGGCTCACATAAGCATATTCTTCTTGTGCGGAGCAAACTCATTTTTATGGTTTTTATAAGTCAAAGTACTGTAGCTCTAGTCCACACCTCCAAACTCATTTTCTTAACAAGACTCCAAGTATGCTAGCACCTGACTCCAATTAGCTTTTTTTAAAAAAGTAATTAATGCAAGGATTCACATACTTTTTACACTATGCAATATGATTTTTTATTTATTTTTTGGTGGTTCTCAATAAATACATGAAAGATCAGATTATGATTTTTTTGTGTTATATTTTAGGCACATTATATTTGTCAATACTATTGACTTAGATGAAGATCAGATCACATTTTATAACAAATTAATGCAGAATCCATGAAATTCGAACAGGTTAACACACTTTTTTCTTGACACGGTTATAATGTGGGTAATAACAGGTTACAGCTTACTGATGTTCTACAACATAAAATGTAACTATAAAAGAACTCCTTTTTTATTATTTAAGAGTGACACCTTTTTACCTTAAATGTATAAAGGTGTCACTCTTTAGTAATAAAAAATGGCAAATTTCTATTATCTAGTGTGTGTATTTACTGAAAAAAGAATAGCTTTTGTCATAGATCCTCAAAAAGCTCACTCTGCATCACCACACCCTGTTCTTGATTATCTTTCAAACCTTTGTAAATCTACCATTAGTAATACAAGAGTAGGTTTACATATAGGTTTAGGCATACGAAGCTGGTATGATAAAAACAATACACTGGGGCGTTCAAGTCAAACCAGAACTTTTGATTGCACAGAATAACAGAACACAGTTACAAGAGTAAAAGGTCCTTTATTTCTCTATATAATCCCCTGCTACACAAACTGATTTATCCAAGCATTTCACTAGTGCTTAGATACAATCCTCAGTACAGGAGAGCCATGATTGGTCTGCCCGATTCCCATCTGAAACACTGGCCTTTCAGGAATTCCTTTAATAGTCCAAACATGTGAAAATGGCTTGGAGTGAAGTCAAAACAGTAGAGGGGATGTGGCAATAACAGCCCAGTTCCTGTAAAGTGGTGTTCATGAATGATTGTGTGTACTTTCACAAGTTGGTAACAAGTTATCCATTGATTTTCCCTCGCTGAATGTTCATGCGAACAACTGGAGTGGGCTTCAAACCAACTTGAGCAAAATCATCATTCACAGCTGTATTGGCTTGTTTAAACTTTTCCACTATTCAAATGTGGCTACGAGTCTTGAGGTTATACGTACTGTGCTTGAGGTCTTATGCAAATGTCAATTGTATTTATGCCTTTATTCGTGTGAAATTGCATCACATGTCCTATTTTGACTTGAACATTACTTGTACAGGCAAAGGGCTTGATTTCGTCATGATGAAGGTTCTGTGTTGGATATGAAAAGGTTGTACCTTGAAATACTCAAACTGACAGAGACGCATGCTTAACCTTGACCCTGATTCTTGCTAAACTTCATGCTTGAAGGTATTCTGCATATTAGAAATCATTTAAAAACTGATTACCAGCTCAATACACATAAATAATATGTATAACAAGTTAGAGCTGATATTTATGTTGGAATTGCAAATCTTTGTGTATCTAAACAAACTGTTTTCTCTTCAGATAGTTATTGAAATATTATCCACTAGGAGGAGTCCTTGCACTGCAACATTGTTTTGAAGCCCTTTGACTGTGTGTATGTGTGTGTGTGTGTGTGTGTGTGTGTCCTGAGATCAGCTTGTAATTGGCACATTGCAAAGAATCACATGTCTTGAGTATCAGTCGCTCAAGTGAAAGTATAAATACACCCCATTTACGGTATATTTCAAAAGCATTTACAGCACACAAGGAGGTCCAGGACACATTTTAGCCACATTGGCAATAAGTGTTAAATACATGGGTATTAAAGACACATTTGATGACTAATATTTGTAGCTGATTTTTACTAAATGCTAGTGAAATTAAAAATGGTGCAAAAATTCACAAACTGTGACACAGCAATCGCACCATAAAAAAAACTAGACTAAAAACAAAGAGCCCTTTGTGTTAGTGTTAGAGTGCAATGTGCTGATTTGCATACTTACACCCCTTACAAAAAACCTACATACAGTTTATGTGGTCATATTTTTATGTGATTCATTCGTGATTACATTATAAAAATAACCTTAAGGAGGTAGAATTCGCAATGGTATTTCCTGACAATAATATTATTTGCTTACAGTGGCAAGAAAAAGTATGTGAACCCGTTGGAATTAACTGGCTTTCTGCATTAATTTCCATGTGCTTAAGCTGATAAGATACAAATATAACTTCTTGTGTCTTTATCGAACATACGCACTAAACATTCACAGTGCTGGGAGGAAAAGTCAGTCAACTCTAGGAGTTAATAGCTGGTTGAACCTCCTTGGCAGCAGAGACCCCAAGCAAGCAATTTCGGTAGCTCTTGACCAGACCTTCACAACATTAAGGAGAAAATTTTTACCATTCCACTTTACAAAACACCCTCAGCTCACTAATGAGTCTTTATGGGGTTAAAGTCTTGGCTCTTCTTTATGGGGTTATAGTTATTTTTACTTCGATGCTTACGGTCATTGCCCAGCTGCATCACCCAACCTTGACAAAGCTTCAGCTGGCCACCTTCATAGCCAACTTAAAATGTTTCAGTGTCTTTTATCGATCAGAATAGCTCTAAACCACACCTCCAAAATCAACTTACTTTAATCAGAATAATGTTTAATGAATGTGTTTAATAAAGACATAAGAAATTATAATTTATTTATATTATATGAGTTATAAGCCTAAGCACATTGTGTTTGTCTATTGTTGTGACTAGATGAAGATCAGACCGCAGGTGATGGCAAATTGATGCAGACAACCAAGGGGTTACTTCCAAGGGGTTCACATACTTTTTCTTGTCCTGGTATGTTTTACTGGATGTTTTTTGTTACTCATCCTTTTCCTGTCATGTACTCACCATGTAATCTTGTGACTCAGGGGGAACTCTAGATCATTATTAAAATCTGCTTGTGTGGGAGGAATGACAATTAGGCCTTCTTGTTTTTGCACTTTAGTAAACATGTGACATTATATGTACAACATTTGGTCACAATGGAAAAGAAATACGAAAATGAAACTGCACTCACATGATGAGAAAGGATCTGTTTCTTTTATGAGTTGAGTACATTTACACTTAGTCAGCTAACACACTTGTGTAGCTTTAAGTGTATGTTAAAATCTGACCAGGGGATACACTCAAGGTGCTCACAAAACATGAGAAACATATACTCATGCATCAGTTTCTTTGTAGGATCACTGCCAAGCAATGAGGTAAGGGGAGCTATGGTTAGCGTTCGGTAAATACTGGTCCATTTTATCTTGTGTGTAGTGAGTCTTTCAAGCTGAGAGAATGCAGGACCCTCTCAACATCCCTCCTTTTTAAAGTGGTCTGCTTTCAATGTGGGGACCCAATGTGGGGAAAGGGGAGGGAAGTAAAAGCCTGAAAACCAATCCCTTCTAAACCAGTGACTTACACCGCAAGTGTTGCTTTATCTGAGTTTGTACATTGTATTAATAATTTTTTTTTTAGTTTAGTTGCAATTTAACTTTTTCTAGATGACTTTATACAAGGGAGGAATCCTCCCAATCTGGCAACAAGCATGCTGTTTAATTCTATTCAGACCTCATTGTAATAGAACTGCTTGATATTTAACAAGAATGTCAGAAAATAAAATGGGTCTTGTCTTCTTTCTCTGTAGTGCTACTGTTATCTTGATATTGTCTAAACTGCAAACTGAAACAGAAAGAGGCCTGACTGAAAGTCAGTATGACCTAAGCTTTTTTATATTATCATAAAGTGTATTTTTTCTTCTTTTGCCACAGGAATTTTTTCATGGGCTTTTGTCCCTTTTTGTCCTAGCGGTTTCCACATGGAAGACACACCTCCCCTCACAACCCTCCCATTTCCAACAAGGCTTGTGACCTGAAGTACATGCCGTGATTGGGTTGTATAGCACATAAGTTTAAGTGTCTTGCTCAAGGACCCAGGAGTGTTGACCCGGCGGTGGCAGGACATCCCTCGATTCTCTGTTTAGCAATCCAGATGTCTCAATCATCTGAGCCACCACTGCCACGGAATATTTTAAAGGGCAATGGTGGCTCAGTGGTAGATTTAGCCACCCTTATGTCAGCCCAGATAAAAATAGAATGGTTGCAATGTACAGTAAAACGTGTGACGGAATCAAATGTGCGGATCAGATGACCTACTGAGACAACCACCTGATGGCAAACCAACCTAATGGGAGGATCTGAAAGAAAATGAAGAATTAGCTTTTAGTTTTGTTTGCATGATGTTTATTAGTTTTATAAAGAATTAATTTCATTTTATATTATATAACATGTGCACATCTGTGTGTCTGCTCCAAGGCTGAAAATGCTATTAAATCTTTAAGTTTGTACATGACCTACAGATACCACATATACTGTATAGAACACTGTAATTTTTTTTCTTTGGAGAGGGGAGTTCAGTAATTGTCAAAATGCTTAGTAATGTCTTAAGCTTTTTTATTGAAAAGTATATTTTGGTGAATAAAAATGCAATTTCTTTTTCCTGTGTCATTGATTATCTTACTAAACTTATTATACAGTTTCACTACACGAATCTCACAGGATTCATTAAAATATAGAAATCTTACCATAAACCTCTAAGGTTATATAATTTGGTAGTTTAAACAGTTATGCTTTCCAACAACATGAAAACACCAAGTCACATGTTACACTCCGTTACCATAATGAGAAACCCCCTACATTTTTATCAACCACAGGGACCACAATCCGGTCTAGTTGTTTTTGATTGACTCACAAACCTGAGGTTTATAGGTCAAAGGCCATGTAGACAAGGTCAACATGAAGTGAAAGTAATAATTTTTCACATATCTCCATTCCTCATCAGTGACGTTTGAGGGATGGGGGAATTCTGTCTTTCGTCAGATAGCTGCTTTAGCAGAAATGAAGCTAAAAATGTAGAACTGAATTTGCTTCAAGTGTCTCGTTTATCCCCATAGCAAAGAGTGAACAAAAAAAAATGCTATGGAGAAATAAATTTTGGCACCTCTTGAACTCCAGAGCTAAGCAGTAAATACAAGATGGCTGGAGGACATTTAACATGCTGCAGTAAGCAGTATTTCATACTTTCTATCAAAATTCATGTTTAACTTGATCTTTTTAAGTTGAGCTGTGAAGTTATGATTGATTATTTGTTTATAATAATCTAGGTCAAGTGTGAAATCCTCGGCCAGACATTAGAAGGGACAGACACTCACTCACTCATGGTCTGTACTGCTTTATCCTGTTGTGGCGAAGCGCTAGGGCAAGACAAAGGTTTATTAAGTTTAGGATTCCGATTACGCCACCTTGGATAAGGGCCAGGGACCCCAATCAAGTAAATCTCGTCTAAAGGCACACAGGTCAGTTCACAATATAAGGCAGGAGACTAGGATATCCAAAGGTATAACATTTTTACAAATAATATTTTACAGTTTAATCATAAAAAAATAAAAAGAAAACAAAAGAACGATTAATAACACAAAGTGCTGGGACCAGTGGTTCGCATGACATACACGGGTGGACAACCTGGACATCCAGAACTTCAACCACAGGAACCGGGGCCGGCAGCAGGGCCTACACACACAATCGGCCTACACAGCACCACAGCCTGCTACTACACTAGTGGCTCATGCACACACACACACACACACACACACACACACACGTGCTCATATTCCGCACACTAAAAGAAAGAAGACCAGAATACCACTGCTGCTAGGGGCGCCGGTTCCTGTAACAGAAGGGGACAGAATTACAATACGCCACAAGTGTGGTCACACACACCAATAAACCCGGTTGCCCACCCGTTCAACTGGCCCTTTACAACGAACAAAATAAAAAAAGAAATACAATAAGTAAATGAAAAAAAAAAAAACAAGGAAATCCACACTCCTCTTCTACCCACAGCACCTCTCTCTCTCACACACACAGTGATTTACGATCATTAACAACCCGATACTCACTTCTCATTCACAAAAAGAGTTGGGGAAGACACACGCGCACACCCTTCACACAAACGAACACACATACACGCACACATACAGTGATGTGCAACCACAGGGCTGTAAATCCCCAAAGAAACACAAAAAAAAAACACAGCTAAACTTTGAGGGGAAACATCAAACACAGGGCAATGATAAAAGAGGCACACAGGGAGAACGCAAAAACAAACAAACAAAAGACTAAATAAAAAAACTAATTTAAACAAACAAAAAAAAACAATATGACACGTTACTCCCGCAAAGCAGCAGGACAACCAACATTAACCCCGCTTAGATTGCACACAAAATAAAATTAAAACAGCCACAAGGGCAAACAGCAGCCAAAACAGCACGCCGAACGGCGAAACAGCAGCGCCCTCCGATTGGGCTCTCACGTCGCTCCACCACGGGAAAACCAATCCACGTCGCGCCGTCACAAATCTGTTACATAAAAATTTTAGTTAGAACCAACAGTGGCAAAGCATGCTACATAAGCGCAAGCAGCTCAATTACATACCGTATAACTTGGTGCCAAAGCTCACCAGAATGGCATTTAAGCCGCTTTCTGGGAATCTGAGAGTTCATCCAGTTCAGCAGGAAGACAGACAGTTTATTGGGAGGAACAATCACGTCCACAGACTTAAATCAGGCTTCTAGACTGTAAATACCACAGACGAAACACCGCTATAATATGCATATTCCAACTAAACCACACCGCAATTGACATCCTTACATGCAAAAAGGGTAACCTCAGTCAAGGACCAGCATAAGACTTCCAGGTTCTATTCTGGATGTGACGACGACAACGGAAGCAAAAGTGGCGGGACCCGTAACCCAAGCCACCTTGCCAACCAGCTTAAATAGTCTTACCTAACCCATGATAGGACAATCAATTAAAACACGGCCAACCAAAGACAGATAGGAGGAACTTTACTTATCCTGCCACCCCGCTGCTGCATCGTCGTCCCGACGATGGACAAAACACTCCCTCAACTCCAGGGTCAGAGGCTGTCGCAAAAAGGCATCAGCATTACCATTACTCCTACCTGCTTCATACCGAATTCCCAAGTTCAATCACCACAAGTTAGGAAGCCCAACGCTATTCTGTGGCCCTCAGTTTGGCAAAGGGCAAATGACACAAAAGAATTGTTATCAGTGAAGTCAACACATTTAGGCTCGAGCAAATACTCAAAAGTTCAGTCATGGTCTGCTTGAGCACCAAGAACTCCAGCCTCAATGAACTATGGTTGACCAGATTACACTGTGGGTCGAACACTACAGCTGGCAAAAGCGACACCACTCCACATCCCGGTGACCAGCATCTACCTCAAAGATGAAGGAAAAAAAAAATCTGCGTATGCACGAAAGGGGGAAGTTATGAGCTTCTCCTTCAAAGTGTCAAAAACTCGTTTGGCACTGCTCAGTCCATGCTGAGTTGCATGACAAAGTTTAGACCTACCGGTTTCTTACGCCTATCCCACATAAACTCAACAACTAGCTTATGCAGGGGGACTGCCAACTCTGCAAGCCCCTCCATAAAGCAGTTCTCCACAATGGTGGATAACCTCAAACCGGTATCAATTAGACCAGTGGTTCTCAAAGTGTGGGGCGCGCCCCACTAGTGGGGAATACAGACATGACAGGTGGGGCGCAATGAACGGGAGGAAATTAGTGGAAAATAATAGGAAAAAACTAAACAATCACACACAAATGGATCATTAATACAAGTAAATTTAAAATAACATCAGTTGTGGGCCGGGAGAAAAAGTGGAACCATAGTGCAACAATAACGGTTTAACGTCGGGCCAACTTGAGCAGCGCTGCTCGAATCACAAACCTGCGCGACCCACTGGGCAGCGCTGCGCGACGCTGACAGAAATAGACCGCGCCGACCATCAAAATACATTTTACCCCGCTGGGATGCGCACGTACAAACCAGGCATGGCAAGGCGGAAACAATATTAAACAGTTCTGATATTTTTAAATAAAAACACAGGGGGTCGTGCAGGTTTGTGATTCGAGCGGCGCTGCGCGATCCACCGGGTTGCGCGAATAAACCAGATCATCACTGCGCTATCCAGATATTTGGTTCAATCGGGTGCCACGGGTTCGTCCCACTTTTGATGTGTTTGGCTTCACATACACTTCGACAATGGAAGAAGACGGTGCAGCAGCAGTGAGTTTGCTTACATGTGACGAAACCAACAACGAGGAGATTGTAAAGAAAAAAGGTGCATCGTCTGTGGTGTGAAATTGGTTTGGGTATAAGAAAATGATACGAATGAGACGAACGTGATTTGTAAGGTATGCAAGTGCACTGTTTTAACAAGTGGTGGAAACACGTCAAACCTTCTCTATCATCTGAAATCCAAGCATCCAAACGAATATGGCCAAAGTAAAAAAAATGCGACAAACCTCAGCAATTCACAGTTTAAATAAAATTACATTATGTAAAACAGTTTCTTTGTGTTTGAATTTTTATTTATGCATTTTCAGATACAAATTGCTATATTGTGATATAGCAATTGTGATTGTGATCGTTATCGAGGTAGAAAATTGCTTCTACCGTGATAGAAGATTTTGGTTATATCGCCCACCCCTAATGAAGTCTTATCTTGAGCTTGGATTCATGGTGGTGATGGTGGGGGCAGGAGAGAGGTTCGTGTGTGCTTTGTGTCTTAAACCGTTGGCAGCAGACCGCATGAGACCCAACAAATTAGGAAGACACTTAGAGACAACACACTCCAGTCACGTTAATAAGCCACTCGACTTCTTTTAAAGAAAGCTGGCAGAATACAGACAGCAGGAGAATCGCATGGTAACATCTGAATCAGTGGACAGCAAAGCACAAATGGCTTCATTCAAAGTTGCATACAGAATTGGCCAGTGCAAAAAAAACTACAAACGATTGCTGAGCAGCTAATAAACATGGGGTCAATTATGCAAAGATAAGTGACAACGTAAGCCTTGTATAACAATTGCACGTGTATTTTATCTGTTTTTAACTTGGTGTTGTTTGATCTTATTGGTTTAGAAATCGATATTTCAATAAACAGTAAACTTGGCTGATTTCGTTATTATTTTGTAGTGTATTTGTATTTCAAGTGGGGCTTGAAAATTCGCTCACCCCCTTAAGTGGGGAATGACAGAAAAAGTTTGAGAACCACTGAATTAGACAAACAACCGAAATACCACCCATATTGACCATCAACTGTGGGCAGCCTGACCTTAACTGAGACAATGAACTACCAGTTATCGCATCCGAGCCCCCAGTTTTCCCATCCGAGCTACGGCTCAAAAGCTCAGTGGGCACCGAGCCCCCTTCGGTTTCCCGAAGGCTGGCTTGACCGACGCTGCCCCTCCGCAGGCAATGACACCATAGGTGCAGGGGATAACGGGCCCGGTGGTGGAAGTTTACATTCCCTGGCAAAGTGACCAGATTGCTGGCACCGCCTACACACCACTGGCCCATATCGGGGCGGACAACTTCACAGACACGCCTCCTGACACTGAGTAAAACTTTTGACCCAACTGCACATTCTTGCAGGATAACAACATCCTTGAAGAATTTCAGTCAGGTTTCAGGCCCCATCATAGGACAGAAACTGCACTAGTTAAGATTACAAACGACTTGTTTTTAGCTTCAGACCAAGGCTGCATCTCATTGCTAGTCCTGCTCTATCTTAGTGCTGCATTCGACACTATAGATCATAATATTCTCATAGATCGCTTACAAAATTATATAGGTATTCAGGGACAGGCATTAAAATGGTTTAGATCTTACCTGTCTGATCGCTACCATTTTGTAGATCTAAATGGAGAACCGTCGGGTGTAATGCCAGTGAAATATGGGGTCCCACAAGGGTCAGTTTTAGGACCTCTGTTGTTCTCAATATACATGCTTCCCTTGGGTAACATCATTAGAAGACATGGTATTAGTTTCCATTGTTATGCTGATGATACCCAATTATATAACTCAACTAAACCAGACGAAATACCTAAGTTGTCTAGATTAACTGAGTGTGTCCAGGACATAAAAGATTGGATGACCAATAACTTTCTTTTATTAAATTCAGATAAGACAGAGATATTACTTATTGGCCCAAAAACCAGCACACAACAGCTTTCACAATTCAGCTTGCGCTTAGAAGGATGTACTGTTATTACCAGCTCAGCAGTAAAAGATCTGGGAGTAATATTAGACAGTAACTTGTCTTTTGAAAATCACATTTCAAATATCACAAAAACAGCCTTTTTCCATCTTCGAAATATTGCTAAACTTAGGAACATCTTATCCGTATCTGATGCAGAAAAACTAGTTCATGCATTCATGACCTCCAGACTGGACTATTGTAATGCATTACTAGGTGGTTGTCCTGCATCCTCAATAAACAAGCTTCAATTAATCCAAAATGCAGCTGCCAGGGTTCTCACTAGATCCAGAAAATATGATCATATAACCCCAATATTATCATCCCTGCACTGGCTACCTGTTCAGTTTAGAATAAATTACAAAATAGTATTACTTACATACAAGGCCTTAAATGGTTTAGCTCCCACATACCTAACCAGTCTTCTGATGCGCTACAATCCACCACGCGCCTTAAGATCACAAAGCTTCGGACTTCTGGTAGTTCCCAGAATTTCAAAATCTACAAAAGGGGGTAGGGCTTTTTCATATTTAGCTCCAAAGCTTTGGAATAGCCTTCCAGACAGTGTTCGGGGAGCAGACACGGTTTCTCAGTTCAAAAGTAGACTCAAGACGCATCTTTTTAATCTGGCATACACATACTGTAACTCATCCCAGTACTCATACTCCAGTACAACTATACCGAATGGCAACTACGCTAATTCTCCCCATCTGTTCTGTATTTCTCTACCCATCCCGAGGCATCGGGAGATTTTGCCAGCTTCAGTAGACAAAGGCCGACCCTGCGAGGTTCCTGGGGCATCCAGAGAAGGACCAGCTCCAGCTGGATTCAGCTTTATGATGGTTGGAGCTACACATGCTGCTCCTGTGCTTCCAGTGATCCAGACCTCATCTGCCCTCTGCACCTACTGACTCGTCCCTATGCTGAACTGGTCTTCATGTCAATTTAAATAATTTCTGTCATATTGAATTTTCACCTGCACAACACACAAGATGTTATATCATTTCTATCTGTTATCGCCCAAATGAGGATGGGTTCCCTGTTGAGTCTGGTTCCTCTCAAGGTTTCTTCCTAATGCCATCTCAGGGAGTTTTTCCTTGCCACCGTCGCCGTCACCCTTGGCTTGCTCATCAGAGAAATTTCATTCATTCGTCTCATTATTATCTGCACATTTTTCTCACACATCCACACTTCCAATTATTTTCTTTTCTATAATTATTATTATTATTAGTTTTTATTTATTTATTTTCTATTATTATTATTTATTATTTATTTATTTATTATTATTATTATTATAATTTTTTATTTTTTTTGTTAAATTTCTTTAATTTTTGTGAAGCTGCTTTGAGACAATGACCATTGTTAAAAGAGCTATATAAATAAAATTGAATTGAATTGAATTGGTTTAACCGTCGCGGTTGGACCTTTAACATCTCCTCTCCCTTGAGTCACTCAGTTCAGAAGACGAAGATTCACTCGCGTGTGAACGCTGTTCCCCGCAAACACCGTACCGAATCCCATATACTACTGGTGTACGCACTGGGACTGACTGACCACAGGCCCTCACACCCCCTGGTATGCCCTCCCCCTCCCACTGATTGCCTTACTACGCACATCTAACAAGGTGGCATGTGGCTGGCAGCGAACTAATTGCTTGAGCTCCCGCCGAAGTGCATTATCCATTACATATTCCACGAACTGATCTCGCAATAGAACCGACAAATGGCGAACTCGAACAAACGCCTGTACCTCCTCAATCCAATCAATGCTATTCCCTGACTTGCCGATAGACTTAGGACATTTACGGTTCCTAGGTACAAATACCAATTTCTCCGGCTGGCTAGCACCCACAACAACTGGAGGGGGCATAACAGGCGCGACCTCGGTCGCCTCCACAGATGCCGCACTGAGGCCAGGCAGCACAAGGAGACGCTCTTGACGTAGCCTCTCGTTGTCTGCCTTCAACTGGGCCACAAGTTCTCTAAGTGCGCGAAGTTCCTCCTCCATTGGTAAATCACCACTTACTAGCTAATAGCCCCACGGCAGGAGACCCAATAAATAGGGGATATAGTCGCCGCAACCCGGACAAACGCTGCTGTTTTGCCGCAACTCTAAAAAAGAATAGATTCCTAGACAAGATTCAAGATTCTTTATTTATTTGTCACATGCATAGTTATACAAGTACAACACGCAGTGAAATGTATCCTGAACCGCTCCTACTTTGTGCAAATAACAAGAAACAAAAGAAATACTCTATAAATAGAAATAGAGAAAAAAAAAAAAAAAAAAAAAAAAGGTGCAAATGTAAACATAATAATAAAGTGTGTATCTGAGCAGGATAAAGGTGTTAGTGCAAGTGATGCTTACAGTCCAGACTAAAGTGCAGTGTGCAGTGTGGAATGTCAGCACAGCAGTGTGTGGGTGAACTGTTACCAGTCCTATGAATGGGAGAGTGGCCCATCATGGTTGAGGAGTCTAATCGCCTGTGGATAAAAACTCCTCCTGAGTCTCTCCGTTTTGGCCATAATGACCCGGAACCTTCTGCCTGAATGCAGAAGTTTGAACAGTCCGTTATTGGGGTGCGACAAGTCCTTAATGATACGAGCTGCCCTGGTTTTACATCTCCTGGTGTAGATGTCCTGCATGGAGGGGAGAGTTAACCTGCAGCAGCGTTCTGCTGCCCGGATCACTCTCTGGAGGGCTTTCCTGTCCTGTACACAGCTATTCCCAAACCAGGATGAAATGTTCTGTGTTAGGATGCTCTCAACAGCACCCGAGTAGAAAGCCTTAAGGACAGCAGGGGAAACCCCAAACTTCCTCAACTGCCTCAGGTGGTACAGACGCTGCTTTGCCCTTTTCGTCTGAGCACAGATATGCTCAGTCCATGTCAGATCCTCGGAGATGTGGACGCCCAAGTACTTAAAGCTGCTCACCCTCTCCACTGGAGCTCCATTGATGATGAGGGGTTTGTGGTCCAGTTGTCCCCTTCTGAAGTCCACCACCAGCTCCTTCGTCTTACTGACGTTCAGTCGGAGGCAGTTTTCTTCACACCATAGTGCCAGGTTCTCCACTTCATCTATGTAGGCCGACTCATCGTTGTTGGAGATGAAGCCCAGCACCACCGTATCGTCAGCAAACTTAACGATGGTGTTGGAGTCGAACATGGCCACACAGTCTGAAGTGTAGAGAGAGTATAGCAGTGGAGAGAGAACACATCCCTGTGGAGCACCTGTGTTGATGGTGATGCTGCTGGAGAAGCACTTGCCCACTCTCACCGCTTGAGATCTGTCCGAGAGGAAGTCCAACACCCAGGCACACAAGCGTTTGTTAAGTCCTAGATCTCTCAGCTTTGTGAACAGTCTGTTAGGCACTATTGTGTTGAAAGCAGAGCTGTAATCTATAAAAAGCAATCTCACATAGTTACCTTGCATCTTGTCCACGTGGCTGAGAGTGGTGTGCAGAACATGGGAGATGGCATCCTCTGTGGATCTGTTGGGGCGGTAGGCGAACTGAAGTGGATCTATGGAGCTGGGGATGGAGGAGGAGATGATGTTTTTTAGCAGACCCTCAAATACCTTCATGACCATCGATGTCAGTGCAACAGGCCGGTAGTCATTCAGGCATGAGGGTTTGTTGGTCTTGGGCACGGGGACAATGGTGGATCTCTTGAAACACGCTGGGACCACAGACTTCGCCAGGGACTCATTAAAGATACAGGTGAACACACCTGACAGCTGGTCAGCGCAGCAGCGCAGCAGGCGCCCAGAGATGCCATCTGGACCCGCCGCTTTCCTGGTGTTCACCCTCCTCAGCGCCGTGCGCACGTCGTGCTCTGCGATGCTGATGACGCAATCCTCGCTGATGACGTCATCACTCTCAGTCAGCAGGCTGCTAGCATTAGCCGCCTGGCTAACCTCGAACCGGGCGAAGAATGCGTTCAGCTCGTTGGCGAATGCAGAGTCGGCGACGATCGTCGTGGTGTCTTTGGCAACCTTGTAGTCCGTGATTGTGCGTAATCCGTGCCACATGCGGCGTGTGTCACCCTGATGGAAGTGTGATTCAGTTCGCTGTCGGAACCGCCCCTTAGCTTCCCTCACCGCTCGCCTGACGCTATAAGAAGCCGCTTTGTATGCGCTCATATCGCCGCTAATGAGTGCGGCATTATAAGCAGCGGTCCGGGCATTCACAGCATCGCGGATCGATCGGTCTACCCAAGGCTTCTGGTTCGGAAACGATTTGAACCTCACTGTCGGGACAACTTCATTTACGAGCGTGCTAACGAAGCTAACTGCTACATCCGCAAACTCGTTGATGTCTACTGCGCAGGCTCGGAACATGTCCCAATCTACGTCATCGAGCGCGTCCTGTAGCGTAGCTTCTGATTGGGCAGACCAGCGTTGCACCTCCCTCATGACCGGAGCTTCACGACGAAAGCTTTGTTGATATTCCGGTATGAGGAAAATGGCGTTGTGGTCTGATTTCCCGAATGCTGGATGTGAAACAGCTTTGTAGCCCCGCTTGTATGGTGTGTAACAGTGGTCCAGAATGTTGAGTCCCCTTGTCGGACATGTAACATGTTGGTGAAAGTTTGGCATAACCTGTCTGAGGTTCGCTTTATTAAAGTCACCTGCTACAATGTGCGCTGCGTCCGGGTGTTTGTTTTGGAACTCACTCAGCACATCATGTAGTTCAGACAGAGCAGTGCCTGTGTCCGCGTGGGGTGGGATGTAGACCGCCGTGGCAATGACCGAGGTGAACTCGCGAGGCAGGTAGAAAGGACGACATTTAACACTCAGATATTCCAAATGAGGCGAGCAGCTACTGGAGAGAATGGAAACACTCCTGGCATCGCACCACTTCTTGTTGACCATGAAGCACACACCTCCACCTTTAGCTTTGTTAGACTCTGCCGTCCTGTCCATGCGGAACACAGAGAATGAGTCCGATGGGGTTACGACTCGGTCCGGCACAATGGGGGTCAGCCATGTTTCTGTAAAGCACAGAAGATTACAATCCCTGATATCTCGCTGGAAAGTAACTCTGGCTCTGAGGTCGTCAAGCTTATTCTCCAGTGACTGTACATTAGCCAGCAGGATACTCGGCAGAGGGGTGCGATGAGCTTGTTCTCTCATTCTGTTACGGACGCCGCCGCGTTTCCCTCGACGCTTCTTTGTTCTTCGCCGCGGGTTAGCGTCCCGTCCATTGTTGTTGTCGTCTGAGCAGCGTAGTATCTCAGAGGGCCACGACGGGTCAGGCTTAAAGGTGGTATAAGTAAGCGCCGAAATCTGAATTCCTATATCCAGTAGTGTTCTACTGTCATAGGTCACTAAACCTGAAGTACTCTTGGCGAATGAAAGTAAAATAAATAAAGAAAGAAGGAAAAAAACGCACAGTTTGTACGGAGCGATCAGGAAGGCGTCTGGACGTGGCCGCGCCATACTCAATGGACAAGGGAACAATTTGACAAAAAAAAAAAATTACACCTGGATAACCATGTCTCTGCCCAATTACCGTGTATCCTGCCGATTATGCCAGAATGTGGCGAAGCGCTAGGGCAAGACAAAGGTTTATTAAGTTTAGGATTCCGATTACGCCACCCTGGATAAAGGCCAGGGACCCCAATCAAGTAAATCTCGTCTAAAGGCACACAGGTCAGTTCACAATATAAGGCAGGAGACTAGGATATCCAAAGGTATAAAATTTTATTACAAATAATATTTTATACAGTTTAATCATAAAAAAATAAAAATAAAACAAAAGAACGATTAATAACAAAAAGTGCTGGGACCAGTGGTTCGCATGACGTACACGGGTGGACAACCTGGACATCCAGAATTTCAACCACAGGAACCGGGGCCGGCAGCAGGGCCTACACACAATCGGCCTACACAGCACCACAGCCTGCTACTACACTAGTGGCTCACACGCACGCACGCACGCACGCACACGCACACACACGCAGGCACGCGCACACACACGCACGCACACACACGCACGCACACACACACATGCTCATATTCCGCACACTAAAAGAAAGAAGACCAGAATACCACTGCTGCTAGGGGCGCCGGCTCCTGTAACAGAAGGGGACAGAATTACAATACGCCACAAGTGTGGTCACACACACCAATAAACCCGGGTGCCCACCCGTTCAACTGGCCCTTTACAACGAAAAAAAAAAAAAAAAAAAAGAAATACAATAAGTAAATGAAAAAAAAACAAGTAAATCCACGCTCCTCTTCTACCCACAGCACCTCTCTCTCACACACACACACACACACACACGCACACATACACGCACTCACACAGTGATTTACAACCACAGGGCTGTAAATCCCCAAAGAAACACAAAAAACACAGCTAAACTTTGAGGGGAATCCTCAAACACAGGGCAATGATAAGAGAGGGACACAGGGAGAACGCAAAAAACAAAACAAAAGACTAAATAAAAAAAACTAATTTAAAAATTAGTTTTTAATGTTTTAATGTAAAAATTAGTTTTTAATAGTTTTTATGTTAACTAAACATAAAAATTTTAGTTAGAACCAATAGTGGCAAAGCATGCTACATAAGCGCAAGCAGCTCAATTACATACCGTATAACTTGGTGCCAAAGCTCACCAGAATGGCATTTAAGCCGCTTTCTGGGAATCTGAGAGTTCATCCAGTTCAGCAGGAAGACAGACAGTCTATTGGGAGGAACAACCACGTCCACAGACTTAAATCAGGCTTCTAGACTGTAAATACCACAGACGAAACACCGCTATAATATGCATATTCCAACTAAACCACACCGCAATTGACATCCTTACCTGCAAAAAGGGTAACCTCAGTCAAGGACCAGCATAAGACTTCCAGGTTCTATTCTGGATGTGACGACGACAACGGAAGCAAAAGGGGCGGGACCTGTAACCCAAGCCACCTTGCCAACCAGCTTAAATAGTCTTACCTAACCCATGATAGGACAATCAATTAAAACACGGCCAACCAAAGACAGGTAGGAGGAACTTTACTTATCCTGCCACACTGTGTTCAGGGTTACGGGGGGCCTGGAGCCTATCCCAGGAGGCTTAGAGCATGAGGCAGGGTACATCCTGGACAGGGTGGCAATCCATCACAGGACACACACATATACACTCACTTACACACTATGAGCAATTTGAGAATGCCAATTAGCCTAACCTGCAGGTCTTTGGACTGTGAGAGGAAACCGGAGTACCCGGAGGAAATCCACCAAGCACGGGTAGAACATGAAAACTCAATGCACACAGAGAGACAGGAAATGAGCCTGGAATCGAACACAGACCTTGGAGGTGCAAGGCGACAGTGCTAACCAGTTCACTGCTAACCTCTTCCGTCTGCCTTAAGTGACAGACAGAATTTATTTATTTATTGTTTTGGTATATCATATGGAAACTGATAAATGAACATTATTGTACGAATAAACTATATACATAACATAAATACATCTGTTTTTATATTACGTTTGGCATTAAAATTGCAACTTTAATGCAAATGATTCAGTCGTCGTCGTCGTCCCCCACACAAAAAAAAAAAAGATTTCTGAAAATGCTGGACTGTGTGTGGCATTCTCTTTATGTTCCCAGGGGAAATCTGTTTAAATCATAAAGTATACAAACATGGAAACCAGAACTGAAAATTAATCAAAATTGAAACATCAAACATATGGTCTTTTGTTTTCAGTTTCATAGTCTTTCCATTTTAAAGAACTTTTCCGAATTGAAGCCTTTCTGACGTTGATCAACAGTTTCTGAATGAATCTAACAAGCATTTCCTTTCCATTATACACTCCATTTCCTGGAAAAGATTTTTAAGATGGTTGGAGTGGTGTTGTGTAGATTGACCACACAGCAGTATGCCGTCATGTCACATGATTTCTGAAAATAACTTTTACACAGGGTGTACAAGTCACAGGAAAGTTTTCAATTACATTCTGTACACTACAGGAAAACAGCTTTTACCTCATCTGGCACACGGCTTCCAAAGACTTTCCAAAGGACGAAGGTTTACAAGGCTTTTCTTCCTGGATAGAAATGTTTTACCTAACAGGAAGCTCCTCCTGATACTCCATAGATATATAGATCGGAATAATACAATAATTCAGGGAATTCCTGCATTACTCATTAGGCCTGTATTGAAAATACACAACGGGTGCTACAGAATTGACATTCTGACATTCTTTAAACTGCACTATGATTAAAAAAAAAAGAAAGAAAAGAAAACAGTAGCCCCCTCCTCCTCTCCTCTATCGTCTTACTTAAGCCATGATTCTTTTTAAAGGTAAAGTGCAGGTTTTGTATTGATTTTTTATTTAAAAAATTTATATGAATATTTGTGGGTTGTGGAACCAATCATCAGAGTTTCCATTATTTCATATGAGGGAATTTTGATATACAAGTGCTTTGATATACTTCTTTGAAGACATTACAGATCATCTTTATAATTACAGTTAACAGCATGTTTTATGCTTAAATGAGACCAAAAATAAGCTTATTAGTTGTGAAATGTGTCAGAATGTTCAACAACAAAAAGGGACTGCATACAAGAACAAAGCACAGTACACACCACTATAAAAGCCCCTGATACTCCACTGTGAAATATGAAGGTGTATGTTCTGTGGCTGTTAATTTAGGGGCTCTTGTAAAGATTGATGACACCAAAAATACTGCACTGTGTAAATGTACTGTATTTTAAAAAAATCATGGATAATCCTGGTTGCCTCTGAGAGCAGATTCAGCTTTTGGCCTATAGGTACAGCTTTTAAAGACGATCAGCCAAGTAACCCCAGGAGTCAACACAGAAATGGCTGTATAAACACAGAAATGGCTGGAAAAACCCCAAGCAAATCACCATTTTGCAATAGCTCTGAATATGTTGATTTAAACCCCACTAAACCCCTTGGTCTGAAGAAGAGGGAAGTTCACACACACAGGAAACTGAAAACATGAAGGAGTATAAAATGCTATAGCCAGACACTCAGCGCTGTTATTCTCTCCTGAGGGTATATTACCAAATTGTGGGAGAGACGAAAATTTGGAAAGCAGTGTTTTATGAGATTGGGATTCAATTATTTGTTACATGTACTTTACAGCACACTTAAAAGCTATCCCCCAACCTTATGCTGTCACGAACTAACTCAATGACTACCAGAAAGAAGTAGCTTTAGCAGTTAGCCCTGTAGCGTGAATGGTAAACCCAAACGCGGATGGACACGAGCGGGCAGGATAATCACGCGATTTGCTATAAGGACTCTCAAAGTGAATGAGCAAATCTAACCCGCGTCCTATAAACACACGCTCAGTGTGAAAGCAAACCCAAGGAAGTGAGTACTCACGTGAACGGGAACGATACCGAGATAGCATGGGCAAAACTCAATGACAGAGCGGTATGCGGCGCCATCTTGTTTCCTTTTATGCTTTCAGGTTTGCGACCGTCTTACTTCCGGGTCCTAGTGCCGGTCGCGGCTGAGTGCGCATTACAGTACCCCCCTGTCCAGGACCGACTCCGGACGGTCCAGGGGTGGAGGATACCCGGTGACGGTAGTCCCTAATGAGCCCGGGGTCGAGGATGGAGCGTGCTGGGACCCAGGACCGAGGGCGCGAGTCGAGGATCCGTCGCACGGTGTAAGCGGGACCACCGTCAATGATACGGGGGGGAGGAGCAGGGGGGGTGGGTGGAACCATGGGTGAGGTGATGAATGGTTTTAGCTGGGAGGTGTGGAAGACAGGGTGGATCCAGAGCGCCGCAGGCAGCTGGAGCCGGTAGGTGACAGGGTTGACCCTTAAGGGTGATGCGATACGGTCCACTGAATCTCGGTGACAGCTTCCGTGACTCTGTGTGCAGGTGGAGGTTCTTGGTAGATAGCCATACCTTGTCACCTACGTGGTACAACTGTCCCGGAGTGTGCCGGCGGCGGTGTTGAGTCACATAGTTGGTGTTGGTGCGTTGGATGGCAAGGTTGGCTTGGTGCCATAGCCGCCGGCACCGGCGAACCAACTGTTGGGCCAATGGTATGTCAACCTCCGGTTCTTGGTGGGTGAACATCGGAGGTTGGAAACCATAGCATACCTCAAATGGGCTCAGGTTGGTAGCTGAGGACACGTGGAGATTGTGAGACAACTCAGCCCATTTGAGGTAGCGGGCCCAGGAGCGTTGACGATCCGACACAAAACACCTCAGGTAACGCTCCAGCTGTTGGTTGGTTTGCTCCGTCTGACCATTCGTCTGGGGGTGGTAACCAGAAGACCTGGCTGGAGTTTGATGGCTAGGTCGTATGGACGGTGAGGTGGCAGGTGGTTGGCCCGGCATTTACAAAACACCTCAGCCAGGACCCGATAAGGTGGAGGAATGGCGTGGATGTCGATGTCGGGGGCCTCGGACTCCCTGGAACACGTCCCAGCCTGGGCCCGTAGGCATAAGTCGGTGCAGGTCGGCCCCCACTGAAGGATCCGGCTTTGTGTCCAGGAAATCAGGGGGTCGTGTCGGAGTAGCCAGGGGTATCCAAGGATGAGAGGTGGAGAGGAAATGGGGGTGAGGTGGAATTGTATTAGTTCTTGGTGCTGGCCGAGGATGAGAGTGATGGGTTGGGTCTGCTGGGTGATGGGGCTAGATGAGAGGGGCCGCCCGTCGACAGAGGTGATTCTCATTGGCTGGGATAAAGCCTCAATTTTTACCCCCAACCCTTTGGCGTATGTAGAGTCAATGAAGTTACCCGCGGCACTGGAATCGATGAACGCGGTACTTCGGACCCGCTAGTGGCCAAGGTGGAGAGTTACCTGGACCGTCAGTCGAGAAGTGGTGGTTTCGGTAGTGGCAGAGAGATGGATGGTGAGTCTCTCCTGTCGTTCACCGGGGTTGGCCGTTTCCTGGACGGGATGGACAGGTCGCTCGGTGGTGCGCCGCTGAGTCACAGTAGGCGCACAATCCCTCGCGGTAACGCCTCTCGCGTTCCGCCACGGTCAGGGAGGCGCGCCCTACTTGCATGGGTTCCCCAGCTCTGGTGTCAACCACGGCAGGGGGTGGAGATCCGACACGTCCGGTGAAGGCGGTGGTGACGGTGGGTGGTGGTCTTGGTGCAGTGTAGGCATAGGTGGGAGCTGGCGGCAGGGTTCGAGGTGCTGGCTTCGGACGGGAGAGGAGGCGCTGGTCAATACAGAGGGCTAGCTGGATCAGCCCCTCTAGTGTGGCTGGGAGCTCTCGTCCGGCTAGCTCGTCCTTAATGCGGGTAGCCAGTCCCTCGAAGTAGGATGTCCTGAGGGCTGCGTCTCCCCACAGTGTACCGGCTCACGGACAATCCTCCCTGCCGCAGATGGTAGTGTTTTGTGTCGGTCTCCACCTCGCCCGCAGGATGTTCAAATGTCAATTTTAGCTGACGGGTGAACTCGTTGTACGAGTGAGCGGTGTCGGTGTCAGCGTGCAGGACTGCCGTGGCCCACTCTGCTGCCTGCCCTGATAGCAACGAGACAAGTAGTGCAATGCGCAGCCGGTCGGTGGAGTATTTGGTGGCATTAAACTCAAACACCAGTTCCAGCGATGTTAGAAACACACTGCATTTCCCATCCGTGCCATCCCATTTATCCGGGAGTGCTAAAAAAACACCAGGGGGGGGGGGGATTGGTGCGGGGCCGCGGCGGCGGGCGGACCGCTAGCCATGCCATCAACAGCCGCCCGGAGGCTCGTGTTCTCCCGCTTAAGCTCCGCAACCTCGTGGCGCAGGGCACGACGTCTTGGACACTCCGGCGCAGAGTATCGAGCTCCCCGGTTAGCTTGTTGATAAGCACAGCATGCTGGTCAACCACATCGCATAGGCGCGCGTGATCCGCTGGGTTTACTGCGCGAGGCTCTGTCATTCTGTCACGAACTAACCCAATGACGACCAGAAAGACGTAGCTTTAGCAGTTAGCCCTGTAGCGTGAATGGTAAACCCAAACGCGGATGGACACGAGCGGGCAGGATAATCACGCGATTTGCTATAAGGACTCTCAAAGTGAATGAGCAAAGGAAAGGCACAATCTAACCCGCGTCCTATAAACACACACTCAGTCTGAAAGCAAACCCAAGAAAGTGAGTACTCACGTGAACAGGAACGATACCGAGATAGCATGGGCAAAACTCAATGACAGAGCGATGTGCGGCCCATCTTGTTTCCTTTTATGCTTTCAGGTTTGCTACCGTCTTACTTCCGGGTCCTAGTGCCGGTCGCGGCTGAGTGCGCATGACATATGCTCAGCCATACAGAGCTTTAACCATTTGAGCCAAGCTGCCCCTTTTATAAGAATAAACATATCTCTGTACATTTTTTGTGAACAACAATACTTTGTGAATAACAATACTTTAGCAACTTTTCTTATAACCTCTATTACTACCCAAAAAATTCACTGAAATACCCAAAGAGTTTTCAAACCATTCTCCAAACCCACATTCTCCAAAACAATCTCCAACACAACATACTGTAAGACTTAACACTCTGAGTTGCTTTCTCACTACCCACCACATTGCTCATATGGCACACTTGCACATTTCAAAACACCACAAAACTGCGAAACACACATTAAACACATTCACACAGTAAACATGGCCCACTTGCACATTTTGCACCCCCCAAAACTGTAAACATTGAACTGCAACCTTGCACACTATTCTGCCCATTTTCAACTCTTCTATATTTCATTTTATTATATTTTATTATTTTATTATATTTTTTGTTTATATTTTTTCATCATTTTATTGTTTGTACATAATGCATATTTAAAAGTTCTTTACAGCTAAAGTTTATTTCCATATTTCTAAATATTTCTACTTCATAAAATTCTCTTAATTTACACACTGAAACTTTCTCTTTGAAATTTCACTTCATATCTTACTGTGTATGACTGTGTATGTGGCAAATAAAATTTGAATTTGAAACTGATTTCATTGAAAGTAGGCAAATTTTTATGGCTCAAATGAATGTTTGGTTCAATTTCAGGGTTTATATTACAGAATGTAAAAGTTGCTTTACTTCCCAGGGAGACCTCTGTTTCATGTCTTATGTCTGTGTTTCCTTCTGGCTATTTATTTTAGTTATGCTGTGAGTCAGTTCTGCCAGAGTCCCAGATGCACTCTGCACCAAATATCCAGTCACCTTATACTGTACATGTGACTGCGACAATCTGTTATCTCTTTTCTCTGCAGTCACTCAATAGATCAGGTATGAAATTCTTACAGTTTTGTACCTGTGTCTCCAATAATGAAAGTGGACTCCATATAACTTACAGACTTGTCCTGTTATATTGAACATCCCACTCAGCCTCCCACTCAGGCTGACTAAAATCAATCCTTGCTATCTGTTATCACTTATATGAGGATGTGTTCCCCGTTGAATCTGCTTCCTCTAAAGGTTTCCTTCTATTATCTTCCTGGGGGGTTTTCCTTGCCACTGTCGCCCTTGGCTTGCTCTTCAAAGACAATCAGATAATTTAGATTTTTTTTTTACATATTTTCTTATACATTTCATACTCACTTCCCAATTTTTTTTTCATCTTGTAAACCTGCTTCTGCCCGCCAAAACCCACATTCAGAACCAGTAACTGAAGCGCTTTCAGCAAGAAAAAAATATCTGATAATGTTATGTTTTTTGGAATTATCTGATATTCCAAAGCAGAATAAGTGGAATCCCTGCCAAGCTGGGACTCTGGCAGGACTGACTATGAAAGCAAAACTAAAAGAGAGAACAAAAAGTGTATCAAACGTTTTTCAGGCATGTTTGTGACCTTCATGGATTATTCTCCTCACCGTTGTCCACTAAGGTCTGCAGCTCTGCCAGTAGTGGTTATTTAGTTCCTCCAGGATCTGAAGGATATGTGCTGATAGAGCAAAATAACTGGTCAAATAAATTGTATTGAATCAATATCACACAATTAAAAGGGAATGCTGTTGTACTGAATATCAGCACAACTGTGATATCTTCATTACTCATGCTGCACCCTCATGCCTACAACTAGAGTATATCACAGGCGTGCTGATGTTCAGTACAACAGCATGACCTCTCTTCTTGTGATATTGCTTCATTATAACATTTGTAAATGATTTATCGTTTATAACATTGTGAAAAGACATAGTTAGCAATGGCTATCATATATTTAAACGTAATGATATCCTTGCTAAAATTGTATGTAATATATGTATTTACATAATTGTATGTATGTAAGAGAAAATAAAATTTTTACTTTAAGATTCTAAAGTAAAAGTATTGAGTTACTTTGATGATCAGCTTCTAGAAACTTCTCTGACCGCAGGCCAAAACAAGATGCAAAAAAGATACGACGCTGATGCAGATGACACTTATATTTATAAAGACATAAATATGCAGAAGTGTGGTGTTAAATAGCTAATGGTCTCAGACAGTTAACCTTTAAATTGGAGAAATTTGACGGACTACTTCTTGGAGCTGTAGCTACACGGCAACCCATTAAAGAAAAGGTTCAAAAATGCGCTGCATTATGTTTGGGTTGCTTTAGTTTGAAAGTGTGTCATAACCGATTCAATCAAGTTTTCTCTTATTTCAGTGTGATAAGAAATGAATGAATTGCTGCAAGAGTCTTTGATGAAAGTATTTTGTAACTGTATATTGTGTTTTTCTTCTGTGTTACATCAGCATATGTTTACAGCTGTTTAGATCTTTGTCAGTGCTGTTATGGTGAGTTTGCTTCTGCTTCTCTGTGTTTACCATTTGGCTGAAACGCAGTGTTTGGTCACTCTTGCTGCTTTTCGTCTTTATCACATCAGTTCCATGTCTGTGTCTCTGGTGAACCACCAAACCATAAATCTCACTTTGTAGCATATGCTTTTTTGTATTAAAAGTATATATACTTTTTATTAAATTTTTTTATTTATTGTATTTTGTTTTCTGTTTTCCCCAGAGTGAAGGGACTTTCCTTTTTTTTGCCTGTAGAGGGGGGTGTTAGGGGGAAATTTCCCATGAGCCCAGGCAGAAAGCCGGGTTCTTACCAGAAACCATGTGACATCTCAGCAAGCTCGCTTTTGTGTGCCCAATTGTCTGCAGGACCATGCCTGACCACACTAAGGCTATTAAAATCACCAAGGAAAAAAACTGAAGCATGTCATTTCAAGAATGCGCCGAAAAAGCTGAAGGATCAGTAGGTTTCATTTTCAGTGAACCCACATGGGGATTATGGGTAGGATAAAACATAAAAGTGATGACTGGTACAGTAGGTTTTACATAGTTTCGATCTTTCTGTTACACTGATAAGCACATCTGTGGCCAGCTAAGATGATAATGAAAGCCCTACCGTCATTTGAGTGTATCAGAAAATCAAGTGACATATTTTTCCTGCATGAAAATGTACGGGGGTTGTTGGGAAATTACAGTACACTATTTTTCAAAGATATGCTATTGCAGAATAGCTGTCAAGATAAATTGTTATGTTTTGAGAGAAGGAAATAACTATGTATTATATCTATGCAACACCAAAATGATAAACATTTAAGGTTGTGTTTAAATCATAAAGCTAAGTCAAACTGTGACAGAAGGGTACAACAGGATACTGAAGAGGATGGAGAAAGTTATAAAGTTGAACAGATGTATGCCGATGAGCAATAACATCTGGGAGATTTGTCCAAAACATTCCATGGATGCTCAAACGGATTGGGATCTTCACGCCTACACTGTGGCATACAATTTATTTCTGTGGGATCAGACAGGTATATTCTGACACCACCTCAATTTATCATTAATTAGACTTTTCATTTTTCTTTTTAAATAAATACCATGTCATGATAAATGACTATTTATAATTGTATTAAATGATATGAATCACAGTTAAAACTGTCATTCCTTTCCCATCCTCTTTTTTCTCTGTCTCATGAAGGGAGTAAGACACCTTACAGAAAACTTCATCATAACCATTTTACATAATTTATTTATTTATTTATTTATTTATTTATTATAAGCCTTAATGATGTGTGTGAATGAGAGGAACCCAAGAGTAACGGTGAGACTACAGGGAGCAGAGGTAAAGAAGGTGCAGGACTTTAAGCACTTAGGGTCAACAGTCCAGAGCAACGGAGAGTGTGGAAAGGAGGTGAAGAGGCGGGTACAGGCAGGTTGGAATGGGTGGTTTCAGGTGTGTTGTGCGATAAAAGAGTATCGGCGAGAATGAAAGGAAAGGTGTACAGGACAGTGGTGAGACCAGCGATGCTCTACGGCTTAGAGACAGTGGCACTGAAGAAAAGACAGGAGGCAGAGCTAGAGGTAGCAGAGCTGAAGATGTTGAGGTTCTCCTTGGGAGTGACAAGGATGGATAGGATCAAGAATGAGTTCTTCAGAGGGACAACCCATGTTAGATGTTTTGGAGATAAAGTCAGAGAGGCCAGATTGAGGTGGTTTGGACATGTTCAGAGGAGAGATGGTGAATATATCGGTAGAAGGATGCTGAGGTTGGAACTGCCAGGCAGGAGGTCTAGAGGAAGACCAAAGAGGAGATTTATGGATGCAGTGAGAGAGGACATGAAGTTAGTTGGTGTGAGAGAAGAGGATGCAGAGGATAGGGTTAGATGGAGGCAGATGATTCGCTGTGGCGACCCCTGAAAGGGAACAGCCGAAAGACAAAGAAGAAGATTATAAGCCTTAATGATCTGGCATATAAGTCCCTCTGTTTGCTGTTTATACTGGAATTATGACCTATAAGAGGAATGGGTTAATATAAATCAAAGATTTTCAGTTGCATTACTGGCATAACTTCTGCTACAGAATATGAATTAGCACCATGAGGGAAATTCAATTCAGAAATTCATCAGGACTGTTTTCCTTTGCATGGGGTATATAAACTTTTGCACTCAATTATGGAAAGAGCAGATCAGTTAGAATGTCTTAAATGTGTGAAATGTTGTGGTGAAAATGTTCTCAAGCTCAGGAGACAAGTTTTGTGTTCTTTTAGAATCGTACCAAGGCCATTATTTTGCTAACTCTCACAGAAGAACACTCCAGAGCTTTGGTTACCGAAACTATGAAGTAATATAAATAATGAAGGACTGATAATTTTTTTTTTGTTGAACATTGCTGGAAGTGGAGACACAACTCAGAAACTGGATCGAAATTGTCCTTATCAGTGACACACATGGATCACAATCTGTCCTTGAGCTCCAAATACAGTATGCAGCTTTTTTCACCCTGTCACATGCGCGTCCCAACCCCTCTCCAATCTACTGTAAATGACACGTTGTTTAGAAGGCTCACTCTAGTGTGTGTTTAATATGATGAAAACGCCTGACCTTGATTTGTCTACAGTGTCCAGCTGTCTCAACACATTCTGTTCCCTGCAGTTCACAGCCTCCTAGTGTGGGGGTATTAGAAGAAAAACAAAGCTTGACTCACATTACTATAGCTCCAAGCATAAACCGGAGTAGCTTTTACCAACCACATGCAGAGATGTGTTTTTCTTGGGCTTTGGGTTTTGAATTTCATAATCATTGGTTTATAGTTGCATAGATGAACTGTACTCTCAAGTAAAGGCATGCATGCAAGAGTAAATGAACAAATAATTGGAAAACACATTTTACACGCATTTATTCACTCATTCATTCAGGATCATGGGAAGGCTGTACCCTATCCAAGGCAACTCATGGCATAAGGCAGGGTACACCCTGTGTGTGGTCTCAACCCATCACACGGTACAATTAGTCAAACTCAATCATAAACTACAGGCACTATGGAAATACCAATAAGCCACATGGGGGGCAACAACATAGCCAACCAGAAGCGGGGCACCAGGATGAGTTAGACAGGGCCAGAGGGCAGATGTGTGTGTGTGAGAGAGAGAGAGAGAGAGAGAGAGTTAACAAAAGAAATTTACACAGTGCTGGGTATAATGTTTTTTTCTATAATGTTATGGCATAAACATACTAAATGATGAAAAACATGTTAACTGGAAGATTGTAAAAGTGTTGGAATCATAATGCTGCCATTGTTGACTGGTGGTCCAGTTTGTCCTGTCCTCTAAAAGGATGGGACGATGTTACACTATTTGATGTCAATTAGAGCAATCAAACAATTTTAAGAGAGACTACTGTATGTAGAAAAGGGCATATAGTGCTATCCTTATAATGTCATACGCTGGCATGTGACACAGACTACGCAGCAGTAACTTTCCTTTTATACCCCTCATATTGGATTAGTTGGTGGGTAGATAATGCATAAAAATAAAATACAATTAAATTCAATTAAAATATTTAAAAAGCGAATTTTACTTTGAGTTGAGCTACGTTGTGGAAACATTGCACAAGTAAATATGTTTTTCAAAACATTATTACAGGGTAGTGTTTAAACTAACCTTTTTAGAACATGGAGAAATATAACTGAATATCTATGTAAGCTTGATTGCATTTGTTTGTTTTCCCGCCTGTATTTTGACCACAAAAAGCTCCTACATAATGCTATACATACAAAAATGCTATGTACAATTATTCATTTAAAAAATATTTTGATATCTGGTGTTGTGTATGAAGATCTGTAAAATTCCCAAATTCCCAGCAGGATGTTGGGATCAAGATTACATATAAAAGCAACATGATGAAATGAAACATTACTCATAATGACAAGTAGGAACTTGTAGACTCTCAGGTGCTCTTACTTAGTATTCTGACTCATACGTTATCTCATATTTGTTGCTTTTGGAGCCAACAATGCTCTTACCAGTCCTAACTAGTATTGCCTAACTAATTAGGTAAGGGTAGATTTCTAATTTTCAGTAATTGTAAATAATAATTCAGTAAAAAATAATTCAGTTTTCAGACACACTAAAAAGCTGGAATATTGGCAAAGAATTCTTTTTATTGTAACGCATACAGTACATAAATCTCCTTATATTCCATGGCTAACAAAAAGGTTTTCGCCAGTAATCTGTTCTCAATGTTTTGCAACCTGAAGTCACTTGGCACTTTTCCTTTTTTAAAAGAGCACTAAGACATATCAGATGACAAAGTTGACAATGTAAAATGTTGTGAAATTATTTAGGAAAAAAAAATAGTACAGGGACGTTCAAGACAAAGTGGGACTTGTGTGTATAGTGTGTGAATTGTGCAGAAAAACAGAACACAATTATGAGAGCAAAAACTATTTATTTCTACATATAATCTCTTGATCCCCTTATCGCCTGAAATGCTTCACGTCTGAAATGCTAGCCTTCCAGGAACTTTAATGGCTCGAACGTGGAAATTCTCTGGAGTGAGGTCACGAATGTACAGGGGTGTTGCATTAACTCCCAGCCATGTGCCAATAAAGCGCAGGTGGTGTTGGTAAAGGATCGGATCTACAATTCAAAGATATGTGCGGTCTCTTCCACAAGTTGGATACAAGTTATGAATGTTTATAAGAATGGCGGCAGTGTGCTCAGAGCCACCTCTAAAAGCCCCTCATAGAGCAGCAGCCTAAAGCAATATTCCTGGGTAATTTAATGTATGAAACTTTTTTTATGGATTTGAACTCTTTGTACAGAATTATTCTAGATTGCTTGTCTTGAAATTCACAAAGGTGTCCTTGAATACATACTTATATCATGGGAAAACAAATCTTATCTTTCCTTTTGAACATGATGGAAACGATAAACATTTCCCCTGCAGTTAGTCGTCGACTCATTGCTTTCATTACTTCCTCTTCTTATTTCCTTAAAGCTACTTTTAGGTCCGCTTAGGACGTCATTTTTCCACGTCTTTGAAGCCGCTTGCAGTGTGCCAATTTTTTCATGGTCTTCTCTCAAATACAGTAAAAAAAAAAAGGGATCTTGGCCTCATGTACTGTAGCTTTTACATATTGATATTATGTCTATTTTACTTTTGTAATGTACTTGATTGTATTGAATTTGTTTACCTGAAACATCAGTTTTACCATAATTTTAAACATATTGTTACTTATTTTTGTTCAACTTAAAACAACATATTTTACTGCCTTAAATTTAAATATTTTCATATATGAATACTTTTTTCAGTGTACTAAAACTTATGGGTATGGTAGACTGATTATACTAATTTGCTCCTAGTGTGTGAATTGGAGAGCTTCTATGTAAGAGCTTGCTTGGTACGCCCTAGATTCCCCACTTCTCTTAACTTCTTCATGGTTTGTAAATGAATGAATGAACAACATTTTTTATATTCTAAATATTCGAAATTTAGTTCAGTATATACTGTACAGTATTCACATTGTATTCCCCCATTCACAAGCACACAGCTAAAAACTGAACTTGGAAGTGAGCTAAATGGATTATGTAATTTCTACAGAAATACACATTATATTTGGAAACTGGCTAAATTCTTAGGTACTTCCCTTACTGTATTATCTGCTTTCCATTTTATGATTAAAAAAAAAATCATTTTGGATAAGGAGACTGATTTGGCTAATGTACAACAAAATCCACAATTCTGTACTTGCTTTCACTTGTATACGCTTTTGCCAGAATCAGAGCATGTAAGACTTTCTTTCTCACGCAACTATAGACAAGTGATCGACCTCCACTTGTAGCCCAATATGTGCGTGCCACCTTTTTCACTAACAAATGTCTAGAATGATTAAGATCCGTAGCAATAATTCGTTGGTCATATCTGCTATATTTAAGAAAACTGAACCATATCCTGTCTATTCTTGGTTGTATTTTTGTCTGAGTTTAAGCTGTCTAATTCTTGTTTTTGTATGGAAATAGATGATCTAGAAAAGTCTACATGTGGTAAGAAGGGTTTTTTTTGGATGCTAGTTTAAGGAACTAGAAACATTCTTTAAAGTAGACATTCTTTTTTTATTCTGTATTTTAGCACATTTTAGCTTTCCAGTGATTGTCCTTGTAATCCTAGATTTCTATTTAATACCATAGCAAATTAAGTAGTGAGGACTTTTTAAATAACAAAATCGTAAATATTAGGCTAATTCAGGCTTTGAAACCAGACAATTTAATTGAGATTTAATTGAGATTTAAAAAAGATTCTGGAAAAGGTAGTAACACAGCAGCTCTACATAGAAATATCATAAACAAACTGTATCAGTCAGGATTTAGGCCTCCTCACAGCATAGAGACAGCACTTCAACAGCTTAATAAAGTTGAGAGTTTGAGTGTGAATAACATAAGAGACTGGATGTTAATTAACTTCCTTCTGCTTAATCCTGTTAAAACAGAAATTCTAGTCATAGGACCACATGCAGCTAGAAGCAAGTTTTTTGATCACATTGTAACTTTAGACGGCTTTTCTGTTCCACCAAGTGCAACAGTAAAAGGCCTCGGTGTGATTATAGATTCCAGTCTTTCATTTGACGCTCAAGTAGATAATATTACCAGGATAGCATTCTTTCACCTCCGAAATATTTGCAAGATACGGAATATATTGTCACTAAACGATGCAGGAAAACTAGTTCATGCTTTTATCACCTCTAGGTTGGAATATTGTAACGCGTTGATGTCTGGTTGTTCAACGAGATGGATAAGCAAGCTTCAGCTAGTCCAGAATGCATCAGATAGAGAACCAGTTACTGTACTTCATCCTCACTAGAACCAGAAGATACGAGCACCGCTACCTTATTGGCTCCACACTGCATTGGCTCCCGGTGGAATTTCGCATCGATTTTAAAATACTACTTTTGACATATAAAGCATTAAATGGTCTCGCACCGTAGTATCTGAGTGACCTGCTAGTGTCTTACTATCCACCACACCTACTTCGATCAAAGGATGCAGGCTGCTTGTCAGTACCACGTATTATGAAAACTACAGCAAGGGGCAGAGCTGTGTTTCTTTCTTTCAGAGCCTGTGTTTCTCTGCTTGCACTCTGCAGTAAATATACATTTACCTTATATATTGTGTAGCTGTGACCATATCTAACTGTTAGGTATCTCTCCTTCTCTTCTCTTTTCTCCTCTTCACGTCTCTCTCTCTCTCCCTCTCTCTCTTTCCCTGTTCCTGTTTCTCTGTCAAGCTACACATGTTGCTCTGAGCTGCCAGTGATCCAGGCCCCCTCTGCCCTCTGTAGCTGTCTGACTCGTCCTGGTGTCCTGTTTCTGGTTGGAGATTTCATCACATGGATGCCCTGTGTGGTTTGCCTGGGATGAGTGTGGTGACTGGGGATGGTTCCACTTTACCACAAAGACGGTCCTGGCCTCGGCTGATGCTGATGCTAACAGCTGTTCTTGGAGGACTCGTGACTACAGTCAGTCCATCGTTCAGGACTGTAATTTCCTACAAGTCTACCTGAACCTCTAACAACAAACTAGACCATCCCACCATGGTGCTTGGTGGGTTTCCTCTGGGTACTCCGGTTTCCTCTAAAGTCCAAAGACCTGCAGATTAGGCTAATTGGCATTCCCAAATTGCCTGTAGTGCGTGAAGGAGTATGTGAGTGTGTGTGTGTGTGTGTGCCCTATGATGGATTGGCATAGTCTCCTGGGATAGGCTCCAGGCCCCCCGCGACCCTGAACACAGGATAAAGCGGTATAGACGATGAGTGAGTGAGTGAGAAAGCAACCACATGGCTGGCTCTATATTATAGGTATTGATGCAATGGACTGAATGTTAGATAGTGTGTGTCTTGATGAATTTAAATTTTGGCCTGAACAAATGATCTCTAATTGAATGAATGAATGAATGAATGCAGTTACATTCTTATTCATTTAACTTGCTAGTTAAACGGAGTAGATAGATGACAAGCTTGTTAATTAGATAGGAGAGAAGAAATCGCTTCTCTTCTATCTCACAAGCTGGCATTCTCTAGTGGAGCTTTGTAAAAAAAAGTTAATGAGTGTCTGTGTCAGGTTTTTCCCATTATTTTATGATCCTTAAGATCCGACAGTCATCTGTTATATTTTTATCCATCTCCTGTCCATTACTATTTGTATCTTGGTTGTACTTGATTTCACCTTCATCTTCCATACTACTTAACCTGTGTACAGTTTCACAGGGACCATCCCAGGACTTAAGCTGGGGTCCATTCTGAAGTGTACTTTACATTTAAAGAGCTCAGAGTACGAAGAATGACAGTGAAGGGAACTTCCATTGACAAAATTCCATCATTCGGAACTCAGTCGGGAGGGCTGAAGACTATCAGGTGTTTCTTCCTAACCACGTGATGCCAGCCGATCGCAACTTTTCGAACTGCTCCCTCACGCACCATTTGGGGGAGGTGTAACACACTTGGAGGACAGCGCTATCCGCTCCTTCCGCTTCCGTGAGCTCACAGACATCCGTTGATCTTAGTGCTGCATTCGACACTGTAGATCATGATATTCTCATAGATCGCTTACAAAATCACATAGGTATTCAGGGACATGCATTAAAATGGTTTAGATCATACCAGTCTGATCGATACCATTTTGTAGATCTAAATGGAGAACCATCTGGTGTAATGCCACTGAAATATGGGGTCCCACAAGGGTCAGTTTTAGGACCTCTGCTGTTCTCAATATACATGCTTCCCTTGGGTAACATCATTAGAAGACATGGGATTAGTTTCCATTGTTATGCTGATGATACCCAATTATATATCTCAACCAGACCAGACGAAATATCTAAGTTGTCTGGATTAACTGAGTGTGTCCAGGACATAAAAGATTGGATGACCAATAACTTTCTTTTACTAAATTCAGATAAGACGGAGATATTACTTATCGGCCCAAAAACCAGCACACAACAGCTTTCACAATTCAGCCTGCGTTTAGAAGGATGTACTGTTACTACCAGCTCGACAGTGAAAAACCTGGGTGTAATATTAGACAGTAACTTGTCCTTTGAAAATCACATTTCAAATATCACAAAAACAGCCTTTTTCCATCTTAGAAATATTGCAAAACTGAGGAGCATATTATCTGCATCTGATGCAGAAAAGCTAGTTCATGCATTCATGACCTCCAGACTGGACTATTGCAATGCATTACTAGGTGGATGTCCTGCATCCTCAATAAACAAGCTTCAGTTAGTCCAAAATGCAGCCGCCAGGGTTCTTACTAGATCCAGAAAATATGATCACATAACCCCTATATTATCATCCCTGCACTGGCTACCTGTTCAGTTTAGAATAAATTACAAAATTGTATTACTTACTTACAAAGCCTTAAATGGTTTAGCTCCCACATACCTAACCAGTCATCTGATACGCTACAATCCACCACGTGCTTTAAGATCACAAAACTCCGGACTTCTGGTAGTTTCCAGAAATTCAAAATCTACAAAAGGGGGTAGGGCGTTTTCATATTTAGCTCCAAAGCTTTGGAATAGCCTTCCAGACAGTGTTTGGGGAGCAGACACGGTTTCCCAGTTCAAAAGTAGACCCAAGACGCATCTTTTTAATCTGGCATTCACGTAACTCATCCCATAACCTCATACTCTAGTACACCTATACTGAATGGCAACTACGCTAATTCTCCCCATCTGTTCTGTATCCTTCTACCCATGCCGAGGCATTGGGAGATTGTGCCAGCTTCAGTAGACAAAGGCCGAGCCTGCGAGGTTCCTGAGGCATCCAGAGACAGAGAAGGACCAGCTACAGCTGGATTCTGCTTCATGATGGTTGGAGCTACACATGCTGCTCCTGTGCTTCCAGTGATCCAGACCTCATCTGCCCTCTGCACCTCATCTGTCCACTGGCTCATCCCTATGCTGAACGGGTCTTCATGTTAATTTAAATGATTTTCTGTCATATTGCACTTTCACCTGCACAACACACAATATTTGTTTGCACCCAAATGAGGATGGGTTCCCTGTTGAGTCTGGTTCCTCTCAAGGTTTCTTCCTAATGCCATCTCAGGGAGTTTTTCCTTGCCACCGTCGCCGTTACCCTTGGCTTGCTCATCAGAGACATTTCATTCATCATTCATTCATCTCATTATTACCTAAACACATTTTTCTCACACATACACACTTCCAAATATTTTCTTTTCTAATTAAATCTTTTTAATTTTTTGTGAAGCTGCTTTGAAACAATGACCATTGTTAAAAGCGCTATATAAATAAAATAGAATAGAATTGAATTGAATTGAATCCCTGATTGGCCGTAGAGATCACTAATATGAGAGCACTAAGTACCGCTCATCCCTCCCCTCTGAGAGAGCTCGGCCAATCAGCTCGTTCTAGAGATTCGGCTACGAGAGGTTACAGCATCACCCGGGAATCGAACTTGTGATCTCCGGATGATAGGACGAGCACTTTACCACACTGTGAAGTATGCTTTGCAGTTTACTTCAGGCCGATTGGAGTACACCTTTAGAGCTCAAGGTGGGGTACACCCTAGACAGGGTCACAAATTGGGAAAGACAATGAACCTACTCGGCATGTCTTTGGATTGTGGGAGGAAACCAGAGTATCCAGAGGTAAACCTGCGGAAACCCACCAAACATGTGGGGGATATGCAAACACCTTATAAAGAACCAAGGCAGGAATTGAACCTTCAATCCTTCAGGCCACAGTGGTAACCGCTAAAGCCACTGTGCCACACACCTTTCATTCAAGCTGCCTATTTCTTCATTTTTATAGAAATAGAAGATCTAGATTTGCATGCTAATGCATTTTTTCTGTGTTATAATGTAATTTTTGTTTTAACATGAAGCCTTTTTAACTGTGTAATTATAGCAATTTTGTAATATTATTACCTCTGCACACTGTAAGATGATAACCTAACGGACATGTTCTTCATGCCAAATTATTTGTTAAGATCTACAGTAAAGAGAAACATTAAAGGGAATTACTACTTTCTGACTCAGCACCATACCTGACACTTGAAATAAATGACTGTAAGATTATTTCCCCAATCATTGTTTCCTGTGATTTTGAATGGTCTGAATAATTGTTGTGTTAAGCTCAATGTTCTATATCCCTTTAGTGTGGACCTTGGCTCTTCTAATGTTTTTGGAACATAAGTTATAAAATTTTTTTCAGCCATATTAGGTGTTCCAATTCCATGGACTTCTACATTGTATTCTGCATAATATTTCTACATTGTAAAACAATCGTTTCTAAAGTTATTAAAGTTTATACTTAAAATGTCACACAAATGATTAACCTTGTGTCTTTCATGTGAACTCATGTTTGAATTTTATATTTACTATGATTTGTCTTTTGAAGAATTATTTTCTGCCATTTATTATTTTAAGGCCAAATTGATTTAAGCAAGTAAGAAGAGATACAGTATGCATATGTAGGTGTTCGTAGGATATACAGTATGTTCAAAAACCTGTTGTTGTCCCCCAACAGGTCAAGACCACCAAGTAATTAAATCACTTTGACTGGAGGGCTACACAAGGGTTCGGTGTGAGCAAGTGTGGACTCATGTTTCCAGAGTATATTTTCCTAGTTAAGTGGACATAATTAAACTTTTCCTTTGAATGTGAAATACTTCCGTCAATGTGGTTATTCTTTCCACCCTGCTGAATTGAATCCTGGTGCACTTCTACTGTAGTGACTAATCACCAAAAGCTACCTCAGAAACTTCCACTTTCCAAGAAAAATTGCTACAGTATGTTCTACTCTATATTCTTTTTATTTTTTTGCATTCATGCATCCGATTTATTGAAAAAAAAAAAAAACCCTACACAACAGTAACATAATTATAATCAATCTATACGCCTAAATATCAGGCGTATCAGTCTCTACAAATAAGACCATGTATATAACATAATAATTGGTATATAGGATGTTTCATATGTTTTATTTTAAGCCAAGCAGCTTTTATTCCTTAAAATGTCCAGAACTGACAATTATTTTTAATGAAAGAATCATTAATGTGATTAAAATTTACAAATTCACAGATTTACTCTCAAACCTAGTTGTCTCTGTAGAAAAAGCGTTAATTGCTGGAGACTTTAATATTCATTTTGAGAATCCAGAAGACCCTCTGAGAACAGCAGTCATGTTCATTCTGGACTCAGTAGAAGTAAATCAGTGTGTAGTAGGACCCACTCATAAAGCAGGTTGCAATTTAGATTGAATAATATCTTTTCAATTAAGTATAAGAAATATAATGATCACTATCTTGTCTTGTTAAAATTTGTCACAGTAATAATGTATGTTACCACATTAAACGTACATTCAAATCAACAACCAAACAGAGCTTATCTATGATCTCCCAGAGTTATCAACTTTGATTGGATCACCATCTGACCCACAGAACTAGATCAGGTGACTGAATATTTCGACTTAACATTCTGTTACACCTTACTGTAGATAATGTAGCTCTCTGGTAAAATGATCACACACAGTTAAAAATAGTCTGCTCGAAAATTAGAATGTGAATGGCATCAAACTAAATTGTTAGTATTTTAAATAGCATGGAAGGAGAGCATCTTCAACATAACATACCAGTCCTAGATTTTTATAAAAATTTAGCTTTTTTTTTAGCAAAATTAACCAGGAATAAGACCACTACAGAAATCGCCGCATCAATAATATGCAGTAGTCACGACTTCAATAACAGAGAATGTTGAAGAGAACATCTCATCAGCAAAATCTTCAACCTGTGTATTAGATCCTGTACCGACACATTTTTTCAAGCAAATAGTGCCAGCATTAACGAAACCCTACTGAAAATAACTAGCTCTTCATTTAGCAGTGGGTATGTCACAAAGTTAGCAGTTATTAAACCTCTAAGAAACCTGACATTGACACCTGTGAGCTCTCTAACTACAGTCCTTTATCAACCCTCCCCATTATACAGTATCTAAGATCCTGGAAAAGACAGTGCAGCAGCTACTGTATGTTCATACAGTATCTACATAGGAATAGCATACACAAAATGGATCAATCAAGATTTAGGCTGTATCACAGTCTAAGTGGTAAATTACCTCTTATTGGCCTCTGATCAGGATTGCGTCTCTTTGCATGTGTTACTTGACCTTAGTGCAGCTTTTGACACCACTGATCATAGAATAATACCATTGTTCCCCTACATGAATTTGTAAATGTAATAGAAATTAAGGGAACAGCCCTCTCCTGGCTCAGATCCAGTTTGACTGATTGTTATCAGTGTGTAGATTTAAATGGTGACTATTCTGCATGTTCTCAAGTGAAGTTTGGTGTTCCACAGGGTTCGGTTTTAGGTCCACTGCTATCCACCCTTTACATGCATCCTCTGGGCAACTTTGCATCCTCTGGGCGTCTGTAAGCAAGGTATTATGCTGATGACACACAATTATATGTATCAGCAAAGCCAGATGAGAAAAGCCAGCTTAATAAAGTCCTGCCTGAGTCTCTGCTTGCATTCTGCACTAAATATACATTCATCTTAACATTATATGACTGTGACCATAACTAACTCTTCTCTTCTCTCTCATTCTCTCACCATGTCTTTCTGTCGAGCTACACATGCCGCTGCTGAGCTGCCAGTGATTCAGACCCCTTCTGCCCTCTGGACCTGTCTAACTCATCCTGGAGTCCCACTTCTTGTTGGAGATCATGTTGCATGGCAGCCTTGTGTGGACTGCTTGGGATGCGTATGGTGACTGGGTACACTGGTTCCACTTTATCAGAAAGATGGGCAGGCCGCTATTCCCTGAGGACTTATGACTGTAGTCGCTCAATTGTTTAGGACTGGAATTTTCTACAGTCTACGTAAGCCACCAATAACTAACTGTAGCTTCCTACACACACGCACTTTAAAATAGAATTAGAAGGAAAATTAGAATGTAAATGGCTTCAAACTAAATTGTTAAAATTTTTAAAATAGTTTAAAATACAATAGTATGGAAGGAGAGCATCTTCAACAGATCCACTAACTAGACTCCATATTAGCTTAAAGACATCTTCTGTTATATTTAACTTCCAGCTGCCTAATATACAGTATGACTACAGATCAATGCCGGCTATCCATTGTCACCCAAATGAGGAAGGGTTCTCTGTTGAGTCTGGTTCCTCTCAAGGTTTCTTCCTATTGCCATCTCAGTAAGTTTTTCCTTCACCGTCACCCTCGGCTGGCTCATCAGGAACAATCTGATCATTTTGATTCATACACATTCTCTCACGTTTCATACACATCTCCAGAATTTTCTTTTAATTCTGTAAAAGCTGCTTTGCGACAATGACCATTGTTAAAAGTGCTATACAAATAAAAGGTGAATTAAATTGGATTACTCCAGAAAAGCGAAGAGCTGACCTTCCTTTATTAAAATAACAATTGAGTCTTGTTGTTGTTGTAGTTACCTAATTATTAATGACACGTTGTTTCATAGTTTTGAAATCACAAATATTGTTCTAGAATATATAAAAGCAATCTCTAAACAAAATACATTGAATTGGAAGCTGTACCCAAACTTTTGACTGGAAGTGTTGACGCAGCTTCCTTATTACATAAGCTCTAAAGCTGTCTTGTATTATTGCAATAAACATGGACTCACCAAATAAATTCATCCAAATGTCCATTGTTTTTGTTATATGCAAATGTACCTCACACAGTTACATAAGCAGGGTTGTCATGGGGATGCAATCTGTAAGCTTGGTCCCTTAAGCATCAGCCACAATGAAATTCCTTAGGCCTATGTACAGGAAACTATTATAACCCCCTGGTTTGCCAGAATATAGTAAGCTCTGTTGTTTACAAGAATCAGACTCACTTACCCTCACTTAAAAAATAAACTAACAAAAAAAAGATTAAAGCAATCCTGGGTTTTCCCCTCCATTAACTTACACCATTTTCTTTCCATCTGATAATATTAGAGGCTTTTAGGAGTATGGAATGCTGCTTTGTTTGGAGCTTTCAAAGTCTATGAATTGGAGTTTCTGTGACTGGTGAGCAAGCACATTAACCAAGGAACAATTTACACTTCACTGTGTGAGAATTAAACAATCTGACAAATAAAGTAAGGAAAAGATTTGGAAATTCTTGGGAAAGTACGATTACTGGAAAATATATTAATGTGTAACTCAAACAGTCACGAGGAAGCCAAGCTCATGCTGCATGGGATGCAACATTCTTTTCAGATTTTGTAAGAGAGCATGTGCTTTGTTGTAGCTGATAATATTAGGAATGAAGCATAATCTCTGAACTTAGATGTGTGGGAGAAGCAAGCTCTGTTGATAGCTGACAGAAAGTACTGAATCATCAAGTACTGAATCATCAAGTACTGAATCATCAAGTACTGAATACTGTGTAACCAGAGGTGGGTAATAACAAGTTACATTTACTCCGTTACACTTACTTAAGTAACTTTTTGAAAAAAAAAATACTTCTATGAGTAGTTTTACTGCACCATACTTTTTACTTTTACTTGAGTAGATTTGCGAAGAAGAAACGCTACTTGTACTCCGCTACATTCGGCTACACTCGACACGTTACTGTTCTAACCATTTATTCTACACAATAAATATTCTTTATTTTTGCCAGAGAAATGCAGCATTGGATTTACCATGTGACTGTGTTCCACCAATCAGACGAAGCAACAATAATCACATGAGTCCATTTGATTAATCAGCTACAAAAACAATAACCACATGTAGTCAAATCGTCAGCTGTGGTAGACAGCAAAGGAAACATATCACGGTTAGTTTAGCTGTTTTATTTAATGTTGCAAGGTCAACATATATATAATTAGCAATTAAGCTAGAGGTTAAAAAAGTTCCGTACATTTGTTCTACTGGACATGGTTTATGCTAAAGTGAGACCTCTTGTACGTGTTCTATGGGTATTTTCTATCTGCTGAGCCATCTGGAGGGCAACTGAACATACAGTATATCTTACAGTGGAAATAGTTTACACTGTTCAAACATACATATTGTGGCGTGGGCGTGGCGGCGGCTGATGACCATCATGCCTTGCGGGGGTTCTCTATGTGTCTACCATGGTAGAGAAGGGTGTTTGGGTTAGTGGCTTCGGCCAAGTTGGGAGTGTGTGATGTGTGTGCTTGACCTGTATGTATATGCGTGTGTGCCGAAATAAACTACTCCCCAGCCATTTGCATTGGGGAGCATGTCGGGGTGCAGAACGTGGACTGTGAAAGTGGACCCAGTTGCAGGTAGAGAGCGAGAGATAAGAGCCGTGTGATCAGTCAGCGAGGGCGTCGAGCAAAAACGTGAAGCTGAGCCGTGGTCGAGGAGGAGAGCAAGAGATCAAAGCCGTGTGATCAGTCAGCGAGGGCGTCGAGCAAAAACGTGAAGCTGAGCCGTGGTCGAGGAGGAGAGCAAGAGATCAAAGCCGTGTGATCAGTCAGCGAGGGCGTCGAGCAAAAAACGTGAAGCTGAGCCGTGGTCGAGAAACGAAAGCGAAAGTTCAAAGCCGTTAAATCCAAGCGTGGCAATAATCCAAATCGGGAGGCGAGGGGGAAAACGAGAAGCAAGCGAAGTCGGCAACGTGAAAAGTCATGAACAGAAACGCGAGAAAACTATGGCCAAAAAAACACACAATAATCCAGCGCGAGGCAGCGCGCTGCGCTTCCTTATAAGCTGGGTGAAATCAGCGCCAGATGAGAAACCGGTGTGCCGGCGGGGCGGTCCGGGAGGAGCGATGACAGCGTGGGAAAGCATGATCATGTGATGAGAGTCTGACAGCGTGGGAAAGGAAATGTCAAAAGGTTTCTGATCAGCGCGAAGGCACTGAGAGCGTGACAGTACCCCTCCTCTAACGAACGCCTCCAGGCGTTACGCGGGGTGCGTTGGGGCAGCGTCTGTAGAAGTCCGTGATCAGGGTTCGGTCGAGGATGAATCTGGCTGGGATCCAGCTTCTCTCCTCAGGGCCGTAGCCCTCCCAATCCACCAAAAACTGGATTCCTCTGCCTCGCCGGCGGGCCTTCAGGAGTTTTCTGACTGTGTACGCCTCACTGCCATCGATGATACGGGGAGGAGGATGAGGGTGGGAGGGTGGACTTAGAGAACAGTTTACAATGCGTCGTAGCTGGGACACATGGAAGGTGGGGTGGATGCGTCGCATAGACGATGGGAGTAGGAGACGGACAGCGCACGGGTTGATTATCCTGGTTATTGTGAAGGGTCCGATGAAACGGGGAGAGAGCTTGCGGGAAAGTGTCTTTAGGGGGATGTCTCTGGTGGCGAGCATGACTCTGTCTCCTATGTGATACCTGGGAGTCTTGGAGCGATGACGGTCCGCCTGTCTCTTGTATAAGCGGGATGCTTGCAGCAGGGATCGTCTGGCTCGTAACCATGTACTTTTGCAGCGGCGGATAAAGTGTTGTGCCGAGGGGACCTCTACCTCCTCCTCTTGAGTGGGGAACAGTGGTGGTTGGTAGCCCAGGCAGCACTGGAACGGAGAGAGGCCCGTTGAGGCAGATGGCAGGGAGTTGTGAGCGTACTCGACCCACGGGAGAAACTTACTCCAGGTGGTGGCATCACGAGTAGTCATACACCGGAGGGAGACTTCCATTGCTTGGTTTTTTCGTTCTGTTTGGCCGTTGGATTGGGGATGAAAACCAGAAGATAGGCTAGGAGAGGCTCCGATGAGTTTACAAAAGGCCCCCCAGAAGCGTGAGGTGAATTGAGGGCCACGGTCTGAAACTATGTCGGTGGGGAGGCCGTGAAGACGAAAAACATGAAATATCAATTGCTCTGCGGTCTCTTTGGCGGACGGGAGCTTGGGGAGCGGGACTAGGTGGACGGACTTGGAGAAGCGGTCAACAATGGTCAGGATGCAAGTGTTTCCGTCAGATGAGGGTAGCCCTGTTACAAAGTCCAGCGAAATATGCGACCAGGGACGGTGAGGTATGGGTAAGGGTCTGAGGAGGCCAGCCGGAGGACGGTTGTTGGGTTTACAGCGGGTGCAAATGTCGCAGGCTGCCACAAAGCTGGAGACATCCCTCCCCATCGTGGACCACCAGAAACGCTGTTGTATGATAAATAGCGTTCGGGCAGAGCCTGGGTGACAGGACAGCTTGGATCCATGACCCCACTCCAGGACCTGCGGGCGCAGACCGGGGGGAACAAAGAGGCGATCTGGGGGGACATTGCTTGGGCCGGGCTCCTGAGTCAATGCCTGCTTGACTTTGGTCTCGATGTCTAGCTCTAAGGCGGCAACGAGACAACGAGATGGTAGAATGGGTTGGCATGGTGTGGGATCTTGTGGGAGGGAGAACTGACGTGAGAGGGCATCAGGCTTAGTGTTCTTAGAACCTGGGCGGTAGGACAGGGTGAAATTGAATCTTGAGAAGAACAGCGACCACCGAGCTTGGCGGGCATTGAGACTTTTGGCGGTGCGCAGGTACTCTAAGTTCCTGTGATCGGTCCACACTATGAAGGGAAGCTCGGTCCCCTCCAGCCAATGTCTCCACTCCTCTAGTGCTAACTTGATGGCCAGGAGCTCTCGGTCGCCTACGTCATAATTCCTCTCAGCTGGAGATAGACGGCGGGAGTAGAATGAGCAGGGGTGCAGCTTGTTGTCTCGCGGGGATCTTTGGGAGAGAATTCCCCCAACGCCAGTGTTGGAGGCGTCCACTTCTACCACAAACTGGCGAGATGGATCGGGTATGGTGAGTATGGGGGCTGAGGTGAACCGCTTCTTGAGGTCCGTGAAGGCCTTGTCTGCCTCGTTGTTCCAGCAGAACTGTGTCTTGGGGGAAGTCAGGGAGGTGAGGGGGGCGGCGACAGAACTGTAACCCCGGATGAAGCGGCGATAGAAGTTCGCGAACCCCAGGAACCGTTGGAGGTCACGTCGAGAGGCTGGCGTGGGCCAGTTGGAGACGGCCTGGACCTTGGCGGGTTCCATCTCCAGTCTGGAGGGAGAGATGACAAACCCTAGGAACGTTGTGGAAGTTGTATGGAACTCACATTTCTCGGCTTTAACAAAGAGATTGTTCTCTAGGAGCCTCTGCAGAACTTGGCGAACGTGGTGCCGGTGCTCCTCCAGGCCTCGAGAGAAAATCAAAATGTCGTCCAAATACACGAACACGAAGGAATTCAAGAAGTCACGGAGAACGTCATTAATGAGGGCCTGGAATACGGCAGGGGCGTTGGTCAGTCCGAACGGAACCACCAGATACTCGTAATGCCCAGTGGGTGTGTTGAAGGCAGTTTTCCACTCGTCGCCCTCCCGGATGCGGACGAGGTGATAAGCGTTTCGTAGGTCGAGCTTGGTGAAAATGTCCGCCCCTTGGAGAAGTTCGAAGGCGGTGGCCATGAGAGGTAACGGGTAGCGGTTCCTGACGGTTATCTCGTTAAGCCCTCTGTAATCAATGCATGGACGAAGGGACTTGTCTTTTTTCTTGACGAAGAAAAATCCTGCCCCAGCGGGCGAGGAGGATGGACGAATAATTCCGGCGGCGAGGGAATCTGTGATATACTTATTCATGGCCTCTCTTTCTTGGTGTGCCAGAGAGTAAAGTCTGCCTTTCGGAGGAGAGGTGCCCGGGAGAAGATCAATGGGACAGTCGTATGGTCGGTGCGGCGGAAGTGACATGGCTCGGGTCTTATTGAAGACCTGCCCAAGATCATGGTATTCGGTGGGTACGCTGGAGATGTCCGGGGTTTCATGGGGCGTGGCCAGGATAGGAGTTGGAGGGAGTGCTGAGTGCAGGCATGTCGTGGAGCATGAGGGACTCCAACCCGTGATGACTTGCTTGTTCCAATCGATCTGGGGTCCATGGAGGGCTAGCCAGGGAAGTCCGAGGACCAAGGCGGCGTGTGATTTCTCCATAATGAAGAGGGAGATCTCCTCAGAGTGGTTCCCTGACGTTCTTAAGGTTAACGGTGGGGTTCTAAGTATGATGGGTGGAAGCCGGCTCCCATCCAAGGCCTGAACGGCGAGCGGAGTGTCTAGTGGTAAGCCAGGGATCTTTAATGCTCTCACCGTATTCGCGCTGATCAAATTTCGATCGGAGCCGGAGTCAATTAGTGCCTGAATTGGGTGAGCCTGACCACCGATGATTAGGTTTACGGGAAGTAGGGGACGTGATTGTGGAAATCTATCAGGAGGGGAGCCTTCTAGTGTTCCCAGTCTGACTAGGGGGGGCCTCCCTTTTAATGAGCAGTCTTTAAGCCTGTGTCCTGAAGCTCCACAGTAAAAACAAGCCCCTTGTAGGCGGCGTCGGCGTCTCTCCTCGTCAGAGATGCGGGTCCTGCCTAGCTGCATGGGCTCCTCCTGATTGGTTTGCTGCAGGGCAGGAGGCGCGTGCCCTATTCTGGGGTGCCGTCTTAACTGGAGACGTGAGTCGACCCGCCCGGCGAGATCCATGAGTTCGTGGAGGTCCGTGGGGGTTTCGCGGGAGATGAGCTCATCCTTAAGAGCTTCTGATAGCCCTTCCAGAAAGACATCCGCTAGGGCTCTGTCATTCCATCCACTAGAAGCGGCTAGGGTGCGGAACTCGATGGCATAGTCGTAAGCAGAGCGGGATCCCTGATGAAGTCTTAATAACCTTGTTCCCGCCTCCCTGCCGGCGAATGAGCGATCAAAGACCCTCCTCATCTCCTTGGAGAAGTTGTCGAAGTTCTCGCAGCATGGGTCGCGAGCCTCCCAGAGGGCTGTACTCCACTCCCTGGCTCTATCAGTTAGTAGCGTGATGATGTAGGCCACCCGGGAACGTTCTGATGAGAAGGAGGAGGTTTGAAGCTCGAAAATCAGTGAGCATTGTGAGAGGAAGGACCTGCAAGTTCCTGGTTCTCCCCCATAGGTGGGAGGGGCTGGTAGGCGGGGCTCTCGTGGTGTTCCGGAGTGTGAGGTCTGAGCTGTAGGTACCTGGAGCCGTTGTATTTGGGAGATGACGTCAGCTAGAGTTTGTCTCGTGGCGATGAGTTCCTCCTGGTTCTTTCCGAGGAGCACACTTTGGGTCTCCAGTGCCCGTCGCATTCCGTCTAACCCTGCTGGGTCCATAGTGCTGGCTGGATTATTCTGTCGTGGTGCAGAACGTGGACTGTGAAAGTGGACCCAGTTGCAGGTAGAGAGCGAGAGATAAGAGCCGTGTGATCAGTCAGCGAGGGCGTCGAGCAAAAACGTGAAGCTGAGCCGTGGTCGAGGAGGAGAGCAAGAGATCAAAGCCGTGTGATCAGTCAGCGAGGGCGTCGAGCAAAAACGTGAAGCTGAGCCGTGGTCGAGGAGGAGAGCAAGAGATCAAAGCCGTGTGATCAGTCAGCGAGGGCGTCGAGCAAAAAACGTGAAGCTGAGCCGTGGTCGAGAAACGAAAGCGAAAGTTCAAAGCCGTTAAATCCAAGCGTGGCAATAATCCAAATCGGGAGGCGAGGGGGAAAACGAGAAGCAAGCGAAGTCGGCAACGTGAAAAGTCATGAACAGAAACGCGAGAAAACTATGGCCAAAAAAACACACAATAATCCAGCGCGAGGCAGCGCGCTGCGCTTCCTTATAAGCTGGGTGAAATCAGCGCCAGATGAGAAACCGGTGTGCCGGCGGGGCGGTCCGGGAGGAGCGATGACAGCGTGGGAAAGCATGATCATGTGATGAGAGTCTGACAGCGTGGGAAAGGAAATGTCAAAAGGTTTCTGATCAGCGCGAAGGCACTGAGAGCGTGACAGAGCAAGTAAGCTCACTCGTCCTCCAGGATCCCTGCTAGCGTTGAAAAACGCTACAATATTTTACCTACAGTAGATATTTGTTTCAAAAGCTTTATGTTGTGAAAAAAGTGAGATTAGGAAATTTGTTTTCTTGTTCCTTAATTTATAATTTTTTTCTAAATAAAATAAATGGAACATTACGATGAAACAGTTACTCAGAACTTGAGTAGTCTTTTCACCAAATACTTTTTACTCTTTACTTGAGTAATATTTTGGATGACTACTTTTTACTTCTATTTAAGTAATATTACATGAGTAAAATTTTTGGCTACTCTACCCACCCCTGAGTGTAACTTAAAAAATGTTTGTGGCTAATTTTTAAAATTTTACTATATACTCTATCCTAAGCTAAAAGTTTATTAATGGAAAGTACATACTTTTATCAGCGACAGGGTGGCTTAGTGCTTAGCACTGTCGCCTTGCACCTCCAGGGTCCGGGGTCGAGTCCCGGCCAAGTTAGATTCCCGCTCTGTTTGCATGTTCTCCCTGGGCTTGATGGATTTCTACCGTGTACACTTTTTTTTCCCAAAGACATGCAGATTAGGCTAATTGGTGTTCCCAAATTGCCCATAATGTATGAATAAATGTATTGGCACCCTGTCCAGGGTGTACCCTGCCTCATGCCCTAAGTCTTCTGGTATAGGCTCCCTGCGATCCTGTACAGAGGATAAAGCAGTATAAACGATAAGAGAGTGACATACTTTTATGCGGATTGTAAATAAGTGGGTTGTTAAATCCAACAACTGCCTTTTTGTTTTTGAACCCACTGTTAAATTTGTTTTGTATATTTGTAAATTTGTTTTCTATAGCTAGAAAAAAAAGATGATACTTTTTTTTCTATGGATATTTGCTTGTTTGGTAATATATTGGAAGCAAGTGTAGCTCTGACTTTCTGACACGTGTACAGGCCTGAGATACAATGTGACGTACTGTTTAAAATAGAAAAACTTGGAGGTGTAGTATGAGACAGCCTGAGGTGATATGCCTAGTGTTCCAAGGATGGATCTCAAAATAACTTATCTTGACCAGGATAAAACCTTTCCCTGCTATCAAACTAATGTTTGGGCAATGCATTTTTATTGGGCGAACAGGGCTGATATACTTTTAATCCTTTTTTTAATACATTGTGGACAGTATTGGTCCAACTATGGCCCAACATCAGTAAAAGTTTGAAACCAAGGATGGGTCATCATTGTGTTTGTTGGGCCAGCGATGGTGCATCATAGTTACTAAGTGGCTACTGTTTATAAATGATCTAATATACTGATATATTTCTTATTTTTAGTAACAACATGTGTACTACAAGGACCCTAATATTCCTCTGATGATGGGAATAATAGCCCAATTAGAATAAAACTGAATCATGTAAACACCTCAACAGATTTGATTTGGATCAATCACAGTGAATTTTCAATCCAAAGGAGAGGTGTGTTGTAAACCATTTAATAATCTATCCAGCAGAAAACATTTAAACATGTAAACATTGATCTGATCATTTCTCTCTTGTTTTGAATAAATATATTCTTTTTGCATGTACTTGCCATACTTGTCTGCACATACTTAATTTCAGGAAGGAAGGAAGGAAACTTGGTGTCCATTTCTGATTGGTAAACTCTGTGTGAGAACAATTGTGTCGCATAAGTCTTTACCCGCAATCAGTCCAGTGATTGGTTCCTGAGTTCGGAACAATTGCATGCTCACAGACAAAAATCAACTGATTCAACTTGTGCTCGAAAACGGTTCCCGGACCGCAGTGAGAAAAACACCCTACAACTCTCATCCACTAGGTCTCTGGCTGAAGAAGGGACACTGGTTGATTTAAATCATGCACATGTTGGAAATCATCTATCCAAACTTAGATGATACTGGTTCCTTGTAACTAATCATAATATAAAATCGGAGAGGAAAAATTGGAGGGGAAAAAAAATCTTCTCATTCTGTTATTTACATTTAGGCATTTGGCAGATGGTCTTATCCAGAGTGACTTACTTTAAGTTTCTTTCATTGGATAGATACTTACAGTGTTACTTGGTTACTAACTAAGTTCCATCAGTCAAACACAGTTTGAAAGGGGATTTTTTTATGTGGGGATTATCCAACTACTAAAGAAACTAATATGTCTTGAGTCATAGTTTAAAGATTGTCAAAGACTCAGCTGTACGGACATCTAATGGAAGTTAATTCCACCACCTACAGTAGGTGGAAGAACAGAAAAGAGTCTGGATGGTCTTCCTTAATTCCTGAGAGATGATGGGACCAGACGAGCAGTGCTGGAGGATCGGAGGGAACGTGACGTGGTTCGGTGCGTGGTGTGATTATATCAGAGGTAAGTGCTGCTAGGCTATTTTTAGCTTTGTAGGCAAGCATCAGGGTTTTGATGTGAGCGGCTACCGGAAGCCAGTGTAGGGAGCGGAGAAGTAGGGTGGTGTGGGAGAACTTAGGAAGATTGAAAATGAGACGTGCAGCTGCATTCTGGATCAGCTGCAGAAGACAAATGGTGGACAGAGGCAGACCTGCCAGGAGTGAGTTGCAGTAGTCCAGTCGTGTAATAACAAGGTACTGAACAAGCACCTGAGAAGCCTGTGAAGAAAAAAAAATGGGCGGATTCTTCTGATGTTGTAAAGAAGAAATTGACAAGAGCAGGTAAGGTTAGCAATGTTTGGGGAAAATGACAGATGATTGTCCACAGTTACCCCAAGATTGCGGGCAGTAGCTGAAGGAGTGTTATCTTTGTATCCACAGCAGGCAGAGCAAAATAAAGTTATATTCTGATTAAGTGATATGTGCATGGAAATGCACATCTTATCAGATCAGCATCCATTGAAACAGTTACACTGGAATCTCTAATCTAAATTATTTCAATCAGACTGAAGCAACATTGTTTTTGCAAACATACCTGCTTTCAGCAAGACTTCATAATGGTTCAAGTTGTTCCCTTGTGTAAGTCCCTGTTGAAGGATCCCTTAAAGAAGATTACTCCCCTTCCCACACAACAACAACACCACACACACACACACACACACATACACGTAACCTATCTGATTTGCAGATATTTTTATTTACACATTAAGCGGTATACACTTGTAGTACCCCACGCCTCTGGGCCAGCCTATTTTTAATCATTGGTAGACGACGGAGAGAGAAATGGGGATTTCCAGCGATCTGGCCACCTCATTACCAACTCAACACTACTTCTCCCTGCGGCGCGCACGGACAGAGCGCACAAAGACGGACGCGCGTGCCACGCACGAAACCGATACACTAAACAATCAACACAGAGGACTAGCTTCTTTGAAATAACCACAAACATGTTGGATCACGCAAGCCGAATGCAATTATTTGGGATTTTACTCGCTTTATTATGTTTTTGCCAGCAAATACCTGGTAAGTGCGGGAGACCTCGTGGAATTAAGCAGCTGTACGAGATGCCTGCATTCATGAATTAAATTTAATATTTTATTAATTATATTTGGAATGGTGGTTTTTTTTGTAAATCCTTAGCAATCATTATGCTTATTATGAATGGATTATTATTCTGTGAATTTCTTCAAAGCCTCATTTAACTTCAAACATAATGGCACAGACTTTCATATAATTTTTAATTAATTAATTTCAACTAGTTGTATTTCTCATGTACTTTTTAGTTAGATTACAGGTTACTTCTTTCCTTGTGTTTTCACACATTATGTTATGTCAAAGTTGATTTTGAAAGTTCATTGTTATTTATATCCATCAGAGAAACCCCCTTTCTTGTAACTTTTATTTTTACCATGGGGACTATCACAGCAAAAAGCACAGGCTTTCATTTACTCCTCGATGTACTTAGCTGACTGAAGGCTTACAGTGTTGAATAAACACAAAGAGGTTTTTTTTTTTTTTTTTTTTAAATATGCAGTAATCTTCTGTTCATAATGATCAGGAATTATACAGTGTAATGAAGTGTTAATTCATCCTAGTGTGTACAGTTATCAAGCACTGTATTGTATTTAATTAATTTAATACTGGGTAGTCATTGAAAACATTAAAGTTAGCTGTGTGTGAACATTTCTGTGCCAGGCAGTATGTTTGTTAATGTACACAGGGGAATTCCATGAATTTCTGCCTCCTCTCCTCATTTCTTCGACAAATCTCAGTGGGCCAGCTTTACATTTCTTAAAAATGCAAGAATTTTACTCTAGGAAGCAAGAGTGTGATCTAGGCATAAACAGTTTGAGAGATTGAGAGCTAAACATAAACATGCTGTATTATTGTTCGGATTATTAGTGTGGGACATCAGCAGAAAGTGTAGATGCTGGTAAGTTACCAAGCGAGGGCGCCATTTCATTTATAATTCTAATCATCATAATTGACTCAGGCGTCTGTGATTCCCAGGTCCCTTGCTTTATGGACAGGTTTTTAACATGGTTTCATTAATTCCAGGTACGTGTGCTACAAGCCCACTGCAGCTCGAACCACAAAGGATTGTGGTGCTATTTGAAAACCCTGTATCTGCAAACTGCAGCACGAATGCTACTCATCATGGCTTGGGCTGGGAAGCATCTCAGGGGGCTGTGGACCTGATGGAAAAAGTCCAGCTCATTACTTGGACTGTGGATAGACTTACACACTGGGATATACAGCCAATTTGCTTCATCCTTGTTGATGAGCAAACTTCAGAGCCACTTAATATTACTGTATACAGTGAGTTTTTTAATACCACAATTCAATTATTTTTCTATAATTGTAGCATGTAGACAGATAACGTTTCAATGTTTATGAAAAATCATTATAGAAAAGTAGATAATTTTTGAAGGTTAGATTTTGAGACTAAATGTAGGTTTATCATCAATACTTTATCTGTATTGGAACTCTATTATGGTCCAGCTGAAGCTAAAATAATTTTTAATCATCTGCATCGGATGACGTGCTGCATACCTAACAACAATAAAAACAGTTTCTTTTTAAAAATGTCTTAAAGTGCATTTGTCTCTTGACAGAGCCTCCAGATCGGGTGTCTATCAGCACAGTGAATCACACAGGGCCGATGACTGAAGGCAGACAGTACGTGCTCCGGTGTGATGTTGAGAATGTTGCTCCTGTTCATCTCTTAACTGTAAAGTGGTACAAAGGACCTGATCTTGTGCAAAGTAAAAACTTTTCTGATGGGAGCAAATTTCCTGTAAATATAAACATGACACTTCAGATCTCCCCGAACAGAGCTGATAATGGAGTTTTGTACAGATGTGTGGCAGCATTGAACCTGGGACCAGAAGGACCGCAACCCTCTCCATTAGTGGAATCAGAATCTTTAAACATTACAGTACATTGTAAGTTTGTCTTTCCATATTAATATTTAACACATTGTCATGAGTAATAAAGACATGATCAATATGTAACAAATACAACACTTTTTGTGCGACCTCATACACACATATATACACAATGTGATGGTGTGATGCGGCTTGATGCAGACTTCTACCACACCAAAGTGAATATTCATCTTTTTTGCAGTTTAAAAAGGACAAAACCATATTTTTTTGTGTTATACTTAATTTTTCCTGGTTATATTTTAACTAAGTTCCTGTTTTACAAGCATTGCAATAACCACAAACAGTCAGCCAGTATTTCAGTTAATTTTGAGTTAATACGAAAGAAAAAAATGCAGCTGTAAGGAAACTGAACATATGTCTTAAGACCTAGCAAAATCAGACAGTTAGCTACATAGTTAGCAATGGCAACCATGTTTCAAATGCAAATTAATTATATTTTGTATGTAATTATTTAACAGAAGTAAATGAAACTAGCAAGGAAAGTGCAATAACACCGGGTTTGTTTTTATCAAATGTTTTGGGTTGATTGATCAAAGAATTACTAGCAATTTATATACAGAATCAATTTGTACCACCTCACCATAAAACAACAGTAATATAGCAAATGTAAACAGTTCTGAAGTAGAAGAAGAGTAACAGTTAACATTTAATGTTTCTGTTTATCCACTAGTTGGACCTGAGATTTCAAACTGTCCCAGTCCTGTGCTTCTGAAGGAGGGAGAAAGTCTATTAGGCTACTGTAACGTCACAGGAAACCCATATCCAAGTTTCCGCTGGGAGAGTTATGGGCTTACCATTGACCCTGCCACTACACTTAATAGGACTTTACGTGGAGAGTACAATATCATCATCAACAGTAATATTACTCGGACAGTTATGGTGGAAGTGATGTGTAAGTCTACATTTGCATCTTAAGCATGTGTGTCAAGAAGCACTCATACATATATAAGTAATAAAACACTTGGGGTGTGCTGTTATAGGAAAATAATCAGTGCAGTGGTGATGTGATTTGGCTGAGTGATAAACAGAACATTTTCCTATAAAAGCACATCCTGAAAGTGTTTTATGCATCTTACATCATAGCAAGTGTCCAAAAATTACACTCTCTTATTCATTATAAAACAGCGCATCCCATTTATCAGTTTCAAGTTACATTTTATATTGTGGAATGTGGGTTAGAATTAGCATCCTGCTATATAACAGTAACCATATAATAGATATCTACTGTTATTGTGATTAATACTGTAAAACACTAATGCTTCTCATGTTTTCTGTATATAATAGACAGTTAAGGGGGGGTGAATATTTATGAAATTGATTCTGAATTCATTCACCCATTTCTGTTCTTTTCTTTGGTACAGATGGACCAGAAATTTCATGTCAACATTATTATACAATCAAAGAGGGTGATGTTTTTCCACCCAACTGCACAGTTGTAGGTTTTCCAGAGACAGAAGTATTTTTGTATAAAGATGGAGAAGTAGTAAATTTCTCACAACAAATGGACAGGGATGATGCAGGGCAATACATCCTAATAGCAAACAACACCAACTCTATCGTCAATCACACACTGGAAATCGATGTCATCTGTAAGTATACAACTGATATTTTCTTTTTTTGTTAGTTTTTTTGTTTTAACAAATGCTTAAATACAGCAAGGAGTTAGTGCATTTTAGTGTTTTATGATTTTCTGTTAGATAGATAGATAGATAGATAGATAGATAGATAGATAGATAGATAGATAGATGTTAGAAAAAAATATATCAAGCTAATTAGAAAATGTATTTTCTTTTTCACATCTTTTATATGTAAATAGTAACAAGTGAAAAATGGTAGGACATCAGTAACTGAAATAAAAAGTAATATTATTGTGACATTGATTTTTTCTCAGATCCACCCACTGAGATTTCAGAGCTGGAGGATGAGGCAGTATCTGTTGGTGAAGACGTGGTGCTTAAGTGCTCTTCTATTGCCAGACCAAGGCCCAAATATGAATGGATCTATCATCAGACATCTAATGTGAAAAGAACAGATGAAGATGGCATATCTCTGCTGCTCATAAACAAGGCTGGTGGGGACAACATTGGAACATACATGTGTATTGCCTATAATCATCTGGGCAATAAAACCAAAACAGTCAGAGTTGAAGTTCGAGGTAAGGCTTCATGACTTTGCCAGGTCATTTTGAAACATTTAAATTATTTATGATTTAAGAAATTAGGACAGTTGCATAAAAGGATTTTTATAACCCAACATTTATACTGTATTAAAGAATGACATATCACATTTTAAAATTCAGTCCAAGAGTTACGTTAGTTCTTGTTATTATATCACTGTTTCTAACAGCTGTAAATAGTTGTTTTCTTAGGCTTTTTTTCTGTCTATCACTATCTAATTAGACAAAAATGCAGCGTTATGTTCCAAGGAGATCTCTCTGTGGAAGCACACTGACTGTTACAAGGCGCTGTCACTGGATATTTCTTTTTTAAATGTTCTTACAGAAAACCTCACCATATCAGATTTGTAAAATCAATATTGCTAAATAATTTTAATGGTATTAATAAGCAGTCAGCTAACAGACCCTAAATTGTATTTCATTAGCGAAAAACAGAGATAGTAACTATGTAAAAAAAACTTTCTTTGAACTTTTGCAGATACTTCAACAGACCATCTTTTGGGTCTGGCTGTAAATCATATGTCATATGTATGGCTGTAAGTCACATGTACTTACATAAGTTATTTTGTAAGTACGAGAGCAGCTCATCAAGCTAGAGGGAGGTCAGAAAATAGAGGTTTGATAAAAGGAGAATGCTAAAGATGACTGAAAAAAGAAGTGTGTATTTATTCTCAAAGAGGCCTTTGCAGTGGGACAAAGCAATTGCAGTAATGTCTGCGATGTTTACTTAATTGCGTGCTGTCAACTATGAAGCTTAGCAAAAGAAAGCGGTATTCAGTAACACAGGAATGTTATTCATTTATTTTAAAGGTTTGCTTTATCTTAGTTATCACAGTGGTTACTGGTTAGTGAGTAGTTTTTTTTTAGAGGCAACTGTCGTTTTTTTCGTACATATGCAAGTAAATGCAACATAATATATGAAATGAAGTAAATACACCCATAGTTTTACGATAAAAAGTATGCACCAAATTGTGTAACATTCTTGACAAGTAATGTTTACCTATTAATACATTAAGGCCTTTTCCACACATAAACAGGTATTTTTAAAAACAGTGGGTACTCCTTTGCCTTTCATCCACACACAAACTCTGTTATAGAGAACTTACATTACCCTCTTTCTAGGGTGAAGCTATTTAGACTTTGTTTTTAGTATTGATATATGGACAAGTTGGTTGATGGGTGCATGCCTGTACACATGTGCTGTATCTTCAGTTTTTGCCATCAGAGTATGATATACCTCCTGATAATTTTTTTTCAGGCTTCTTATTGGCCAACAAAGCTTTGCAGTTAGGGTTTTATCAATGGCTACTTGTTTGGTGTGCTTTAATGGCATGTTTTTGCATTTTCATGTAGAGAAAGAATTTTTAGAATGGAAAAACACCTGTGTATGTGTGGATTAGGCCTAAAAGCCAAAACTCGGCTAGGCAGAGAATGAGAGGGTTGTTCTTAACAAATCTTCCAAAAGCATAAAGATGCCTTTCAGAAGGACTAGGTGAACAGGTTGTGCCTCCATTGATGTTTTATGCTTTACTACTGTATGTTGGGCCCAACTGGACATATAAGCCACTGTATAGTGTTAATTTAATATAATGTGTATTTAACATTGTGGATTTTGCTGTGTAGAAAGGTCTGTTTCAAGATTCCTAGATATTTGTGGCTGGGACAGTCCACCCTCATATTAAACAACCATCTAGCCTGTTTGGAAATCAGAAATTTCTAGGCATGTATAAAGATTTAAAGTTATATTCCAGTCTATTCCTTTCTCGGGTTTGTATGCCTGGAGTTTGCATGTTCTCCCCATGCTCAGTGGGTTTCCTCCAGCTACTCCGGTTTCATCCCACAGTGCAAAGACATGCAGGTTCGACTAATTGGTGTTCCCAAATTGCCTGTAGTATCTGAATGACAATCAGGCTTTGAGCTGACTCAACTTCTTAAGTAACTGCCACAGAAACGACAGATATATCTTTAGGGTTGGAAGTATGTGTTGCCTGATGTGCTGAATGAAACGGGGATGAAGCAAAAATAATAAATAAATAAATACACTATATGGATAAAAGCATTTGGTCGAATCTGTTAGTTATTGATACAGGCCCCTTATCTCCAGTAAAGGGCAATCTTAATGCTTCAGCATACCAAGACATCTTGTACGTACAATGCTATGCTTCCAACTTTGCGGCAACAGTTTGGGGAAGGCCTTTTATGTTCCACAGTGCACAAAGCAAGGTCTATAAACACATGGTTTTGTTTGGTGTGGAAGAACTTGATTAGCCCGCACAGAGCCCTGACCTCAACCCCATTGAGCACCTTTGGGATGAACTGGAATGCAGATTGCGTGTCAAGACTTCTTGTCCAACATCAGTGCCTGACATCATAAATGCTCTACAGAACGAATGGACACGAATTCCCACAGAAACACTCCAAAATCTTGTGGACAGTTATTATATGGAAGCTGTTATAGCTGCAAAAGGGTGACAAACTCCATAATGACGTATATGTATTTGGATACAATGTCATTGCAGGTTTGGGCAAATACTTTTGTTTTGTCCATTTTATCAAGACTTAAAACTGGCTTATATAAGGTATAACTTATTATATGGTAACTGTTCATTCATGTTTTTAGAGTCTTGTAGTTGGGCCCTCACATACTTCAGATGAATATCCCTGGTTTAAAGTTACATATCCAGGGGATACATTTTGTTAATTAACGTTAGACTGGGGGATGGAGGGAATTTTCCTTTAGTCAGGGTTGCCAGTGGCACTGCACGTCTCGGTGAGGTACAGGTTTGTGGCGGTTAGTGTTAACGTTAATGGTTTATAGCTAGACCAACCTGGCAACCCTATATCCTAACGTGGAAGCTGTTCAGGATCTGGGTGGATTTCTTCAGTTAAAACACGGCTGTGAGACGTTGTGTAGTATTTAAGCTGTTCTAAAAACACAGCAATTCACACACGACTTGAAAGAAAGAGAGTAAAGTCGCGAGGGGAAATGGCGACCCGGGAGCGGATTTTTTACACATGTCTCGTTCTGGATCTGCTGACGCTGCTCTCTGAACTTAACGGTGGGAGACTTTGTTTTCATTTTCCTCCGATTAACTGTCTGTGTAAAAGTTTGTCCCTGCTGTAAAAGCGTAATAAAAGCGTTTAAAGTAATTCCTTATATAGTAAAAATGATACGTTAGATAGACATGAGGCCCAGAATACACCGCGACGTATTTATAAACGCCAATAAGTTTTAGGAGTCAAATTCTCACGCAGAAGTTCAGTTTCTTTAATAAACATCGCACTAAATCGTTGTTACGTATCCGGTTTATTTAAGTCCTGTAGCGTTGAAGTCCAACTCAGATGAAGAAAGTGAGAGAAACACGTTCAGTACCAAAGTGTAGTCTTTGCCCTTTGGTGCCATCACACATATAAGTAACACATATTTCATACCGTTAGTGTGTAGCAGTACATCTGTAAAAGTCAATACAGCTAACTTTAACTACAGTGCTTCAATTGACACATTTATATTTTAAAGCACTGTTGTAACAACACAGCTGTAAACTTGTTTTCCTAAACACACACAGACACACAAAACTGTGCCTTTATTACATTTATTTATAAGCTCATTAATTAACTTCTCTTTGTCCGTTAACACTATTTTCGTTCATTCCTGTTGGAGATATTTGTAGAAAAAAAAAGATTTTGTGAGCCAAGCAACACTTTATAAAACATATAGTCAAACCGTATATTTGGTTCAAAATGATGTAGTGTAGGGACATCTTTAGACTAACCGTTCGCATAGTTTCAGTATTTGTGCATGCTTCTTGTGTTTGTAAGACCTTCAGAAATTAAGGGTGTGACCTGCAGTACAGTGGGGACATTTTTTCATACTTGCATACAATTTGTGGAGAACTTGTAAAGATGTTATTCTCTCTCTCTCTCTCTTTCTATTAATCTTCCGCAGTTTTTACATCTTTGTCCAAGACGTTTTAACCGTCTGGGATGTTTTGGTAAATCGATGTTAGACAGGGTACAGCTGTTCGTAAATGATTAAAATAGTGGTGACAAAAATGTTTTCCTGTCCACAGCCCACATTCCGTAATGTCCTTTTTTCAATTACAACACATCTCTCTTTGTTCTGAAAGCTCCAGGCAAAGTAACTTGTGCCTCACTTTATAGTATGATTTCTAAGTAATTTTTTAATGTGTAAAATGTCATTCTGTTTGATGTTTTTTCATTTTATGTGCCTACCAGTGAAATTGGATTAAAAAAATACAGTATAGAGTACATACATGTACAGTATAGAACACTTTAAAAAACTATTTCAAGGTTTGACTTTTAACGACCTTCAGTGTATCTTATGGCTTCCTCATAGACACCTACTCAGGCAAAAGTTACACAATGAAGTTAGAACAATTACACCAGTGAGTAGGGTTTTACCTTTGTTATAACAGGCACTGTTATAATCATTGTTTCTTATCTTGCAGACATTAACTGAGAAAAATTCCACCAATTATGATATTGTCTTTTGATACCAGTTTAGTGGGTGGTTCCTTCTGAATACAAACAGAGATAAGGTTGAAAATATTTTAATAAATGTGGCTTGTAAGCTTTAGGTCAATCATTAAAATAACCTGTGTCTTATTTTAAAGCCTCTAAGTGGCAAAGTCATTATGTTTTATTTGTTATTCCTGCAACCAGCAAACAAACTGATTAGATTTTGGAGTTGATCCAAGGAAAATATTTTAAGGCTATTTCTGGTATATAGATTGTCCTAGGGGTTAAGTTTGTTATTATGCAGTATGAGTGTTTTTAAGTTCAAAGTCGATGAATTCCGGATAACAAAACTGTGCTATGCCCATTTATTTTCCAGATATAGAAACCAAAAGTGCATATCACTTTCGCGTTTCGAGAAAACACAGAGTTATGTTAATATGTTATCACTCAGCTTTGACAAAAAACACTGATAAAATTTATAATTCCAAAAGAAATAAATGTTGGTGGAAAGTCGATTAGGTTGTGATTTTTCTTAAGATTATTTTTTTTCTGTCCGTCTTGTAAATGGTGATGCACTAGTAAAGTCCTTTAGACAGGGCCAAAAAATGATTTGCATGTTGACGGAAGATTGTAGGAAACACTATCTTTTTTCTTTTATATCAGTCGTTAAAAAATATTTTATTGCATTGCATATACCCAATATAAGTTGAATGGAGGGATATTTCCTAACATCTGTTCACTGTGAATTAGAGATTACAATCCGGGATTTACCACTGTCTGAATGTATTCGTACAGTATATGTTCCAGACAAATCATAGAAATTAAATGGAATTTACTGATTATAGAATCAAAATATCAATAAACACTATGACTTAATGATGGAAAATGTTCAAATACCATATTTTATACACACTATTTAGTATATCATTGTGTTGGTCTGAAAAGGGCCTGGGATATTCCAGCTAAGAAAGTAAAGGAAGAAAGTTCTGTTTCTTTTTTTTTTTGTATAAGTGGGGTTTCCTTCCTGTGCCTGGCATGTTTTACCACTGAGCTCATGCAATGTGTGTTTGTGTGATACCCAGACAATAGGAAACTGTTGAAAGGAGAAATAAGTTTTAATATCTAAACATAATTTTCTGTCTTTTTTTAATGCAGGTGCCAAGGCTACTTGTCCACTTTCTATTAGCACACAACATGTGGTGTTGGAGTATGGCGAGTCTCAGAACGTCACATGTAATTCATCTGTACAGAATGCAAGCTTGAGTTGGAAATTTTCAAATAACGTATTGAAAATGAACCCGCTGCAAATTAACTCTATATTTTATTTCAATCATTCGAATTTTAACGGAAAATTTTCATGCTTCGGACATTTTAAAGGACTTGATGCTTGTCAGACAGACTTAAATGTTACTATTTACAGTAAGTCTGCTTTCTTATCATAACATAGCATGTTAACATAATACTGTATGGCAAAAGTATTGAGTCACCCCTCATTTCTTCATATTAAATTAAAATTAAATGAAATTAGATGATGTTTATGTAACAGCCACAGCAACTCCGTTCCAAGCACTCAGCATTTAGCATCATCGGTATACTAATCACCGGCCTGATCATCTGTACTTGTTTCTCGCTGGTTCATGCCTTAGATTTTATGCTTAAATGATTAATAGGTCACTGTGTGGCATAACCAAATGATCCCTCTTAAAATGCTCAGATACAGGGACTAGCCTGAAAAAGAGGTCCAAGGCTTACCAAAAATAAAAGCTAAAAGTTCTCCCTGCTTGGAGAACTGTTCCTCAAGACTATAGTAACAAATTCTGGCACTTTGGAAGCAAAATATAAAGAAATAAGGGATGCCTCAAGACTTTTGCACAGTATTGTATAATATGTTTTTTTTTTTTTAAATCTTGCAGCTCATCATGTCCAATGTATTTGCCATACTGTATGTAATAGTTTTAGTATTTCCTTTTAGAGCGTCCTGACAAGGTGTCCATCAGCACCTTGGGTCATGCAGATCCGATCATCGAAGGCAACAACTATATGCTCCGTTGTGATGTTCAGAATGTTTCTCCTATTCACCTCATTACTGTGAAATGGTACAAAGGAGAAAATCTATTGAAAACTGCAACCTTTAACGAGGCCCAAAATCCAACCAACACAAGTACTACAATCAACATCGTCCCAAACAGAAATGATACTAATATCAGCTGTGGAGCAGTATTGAAACATGAAAGTGGAGAAATTACTTTGAAATCCGAACTTTTCAACTTTACTGTTCATTGTAAGTAATGATTCATAGAAAAAAGTTCTCACTTACAGTGGGTGCACAAGCGGTATGTGATTTTTACCGTCGCGGCGTATGGCGACAGCATTTGGGTTTGTGCGTTTGCTGGCTTTTACCGCTGAGTGGCGCTATATAACTATAGACTGATGCCTCAGGCCTTAGTTCGTTCTCTCCAGGATTAATGATTTGCAGCTCGTCTACAGCCACACGTAGTTGCAGATAAAATCAAGTGAAACATTATAATTAAATGAATTTATAAACACAGTAGTAACATTACAGTACAAATTTATAATGTAAATTAAATATTTTTAGGATCGAATTTAAGCAACGTAAACGCTAACACACTGAGCCTTTAGATTTTATTATGTGTAATTAGAAAAGCTACACGTGTAGGGTCTTGTGTCATCTTATATTTTGTGTTCATTAAATTTGTAGTATATTTATTAACTGAAATAAATTAAACTAAACGACCATAAAATTTTAACATCAGATTAATGTGCAAAAACTATATAGTAAAACAATATAAGCTACATAGCCTTTATAAGACTTTACTTTTATTTAGGTGCACTCACAATGATGAGAGAACTTTATGATAAATAAAGTAATTTATATATAAATTATATATATAAATTTATAAATAAAGAAAGTAAACAGGGTTTTTAGGGCAAACATCAGAAAATGAACCGAAACTCTGTGTATACTCGCCTCACAGACGTGAAAAATATATACTTATAGAAAGCGAAATGTCTGCTTCTATATAAACTAATGAAAAACTAATTATTAGATTATGTAATTCGTATGAAAAGTGAATTATAAGCGCGCTCACTGGTGCGGAGATGACGAGATGACATGATCACCTTCAGCACAGCCGAAACCAAAGAAATCACGAATTTATCACTGAATTATTAAAATGGTCAGAGTGAGTTTCCTGGATGTTTTAACAAATATTTGAAGTAGATAACAATAGCCCACATTTATAAAAGCATTTTTATTTAGACTATAAAAAATAATCCTGCATTTATTTTTAGGTGTGCCAGCTGCCACAGTTCTTATATGACTCTTTATCGGAATAAATTCAGTAACAAACCTGTAACTTTCCGTGTAAAACAGGTGTAAAACATCTGTATGAATAAATAGTTTAAATGTATGTAAAATGAGTCATTGATCAGTGATTTATGTAAGTTTAGATGTAAGTAAATGCCCATTGCTGCGCTGTTTGGTGAAGGGACGCGCTAATGACGATTTGGTCTGTTGTGTGTGTGTGTGTGTGTGTGTGTGTGTGTGTGTGTGTGTGTCAGCTTATCAAAGAATTATTAAAATGGCCAGCCCGTTAAAACTGCGTATTCAGAAGCTCGCACGCGAAAGGTTGTGCGCCCGCGGTCCACTACACAGCAAAAATATGTTCGTATATTATCACTGAAATACAGCGGCTCACATCGGCGTGCGTTTCGCACAGCGCCGCATAGACAGCACTTTATAAATGTGTGTTTGTTGTATTTCTGGTAAAGAGAAATCTCTTATAAATCTCTCATATCGACGCGCGCGTTCATCTGACTTTAGATAAAAACTTGGCAAAATGAATGAGCCAAAACCATGCACAGGGAGGGGGGGGCATTTTAGTTTCTCTCCCGAGTTAGGATCTCGGGCTTGCTCTGCATTATAAAATCAAGGAGTTGAGTCCGGGAAGTACGTGATGCGGTGGACAAGACATGGACGTGGCATGCGAGTGAGAGCGATGTGACGCGCCCCAGGGTCTTTAAACAGGACACTGGAATTCCGCCCTTTGATCCTCTCGCTCCCTTCCACTTCACTCCGCGCAGGCGCACTGCCTCTGCGTGCTCCGTTCTGCCACTCTGCCCACCGCCACCTTTCGCCAGCTGTGTGCCAGCATGGCACAGCCCCCGGATCTGCACATGCATCTCTTCCCCTTTCTTTCAGTCCTCCCTCCTTTAATCCTTTCCTTCCCTATTTTACCTAAATAAATTATCCCTTTTCCCGTAAGACCTCGCCTCGTGTCCGTGCTTCATGGTGCCACACATGCAAATAGGCTTGAACCCGTTACAGATACCAAACCTGAGCCCAAACCTCATTTAAATTAAATTAACAAATATTGTAAGTAAAGGCGGCGCGGTGGTGTAGTGGTTAGCACTGTCGCCTTGCACCGCCAGGGTCCGGGTTCAATTCCCCAGCCAGGCTCGATTCCGGTCTCTGTGTGCATGGAGTTTGCATGTTCTCCCCGTGCTTGGTGGGTTTCCTCCGGGTACTCCGGTTTCCTCCCACAGACCAAAGACATGTAGGTTAGGTTAATTGACATTCCAAATTGCCGTAGTGTGTGAATGAGTGTGTGTATGTGAGTATGTGTGTGTGCCCTGCGATGGATTGGCACCCTGTCCAGGGTGTACCCCGCCTTGTGCCCTAAGTTTCCTGGGATAGGCTCCAGGCCCCCGCGACCCTGTATATAAGGATAAAGCGGTACAGAAAATGAATGAATGAATGAATGAATATTGTAAGTAAACAATATTTTACTTGTGCCCACGTTTAGAAATTCTTTCCGAAGCTACGTTGGGCCGGTGTTATGCACAGAGCGCCGGGAGATTTCCTGAAGCTCAAATCTCCGAAAACTACACCTGTACACAGTAACAGTAATATTTCAAACATTTTGCAGGCTGCCATTTGGAAAAAAAACGAGAATAAAGAATAAACCCAGTTGTTGAGTTAAAATAACCCAACCAGGTGTTAATTTGTAAATGACTCACTACATCTCATTTGACCCAACATGAGCAACACAACAATGTGTTTAAAGTACCCGAAATAACCCAGAATTTTGACCCAGCATAAACCACCCAACGATGTGCTTACAGAACCAACACAACATTTTTAGTGTGTCTTTTTTGAGTTATTTTAATGTTTTATTCTGAAAGTCTATTTTACCAGTTATTTCTATATATATTTAAAGTTTGATGTATTTTTTAAAATAACAATAAACCGATACAAACAGAGATAGGCTATATAACAGTTAATTCTTTGTACAAATAAAATTATCAGCTAGTGAACTTGATAGTCTGTCCAAACAACATTTAACCAATGTTTTTGTTTTTTACTCATTATTATACAATAGATATTAATATCTCTGGTTCAGATTTTTCATTTTTGTTGTATAAAATTCTCAGATGTGAAAATTACAATCACTGTAGTATTTCTTTGATACAACATATCGTTAAGACTTTTTTATGACTTAATTCTATTTAAAACCGTATAGAGTGAAAAATGTCACTTTGCGCCACCTGGCGGTCATTCCATGAATGACTTTAAAATGCAACTGATTTATTTTGGCTGCTGCCGTTTTCCCATGGCGGTGAGCGCGACGGTAATAAGCATTCTGGTTGTCCACCTACTGTATGTTCTAAGAATATCAAAATTCAAGAAGTAGACATATAATAGTAGATTCATTACCACTATGACCACTATGCTGTCCATATGCAACTCTTTTATCTTTGTTGGTTTCTCTGCCTTCACTTCTCTGCTGTAGACAAACCGACTATAACCTCTAAGCTGCCATCGCGGGTCCCAGTGTTTCGCGGCTATCGAGTGGAGCTCCTTTGTGAGGCCAGCGGGTATCCAGAGCCCACGATTACATGGATCTTCAACAATAAAACTGTTGTCCCCACGGCAGGTGGAAGCCTGTCGCTAGACGAGAAAGAAGGGGATTATACTTGTGTCGCTAAAAATTTTCTGTCGAGTGACACCAGAGTGGTCAGTGTAATCTTGGAAGGTAATACTTTTTTACTCAAACCATTATCAAATATTCAAATTGTCACTTCACAGGTTATTGGTTTCTGGTTGAGGTTTGAAGAACAGGTAGTGAGTGAGGACATACACTGAAATAAATATTAACGTATCTACATAATAAATTTAAGAATTTGCACTCGAGTAAAATATGTAAGGTGAACAAAATAAAATAACAGGAAATGTTATTGTATATTTAGGTTAAAGTCATTAAATAGAATGAGGTTTAAGTAAAATAGACAATGTTCATATGTTAAATATAATTCTTTTTGGAATAATGTAAATTGAATAGTAGTGTAACAGGCCAACTAAAATGTTTGTTTTTAGAGCCAGAGCTTCAATAGAGAATGTTCCTAATGTTCTCTGGAACCCTATTTCTTGAAATGATTGTGCTCTGAGTCACGCTCAAGAATTCTCGGAGGACTGCGTCAGCTGAGCTTGTGATGGATTTTACCGCTTCAGGATATCAGCAAAATTGATATCAGCAGGCCATTGTAGTCTGTAATAATTTAGCTGGAGTTCAGCTGGGAATAAACCTAGCTGGCACATACATACAGTTTATCCAGCATCAATATAGTGCAAACTAGGAGTGGGAATTACCTGGGACCACCCAGTACAATATTATCACCATTCCTAAGTGCCAATATTATTTGTATTGTGATTTTATAAGTATCACAGTTTGATAAATATCTGATTCAATACTGTTTATTTATTGCTTAGATTTTGTTGCAATTCTAAACAAACTTAGCAAATAGTTAGCTTTTACCTAACAAGATGCTGTGCTGCCTGCCAATGTGTGAACAGTTTAGATAGTGTGACACTATTTATAAAGGAACAGCAATGTTTAAGCACCTCAAATGCAAACATATAAAAAAACTATTTTGAACAATTGCTGATTTCAGTCAAAAAATAGGTCATGTCGATTTATCACATGAGAGAAAGGGATTTGGGTCTGAATCTGTTTTACATGTGGTGAGAACTTCAACATTTCTCATCATGAAGAAGTGACCGTAAATTAGCCCGAACTGTGATATTAGGTTGTGCAGTTATGACACCATGAACATAGGTGAGGGTATGGACCTCATCCAGGCATGGATGGAACAGGTGTCTTTGAGAATTCAGGAAGACTGTACCAGCAAAATGTAATTTCAGATCATTATACAGTACCATTTGCAACAACTTGGGAATGCCTAATGCAATAACACAATATCTCTTGTGGACATAACGCTACAAAATAATTTTTTGAGAATTATTAATTATTATATGTTTAGGTTAAACTCATTTAATAGAGTGAAGTACGTTTTAAAATGTCTAAGATAGAGAAAATATTAATACTACATATATTTATCTAGCATCAGTATGGTGTGAGCTAGGAATGGGAATCACCAGGGACCACCCAATACAATATTGAGTAGTGTTGAACTGTTTTAATGTTATCGCAACACATTACAGTATCTTTTTTCATGCCATGCTTAATTCCTTGATAAAGATGGATAATGTGTGTGAGACTAAGCTAGTAGATCTAGAAGAACTTTTAGGCCGCTTTATTCACGCTATCTCTGTCTGTCTTGCTCTTTAAACAGTCAGTGTGGTATTAGTGGACCGTGATATGGGAGAAGACATTATTATATCATTCTATATGAAAATCCATGACTCCACATGAATATGCAATATGGTTCCAATATTTAGGTTTGCTGACAAGGTGTGGAAAAAAAAAACTTGGGAACAAAAAATTTTTTAATTGCATTTAATTTTTATATTTAATTGCATTATTAAATACTTAAAGCACTAAATACAAAGGAAAACAAAGCAAACAATCCAACAAAATCTTTAATTGTCTAATCAAGTATTTGAGTTACAAAGGAGTCAGTGATGATACCTGTGAAGTGTCTTGTGACGTAATTTATCCCAATATTGAAATGTATCATTAAATTATCACTATTATAGTAACTTTTTTATCGCTCAGTTTTTAAAGAGGGATGTTCAATTTGAAGCACACTGATCCAGATACAGCTCAATTAAATTCAAAACTATTTAAAAATAGTCACTGAAATTGCAACTGTTCTTTTTTTTTTTTTTTTTTCTTTTTTTTTCTTTTTTATTGCTGGACACAGAGGATTACCTGCCCCTGATCGCAGGTTTTGTTGCGCTCGTGGTGGTGATCATCTCAGTCTTCTTCATCAGCATCTACTCCATCTACTACAAAAACACCAAGATGGGGCACTACACCTTGGAGGGCGCCAAGCCCCAAGCTCAAAACGGCAACGTCGCGCAGAATGGCAAAGACAGCACGATCCCTATGAAGAAAATCCCGGTGTAGAATTTAATTTTCTACTTCTGGCACTCGTCATGATCTGTTATGGATCAGTTCTAGTGATCTAAGAGTGGAGCGTTGTTACACCAGCATAACGCAAACCTACAGGAACTCTCACTGGGAGCGTCACTGGCTTGTTTGGATTTCTGCTCCATCTAATCACCTAATGTTTCATCTGCCCTGCATATCAAGTCTACGATTCCATTTATTAATGCATATCATCTTTTACATGATGAGGAATCATGCTGTGTCAGAGAAGCCTGTTGTATTTAAACTACTGTTTACTGTGTCAGTAATAAAGAACTACTGCAGTTTTAGAAGCCAGCGGTTTTTAGAAGACCTGTCCTGTCTTCTATACAGAGACTTTTATTCAGCATTTACTGTTTGCTTTGAAGATTTGCATACTAGTACAAAGCACTAGATCACAACATTGCTGAACTACGTACCGTGCACTAACCTGAATGAAATGATGAATGCTTTTCTATTTTTTTTTTTTATCCCTCCCATTGAACACAGTGACTTAGAAGCACACTGATCATTTTGAAGACGTCTAAAAAGCATATTTATTGTCACAAACTGTACATGTGCCGATACTGAATTGTGTTCAATTATTGTTGTATATAGATATGTGTAATATAATTTTAATTCTGAATGTTCAAACAAAATTGCACTTGTGCAAAATTGAAGGAATGACCGTAACAAAGTGGAAAATCCCCATCAGTGTTAAAGTGCTGGGAATGGTGTTTGCAACGGCACTGGAGAAGGCTCTACAGACAGGAGGTCGGAGAAAAACAGGATCGGAGATAAGCTATTTGAGCCTAGGCAGTAACTCCAACCATTTCCCTCCTGCTTTTGTACTAATGTACTCAGTGTACAGGGTACTCCTTTAATCATAAACCTGCCTTCTGCTCCAGCATTGTATAAGTTCTATTTAATTATACCTGTATATATGATGGAAATTCAATGCTTTTTTTTTTTTTTAAAGGCTTTTTACTGAGATTAAACACAGATCTTTTTATATAACAGTGGCAGCTATGCTCATTTCTGTTTGTTTGCAAATTCACTTCCATTTGTGCTCTTAAAAGAAAACATGATATAAATATAATCAGTTATAAAAATTTTATATGAAAAATACTAAGAAAGTGTAGGTTTAGGTAAGGCTAGGCCTGTGAGGTATGATACAATATCAATCCCACAATAAATTACGTCACAAAACACTTCTGAGATTGGTCACAGGTATCCATATATTATTTAAGGACACTCCAATAACTCTAGGTTTAGCTATGTTAATAATTTGTAGGGATTTGAATCACCAGGGACCACCTGATACGATATCACACTACCTAGGTGCTGATTTGATTCTTGATGTTTTATACCTTAGTTTTATTCAACAGCTTCACAACTGAATTGAACATAATTAAAGGTAGCCCATTCCCCATTCCGTATAACATTAGTTTTCTCAGGTAAAACCAAGGGCAGCATTTTAACAATACAGACTCAAATACACCGATTTAAATACGAGTTTAACATTTAATTTTAAATGAAATTCTGTTATAATTTTTATTTGTAAACAAAATTGGCAATTCCCTCCTACCACATGGGATGCCAATGTGTAAATAGTTTTGAGAATACTACCTATACTGTAGGATTAGAAAGAAACAGAGACACTACAGTATACCCCTCAAATGGCTACAAAATCTCAAAAGACAAGTTAAAAATAAGTCAGTATGTTAGAAATCAGTTTCTAACATAAGTGAGTTTCAGGATTTAGCATTTTGCTGTGTTATGAGACAGATGTAAGAGTGTAAAGAGTGGGCTTTTTCAGAGTTTGAAGAAAAAGGCTTATTAGAGGCTTTTTAACATGCACGACCGTCATATAGATGCATTTCTGTTGCATTACTCGGCAGCTTGTGCGCTTGGCCCAGAATTTATGTCTGGTCGATACATGTAAAAAACACTTTTTTTAAGGAATCAGTGTGGTGATACATGAAGTGCAAGTATGTAAATGCATTCCATAGACAGGAGTTCATAATTTTTTAAATGCCTATTATGCAACGAAACAATCGTGTTAGCACTGTCTTATTCCACAGGGCTATTGAACTATTAACTTCATCAGCAAGGCTTTGTTGTCACGAACGCGGGCGTGGTGGGCTGATGTTATCGCCGTGGGCTTACAAAGGGCAGGCATAAATGCAGTATTAAAACAAATAAACAAACCATACCCAAACCAAATAAACAACACACTGGCTCTCTCAGCATAACATACACATGGGTTCTTCAAACATAATACATAGTACGGAAACTAGAAACAGAACAGTGCGGAGACTCTAGAAACAGAACACTGTATGGGAGCTTGAGGATTCAACATAGGCTACAAGACACACAGGCTCCAATACCTTGGACACTTAACAAACGCTCTGTGTTGTGACCCTCGTCTTAAGATATACAGGTGCTAATACATTGAACATATATCTTGAGCTCTGATATGTAGTAAAACCTGTGTTTTTACGGGCGATACACAGACTTCTATGGACGACACCCACACACAAGCTCCTCTGCACCTCATCCACGCACCGCACCTATGCACCTCATCCATGTGCACGCACCGCACCTATACACCTCATCCACGTGCACACACCGCACCTATGCACCTCATCCACGTGCACGCACTGCACCTATGCACCTCATCCACACACACACGCACCTATGCACCAGGGCTTGTCATTGGCACCCGCAAAATTCGGCTGTGGCGGGTAATAACTTTAGTCTCACTAGCCACTTTGGTGGGTAGTTTATTCTTTGGTATTGTAACGTCCTTCGGTATAGATGAAAAAAAAGATTGCATAGACAAACTTTATGTTAGTTGTTAGCGAATGTGCAGTTTACTTTTTTTTTTCCGTCATGCGCATGCCCAGTGACAGATTACACACGCTTAGTTACCTCGTCCCGCTCGACGTGCTTACGTCAGAGTCAGGATGCTGAACAGAAAACTTGGAATAGAACTACATGCAAACACTACAGGTATGACAATATATTTTTGTGGTAGTTTTCTCTAAAGTCATCCGATATAATAAACGAATGTCTCTCTACACATGTTCACACATGCATTGCGCGCACGCTCGCACACACACTTTTACTTCCTGTTTGGTGTGTGTGTATAATTTCCTTAAAGAGCTATTGCTAATGTTTGCCCCTTTCGCATAGGTTATTTACTGATTATATATATAAAAGTAATCACTATTAAAATTTATTTAGATTTCATGTTGAATGATAGAAAATTCATCAATTGATTGAATTACCTCACACTATAAAGAGTCAACACAACAAGATAGACCAGAGTCCATTGTCCTAACTCAGAATTCTGATATAATAATACATAATGAATAATAATACCTGATAATAGTACACATAATAACACACTAAAATTATAAATGTTCTGTTGTTGTATTTTTAATATCAGAATGAGTTCAATTGTACTGAATCTGTTATTTTTCAATTTCATGTGGTAAGAGTCTTGAATTTAAGTTCAATAAGCAGAATATACTGTTCATGTTTGCATGTTTTTATATTGGGAGTTATCTTAACAGTACTGAATACTTGACTACTACTATAGTGATACAGTGTATGCTGTCATTTATAAGTAAATCTAGATATAAGAAACATTAACCTATCATGGTGAAGAAAAAAATTATTTTCTGGTGAGAAAATTGTGGCTAGTAAAAAGGCTGAATGGCGAGTGACTCCGGAAATCCACTAGCCACATTGGCCAGTGAGCAGAAAAGTTAATGTCAAGCCCTGCTATGCACCTCATACACACGCACCTATGCACCTCATCCACACATACAGTACACGCACCTATGCACTTCATGCACACACACATACGCACCTATGCACTTCATGCACACACACACACGCACCTATGCACTTCATGCACACACACACACGCACCTATGCACTTCATGCACACACGCACCTATGCACTTCATGCACACACGCACCTATGCACTTCATGCACACACACACACACGCACCTATGCACTTCATGCACACACACACACGCACCTATGCACTTCATGCACACACACACCTGTAGAAGGTACACAGGTTTAGAGCTTAACCTAACGACTGGGAGAGACACTAGAGACATGAGGGAGAAACATGAGTAACTGAAAACAATAGGACACCAATCACACTTCACACTTCACAATACTCACAAACACAGGTAAACCCAAATATACACTTAAATACATTTAACCCAGAAAACATGCCTAGAGAGCCAGTTCAACAAAAATAAATAAAACAAAAGCCCACTAAACAATATTAATGCTCGACCCAGTTTCCCAGACTAAACAGCTCTTTATAGACGATCTAATGAGCCTCCTCGGCTCAGGTGAAGTTCGTCATCACCTGACCGAGGGGTCTTCTGGGAAACTGGGTCTTCTAATAAAACTACAAACAAGAAACCCACACGGCCACAGTGCCCTCTAGGAGCAGTCCCTTACATTTGTATTAATTCAGTTATCCAACAGATTTATATTAATGCACTAGTGCGTCTATTAAAACAGCTTTATGCACAATATAATTCAAGACTGATAATAAGGGGATTTAAAAATGTGTAATTTAAAAAAAGATAGTTTTCAATGTCAGCTCCTTGCAGCAATCAGATATAAAGCTCTAACTTAAAGTTTTCAGACACAGGGAAGCTCTCAGGACAGAGAGCTATAAACATATTGTGTTCAAGTTAACCTAGGACAATTAGGCCCCTGCTACAATAATGCATTTATCACAGTGTCATGATCCATGATCTATGGGCCATGATTGGACTGCCTGCTCCACATCTGAAACTCTGGCCTCCCAGAAACTCCTTTAAGGCCCGAACATCTGGAAATAGCTTGGAGCGAGGTCAATACAGTACGGGGAATGTGGCAGTAACTCCCAGCCGAGGTTATTGTAATGTGCAAGTGGTGGTGGTGAATGTCAATTCAAATTACCTGTTGATTTTCTGTTGATCTGTTGATTTTCAAGGATTAGGCGTTCCACTCTCTGAATGTTCACAGGGACAACTGCAGCTCCGAGCCACTAATCGCTATTGTCACGTCTAATTGTCAGTCCGTTTTTTGCCTTCTTTTACAAGAAATGTCATCACAAGTCTTGGTTTGACTTGAACCCCCATTCATTGCAATCTATAAGTAACATTTCCCTGTTTTATTTAATTTTAAGTGACAAACTTTGACTTAACAGGAATTAACACCAAGTTCAATAAATATAAACCGATCATAATGAAGTATTAAGTGTTGTAATAAAGTGCTGTAATAAAAAAATATATAATTTCTGCAGAGATCATAACAACTGCACAGCTCAAACTGCACACCCCAGTGTTTTATTCAACTGCCAAAAATATTTTGTTCACTTTTCAAAACACACCAATCAAATACATTTAGATTAAGCTTCAAGAAAATATCTAACTTTAAATATTCTATAATACTTAAATATAAATAATAAATAAGTATAAATCAAATGAAACAACTTTTACTCTTTATTTAGTTGGATCTAAGAGGAAGTGGAAGGCTTACCAGACTTAGCACACAACATACAGTACATTTGATATCAGATTAATTAATACCACTGATATTTACTTTAAGACAAATCTCATATTATAGTAATTAAACAATTCTGTAAATGCAAAGATAATTTCCATTAGTGGATAAATAATCAGAAACATAAAGTGCAATGTTAACAAACCTTAGTTAACTTCAATATCACAGCTTACAGTATTTACTCAACTCTTAAGAATGAGACAGTGCTATTGATTCTCTTCCTAGATGCCAGTTGCAAGCTTGTCCTCAGGCCCCCTGAACTGATGGTGGAGTATGGAGCCTCAGCCTCAGTGGATTGTTCTACTCCAAGCATTCACACAGGTATCCGCTGGGAGGCGCCTGAGGGAGAAGTGGAAATGGTGAAAGATGTCCATCTCATCACTTGGAAAGTGGACAGCCTTGTGCACTGGGACATACAGCCTGTTTGTTTCCTCAACACAGTGGCAGGACAGTGTCATATGAAGCTCCCAGTAACTGTTTACAGTAAGAAGGCATCTCTTACATCTTGATACAGTCAAAACAGCGGAGATATAATTCAAATATAATATGTTGACTTTTCATCATTAGGTCTTCCTCAAACAGTTACCACAAAGCTGAAATCACACAATTGTGTAGAATGTCTTTGTGTGTTAACAGAAATTATGATTTCCCCTTCAGTGGCATTAAAAAGACAAAACCGGTTCCAGCATGACACTGGCTGTATGCAAATGACTAGAAAAATCCTTCCTAACCTTGGTCCTGGAGGACCCCCTGCCCTGCATATTTTAGTATTGAGTATTAAGAGCCTTTAATGAATAGATGGAGAAAACATTAAATCTGCAGCGCAGTGGAAATGGTTTGGAGCGAGGAACAGGAACAGGGTTGGGAACCACTGCACTAGTGGCACCAAGGGAACTGCACAGGGTTTGCACTGTTAAATAAGATCCTGATCTTATTTAAAGGGAATTGTAAACAGCGTAGGGCACAAGTGAACAATAGTTTATCACTTTGCCAAAAGTGGACAAACAAAATTACCCATCAGTCACCTTGCTAGAGCACCAAAATAATTTGGAACTTGCATGAGACTTGGTATTAATTTCATGCACCATTCATTATTATCAAAATAACATAATCTTACTTTTACTTAATACTGTACTAATAATTAGTAAGTAATCTACATTAATTTTACAATCTGCATAATAATCTCTTTATGAATGAATCACATTTATTCACACTTATAAAACTTTCAATAGTATATGTTTTGTAACATATCCGTTTATACGCAAGCAGGAAGTAATTGTCTTTGTTTGTGACATCTTTGGTGTACCAAATGGTGGAATTTTTTCGAGATCCCTTAACTGGAATTACCTGCACAGGGAACAGGGAGTAGGGAGTACAGTTTAAAGTACACAGTGGAACAGAACGCAACAAGACGTTCTTTGCACAAAGCAAGCTCCTTGAAGTCATGGTTTGATAAGGTTGGACTGGAAGAACCGGAGTGTCCAACACTGAGCCCTGACCTCAAACACACTGGACTGAAATGCGACTGCACCCCAGGTCTCTTGACCTCAATAATGCTCTTATAGCTGAATGATCACAAATGTCAGCCACACATAAGAAATAGTGGAAAGCCCTCCCAGAAGAGTGGAGCCAGTTATAACAGAAAATGGGGAAATAAAATAGGTTGTTGATGCTTACAACAAGCGCATATTGGTGTGACGGTCAGGTTTCTGAAAAATTCTCACCATATTCTTACTTGATCACATTTCTGCAATACAGAATATGTCTGTACGTCATGTATTGTATGTAGTCCACAGAACTACTGTATGTGCTAGTATGAGCCACGTACATTTGAACAGCCTTTCATGCAACCTTTCTAAAATAAAACACAATTCCCAAAAAGTGTTATAATACTGTATATAAGTTTTGTGGTGAAAAAAATGGTGATAGAAGTAAAGTAATGTTGAATTAAAATGAAAATAAAATATTATACACCAGTAAATTGGTGACAGGATCATGGCCCATCTACAGTCACATGGACCAAACGCCAGCCTGGTCCGATCCCATAGAAAAGAATGACAGTATAAACCACAGAAAAAATAAATACTGTCCATAAAGGAAAAGCACCAGAACACCCAGTGCACCCCACCCCACAGCACATGGGGCCTATCAGATAAAGAGCCCAAGGCAGCTGTCCTGTAAACTCCCCAGATCCCAGTCTGATCTATCACCCGTGAGATGAGCCAGACAAACAACTCTTACCCATGGAGCCCCCAACCCACAACCCACAGCACCTAAGTGATGCGTTGCTAATGTCTTGGTGCCAGACACCACAGCACACCACCAAGCACTTAGGGGTCAGAACTGCCCAGGTTAAAGATGCTTTTAACTGAGTACATGAATTCTAAATGTACTTTCTGTCCAGGATTATACCTCTATCATACCAAGTCAGATTATAATTTAAAACGTTGGTTTTTAAAAGGTAGGCATTAGAGTTAGATCCAACACATTTTAATAATAAAAGTTGTACTAACAGGAGTAACATTGTACTAACAGGAGATGTCTTAACAGGAAAAAAATTTTCTTGCTCAACAGAGCGTCCAGACCAGGTGTCCATCAGCATTGTGGGTGACACAGGGAGGATGATTGAAGGCAAACAATATGAACTCCAGTGTGACGTTTACAATTTTGCTCCTGTTCACCTCCTAAACGTGAACTGGTACAAAGGACAACATATGGTGGCAAAAACCAATTTTTATGACTCTACCAAGACTCCTGCGAATCAGTCCACCAGATACCACATGTCCCCCAGGCGAGCTGATGATGGAGGTTGCTACAGGTGTGAGGCGGAGCTGAGACCGAGCGTGACGGGAACCGGAACTCAATTTTTTTCCGTACAGGCATCACAAGATCTATGCCTTAAAGTACAATGTACGTCTTCAATTCAGTTTTTATTTTAATTCCTCAGGAATAAAATGTTATGTTGCTGTAATTGTGAAATACCTCTCTGCTTTCCTCAGACAGTCCACAGTTCACCAATGTAATAGAGATCTTCAACGAGACAACTGAAACCATCAAGTTGAACTGCACAGTAACGGCAAATCCCCCTCCGTATTATATATGGAACTCAACAAATTTGTGGAAGGAATTTAACAGAGGCCAGCCAGTACTCATCTTATCACCTCTGGATTCAGGGAACTACACTTGTATGGCGTGGAATGAAATGGGCAGCAGCAGCAAATTGTTCATCGTCCAAGTTAAACATCGAAGTGGGTAGTAAATATTATGTTCTGTTTCAGGTTGTTGTCAGAAAAATTGAAAAGTAAAAAAAACAAAAAAAAACAATAATGGTCATAAATCAAGAAAAACGAATAAACCACTGCTAGAAGAAATAAAATGTGCCTGGGAATGCTATGATAGCAAAATAATCAGTAGTAAGTGGTGTAATTATCAAAAAATATTCTACTTCTGTATGTTGTTACTATATATTGTAGCGTCTTACAGTGTGCCTGATTTTACTGGTTTCATGGTTGTGCAAAATTAGATGTCCTTTTCTGGGCTTCCAGTGTGAGAGAACTGATGTAACGTCTGCCTTACCACCCCCTCCCCATCACATACATTAAGTCAAAGACCTTTCCAGTCAATAGCAACCAAACTAAAGTCAGGCCAACAACAAGGGTAATTGACCCACACAGTGATATGAAAAAGCTTACAAATTATAGAAACAAAAACCTATTAGAACGACCATATTCAGCACAACCTTGCAACTCTGGAACACCTCTCCAAGCTGCTGTTATAGCAAATTAATCAGCACCTTTTGACCCATCGGAATCAGGCATTCAACAGTGCTACGGTGTATATGCAGTAAATGTACGTGTTAACATTTTACAGGTTTAAAAGCTTCATCTGGTGCTGCAGCTTATGCATTACAAATCAGACAAGATACAGTACATCACCCACATAGTCTGACTTATACCTTCTGCTGACATAGTGTGACTAAGCTCTGCTGCCAATGCCTGAGTTTATTTTGAGCCATAATTGTGTAGTTTGTATCTCAACACATCAGAATAAAGAGAAGGCAAATATAAAGCTAATAGCTTTATACTGATTTTAGAGTGACTTTACCAACCAGCAATCACCAGAGGTGGCAAGTACCGTAGTACAAACACTTCGTTATGGTTCTTATGTATTTTTTTTGCATCTGTACTTTACTTGAGTTTTTTCCACATACTATATAATACATTTTACTTCTATTCAGTACGTTTTTGGTGAAAAATCTGTACTTTTACTCACTGCATTTTAAATAGAGACTGGTTAATTTTCATATGACGATCACACAAGCATGTAGGTTTTTTATCAAACACAAGCGTTCAGGCTGTCACTCATACCATACTATGACCTAACATACCCCAGGTAAAAAAAATCCACCAATCATAGTTTAGAGAAATCACTGGTACAGTAGGTCTTTATGACAGCGGCAAAATGACTAGCAGGTCTATGGTTTCTTCTTTATCCCAAAAACTCACCAGTGCTGAAAGTTATTCAACATTCTAGCTGTAAAGTTCTAAAAACATGCAAAGACAGATATGCAAAGAAACTAATTTCACTTTGCAGTAATGTATATGTGATGAAGTATTCAATTAAAGAAATAAAAAAAAACTACTGCTATTAGTAACTCAGTCAGAAAGAGAACTTTTGTTCTTACAGTACATTTTAAAGCACACACTTAGTACTTGCACTCGAGTTCTACTTGATGTGGAGTACATTTTTAGACTAGTACTTGTACTTTTACTCAAGTTGGCATTGATGGCTCAGTGGCAGGTTTCTCACTTGCAGTTTGGAAGGCCTGGGTTCACTTATCACCCAATGCCCATATCCCAGCCACTGGATACAGTGCTGGTCCCAAGCCCTCGGGAAGGGCTTGGTCATAAAACCTGAGCCTAGTTGTGTGGCGACCCCTCAATGGCAGCAGCCAAAAGAATAACAACAACAACTCCTTTTACTTGAGTCTTCACTTCTCCCACCTCTGGTAAATAATGATATACAGCTTTAACGTGGGCGACATGGTGTAGTGGTTAGCAGTGTCGCCTTGCACCTCAGGGTCCGGGTTCAATTCCTGGCCAGATTCAATTCCCGTCTCCCATGCATGGAGTTCACATGTTCTCCCCATGCTTGGTGGGTTTTCTCCCACAATCCAAAGACCTGCAGGTTAGGCTAATTGGTGTTCCCAAATTGCCCATAGTGAGAGTGAGTGTATGTGTGTGTGCCCTGCGATGGACTGGCACCCTGTCCAGGATGTACCCCGCTTTGTGCCCTAAGTCGTTTGGGATAGTCTCCAAGCCCCCCTTAGACCATGAATACAGGATAAAGCGGTATAATGATGAGTGAGTGAGAGTAAGCTTTTAACCTAGAATTTATCAATAAAGTTGATGTTTCTTAAAAAAAATTTTTTTAATAATAATCAATATGTTTTTTTCCGACAGGTGGAGGAAGTCGCACCATTTTCTGGGCGATCGTCGGACCTTTTCTTGGACTGGCTGTGGTGATGATCATAGGTTATGTATTGGTCAGAAAGAGGACTATCAAGAAATGAGTCCTCACAATTCTTTTTTTCCAGGAAAAAATGTGAGCGTGTTTATATACAGTGGTGTGAAAAACTATTTGCCCCCTTCCTGATTTCTTATTCTTTTGCATGTTTGTCACACTTAAATGTTTCTGATCATCAAAAACCGTTAACTATTAGTCAAAGATAACATAATTGAACACAAAATGCAGTTTTTAAATGAAGGTTTACGTTATTAAGGGAGAAAAAAAACTCCAAATCTACATGGCCCTGTGTGAAAAAGTGATTGCCCCCCTTGTTAAAAAATAACTTAACTGTGGTTTATCACACCTGAGTTCAATTTCTGTAGCCACCCCCAGGCCTGATTACTGCCACACCTGTTTCAATCAAGAAATCACTTAAATAGGAGCTACCTGACACAGAGAAGTAGACCAAAAGCACCTCAAAAGCTAGACATCATGCCAAGATCCAAAGAAATTCAGGAACAAATGAGAACAAAAGTAATTGAGATCTATCAGTCTGGTAAAGGTTATAAAGCCATTTCTAAAGCTTTGGGACTCCAGCGAACCACAGTGAGAGCCATTATCCACAAATGGCAAAAACATGGAACAGTGGTGAACCTTCCCAGGAGTGGCCGGCCGACCAAAATTACCCCAAGAGCGCAGAGACAACTCATCCGAGAGGCCACAAAAGACCCCAGGACAACATCTAAAGAACTGCAGGCCTCACTTGCCTCAATTAAGGTCAGTGTTCACGACTCCACCATAAGAAAGAGACTGGGCAAAAACGGCCTGCATGGCAGATTTCCAAGGCGCAAACCACTTTTAAGCAAAAAGAACATTAAGGCTCGTCTCAATTTTGCTAAAAAACATCTCAATGATTGCCAAGACTTTTGGGAAAATACCTTGTGGACCGACGAGACAAAAGTTGAACTTTTTGGAAGGTGCGTGTTCCGTTACATCTGGCGTAAAAGTAACACAGCATTTCAGAAAAATAACATCATACCAACAGTAAAATATGGTGGTGGTAGTGTGATGGTCTGGGGTTGTTTTGCTGCTTCAGGACCTGGAAGGCTTGCTGTGATAGATGGAACCATGAATTCTACTGTCTACCAAAAAATCCAGAAGGAGAATGTCCGGCCATCTGTTCGTCAACTCAAGCTGAAGCGATCTTGGGTGCTGCAGCAGGACAATGACCCAAAACACAGCAGCAAATCCACCTCTGAATGGCTGAAGAAAAACAAAATGAAGACTTTGGAGTGGCCTAGTCAAAGTCCTGACCTGAATCCTACTGAGATGTTGTAGCATGACCTTAAAAAGGCGGTTCATGCTAGAAAACCCTCAAATAAAGCTGAATTACAACAATTCTGCAAAGATGAGTGGGCCAAAATTCCTCCAGAGCGCTGTAAAAGACTCGTTGCAAGTTATCGCAAACGCTTGATTGCAGTTATTGCTGCTAAGGGTGGCCCAACCGGTTATTAGGTTCAGGGGGCAATTACTTTTTCACACAGGGCCATGTAGGTTTGGATTTTTTTTCTCCCTAAATAATAAAACCCCTCATTTAAAAACTGCATTTTGTGTTTACTTGTGTTATCTTTGACTAATAGTTAAATGTGTTTGATGATCAGAAACATTTTGTGTGACAAACATGCAAAAGAATAAGAAATCAGGAGGGGGGCAAATAGTTTTTCACACCACTGTAAACCCGAACTGACCACTTCAGTGACTATCATTTGACTGGGTTGTGTTTGATTCAATACTTGCAACACTGTTAGGGATGAAAAACGAGTAAAGAGAAATTTCATCGGAAGGATTGTTGGTACATAAAAAAAAAAAAAAAACTCAAAACATGGGAAAAGCTTCAAAAAGAGATAATAATCATTCATAGAACCCTTGAGTTCTAAGAGTGTATGGGCAGGTAGATCCATATCTTCATGTTTATACTGTGAATGTGCCTCAGATGGCTTTGTCAACTGAAGCTCTTGGGCCAAGAGCCCTGTTTTTTTCTTTCTTTTCTTTTTATTATTATTCTTTCATACTCAATTTTATTTATCTTGTATTAAAGTAATTATTTATTAGATGTGTATTATTATATGATGTTTCAGGCTTGTTTATCCAAAGTTGCTGTAAGTGTTTAAGATGTCAGTTTTACTCATAACTTTCCCTTAATCTCAGTTTTGACCTTCTGTGTCAGTTACTTCCTTTCACTTCCTGAATCATTGTAATTGTTGTGATTACTATGCTCACTCTAGGAAGTAATCGTTTGTATATTTTTTTCCTTTTAGATAAGCATACTGGACACATTTTTTTTTCCATCAAAGGAGTCACTATCACTTAGGTCTTCACTGCTGTGCCTGTTTATAGCACCTCATTTAGTGAAACTTCCCTTGCATTTAACATATTGTAATTTTCTTTTTTTTTTTTGCGGTAAAGTATTAAGACATACAGTAACATAAAAGTCTGTTGAACTATGTAGCTTCTTTTTAAAAATCAAAATCTTGCCTAAACTTTAATGCAGTTACAAAAGAGTATACTTTTTACTCAAGCACACCTTTCATAGAGGTCACTTTATACAGTAGTGTACTTTTATTTACTGACTGCTATGCACTGCACCGCTGTAAACCCAACGCTTAGCAGAGCTGGGAATCTGGGAATTTTATCACAGCGGTGATACTCACCTGATGGTGTGTGTGTGTATCAAACACAGGCCATTTAGTTTCTTCCTTGTCAAAATGATTACAGTCGTCCTCTTGTCCTGACTGCTGGACTGCTGCACAGATTTTTGCACGGAAGTGACAGTGACGTTTTCCAAATCCCTGCAAATCACTCCTTAAGATGTGAATCTTAAGATGTGAAAGATGTGAATACTTCTGAAGAGTACTTGATTAATTTTTTTCAAACATGTATTTTATAGTTTTATCTGATCATCATAGGTTGAAGAGATGTTTGGTGTGCACTTGATAGGAGTTAGCATTCAGAACGTTGAAGCAAAGTATTAACATGAACAAATATGTGTTTTTGCATTTTTAATCTTTTAGAATTAGCAAATTGGTTATTCAATTTTATTTTAAATATTCTGATGAATAAAATATTGTTGTTGTTTTTTAAAGAACCTGTGTTATTTCTTTCTTCTTGACCTAAAAATCTTTAATCCAGTTGTCAGGAAGCAGCTTAGCCATTAAAGGCTTATTTCATCCTAATATGCCTTCGGATTCACACATAAAATGTGTGATTTGTGTTCTTACATTCTTGCATTATATTTTACATACACACACACACATACACTTCATGTACTCAGACTAACCAATTATTTGCTGCACTTTGATTTCTTATATTTGCTATATATAAGATCAGCTGCAATATCTCAAAGACGTGAAGATTAGGTTAATTGGCATTCCCATATTGTCCTTAGTGTGTGAATGAGCGTGAGTGTGTGTGTATATACTGTATACTCAGCAAAAAAAGAAACGTCCCTTTTTCAGGACTGTGTATTTCAACAATAATGTTGTAAAAATCCAAATAACTTTACAGTTTTCCATGCATGTTCAATTAACCATAATCAATTAATTAACATGCACCTGTGGAATGGTCGTTAAGACCTTAACAGCTTACAGAAAGTAGGCATTTAAAGTCACAGTTCTAAAAATGCAGGACACTAAAGAGACTTGTCTACCGACTGTGAAAAACACCCAAAGAAAGATGCCCAGGGTCCCTGCTCATCTCCTTGAACGTGCATTAGGCATGAGGACTGCTGATGTGGCTATGTCCGGACTGTGAGACGCCTAAGACGGCGCTACAGGGAGACAGGAAGGACAGCTGATCATCCTCACAGTGGAAGACCACGTGTAACAACACCTGCACAGGATGGGAACATCCGAATATCACACCTGCGTGACAGGTACAGGATGGCCACAACAACTGCCCGAGTCACACCAGGAACACACAATCCCTCCATCTCACAGCAAGAACTGACAAATCTGGTCCAGTCCATGAGGAGGAGATGCACTGCAGTACTTCAAGCAGCTGGTGGCCACCAGATACTGACTGGTACTTTTGATTTTGAGCCTCCCTTCATTCAGGGACACATTGTGAAACATTTTTAGTTTATGTCTTATGGTGTTGACTCTTTTAGTGTTCATACAAATATTTACACATTAGGTTTACTGAAAGTAAAAACAGTTGAAAGTCCGAGGACGTTTCTTTTTTTGCTGAGTATATATATATATATATATATATATATATATATATATATATATATGTGTGTGTGTGTGTCTGTGTGCCCTTCATTAGATTGGCACCCCCTTAAGGCTGTACCCTGCCTCATGCCCTTAGCCTCCTGGGATATGCTTTACACTGTTTGGAAGGAGCAGTTCCGCAGGCTGCTACCACGTGGAGTTCCAAACAGGCAAAGGCCATTTATAGATACGTGGTTGCCAGGCAACGCCGCAATCAGCCTGGATATGCCGCACCTGGCGGCGTGTCTATATAAGAGTCCTGATACATCGGGACTTCGTGCGATCATTTAGGTAGCACCGGTATCAGGGCCAGGACAAAGTCAGATAAAAAAAAAAATGGAAAAAATAAATAAATAAATAAAAAACATCGCGCAGACAGTTGAGAGACAGAGGCAAAGACCCAGCCTCTGCCTCCCTAAGTCGCCGGCGAGAGAGAAAGCGCGCGCTCTCTGGTTAAGTATAAAGTTTACAACCAAAGAAAAAAAAACTCTCTCTATTATTCCTTATTCGGTAAGGGCATAAGCCCCGAGAGGATATTTAGTTTTATTTTTAGTTTCCAGAGCCCCGTCGTTCTCACGTAGACGGCAGAGCTCTGTTTTTGTTTCCCGTTTTCTTTTGCTTCCCGTTCCCTCAACTGCTCAGATGTGTAATGAGATTAAAAAAAAGACGCGTCTGTCTGGATAAGAGCGTCTGCCAAATGACTAAATGTAAATGCGTGTGTGTGTTTGGGGGGGGGCTGTTCTTTTCCTTTTCCATGTCACCTGCGATGTTGTAATTCAACACGCGCTCCCACCGGAGAATAACATTACGTCATTAAACCGCGAAGAAGTCGCAGTTTTAATGACTTAAAGAACACAATGCCTCAGGAAATCCGATCTGCCTGTTTACACAACAATCACATTAGCACATATCTGATTTATATCCGATTTATTTCCACATATGAAGGAGGCCTGAAACCGATCTCGAAATATCGGAATGCATGCGTTTTTTTTCCTGTTTACACGGACATAGAACATATCCGATATGTGTCACAAAAAATCGGAATTGGGTCACATTTACCTGGCAGTGTAAACGTAGCCTTACACAAACACATAAAACAACATGGAGAGTTCGGAACTATGAGAAAGACAGGAGGTAAATCTTTGAGACAGAGCCCCGCCCCCTGGCAGCGAGACAGAAGTCACTGGCAGAGAGTCCTTTCAGCCTCAGAAATATCCAGGTAGCTAACACTGATAAAAAAAAATTTTTTTAGTCATATTGGATCTTCAGCATGAAGTGTCATCACCATAGTTGTTGTAACAAAATGTAACCATGGGTAATATAAACCACAAATTAACAATGCTTACACTAACCATAGATTAACTGTGATATTTTTTTTTTGTAAAACTGCGGTTTTATATTAAAACTTTACAAATTAAGTGTCATTTGTTAACAATGTATTAATGGACAAATAAAGATTAATAATATATATATTTTTTGACAATATTTATAAATCTTCATTAATGTTATTTTAATGAAGACTAAGATTAACAAATAACTGCACTACGCCGAGTGTGTGTTCACGGTCTGTGTGTGTGTGTGTGTGTGTGTGTGTGTTTAATTTAACCATGGAAGGGACACTATAGGACAGAGGTACTCAAATATAAATTTGAAAGGTCCACTTACCAAATTTCTATTCAGTCCGAGGTTCGGAAAAATGACCGTCCAATTTCAAATAGAGAACTACAAAAAAAGTCAAACCCAAAATTTTCGAACAATACCCAAAAATTACATGGTAGTACTTTTAGTGTGAAAGGGGACATCATCTTTGTGCCACCAGTTGTTTGAACGTGGGCATAAAAGGTGTGAGGACCAGGTGGAGGCACTGATGTAAATGTTCACTGGTGATGGAGCTGCGATATGTGTTTTTCACCATGCTCATAGTTGAAACGGCTGATTCATAGCAGTACGTTGAGGAAAACATTGTGAGAATTAGAAGGGCCATTTTCTGCAGGACAGGAACACCTGCTGCAGTAATCATCTTTGTCCAGAAGGTGAGAAGGTGACGACTTTTGATTGCTAGATTAAGCACATTGGTTTTCTGCTTCCCACGGGGAGCACTCATTCTTAAATTCGCTGTTTTCAAAATCAACTTATATCAATGGCCAGCTTTGAGCACCTCTTATATCTTCCACGAGTCGTTCATTCTTTTGAATCTACTGCACCGCATAGCACCTATGGGAGTCACGTGATAAAGGACCGAACAACTCGGGACTTGACGATTCGTTGAGGACCGCTCAATACATAGCCTACGGAGGTTTTGCGATGCTTTGCGCATGCGCGCCCAGTAGAAAATGAACGAATCACTCTCGGAGACGACTCATTCTTCTGAGTCACATTAAAGATTCGTTCAAAAAGAATGACTCGTTCATGAACGGCCCATCGCTAGAAGACTCAAAGATACATCGCGCGGAAACACAGTTGCGCACTTCATTGAGAACTCATTTGGATTATGATTAAATTAGCATGTTTGTTTTAGCATCGGTCCAGATGTAACCGTATTTGGGTACGGATGCGGACCGGAGTCCGCCTATTGAGTACCCCGGCTATAGGATTTGCTTTTTTAAGCTACAAGTGGATAGGCTATAGACTAAAATTAATAATTTTGTAGATGTAATTTATATTGTGCACTAAAAAAAAAATATATATATATATATCGGTATCAGCAATATTGGCCCTGTATTAATTAATTAATAAGCGCCTCAAGCAAATTTCTGGGCAGCTCGAGGCACGCGCCACTTCCGGGCTTACATCTGGCTGCAAGTCGATTCCGGAGTCGACTCGCATCCCCGATCAGTGGCTCAACGACGCAATCTGGTTGCCAAGTACCACCTCCACAGCCGTATACGGGCGAGCTAGAGAGGTGCGATGCCTTTATTCTGCAGTGCTCACTTATATTCGCTGCAACCTTCCCAATTTCCATCTGAATGGGCAAAGGTTGCATTTATGGTGTCTCTGCTTACAGGCACTGTAAAGAGCACTAGAGTGGGCTAATGCAGTGTGGCAGCACTTAGGGTCCTCTCAGATCACGCCGCCCTACTGTAAGTGACTTCATCGAAGCACTTAGGGCCACTTTCCACCATCCGCATATGGCGAGCAGTGTAGTGTCGCCCCTCCTTTCCATTTGTCAAGAGGGGCAATCTGTAGCTGAATACACAGTAGAGTTTCGAACCTCGGCCGCCAGCTCGTGATGGAATGACGGAGCACTTATGGCTGCGTACACACAAGGGTTGTCTGAGCGGCTGAAGGATGAGCTAGCCATACGTGATCTTTCACGGGATCTGGAGGAGTTTTATAGGCTAGCCATTATGGTGGATAACTGTCTTGAGTGGATGTTCCTGCAACTCCAGGCGGAGAGCATCTCTTCCACCCAACAAAAGCCACTCCAAACGCTTAGTCTGTCGCTCCCTCGGGTATAGGCATGAAGTATCACCTCTCCCATGGAAACAGAGCCTGAGGCTTCATATCCAGTCCCTGATTTAGATTATGATCTAGATCTTGGGCTGGAAGACATGGGAGAGTTCATGCAGATAGTCGTTGCCAAGCCTGTCCCTCAGCATAGCAGCCCACAAACTCACTCTATAGTTTTATTTTTAGTTTCCAGAGCCCCGTCCGTTCTCACATAGACGGTGGAGTTTCCTAATTAATAATCCCACACTATCTCCAACCGGAAAGGTCTTCCCGTGCATATCATAAGCACTCTCACATATTCCTAAATCATTTACCTCCTGTAAAACCTTGCGTTAGGGCTCTTGAAACCGAGATTAAACATCTCGTGGTGCGGCTCTCCATACCCCACCACGTAACAAATAGTTTCTTTAATGATTTTGTTAGTTCAACTGCACCTGATGAACCTCATTGAAAACCTTTCAAGCAATCCTCAAGCAAAAGATCTATGATGGTGGGAGGCAGTTCGCATCAAAACAGCAGCTCTGGGAGACTATTCTTACATCCTGCAAAGAAATTCAAGCAGAAACTGTCCAAAAACTCACAAGTTCAATGGATGCAAGAATTGTGAAGGTGATATCAAAGAAGGGGTCCTATGTTAAGATGTAACATGCCCAGGATGTTTTTGATTGAAATAGCTTTTGACTTCCTTAAATATGTAAAAAACTGCAAAACTGCAAATTCAACAAAAGACCATTTTCAGTTCTTTACAACCTATAACATGTTTTAACTCTGTTGTGCATAATAAAAATTTTTTTTTATTTATAAATATTATCATTAGGAGGTTTGTTTAATAGAATTCGAATTATACACTAATAGTTAATGACTAGAAAATTATACGGACTGTCATTTGCTTTGTCTAATTGTGAAAATCAGGGAAAGATATCATTTGCGTAATAATTTGGAACATGGTGTAATAAGTAGCTATAATACTGTAGATGATGCAAAAAATATTTTAAGTCATTTAAACAATAACCTTGAAATTAAATTGAGATGTGATATTTTACCCTGTATGTTCAGTTCAAATACATTTTAATACTAGAGAATCTGTTCACAATGCAGCTTTAAAGGACTCTGGATGTGGATTTAGATTTTTCAATAGCGAGCAAACCAGAGCGTGGCATGATGGTTTAGTGGTTAGTACTGTCGCCTTGCACCTCCAAGGTTTGTGTTCTTGGTTGAAAGATGGTTGAATGATTTGTTTTCATTGTTATTGTGTTTGTTTTACCAGCGATAAGCAATTTCCCTTTGGGATTAATAAATTTCTTTGAATCTTGAATCTTGAATCTTGAAGAACAAATCAGATTCAGATTTGACATCAGATGATGTTTATTATATTATTACAAACAAAAAACACTCAATAAAGAGGTGTACTAACCTTTAAACATAACTGTCCATATATACACTGCCCGGCCACCCAAAAAAACGGTTTCCATTGGATAATTATTGCAGTGATGAATATGTTCCAGCTGGCAGCATGTTATGCAACCCTAACTGATGTAGTGAGCAGCTTCTCGTTTCTTAATAAACAACCATGTCAGAATGATTTTTTTTTATATAAAAGAAATTAATTCTACTCTTCCTCTCTTCCTCATGGATCAGATATTGATATGTTAAATCCTCTTTGCTACTACTTTTCTGTCTCCTCTTGCATCTGTCCTTAAGGTCCTAACTTTTCCATATTCACTTTCTCATTCTACATTCTATTCCACTTTCGATTCTCATCTGTGTGCATGGAGTTTGCATGTTGCATGCTCTCTCTATGCTGGGTGGGTCACTTAGAAGACAATGGGTTCCCTTTTGAGCAAGTTTTTTTTTTGAGTATAGTGGTTTAAAGTGGTGTAAATTGTGGACAGATTGCAAGTAGGAAATCTGATAGATTTGGCAATGGTAGCATCATTAAAAGGGAGATTATGAAGGTAGCATAGGCATTAAAGAAAAAAAAAATCTAAACATTGTACCTTACCAAACTTTCTACACTCTCAAACTGCCAGATGATTTTACCTAGAAAAGTTCCAAATACTAATCAGTAAGGCTTTTTCTAAGGTCGGCCGTTGCTGTAATCATCAGTTTTCTAGATATTAGAAAGGCTCATCTTCTCTGACCATTCAGTACTTTGTAGACATTAGCAGCATTTTATAAATCAATGTAAAAATTTGGGAGCCAGTGCTGTGTTCATAACATAAGAGTGATATGATTATATATTTTTTGTTTAAAAATTTGTGTTCTGAGTTCACTAGAACTTGTTTATGCACATATAATAGGAGGGAGGTCCTAAGATGAATTTGATTATATGCTGCATGAAATAGACATGCGTAGGAGAGGTTACAATACTTCACTCAATAGCATTGTCTATAGTCTCCACTATTCTGGTGCATCCGCATGTTTACAGTCTCCAGATTGCTTTAATTTTCGGGTTTCCATGGAGACATGTTTTATACAACACATGCATTTCTAAACACTGTGTTTAGTTTACAGATCACTCCTTTTAACACCAGAATAGAAGACAGGAAACATGGAGCAGAGCTTAGCAGAGTAAGGGGAACAAACATGTGGAAGTGATCATGTATTTCATCAGTCATCTGTTTCCCAAGTGGATTTATTGTGAATCACAGGGCAAGCAAAGTTGCACAACAACATACAGATTGTGTCTACCTTTTTACTAGCTTTTTTTTTTTTACTAGTTTTATATATATATATATATATATATATATATATATATATATATATATATATATATATAACATTGCATTTTATTAAAATAGTATTCTGTGTGTGCTTGTTTTGCCTAGAAGCTTGTTGTATTGTGTTGAAAAACCTTGCTGAAAATGACCCTAGTAAAAAAATAAATAAATAAAATAAAAAATCTGGTTGGGTTTAAGCAGAGAGTGCGTTGTCATGGCAACCTGGCTGAAGCAAGGATTTTTTTTTCTTCATTTTCATTAAAAACCATACTGTTTGGGGTCAAAGTGAAGTGTAGGCATGTGTAAGTGTGTGTGTGTGTGTGTGTGTGTGTCTTCCTTAGCTCGTTATAAACTAAGAGAGACCAACAGAGCCCTCTAATGGTTGTGTTTAGCAGTTTTAATATGTTAGGACGAAATATACAAGATTTATACAGAAGGATCACTGAAATATACAGTGATTTTTTAAATGAATTTACGTGAAATGAAATATAATAAATATATCACATTTTTCTTGATTTTCTGCCTCCAAAGTTACAGCACAGGTAAATAACCCCTTTACTTCCAAAGATAAAATATTATATTGCTGATAATATTAAATGTAATCTATACACCAGGTGTACCTAGTTAGCTGATTCTAGAATGTTCATATGCCTCATGTGTGCATATCATATGAGTTACTTTATTCCCTAAGAAGAAAAAGTTGATTGTTAAAGTTATCCTTAGCCACCAAGTGTGTGAATATATAATAAAACCAGAACTGATCTACAGCCTGACCTTGTGTGAGATCTGGAATTTATTTATGCCTTCCACGTTATTTCTCTTCCACACAACATGTTCTGTTTTCAGTTTAGAGCCTTTTGGATTGGTTCCTGGATTATTTGAAACTCTACTTCGTTTACACAGCTAGAAACCAGTGATTATGAAACTTATACAAAGCCCAAGGAAAAACACATCTCTGCGTGTGGTCAGTAAAGGTCACTCTTGTTTCTCCACCCTTGGAGACTGTGAACTGAAGATTTGCTGGGCATTGTGGCCAGATCAAGGACTCTTTCCTTTAATACCTTAAACAAACTTCAGAGTTAAGCTAAACAGTGAGCCTTAACAGTGTGTTATTTAGATTGGATAGGGTAAAAGATCACTTGAGATGATTGAAAGATTTGTTTTCATTTTTATGTTTATTTTACAAGCGATAAGAACAAATCAAATTCACATTTGATATCAGATATCATTATGTTTTTCCAAAAAAACAACACTCAAATAAAAGAGGTGCTCTAACGTTTAAACATAACTGTCCATATTTACACTGTCCGGCCAAAAGAAAAAAAAGATTTCCAGTGATTAATATGTTTCAGCTGGCAGCAAGTTATGCAACCCTAACTGATGCAGTGAGCAGCTTCAAGTAACGAAGTACAAATACAGTACTTTGTTACCTTACTTAAGTAGAAATTTTGGGTATCTATACTTTACTGGAGTAATTATTTTTCAGCCGACTTTTTACTTCTGCTCCTTACATTTTCACGCAATTATCTGTACTTTCTACTCCGTACATTTAAAAAATAGCCTCGTTACTCCTATTTTATTTCAGCATGTCATTTTTTTTTTAAATCACACCATCCGGCTGGAGCGAATTTGATTGTGGTTGGATGAGAAGTATAAATATACCATTCCGACACCCTATTGGTTGGTACGCGATCCATCGCACTTGCACATGACGTCACGTCACACACTCCATCCAGCGTTTGAATAAAATAGCATTTTCGGTTGATAAAGTTGTGATAAGTAGACGAAGATGTCCGTGATAGAGACTCAAGATTCGAGCAAAATGTCACAACCAAGCACCAGCGAGGAAGATAACAGGAATTATATATATATATATATATATATATATATATATATATATATATATATATATATATATATATTTTTTTTTTTTTTTTATTTATTTTTTTTTTTTAATATTTATTTTTATTAATCACTTGGATTAATCATTCATTCTGACAGCACTAATGTTTATTGTAGACAACCATACAAGGGTAATTATTACTAAGCCTGCCGTGGGTACACAAATTTTCTTGTATGTTGCCCTCACAGATTCCTGCAGCTAAGCTTGGATGTACATTTACATTCCAATAAAGGTTACCGATGACATGCCTCTGAAGTTGGACTTTTTGCACTATTAAAATACTTATAGGCAACTAGTTATCATATCTTCTTCTCCATGAAACATGTTAATGCTCAGTAGTACACATACAGTATATGGTTCTTTAATGTATTTGCATTGTACTAAAATGCATTCTTTTTCAATTGCCATATACAGTATCCCAAATCACTATGGCCGTTAAAAAAATACAACAAAAAAACACATTTTTCTATTTTTTTATGAGGTGTTAGTGCAGTATATAGGCACACCCAGATAGCAAGGTGACATTGATTCAATGTTGAAATTTCATCAGAATCATCATTTTGGTTGAGGTTGATTTTTCAATGCTAAATAATGTTGAATCAATGTTGATAATTCAATGCTTTTCTGTGTTGAAAAGACAAACATTGAATCAATGTTGATTTTTGGTTTTGGAACCCATCCTCATTCAACAATGTAAGGCAAATTAAATTAACTAAGTGCATTTCTATAAAAATGTGTATGCATGTGTGTATGTGTTTAAAACAGGTTAAAAAATTGACTACAAGAGATTTGCCATGGTGCTTAAAAAAAAAAAAAAAAAAATATATATATATATATATATATATAGTTATTAAGGGAAAAAATAATTTGACGGTAAGTTTTGTGTATTTACCTTGCTGCCTACACTCTAAAAAATGCTGGGTTGTTTTTTCTACCCAAACGCTGGGTTGCCGCTGTTGGGTCATTTTTCTGGGTTATTTACAGAGAGTTGGGTAGTTTTTGTGTAACCCAGCTGCTGGGTTGAAGTTTGCTTGGCCCCTCCCCCAAAGTTCACCGGTGGATTCAGCGGCTGTCACTCAGCTTCGTGTCTCTTGAGCTCCCACACCGCTGATGACGGTTCATCCTCCTCGGACATTTAAGGGGAAATGGCGTTAAATACAAGGTCTGTATACACATGTTCACTCACCTAATTCACATATGACTGAAAAATTATTACTATATGTAACATTTATTACTGTTACCGTGTTAAGGTTACACACAAACTTTCCGGCTGGTCTGAGGTACTGGATGATAATTTAGCTGAGATTAGCTGCTAGCCATAAACCCCACCTGTGTATGAAAGAAACGGCTAAGATGTCTGAGCTTTTTAGCTTTCTCTGTAGAATGTTTGCAGGGTTACGAAGATGGTGAAGTGATGAATGAACGCTAAACTGTTAACTGTAGGGCTACCATGACCAGGCATTTAGTTAGTTTGCTAGCATTAGCAACCACTTTAGAACTTTATTAAACTCACTGCTTGAGACAATAAAATGCTGGTGTGTTACAAAACACTGACCCTCTCACAAATATACAGACCTGCTAACCCTCCCGTTTTTCACCAGCTAGTAATTTACTCTGCGGTCAAATTTCTCCTGCGTTTCTCCCGAGTTATAACAATATTTTACACCTTTCCCCCTTTGGCAAGTATGCAAATGTATCACCAGTAATAGCATGTAAGCTAACCAGGTAGCTCTCTTTAACCAAAGTTAAATTAACTATCAGTCAGCGCGCCAACTACAGGAAAAAGTACCACAGCTGTACAGATAACTACTAGATGAAGTATTAATATTTTGGTGATTGTAATGTACCAGTATGACACCAGCTATGACATTTTTTCGGTAATTAGCTTAAAATCAATGCAGACTACAATATCAACTAGTCTGACATAAAGAGTTGTATCCTAAAAGCCATGCTTATTCTGCTGTTTTATGTTTGGTAGTAGCTGTCTCCATGTTTTTGTTTCTGGTTACCTATACCCTATCTTAATGGGCAGCTTTGTAATTTTTTAGTATCAATCGTATTTCACACGAAATTGAGAGTCTTATTCAGTTTAATCTTTGCTATTCAACAAAATTTTAACTTTTTCATTTCTTTCTTTCTAAGGTTGGAACCAACATGGTGGAATACCTCCAGCAGGCTGAAGTGTCAAGGCCGTACCCCTACATCCTGACGTTGGGAGATAATGACCAGCACTGCTCTCAGTAATGTTGTAATGTTGCTATGAAATAGCGAGACCTACCTGAAAAGTCATAGACAGACAGTGTTTGTATGTTAAAATGAGACCAGGGCTGGATAGTTTTGATCCTGCTCTGTAGAAGTTGCTTCAGCCTATTTGTTCAATTACTCCATTCTGCTCTTATCAGTAATAGTATAGTAATGATGTCACTGTTGATTATCTGTTCTTGTGCTTTTGAAAAATAAATGTTTTTTTCTAAGAACATTTAATAGGATGATGTTTATTGCATACATGTATGTTTTTTGTAATAGACCAGTATATCAAAGTAATTTAACTGTTTAATAGACATGCATGTTTTTTTTTTGTTTTTTTTTACAGATTCACTGTAAAACATGAAAATAATAATAACCTATTTGTGAGGTAGAATTAACCCAATTCTACCTCACAAATAGACCAATTTATGTGGTGGAATTAACCCAGCATTATAGTTAAATATGACCTAGCATTTGGATTGAATATTTAACCCATCTTGTTGGGTTAAACAAATAACCCATCTTGCTGGGTTACATTAACCCAGCATTTAGTTAGTCCTATATTTACCTAGCAGCTGGGTTAAAAACAACCCAGATTGGGTTGTTTTTAACCCAGCATTTTTTAGGGTGCAGTTTACTCACTTGAGAGCTTAATTCCTGTTTGCCGTTCAAAAGTACTCAATTTTCGCCTCGCATTTAACATCGGAAGGTGTTTTTACACTGTCGCCACGTCATTATAATACACTCTACAGGCATGAGAATTCAATATGTTGTAGTCTGGAAGTTCCTGCCACTCACGGTGAAAGAATTTTGGCGATGCGACCTACGGTATTCTGTTGGGAAGCATTTGTTTGAGAGCTTAGTTCCTGTTTCCCGTTGTCTGTGTCTGACCCAGAGCAGTGTGCGTGCCCCACATGGAAAGAACCTATATGAGGATATATGCGCATATATGAAACCTATATGCAGTATATATGCGCATATATCCGCACCTATATGAGGACATATGTGCATATATGAAACCTATATGCAGTATATATGCGCATATAACCGCACCTATATGGGGCCAGGGGTAGCTCAGTGGTTAAGGCATTGGACTACAGTTCGGAATGCCTAAATGTAAATATGAGGATATATGCGCATATATTTACATTTAGGCATTTGGCAGACGCTCTTATCCAGAGCGACTTACATTTTTATCTCATTACACGTCTGAGCAATTGAGGGTTAAGGGCCTTGCTCAAGGGCCCAACAGTGGCAACTTGGTAGTTGTGGGATTTGAACCTGGGATCTTCCGAACCGTAGTCCAATGCCTTAACCACTGAGCTACCCCTGGCCCATATATATGAAACCTATATGCAGTATATATGCATATATATGATAATATATACAGTGGTGTGAAAAACTATTTGCCCCCCTCCTGATTTCTTATTCTTTTGCATGTTTGTCACACAAAATGTTTCTGATCATCAAACACATTTAACTATTAGTCAAAGATAACACAAGTAAACACAAAATGCAGTTTTTAAATGAGGGGTTTCATTATTTAGGGAGAAAAAAATCCAAACCTACATGGCCCTGTGTGAAAAAGTAATTGCCCCCTGAACCTAATAACTGGTTGGGCCACCCTTAGCAGCAATAACTGCAATCAAGCGTTTGCGATAACTTGCAACGAGTCTTTTACAGCGCTCTGGAGGAATTTTGGCCCACTCATCTTTACAGAATTGTTGTAATTCAGCTTTATTTGAGGGTTTTCTAGCATGAGCCGCCTTTTTAAGGTCATGCCACAACATCTCAATAGGATTCAGGTCAGGACTTTGACTAGGCCACTCCAAAGTCTTCATTTTGCTCTTCTTCAGTCATTCAGAGGTGGATTTGCTGGTGTGTTTTGCGTCATTGTCCTGCTGCAGCACCCAAGATCGCTTCAGCTTGAGTTGACGAACAGATGGTCGGACATTCTCCTTCAGGATTTTTTGGTAGACAGTAGAATTCATGGTTCCATCTATCACAGCAAGCCTTCCAGGTCCTGAAGCAGCAAAACAACCCCAGACCATCACACTACCACCACCATATTTTACTGTTGGTATGATGTTCTTTTTCTGCAATGCTGTGTCACTTTTACGCCAGATGTAACGGGACACGCACCTTCCAAAAAGTTCAACTTTTGTCTCATTGGTCCACAAGGTATTTTCCCAAAAGTCTTGGCAATCATTGAGATGTTTTTTAGAAAAATTGAGACGAGCCTTAATGTTCTTTTTGCTTAATAGTGGTTTGCGCCTTGGAAATCTGCCATGCAGGCCGTTTTTGCCCAGTCTCTTTCTTATGGTGGAGTCGTGAACACTGACCTTAATTGAGGCGAGTGAGGCCTGCAGTTCTTTAGATGTTGTCCTGGGGTCTTTTGTGGCCTCTCGGATGTGTTGTCTCTGCGCTCTTGGGGTAATTTTGGTCGGCCGGCCACTCCTGGGAAGGTTCACCACTGTTCCATGTTTTTGCCATTTGTGGATAATGGCTCTTACTGTGGTTCACTGGAGTCCCAAAGCTTTAGAAATGGCTTCATAACCTTTACCAGACTGATAGATCTCAATTACTTTTGTTCTCATTTGTTCCTGAATTTCTTTGGATCTTGGCATGATGTCTAGCTTTTGAGGTGCTTTTGGTCTACTTCTCTGTGTCAGGTAGCTCCTATTTAAGTGATTTCTTGATTGAAACAGGTGTGGCAGTAATCAGGCCTGGGGGTGACTACAGAAATTGAACTCACAGTTAAGTGAAACCACAGTTAAGTTATTTTTTAACAAGGGGGGCAATCACTTTTTCACACACGGACATGTAGATTTTGAGTTTTTTTTCTCCCTTAATAACGTAAACCTTCAATTAAAAACTGCACTTTGTGTTCAATTATGTTATCTTTGACTAATAGTTAACGATTTTTGATGAGCAGAAACATTTAAGTGTGACAAACATGCAAAAGAATAAGAAATCAGGAAGGGGGCAAATAGTTTTTCACACCACTGTATGCGTATATATGCCACATGTAGGCAACATTGAGGTGCATATATGTGCATATACAGGCCATATAGGTCTCCTGTATTGCTTCTTTATATCCACATATAAGCCCTATATGTACATACAAGATATGTCTCCTATGGCAGGATCTGGTCATTTTAGCTCATATCTCACTTTGGCAACTGTCATACATGATGCCTAGCTCATATTTTCTATTATCAAGGCAATAACTAAGAACTAACAAAAAAAAAATGCAAAAAACTAATCCTAATTGGCCACATACAGTATATGAGGATATATGCACATATATGAAACCTCAGTCTCCGTGAAAATCTTTTTGAAACACGTCACTAAAATTAACTGAAATGAGAAATATATCTATATAAAGCTTAAAGTGTCTACTTTTAAATGATGCAAGTCACATTGAAAACAAATATTCTCAGTTTATGTAATCCGTATGAAACCAAGGAGAGGCACAGAATTTGGACATGTGGACATGATCATGTATGCAGATGATACGGTAATTTTTACACAAGCTAAAAGTGCTGATGATGCAGCCCATCAGCTTTCATTAGCCTTAGATGACTTACAAAAATGGCTGAATGATTCATGCTTGTGCCTTAATGTTAAAAAGACTGTATCAATGTTTTTTACAGAGTTTCTTTGCTTCAACAGTTCAGAAATGGCTTCGTTATGTCCCAGAACGGCTGGGGGGAATTGCTCGTGGTGGAAAACCATAAGTTCAGACTCTCTTATTATCTCTTATTATCTTATGTCTTATTATCTGTTTTGCTGCGTAAATACATTTCAACTTACGAATAATGTTTCAGTCATCTGTTGTGTTTCTGACTTGGTTGTTTCTATTTGCATTTGACTGAATTTTGCTGAGGCAGGCTGCCATTTTTATATTATGGTTTTCCAGTCTCTTCTCTTGGCAGTTAGATTCTGTTTTATGAATTCAGAATTAACAATCTCTTCTAATAGTTCTCTTCTAAAAACTCATTTTGTCATCCAGTTCATAATAATTTGTATGTAAGTTGTAGTGTGTTTTATTATATAGTTGTTTTATTGTAATTGTGATGTTACTTCCTGTTTAAATGGGTATGGAGCATAAATAAATAAATATGTTTACATGTAAACTGAAGGATGTTGAGTTACTGACTTTTTGTTAAAAAAAAAAATGTTTTTCAGCCCTACATGGTCTCTGATTTAAAGAAATAAACCAAAACGGACATGATTTACTGTCATAGAATCTTGCTGTTCATAAAGCAAGACTAAACTATAATTGCTTCAATGTTGATTCAATGTTGATTCAATGTAAAATAAGTGATTGAATTTACGTTGAACAAACATTGATTTTATGCCCATCTTGATCTATTTTTCATCATTGAAATAACATTATTTCAAGGTGCAAACCTGATGAAAAATCAACGTTTAACATTGAAATTTCAACATTTTCAATGACAAGTTGGTTGATGCTTTAATGTTGATTCAACGATGATTCAATGTTGTTCTGCTATCTGGGCAGCCCAAGCTTTTATCCTTAATGCCCCCCCCCCCCCCTACGTTACTTTTACTTTTATACTTTAAGAAGTTCTGAAACCAGTACTTCTACACTTTTACTTGAGTAAAAAGCTTGAGTTGATACTTCAACTTCTAAAGAAGTCTTTTTAAACCCTAGTATCCCTTTTTAGTAATCCCTTCTTCAACGTGGATTTGATATTAACATCTTAAATTCTCCTTCCTACTGCCTTCCTGTCTCCTCTTGCTTCTGCGAAGCCTGCGATTTTAATTAATTAATTAATTAAAATGGCAATATTTTCAAGCTGAGTGAAGCACAGGATGAACACAATGTACATAAATGTACATGTAAATAAATATACCATATAAATATACATAAATAAATATACCTATGGGCATTGGTAGCTCACTTTTTTTTTCTTTTCTTGTTTTACATGCCATGCGGAAGGACCGGGTTTAATTCCCACCCAATGCCCAAACCCCAGCGACTGAATGCAGTGCTGGTCCCAAGCCCGGATAAATTGGGAAGGTTGTGTCAGTGCCAAGTCGTGTGGCACAAAAATCTCTCATATTTATCAGAAAACTCAGACAAAAAAAAAGATATCTCATGTCTTAACTAGAAAATATGAAATATCTTAATAATCCCCCCCAAAAAGCAGCAATTAAATACAAACTAATTTATTCAATAAATATTCTTTTTATGGGACAATTAAAAGACTTTTATTTCATGTTATGTCGTGCGTTCTCTTATCCGGAAGCATTTCATGCAATTCCGCTCTAAAGCAAATACTTGAGCACTATGTAGTGTGTAACGATAGCGATATATGTGCCATAGTGACGGGAAGTGGTTTGCTTGTTTTCAATTAGAAGTGTAGTATGCGGATTGAGACACAGCCGGTGTGTTTCACTTCATGTTGACCGTGTTCAATGCAGTGAGGTAAGAAAGTGTGCCTCGTCGCCAGTGTGCTAGGTTTAAAAAGGTTGAGGACACTGAAAAATATTCTAGAGAACGGAGAGAGAGGACAAGGAATGAAAGTATCTGATGGGTTTCTTAAAGGTGATAGGACTGGAAAAGAGGATATAGAATGAAAGGAAGATGAGTGAGGTCATGACCAGAAGGGGTCGGTAATGCAACATTAATGGATGCCGACCGCCGGTAAACACCAAGAAGAAGAAAAAGGTTTTAGGTCACAGTGTGCATGCTCTGTAAGCCAGTACTAATTAGTAGACTCGTAACTAACGTTATCCTTCATTTACCACTTTATTAAAGGATTGGTAAAGAACACTGAACATATGAAAAGTGTTTATAGTGTAATATCCCTGTACGATATTTTCGCGATACGTGTCGATTCGATTAAAATTGCGATTCTGATTTTTTAAATACCCCAATTGGATTTCATGTTACTATTATAAACTTAAAAATCTTAATGATGAATTAAACTGCCCGTTCCTTATAACATTAGTTTCCTGACTTAAAAACCAAGCGCAGCATTTAAACAATACAAACTAACTTCAAATACAGAATTCTTAAGGCGAAATGTTCTTATTTGCTTATAAAAATACATATGTTTAGAAAAGACATGTAAATTATGTTAAATATGAAATCAATAGATATTAAGCTTCACTTAGCTTTAATTAATGATTCTTCTTGATACTGTCTGTTTTGAAAGTTAAACTGAAAGTGACTGTTTTTTTTTGTTGGTTACTGACCTTGATAACATTCTTGGGAGCCATGGAGCTCTATGGCTTCAAGAAATCTTGCACAAAATGCAAAACAACTCATAAAACAATATGTAAACTCACTTTGCTTGCTTTTGAAAGGCTCTCAGACGTACTACACATAACAAACCAGTGTTCAGTTCGGAACCGGTTTGTTCGCTCGTATGTCGAAAATGCTTTGCTTGCCGAGGCAACTTCAGACGGGGTGTTCCTATTTTATTCATGTGTTGATTAATTGTTTACAATAATTCACTTCAACCACATAGGATTCAAATGTGGAAATAGTTCAGAGTGTACCTCTTGTAGGATTATGAAAAACAGCGATGCTTTACTTTCTCAAATGCCTCCAAAGTCTCAAAATTCAATTTGACATAGTGAGTGCTTGGGTTGAGTGGCTGCGAGCAAGCGGGCAGCTTTAAACGTTCATGATTAGTGACACTAGCGCTGGTATTTTTAGTTTAGTTTTTTGGTGTAAGCTTGTGTGGGTTGAGTGGGTTAGACCATAAAAATGCGCTTCTGTTGTGCCACTCAGAAGCTTCTGCGCTCGATACAGGATCGTTTATATATGAAGTTGATCGGCTGATCACTGGTTACAGCCAATTAAACTGAGACCCAGCCAATTCTGGTCACTGGCTGATCGACCGTTTCATCTCTATTATAAATGTAAAGACTTTACTATTATAATGCAAAAAAATACTTTGGGAGTCTGTGTGGTGGTACGTAAATCACTCCCCTAAAGAATCTAATTCATAACTGAATTAATTTTTTTCCCCCCATTTCTAACACACGTAAAAGATATTTCATCGTGTATTGTATGCTGTGTAATTTGAATTGCCTGAAGATTGTTCGTATAAGATGTAATAATCAAAATCAGCATATTAATATCAATATGTTTTGTTTTTATTTTTATTTTTTTGTTGTATCAGAGGTGAAAAATGGCTTGGGCAAATTGGCAGAAGCTGCCGGTTAAGAAGTGCACCAGACTGCTGTCCTACACTGAAGTGCTGACTCGCATGGGTGTACAAACTGTTGACAGGCATAGCTGTGAACACAGGCCTACAAGACATCTCCGGAGAGTGGTTGTTACTGGAATTGGACTTGTGTCCCCACTGGGAACAGGGACAGCACTGCCCTGGGAGCGTCTGGTTGCTGGAGATAGTGGGATAGTGGCCTTGGACCCAGGAGAGTACAAAGCGGTGCCGTGTAAAGTAGCGGCTCGGGTTTGTCGAGGACCCGGTCAGGGAGAGTTTAGAGAAGAAATGTTTGCTTCACGTGGGGAGATAAGCACCATGTCTCAGGCCACTGTGATGGCCCTCGGCGCTGCTCAGTTGGCCCTGCAGGACAGTGGGTGGTATCCCAGGACGCCCGAGGAGCAGATGAGCACAGGTGTGTCTGTAGGCATGGGCATGGTGCCTTTGGAGGAGATCGCTAGCACAGCTGCTGCTTTGCAAACGCGTGGCTATAACAAAGTGAGTCCCTTTTTTGTTCCTCGGATCCTGGTCAACATGGCGGCTGGTCACATCAGCATAAAGCACAAGCTGAAGGGACCCAACCATGCCGTATCCACTGCCTGCACCACGGGTGCTCACGCCATCGGAGACGCCACCCGCTTCATCAGCCACGGAGACGCGTTGGTGATGCTTGCTGGTGGAACTGAGGCATGCGTCAGCCCCTTGGCCATAGCAGGCTTCGCACGTGCTCGCGCTCTGAGTACCAGCTGGAACGAACAGCCCAAGCTGGCATCTCGACCATTCCACCCAGAGCGAGAAGGGTTTGTTATGGGAGAAGGTTCAGCCATGCTGGTTTTGGAGGAGTACAAGCATGCCATGGAGAGAGGAGCCCGGGTTTACGCTGAGGTGCTGGGATACGGACTCTCAGGAGACGCCAGTCACATCACAGCCCCTTCTGCAGACGGAGATGGAGCTTTCAGGTAGTCTGGGGAGACCCAGAATAAAATATGTTTATATAGAATAGAGTAATCTGTAGACCAGGCACCTACCCACCTCCTACTCTGGAAATGTGTTTTAGCTAGTAAATATAGTACACTTACAGTAATTATAATAGCAAATGATAATAATGCTGAAATAACTTTTATACCCAGCCTATAAATAATTGAAAAAAAATATCTTTATTTAATTTGAGAAAACGCAAAAAAAAAACCTGATTCTAAAGATCTGTACAGTATACCCAGCATGAATTCCATACTTTTATTATTTATTTATACATTCATTATTTAAATTTTTCCATTGCTTTTAGGTGCATGTCCTCTGCTCTGCGTGATGCTGGTGTGTCTCCATCAGATGTGACGTATGTCAATGCCCATGCCACCTCTACACCACTGGGTGACGCTGCAGAGAACTCTGCAATAAAGAGACTCTTCCAGCAGCACTCGCAGTCTCTCGCTGTTTCCTCCACTAAAGGGGCCACGGGGCATCTCCTGGGAGCAGCCGGTGCTCTGGAGGCAGCGTTCACCGCACTGGCATGCTACCACGCAATCCTGCCTCCCACTCTAAATCTGGACAGAACCGAGCCTGAGTTTGACCTGAACTACGTACCCTGCACTGCTCAGCCATGGAGGACCGGAGGCAGGAGAGTTGCACTTACTAACTCATTTGGGTTTGGAGGCACGAATGCCTCTTTGTGTCTGGCCAGTGTGTGAGATGAGTACTGAATGATGCACTGAAGGTTGTCAGCTGTGCTGCCAATTTCAATTATTATTCCGAAACAAGTCTTGGACAGCCTACTTTGGGTTGAAGATACAGTGGTACCATGTCATACAAACACCCTGCCTCACCAGTTTCACCAAGAAATGTGCCTTGACATACAAGCGAACGGACAGAGCCAAACAGATTATATGCATTTGCATTATTTCCGAATGCATTATGCAATACGAATATTTTGTCTTAAGAACTCGCTCCAGGATGGATTTAACTCTTATACTGATTTTTCAGTGACATTGGAACTCATAGTCCATACTTCATAGTGTCTTTATATTATTTTAAAATATATAGTAAAAATTATGAAAACCCAATTATGTGTTTTTACTTTTGACTGTCGCTGCACTTTCTGATGCCCTGATTATACCTGGAATTAAAGATATAATAACCATATGCACATCTCACGTGCAGACAGAAGAATAGACAGAGATATGTTGATAAATTTGTTGGTAACCTTCCATTAAAGAATGAAAAACCAACTATGTTCACTGAAATAACTTAAGACTAACAGAAGTAATAATAAAGCATTTAATGAACACTGACTAATGAAGCTTTCTCCAGACACTACGTTCCAGCTCTATCCATAGATTTTTTAAATAGGTTTTAGATCGGGGATCATAGAGGGTCACTTCAGAATAGTCCAATGTTTTGTTCTTAGTCATTCTTTTTAGCTGGGTGTTTTGGTTATCCTTTTGAAGGACAGATGACCTGCAGCCAAACTTTGAGACTGAGCGATAGAGATGTAGGGGGAGGGAATTTATTCAGTTATGAATCGTGATTCTTTTGTATGACGATAGATGAATCTTCAAAATCACTTTTTTCAAAACTATTTTTGCACTTATAATAGAGATGAATAGGTTGTTTGGACAAAGATCAAAATTAACTGTTTTTCAGGTTGATTGGCCATGACTGGTGATCGGATGATCAAGCCTCAGATATAAACGATTGCAGAAACAAGCATAGAAGCTTCCAAGTGACAAAACAGAAACGTATTTTATGGTGTTACACTATCAAAAATCGGGTGTGTTAAAAGCCTCTGATCTTTTTCTCCAAATTGTGCGAGTGAGTTAGTCTCGGACCCACTCATTACCCATAGAAAACTGTTATAAGGAATGGTCTACATTTAATTACACAAACTTTTTTAGGTTTAAAAGCCTAATAATTGGTGGAAAATGTAATATTGAATCAGGACATTTATAAATTTGGCATACTAATAGAATCGCAATTTTAATCGAATTGGCATTGAGTTATTATGTTAATGTCGTATCAGGAGGCAACTTGGGATTCCCATCCCTACTGAGAAGTAGGTTTCACTCCAAAATGCCCTGACGCTATTGAAATTTATTTGCACCATGCACAGATTAAAGACACTTTGTGCCACATGAATTAAAGCAGCCACATGATATAATCAGGCCTCCTTCATGTTTTATTATAGGTACAGTGTTCTTTTCTGTGTGTCTATGAACATAAAGCTAATGCGACTTAATAAAAGATCCAGTGGTATCTCATGAGTCAAGAGGACATTCTCCCAGAAGCATTGCATCTTTTCTGGTGAATTTCTGTCTGGCTTTTGTTAGATTTAGATTCCTCCTGGGCTGTCTTCCATTAAGTCCACTTTTGCTTAAACAACGATGCTTGAGCCTATCCCAGGGGATTTTGGATATGAGGTGGAGTACACACCCTGGATGAGGTGCCAAAACACTGCACATACACACACACACACATTCATTCACACACTACGGCCAATTTGGCAACACCAGTTAGCCTGATCTACATGTTTTTGGACTGTGGAAGGAAACTTGAGTACCCTGAGGAAACCCACCAAGCAGAAGAAGAACATGCAAACTTGGTGGTGCAAGGTGACAAAATCTAATCTGATCAAAAAGACAGGTATATAATTCTGAATTAAATATTAAGCTTTGAAACTCCATTAGTATTTATTAATACTTAAATTGCAAACAAACTATGAATTGACCTGTTTCCTGTCACGTGCACTCTACGTCGCGATGACAACGCGTGTGTCAACATGGAGCTTCCGGTGGGATCGCGGAGGCGCAATGTGTTACCTAGCAACGAAAGGATTGTGGAGATAAAAAGCTGCACGAGCTCGAGCGAGGTTGCTGTATGCTACAGTAGAGAGAACGAGAGAGAGAAAGCTAATTACTAACTTTTAACTGGTTTACCAAGGAAAGGTAATATTTGTGTCATCCTAAATTTAATTTATGAACTTAAAAGACAAAAGATGATGCTGATAGTGTTTTTGAAACGTTTCTTACATATAATTTCCCCCCTTAAATATATATAACCTTTATATATTTATATTTTCACGATATCTTGTACTTTGTTGTGGAACGCTTATTCGGGAATTTGCTGTCACCCGGAGCGGTTACTTAGGGCGCAGCACAGGTTGCTGGAGCGAAGCGGTGAAACTAAACTGAAGCTCGGTTAACAAAATTGTCGTTGTTTGTTCATGTTTTACAGAAGATATCAAGCAGGGTTGAATCATGTTTAAAAATACATTTCAGAGCGGATTCCTCTCAATATTATACAGCATTGGGAGCAAGCCGCTCCAGATTTGGGATAAAAAGGTAAGCATCGGCTCCTGTACCGAATAAACGTCATTCAGTTCATTTAGTGAGTCTGAAATGATTAGGCAAGAGAGTTGATTACCTATAGTAACTTTATTTAACTTGAAATCTCCCATGTTACACACATTATATATTTCTAAATATTCATAATATTCCTATAAAGGCTTATCTGTCTGTCTGTTTAATTAGTGGAGATGTGCCTGCAAAGTGTTCAAACTTAACTTGACAGTGAGTGTGGGTTGAGTGTCTGTGAGCATGAGACCAGTTCATCTGTTATTAATGTAAAAATAGCTTTAAGAAATCGATTTGTGGTTCAGTGTGGCGATGCACAAAAGAATTGCAGTTCATAATTGAATTATGTTTTCCCACCTTCTCTACTAATTATTTGTAATACCTGTACACAACTACTTTGGTTCTATTGTGAATCATTAAACCATTGTTTGACCAGCAACTGCTAAGCTATACACAGAACATGTCAGACTAGCTCAGTGGAGCTGCTGAAGAAAAACCAGTACATTGGGTATAACTGTGATAAATTCTACTTGCAGGTGAGAAATGGCCATATAAAAAGGATTACAGACAACGACATCCAGTCTCTGGTCCTAGAAGTGGAAGGAACCAATGTCAGGTAAGCATTAACGTGTAGCTGGACCTCTGTTCACTTTATGAATCATTATTAATATTTGGTTAATTACTGTCTCACTCACTTCCACAGCACAACCTACATCACATGCCCAGCTGATCCCAAAAAAACTTTGGGCATCAAACTTCCGTTCCTCATCATGATCATCAAAAATCTAAAGAAATATTTCACATTTGAAGTTCAGGTACTGGAGCTACAAACACAATTAACACCTGCTCAGTGGTGCCTAGTTTCCTTTAATAGATGCTGAGCAGAGAGTTGACCTAATTGGTGTTTAGGCAGAAGGCCTACAATCAGCCTGTAGCCGCCTATTAAGTAAGTTGTAGTATCAGTGTTGTATCTTAGAACTTCTCTTTTTTTTCTTTTCTCAGGTATTGGATGATAAAAATGTGAGGCGCAGATTTAGGGCCAGTAATTACCAGAGTACGACACGCGTGAAGCCCTTCATCTGCACCATGCCCATGAGACTGGATGATGGCTGGAACCAGATCCAGTTTAACTTGTCAGATTTCACAAGAAGAGCTTATGGAACCAACTATATTGAGACCCTGCGAGTACAGGTGCACACTTAATTTAGTAGATCACTTGTATTGTTCACCACAGTGCCATTGAACAACAAGGTGATTGATTGAAAGCAGTGGGGTTTAACTTTGAGTTTTATTATGTCTAGTGCAGTGGTTCTCAACTCCGGTCCTGGAGGACTACTACACTGCACACTTTTGTGCTTTCTCAGCTTTTAGCACACCAAACAATCATTTAATACCATTTTCTTGAGTGTGTGGTAAAGCAGGGAAAACATTAAAATATGCAGGGAAGTGGTCTACAAAGATTTTGGTACTAACCTCAAATTTCCACCAGGAGCGAATCTGTGGCATTGCGTGTGTGACCCGGTTTTCCTTTTGTCCTCTGTGCGACTTCATGCTTCAGCAGGAGCCTTTCGGTTATAGACCGGTGTGAGATAAGACGTCTCAGGTCATAGCTGTTCAGTACTTGCCCACAACTCTGTTATTTGCCTTTCTTTCATTGAAACTGATTTTGCTTGGGCGGTGTAGTGGTTAGCACTGTCGCCTTGCACCTCCAGGGTCTGGGTTCGATTCCCGGCCAGGCTCGATTCCCGTCTCTGTGTGCATGGAGTTTGCATGTTCTCCCCGTGCTTGGTGGGTTTCCTCCGGGTACTCCGGTTTCCTCCCACAGTCCAAAGACATGCAGATTAGGCTAATTGGCGTTCCCAAATTGACCATAGTGTGTGTGTGTGTGTGTGTGCTCTGCGATGGATTGGCACGCTGTCCAGGGTGTACCCTGCCCTGAGTCTCCTGGGATAGGCTTCAGGTCCCCGCGACCCTAAATACAGGATAAAGCGGTATAGAAGATGAATGAATGAATGATTTTGCTTGCCATGGAGAGGGTGCGCCTGTCCCTGATGTTGGTGGTCCCCCTGTTGGCTGGCGAAGTCATGGTGTGCAGAGATAGGCACCCTGCTAGCAGCAGAGTCATGGAGACTTTCACTCCTCAGGGACCTACTGTCTCAGGCTGGGGGGAAGTGGTTCACCCTCGTCCTGATCTGTGGAATTTGCATGTGTATCAATTGAGAAGTCCAAGCTGATGGCTAAAAGGTCTTCCAACTTGCAGTGATTAAAAGTGCTCCGGCCTTGTTCACTAGAGGGTTATACACTCACAAGTCACAGTGTTGTCAGGAATATAATGTTAATTATAATGTTAATAATTTTTATTTGTTATTACAGGAACTGTTAGAAAAAGGCATTACCTTCTCTACTATTTAAGTGTATTTGAATGACGTGTCCTAGAATCTTATCACCTCCCAGTGGTTTTAATGTCATGGCTGATCGGCATAATTACAAATTTAACACAAGTATTAATGCTCTAAATATTAACGAATGGCTCAATCTTATTTTTATTTATTTATTTATTTATTTTTCAGATCCACGCCAACTGTCGCATTAGAAGGGTCTACTTCTCTGACCGACTGTACTCGGAGGACGAGCTCCCAGCAGAATTTAAACTGTATTTGCCTGTACAAAACAAAGCAAAGGTGAGTTCACATGTTCACAAGCATGACTTTTTCCTCTAGTCCATTACAATTTTTATAAATTTTGCATTATTTTGTACATCAAGGATACTATGGAAGAAATAATGAGTCTGTGAAATACATTCTCACTTATGGAGCAGCAGCTACTTTATATGTTTATTCTTTTGTTTATTTTAATAACACCCATGAAAATAAAAATAAGGTACAAAATGTCCTAGAGCCTGTTAGAAGGCTGATACTGGAGATTCCTTCTGTAAAAAAATGTTCTCTCATAAAACTGTAAAATACCAGTCATCATACATTCCCCTCTTAAATAACAGCACATTTATTGCTTGTCTTAGATTTTGTGAATGGTCCAATGTACAAGCCTCCATTTAAGTTGTTGCTATAGAAACAATACCATATTAGAAACAAAATTCCTGCTTAAAAAAACTACATCAGCTGGCCAGTCAGCATTAAGAATTGGTCAGCCCTTGGATAGAAACTGAACTGAGAAATGGAGTACAGTAACATACCACATGTCATCTGATATTGGCTTATTAACATCATGTCCTCTTGTTCCTTTTTTACAGCAGTGATCTGGGATGTCTGCATCCCTTCCTACAGTTCAAGCCTCCTGTTTTAAATGCATTTCCCCACTACCAAGTTTTTCTCTAAAATGTTCTGTCTTTTTATTACACGTGACCTGGTTTAGTTTTTGTTTTTTTTGTGTTGTATATTTTTATACATTTAGACAATGTGGAATTTAAAATATCAGTTTAAAATGTGAATTCAAAGCAATGCTAATAAAATATTATATTACTGTAATGTGTGTGATTTTGTGTAAAACATATCAAAGAAATTGTTGGCTTGACCAGTTTTATTATTTTTTTAACTGGAACATCAACTGCCACAACAGTTTCAGTTCTCCAGTAGAAGCGTAATTGTGTACTTAATTATACATTAATTCTTAAATTTTTACATGGTTTTGTTAAAATTTTTCCGACTTAAATAGACCTGTAATAGAAATACTTCAATAAGAAGGATCTGAGCGTACATGAATACTGGTCCAGTTTCTTGAATGTACACAGGAAAGTTAACAGATTGTTTTATCTGAAACTAAAATATATAACAAAATATACTAACGGTTTATTTAAAAACTAACAAAATTAGAAACACTCCCATCGCTCATGGTTTGAATATACTGTACTAGCACAATCACAGATGTTACACTAACCTGAGCCCGAGAGCCAAAATATTGTCCTGAATCTTAGCTAGAAAATTTTGGAGTGTTTGCGATATCATTATCAAAAATGCTTTTGCCACCTTTACATGTGAATTATGTATAATTGTGTAAAAATCTATCATTTGATTAAGATATGATAAATGTAAAATTTTTATTTTAGCCCCTTGGTGTCTGGGACGTGAACAAGTCTTTTGGTCTGAGTTGGAGCTAAAATGAAGGTACAAGCCAGATCTGATTTGATTTGTCACAGTACCTGAATCAATGCATTTTTTATGAGGCTCTAAATGTGTGTGTGTGTAATAAGCAAGGGCGTAGATTTGGTCTGGACATTGGTGGGGACCTATGACTCCACCCCCCCCCCATCCCCTGCCCCACCCCCACCCCAACTCCGTCCACGGAATGCATGTTTATTTAATATGCTGCAAAATGCAAAATCACTTTACATTAATACTAGTAATGCTTCGATAGATATTAATCCACTCGAAATGCAATTCATTAAGTTAAATTAAGGAATAGCGTAATGTTAGTGGTTCCTGGTTAATAACATTTTATGACACTTCTGTTCACATAACCAAATGTTCTAAGTGCAATATCTGATTATAATACACTTGTGCAATACTTCTTTTCACTTACACTACAGTTCTAGTGCAATATGTAACTAAATGATGTGCCAGAGCTAATTCTATTCTATTCTATTTTACTTCTATTTATTGTTATTTCTCCTTAAATTTTTTAATTTTTATTTCTTTAATTTTCCTGTCTAATATATATTTTTTCATACACTCTAAAAAATAAAACTGTGCTGTACTCAATTTTTTTGGTGAAACATTTTTACACTTAAAAATATCAATATCAATCTAAAAATTTAAAAAATCATGTAAAATATACTTCATGAATGAAGTACAAGTCAGTAAAAAAAATAAGTAGACCTGAATAACTTTTTGTAGTAGGTTACCCAAGTGAAAATGAGTAAAATAATTGAGTAGATATGATTGAAATGGAAGGTAGAAGAAACTGACAATTTGACTATTATTTAACAAACAAATGTGCTACATTTACTTGTTTTAAATAAATTTAATTCATACTGGTCTATCACAGATTTAATATCTTACACTATTTTTTTTAATACTGTATATTTAGCTTTTAATCAAGTTTTTTTTTTTCAATTTAGGTCAATGTATCTAATGACATATCTAATTATAAACAAAGACAATACACACATTACCATTTTAATTAAACATTTATTTGCCAAATTTGACAAGACATGACGTCTAAACTCAATCTGGTTTACTTTGCAAATGACATGTAACATGATCATAAACAATGAGCTGAATTGATCTCATTATTAAACAGTCTGACAAACAATACTTCTGTCACAAGTATTATACAGTTAATATGTGGAAAGTAGACTTTTGTATTAGAATCGAATCACAGTCACATTTTACATCTGAAAGACTGCAGACCTTCACACTTCAGTTTCCTTCAAACTGTGGAAAGTTGTATGGACAAATGTGTGTGCAGACATTCCCAGGTCTTAAAGAAGCAATGACAGTCTAAATGAAGACAGGACACTGAATATCATTGATCAACAGTACCATGCTTCACTCCATAATGATCGAAATTCCTTTTGTTGATGCGACAAATGTGCAGAGCTTACACCGCCATCCCATAAGCTGGCACCTAAAAAAGGAATTATAGTATACAAGTAAGTACAAGTGTGACTGTTACTATATGCATCATCACACTGATCTATAAGTGGTGTTCAAGTCAAAGCGGGACTTGTGATGAAAATTCTCTGAAACGAAGACGTAAAACTGATTTGATTTTACAGAGACCATTGCTGGTAAAATTCCGGTGAACATTTCAGTGGAATGCTTTTACAAAAAACAGACTGCTTTGATCACCAAAGGCGTTTTGCTCTTGCAGAACAATGCACAACCTCATATATAGAGACAGAAATATAGAGAGAAATAAAGGGAGCTTTTACTCTAATAAGTGTGTTCTGTTATTCTGCACAATTAAAAGTCCCGCTTTGACTTGAATGTCCCTTGTACATGTCTTTGTCCCTTGTATAAAAATGATACAAGAACTTTATTTACGCATTACTATCAACTATATAATTTTTTTACTTTAGTTACTGGAAAATCTTGTATATTCTAGTGGATTCAATATATTCTGGATTAAAAATAGGTAAAATGAAATATTTCCAGCCTTGTTTCAATTTCTATCTTGGATTCAATGGTTACACATTTAATACTTCTGAAACATTGACATTGTCAAACAAAAGTTGACATTTACCTCCAGTTTTATCTCCATTCAACTTCTCTTCTTTAGTGGTGTTGGTGCTGTGAAAGAGATATTGAAAATATATAACGTTTCACAAAAATGATTTAAAAATCAGTTTTAGTTTTTTTTTACTTACATAAAAAAACAACACTTATTACAACATACATAACATATTTCACTTCAATATTTTAATTTTATATTATTTCTCCCAATTATAATTCTGAGAGAAATGTTGTAGCCCTACTTTTACTTCATTTATTTCATCAACAGCCATTTTAATAATGTTTAAGTACACGGTTATGTTTGTGAAGTACTTGTAGTACTTTTGTACTTCAAATACATTAGAAGTTTAGAACGGCATGTGCTTATGACTTTAACTTGAGTAAAAGGTTTGAAGTTCTATTGTTTTAAACAAAGCTATACACCATTATACTGCTAATCAAACTGCCTGTCTGTAGTGCTGTACATCATGAGACTGGAGCTGTACTGGACTCAGAGCTGTTGCTCTCTGCAGTGTTACTGCTGCTGGACTCACAGCTGATGCATTTACGTTTCCTACCGCAGTGTGCTCAGTGTTTAATCATGTTATAAATACTCACATACTGTACAGTAACGGATAAAACACTGCCAGGTGTGTAAACAGTGCCAGAGTCCGGACACTGCACCTCATTTCTGCTGTTTAAATCTGCTTTGTTCTGCGTTTCCTCCTTAAAGTGTCGGAGTGAACCGAGCAGACTCGCGGTTCAGTGTGTGAGGTGGACCCGGTACACACGCGGTAATTATTTGAACACGCTAGTTTTATATCATCGCCACAGTGACGGTTGGCTGCGCAAAATCACCGCATTCGGCGGGAGAAATTCAAACACTGCGGCACAACCGCGGCCGGTTACACCGAGAAACCCGGACATGCACGCGCACGCGGCTCGGTGTTAAATCTCTCCTTTTACACCAGATTTTAAGTGTCTGTATTAACGCCGCTTTACCTGAGCAGTTTGGTGGTTGGAACAAACAATTAAAATGACACTGAACACCAGGACTGAGCTGTTGCTAGCTATCGTTAGCTATGTAGCTCGGCTGTGACAGGATTCAGAACAGTAACACACACACTATAAAGTTGTGTTTACAGAGAGACAGAGGCATTATTTCAGTAACTTGTGTTAGCTGTTTACTCACCAGGATTTATAAGGAATGTTCCAGGAGCTTCATGTCCATTCTTACATCCTCACAGCCTTCTGGTCTCTGATGGTACACCAGATTTCCCATGAGCACTTGCGCAGGGCAATTTACTAAATTATTTAAGTTTTTCTTGTTAAACATAAAGAATATTGAGTTGGAATGAGTGATAATTGTAGTTCTTTAAACTAATCAGCATTAATTACTCCATTACCAAATATTTTGATTGAAATGTATCAAAAATATTAAGTGGATGTTAAAAATATAATTCAGTTAGTCAAATACTAATTTCTATTTGTGAAATAAACTTAAATTATAGTGTAAATTTAAGACAAACAGAACAGTAGTTTTTTTAGGCATTTATTTTGATTTGTCTAACTCAAACAATCATGTATGTGACTTTTAGAGATTTTATTAAGGTAACATAACCTGTTTATTACTGTGAAATTTACAAGACCACAGAATCATTTTTTAGAGTGTAATCTAACTTTTCCTTGCTTCCTGGTAAATTAATCAGAGCAACGGCATAAGAGCAATTTCCCTCTGGGATTAATAAAGTTCTTTGAATCTTGAATCTTAAAGGAATGTTTAATAACTGACAAAAAGATTATTTGACTAGATTAAAAGAATTTTACTATTCTTTATTGAGCCATAGTGCAAACGAAACATCTCAAGCATCAGTATATATAAAAGTAGATTATATCTAAACATGAACTACTACCACACAACAGCTCAATGCCTATTGCTCCTATATGAAGGAGCCAAAAACATGCCTTCGCCTCTCATTAACAGAAATAAACTGCTGACATATTTGTTTGACATCAATATTGTCCAGACTGTTCTGGTGGACATGGCATACAGCAGCATTGTTCAATCTCGTTTGTGTCATTGTTGATGCAGTCAGTGAATGCATTTTAAAAACTATTTGTGTGAAGTGGATTGTCTATTGGTGAACTGTAACTAAATTCTAGCCATGGCAATATTAGTACTGTATGTAGTATATCAATTTCTTTCACAAGACTCATTTCTGACAAACAGTCGTCATTAGATTAGGAGACTGACAGGGATCATATTTCTACTTTTACATTTAGCTGTTTAATCTGCTGTTAGTTTTAAGTCTGTATTCACAGACTATAACCTGCCCTGCTGTAATGAATGTGCGTCAAAGGGGTAAAAAAAAATAAATAATAAAAAACACTAGCATTAACGTTAACTGTTGTCGTTACTTTGATGGACTTTGGTGGATTCACTAGCGAACTTGAAGTGACTTTCACTTTTCTTTGAAAAAAAAGCTCCTTATGTCCAGTTTCTTTTCTTTTCTTTCTTTCTTTTTTTTTTTTTGCTGCCGCCTCCTCATATGTCTGTCACCCAACACACTTTCTTGCACGGGAAAAAAAATCCACTGCATTTGGCGCTGCTTGTATCTGAATGCAGTCACATATCTAATCACATGATAGCAGGGAAAGGAACAGCCAATCAAAATGTTCATGTGTTTTGGGGGGCGGGAGGACTGAAGGAGAGAACGTGATTTATCCCTTTCTGCGTGTCTAGGTTAATGTTGACAACACGATTTTGTTAAATTTTTTTAAGTGGATTAAATTATTCGTGGGGACATTTCAATGATCGGAGGGTATTGGTGGGGACACATCCCCTCCGTCCACCCTAAATCTACGCCCCTGGTAATAAGCATCACACACACACAAGCAGCATTTTAAGAGTAACTACAATGACCATGAACTAAAAATCTTTCGTTTTTTCTTGTTTTTGTAAAAAGTCAGAAACAGTGCCAAATTTCTCTTTTAATTGAGTCCATATGCTTATTGTGAGTCTGAGGTCATTATCTATTTATTTTCATGCAACAACAGTACCTTCTGGCTATATGAAGATATTAGGATTTATTATTATTATTTTTTTTTCAAATTTGGTATTCAACAGCATCATTGATGTCACTCACGCATTGTTATAACTCAACTAATTTGCTGTGTTCTGTTTCTCCTCTGTCAGGCATTTTTATGAGGCTGTGTTGAAAATAGGTCTGAAGAAGCTGACAGACAAGATCGCCGTGTATTTTTCTCTCTGCTTTCTTTCACGCATATATTTCATGCATAAATCCTATAATGTCTGATAGCCTAAGTAACTCCAGTAAGCATTCAGTATCTTTGAGAGCATGTTGAATATTGCACAGTTACAAAACACATGTTATCAATGTTAACCTTTTGTTTAAATGTTTTTATATTGTAACAATATTTAACAATGTTATCTACCAATTTTATTTCCTAATGATTATACAGTATTTGTTTACAATTCATTTTACTAAGTAAATCTTGCTGTATGGATACAAAGTAAATATTACTAAGCCTTTTTCTTTTTAAACATTTAATTTAGTCTTTGCTTGAATTGTAAGTTCACATTTGATTTTCAGTAATCAGTTATGTTTGTTCACTCTCAGTACCTGGTGAGTGTGCCACTGAATATGTTCCGCCTCTGGACGTTCATGGGAATTATGGCTCAGGTTAGTGTAAAATCTCTGATAGTGCCAGTATATACTGTAGAAACCATGAGCAATGGTAATTTCATTGTCGGTTAATTGATTTGTTGGTTTTAGATGCCACTTGCATTATTCGTGGGCTGCTTCCTGAGAGGTAACTATGGCAACACAATGACACTTTGATCATCAGTCAGCCCATTGCTGTGCTCATGTATGTCCATGCTTACTACGTACATCATTATGGAAGTGCAACAGAGGGTGGGGCTTCACCGCAATAATCAATATGCTGAATAATAATAACAAAATCCTGTTTTTAAATGTAATATTGTTAAAAATACAAGTAAGAAACATCATTACCATGAAGAGGCAAATCCTCTGCTAATGCACTTTTTATCAATGAGTGAGAAATAGACAAAGTAAAAAAAAAAAAAGTAAAGCATGACGTGGGGCCATACATGTAGACACAGAAAGCTCCACCACAATCGTCAGTGCTGGAGCAATGGAAATTTGAAGAAAGGACAAGAATTTTGTTTTAAGGGTGATAGGACTAGAAACAATGATTTAAACTGAAAGGAAGAAAAGGAGGTTAAGGAGTTTACTGTCAAACACCAGTAAAAACAAAGGAGAAGATGATTTAAAGTTAACCAACCAAACAAAAACCAGGAACAAGAGAGGAGAGGGAAAGGATCAGCATTAAGTTTCAATGAAGCTCACACACCCTGATTATTACAGGGAGCTTACACTCCCTGCTTTTCAAATACACTACCGTTCAAAAGTTTGGGGTCACTTGCAAATTTCTTTGTTTTTGTTTAGTGATTTATTTTCTACATTCTACAACAATACTGGGGATTTCAAAACTATAAAATAACACATATGGAATTAGGTAATTACGTAACAACAAAAAAATCAACAGTTAGTTGTTATTTTAAGACACAGAGGTCAGCCTTTCTGTAATAGTTCTTGCAAGAACAGTATTGTCAAGTGCATTTGCAAAATCCGTCAAGCACCATAATGAAACTGGCTCTCATGAAGGCCGTCACAGGAGGACGAGACCAAAACCTACCTCTGCTGCAGACGAGAAGTTCATTTAGAGTTATCAGCCTAAAAAATGATCAATTAACAGCACCTCAGATTAGAGGCGTTATGAAGTCTTTACAGAGCAGAAGTAGCAGAAACATCTCAATATCAACTGTTCAAAGGAGATTAATGTATTTTTTGGACGCCTTCAGCATTCCTTTACAATGTAGAAATAAATAAAAATCAGGAACCATCATGGAGTTAGAAAGTGTTCTAAAATTTTTGAACGGTAGTGTATGTTTCATGAACATTATTTGCACTTTGTAATAGTTTAATTTTTTTAATTATTATTATCTTCCTTTATATAGTAAAGTAATTTGGATTTTTGCACTTTATCAGTAATGCATTAAAATTCCTAAACCTCGGTTAGGTTTCTTCTTCAGATGATATTTAACAATTCTTATATGAATGAATATGTTATAATTCACATAAATGTGAAATACAGTGCTTAGCTTTGATTCATTAGTGTTATATATATTAGTTGCAATTTAAATGCAATTAACTTTGTTGTACTGGACCAATATTCATGTACTTTCTTATGTGAAAATGTTAATTACCTTAATTACTTTGTAAATTAAACATTGAATGGCAACATTATATACAAAGTATTTTTATTATAGACTTTTCCACTTAATTACATTTTTACATAAATACAGATGGATTCAAAAGAGGTTTATTTTAAAATGTCATAAACACGACTAAAAGTGCATGACCGTTAACAAAATAATGTAAAGATATAAAAATTAAGTTTAACTTTAAAGTGCTACATTCCTGCGGATGCACTGAGACTGTTTTGGCAGCTGATGTTCCAGTCAAGCCAAGCTCGTCAAGCCAACATTTAACACAAATCACACACATTAAAGCAATATAAAAGTTTATCTGCTGTCGTGGCAAATTTGTTGTGAATCTGCTTTGAATCTTGAATTCATTTATTTATTGCTTGTTTGAATTTTGGATGGTGTCCTTGAGTGAATAGAAAGGCGCCTATTTAAATAAAAATATTATGATTAGAAACTGCTTTTAAAATTTTTATTTAACATTGCACATCTATACTGTGGCCGTCAGGGCCACCGTACATCTACATGCCAGTGATATGGCGAGAAGTTGGTGGCACTGAGAAGTGTGCAGGAGAGGGTGAGACGACTGCATGGCGTTTTTCTTTTGTGAGAATGAGGAAGCAGCGCAGTGGAGCTGGACAGGCTTTTGATTAGCCATCAGACATCAATCCTTTTAAGATGCAACTGAGAGGTGAGCAAAGGAAGGAGACTCCCCAGACTTCAAGGCGGAAAACGCACCTGCAGCAATGAGAGAGTGGTCGAGCTGGCCCCGCAAAACACATGGTGGATGGGAGGCACAGCTCACCCCCAAGCTGACTTATTCCTTAGAAGGCTCAAGCTCTGTGTTTGTGCCCAGTTCACCCTCTGTGTTCGTGTCTGGCTCCACCTTTATATCTGGCTCTGTGCTCATGCCCGGTTCAAGCTCTGTGCTCGTGCCCGGTTCCAGACTGGCTCCAGGCTCCGTGCCGGTACCCTGTTCAGGCTCAGTGCTTGTACCTGCTTCCGGCTCCGTGCTCATGCCTGGTTCAAGGTCTTTAACTGTACCCGGTTCCGGCTCTGTTCCTTTGCTCTGTTCTGGCCCAAGGCTCACACTTACTCCCGGTTCCATGCTTATGTCTTGTGGTTGTGAACTTACTTTTGCTTTGTTTTGTACTGGCAAATACAGTTTAAACTCTGCCGGGAGCTCATCCTCTGAGAACAGTCGGTCAGAGAAGTAGACTCGTCTAATACGACAGTTTGCATGGATCTGAAACCACAAAAAAAAAAGAGCCATTTGTTAATTAGAGCATTAATACTTGTTTTACATTAATACTTGCACTGATCAATCATAACATTAAAACCCCAGAGAGGGGACGTGAATAAAATTGACTATTTCATTACAGTGGTGAGTGTCATGGGCTGAGATATACAGTATAAGGCAGCAAATGAACAGTCATACTTGAAGTGATGAAAGCAGGAGTTATGAGTGTACGGAGTGACGATGCCAATGGAGAAACTGTGATGGCTAGACAACTGCATCAGATCATCTCCAAAGCAGCAGATCTAGTGGGTGTCCCCACTATGCAGTGATTCTTACAAAAACAGATTTGAATAAAAGCAACCACAGAAACAGCAACAGGGTCATGGGGGCCAAGATTCATCATAAGCTTAATGTTAGATAAATCAGCTTTCTTTACATCAGACAGACTTTTCTATATTGCTGAGCTCACCTACCACCACTGCTGAGTCTGAGGCAACAGCGTGGAGATTAGGTAAATGGTAGTTCAGCCTCTGGTTCTTTTGCATGGCACTGTATGCAAGACAAAGACAGTGCAGTGCTGACCAGTACAAAGTTCTAATGCAGCCAATGTAAGTCCATTAGCCACTGCATCTCCTGTCTGTACTGTATGCTGATTCGTCTTTCTAGTCGTGGTCGTGTCATCAGGCAAAAATAATAACACGGGTTGAGTTGTGAGTCAGCAGAGCGAACAGCAGTGGACTGCACACATGGCCCTGGAAGGGAGTCAAACTGCAAAATCAACAGTACTTGCAAAAATCTAGATCCTTTCTACCACTAATAGCACCAACAATGAGCACATGAGAATCAAGACTGGACCACAGAGAAATGGCCTGGCCTGGTCAAATTAATCACATTTTCTTTTACATAAGGGGAAGAGACAGCACTGAAATCCATCTAGACAGTGGAAGCTGTGTAATGCTATGAGTAATGTTTTTTCATCACATCTCAAACCGATCAATCATCTGTGGGATGTACAGGAGAAACAAGTCGGACCCATGGAGGCTCAACTCGCAATTTACTCAGGTGCTACAGCATTAGTACCAAACACTAAAGCACCTGCACAACATTAGCCAAGTTTTTAATGATATGGCTGATTGCAATGTCAAGGATTGTCAGTCTCAAGCATACAGGATATGTATCACTCAGTTAGCTCACTTAGATTTTTATCAAATAAATAAGGAGTGTTCGTGGAAACATTGGTGCAAACACTGTCCCAGAATGCAATGGAGTTGTTATGACAAGAGATAAGTAGATAACAAGGATGATGACAATGACAGGGTTAGTAACCCTCATTTCCATCAGGAGCTTCTAGAATGCTTTAGAGAGCAGCTCAGGATGGCAAACAGAGAGCGTTTTCTTACACAACCATACAAACAAGAGCACACACTACATACTGTATGTACACACAAAATATAATTAATTATTAAGCATATATATATATATATATATATATATATATATATATATATATATATATATATATATATATATATATATATATATATATATATATATATATATATTAAGGATATAAATAGGACGAAAGTGACACATGAAAAGATCAACTGATACCTTTAATGTTTTCACATAATGATGTTTATTCCTCCAAATAAATCTAGAATGTTTTGTATCAATAAAAAAAAATATATATATATATATATATATATATTGGGTGATACATCCAAAGCAAACACATACTAAAATAAAAACTCTCCAGTTTATATAAAAGTATTTGGCCATTCAAAGAAATCTCTGAACACCCATGTATCTGAACACCCATGACTTGAGACGGTTTATACCATGAATATTATCCCATAATAATACCAGGCCAATTGTCAAGCCAATGTTGTTGTTGGTCTTTCGGCTGCTCCCGACAAGGGGTCGCCACAGCGGAATATCCAGTCCGCACTACAACTTGGCACAGGTTTTACGCCAGATGCCCTTCCTGACGCAACCCTCCCATTTTATCCGGGCTTGGGACCGGCACTGTATCCAGTGGCTGGGGTGTGGGCACTGGCTGGAATCGAACCCGGGCCTTCCACATGGCAGGCGAAACACCTACCACTGAGCCACCAGTGCCCTACTATTTCATGAGTAAATATACAACTGAAACACTTCCAAAGAGGCATGAAGCCACGCAGAGAACAAAAGAAAACTATTTGGCACATGCAACGTCACAGTTCTGCTCCTGGTGGAAATCTGGGGTTAGCATCGAAATCTCTCTAGGCCAGTGGTTCTGGTTGGATTGCAAACACATTTTGCAAATGCATTTTAATTTAAGGCCATGAAGACATACTAATAATTTAAGTGTCTGACTTGTTTGAGTGTGCACCTGTACTCGCAGGGTTTCAATGTAGTTGGTCCCATAAGCTCTCCTTGTTAAATCCGCCAAGTTAAACTGGATCTGGTTCCAGCCATCATCCAGTCTCATGGGCATGGTGCAGATGAAGGGATTCACGCTGGTGGTACTTCGGTAATTACTGGCCCTAAATCTGCGCTGCATATTTTCATCATCCAATATCTGAGACAAGACAAAAGAGCAGTTCCAAGATACAAAACTGAAGAGCTCTCTGACATACACGTTACTTAACAGATGTATAATGACTGTCGGCCTTCTGCTCAAACAGGGATTAGGTAAGCTCTCTGTTTTCTGCTCAGCATCTATTACATTTACATTAAGAGATTTTCTAGAGTGACTTATATTTTTTATCTCATTACACATCTCATTTGAGAAAGGGGGCCTTGCTCAAGGGTTTAACAGTGACAATTTGGTGGTGGTGGGGTTTGAACCCAAGACCTTCTGATCTTAACAACTAAGCAGATGTTATTAGATGTTGGATAATTATTTGGTGGTGTATGTGGCTCCATATTACCCTACCTTGATTTCGAATGTGAAATATTTCTTTAAATTTTTGACGACCAGGATTATTATCGGAAGCTTGATGCCCAAGGTTTTTGTGGGCTCAGCTGGGCATGTGATGTAGGTTGTGCTGTGGAAGTGAGTGAGACCATAATTAGCCAAATCAAAATGAATAAAACATAAAGAGATTTAAATTCCTACCTGACATTGGTTCCTTCCATCTCAAGCACCAGAGACTGGATGTCATTGTCTGTAATCCTTTTTATATGGCCATTTCTCACCTGCAAATACAGTTTATCACAGTTAAAACAATTCTACACTTATTTCTTCAGAAGCTCCAATGAGTTTAGTCAGCTAGTCTGTCATGTTTTCTGTGTGGTTTAGCCGAAAATACTAGTCAAATACTCTTAATGATTCACAATAGAATTGAAGCATCAGGCGGTATCAAAAGGTTTCAGGACTAGTTTTGTAACATGCCAACAGATGGCAGCACAGTCACAGGGAGCACTGACCTTTATAAGTCAATGTGCCAAAAGACACTGTCCGGTGTATATCGGGAACTGTGCAACTCGTGATATTTTTACCATGTGTGATACCATGTCTGCTATTTCATCATGGATACCAAGTCTGAACAAAGAACAAACATGAAAATCTGCATGAAACTGGGCACATCTGCCACAGAGACCTTTGACATGATTTGGGAAGTTGTATGCGCCGATGCTTCAATGGCTGTTTTGAGTGGCACGCACACGTCAAGAATGGAGGAACATCAGTGGAACACGACGAGAGATCAGGAAGACACTGGTGGATGACTGCCACCAGTGATAAAAACTTGGATGTATGTGTCGACCCTGAGATGAAGCAACAGTGGAAGAGGCCATTTTTCGACATTCGTGGCATTGTGCATCGAGAATTTTCGCCAGATAGCGATAGTTTTATTTGTGTTGATCTGTGGCATGCATTCATTCATTCATCTTCTATACCGCTTTATCCTGTATTTAGGGTCGGGGGGAGCTGGAGCCTATCCCAGGAGACTCAGGGCATGAGGCAGGATACACCCTGGACAGCATGCCAATCCATCGCAGAGCACACACACACTCATTCACACACTATGGTCAATTTGGGAACGCCAATTAGCCTAATCTGCATATCTTTGGACTGTGGGAGGAAACCGGAGAACCCGGAGGAAACCCACCAAGCACGGGGAGAACATGCAAACTCCATGCACACAGAGACGGGAATCGAGCCTGGCCGGGAATCGAACCCGGACCATGGAGGTGCAAGGCGACAGTGCTAACCACTACACCACCGTGCCGCTGTGACATGCAAATCTTGAAAATTTATTATATCATAATATATATTTTTATATCATTTCATCATTACTAATAATTGCCAGTCAAACAGATACATAAACAGTCACACAGCCATGTGTGTACAGTATATGTGTGTGTAATAACGAGGCAACCACAAAAAAATATAGCAAAGAAAGGTAACTTTTTTTTATGCAACAGATAAAAACAACACAGGTGAACATGAAACCATTAAAGAAATATTATGGGTGTGTAAGTTGGGTGTTTTCATGACAAATTAAGTTATACTGCTTGCAATTACCCTGATCTGCTTAAACCAGATTGTGAGCTAACCAAAGTCTCCATTTTGTCATTTCTGGGTAATCAGCTCTCTTACTTAATCAATTCAGACTAAATAAATTAACTGAATGACAGTTATTGGATACAGGAGCCGATCTTACCTTTTTATCCCAAATCTGGAGCGGCTTGCTCCCAATGCTGTATAAAATAGAAAACAAGCCGCTCTGGAATTTATGTCTAAACATAATTAAACCGTGATTGATCTCTTTTTTTGTTAAAACGCTCAAGTGCAATTCTTCTGTCCGATCTCCTGTTCAGTTTCCGCGTTTCGCTCCAGCAACTAATATTATTACGTCTGGCTGCGAAGTTCAGCTTGTGTCGAGCAGAGGAGCCGATACTAAATAAAGCCTCAACTTCAACACGTCTCGTTATTTTGAGCTGTGTGACGTAACCAATGACGTGCCAATCATATTCATATGCACGATTCAAAGTAAATGTTTGTGCACGTAACTCCCATCTCATCACGTTTATTTTACTACTTAATTATTAAGACCGTAATTATTAAATCAGTACAAAAAATAATTCCAAACATCAGTATTCCAGCCAAAAAAAAATCTGTATGCCAGAAATGACAGCAGCACATCATGTAGAAGACAATTTTAATAATGATAGTAATAATAATAAAGCTTGCTGAATGATGAAAGGAGTGTGGCTGGTCCTGCAGAATGGAGTCAGACGTAATAATATTATAAGTGGCTGGAGCGCAGCGCGGAAACTAAACAGCAGCTCGTTCAGAAGGACTGTGATTGTGAAGTAGAGCTCAAACGGCGTTTAATTATGTTTAGAAATAGTGTACAGAGCGGCTTATTTTCTATTTTATACAGCATTGGGAGCAAGCCGCTCCAGATTTGGGATAAAAAGGTAAGATCGGCTCTAGTAACGAATACCCGTCATTTAGTCTAAAATTATTAAGTAAGATTACCCAGAAATGGCAAGATGGAGACAATGGTTAACTCATATTCGGGGTTTAGTACATCAGGCACATAGTGTGTAACTTTATTTGCCTTGAAAACGTCTAACCTGCGCACTAAATATTTCTTTAATGATATCATGTTCACATGCCTTTTATTTTGGCTGCTGCGTTATTTGGGCAGAAGTTACCTTTTTTATTATTATTATTTATGTCTTCATCAAATAAATACACACACTCTCCATGCACCGCGGTGACGTTGGTTTGAAGTTGGGCGCCAGATATTCGAAAGCGCTCCAGTCTCCGATCCGTGTCCATTATTCGCTAACAGCGGCCGGCGACAGCATCTCTTCTACTGCGCGGGTTAGGGACCATCTGTAAATTACTTACTCGCAAAAGTGAGTACAACTCTAATTTCAGCAATCATTTTAGTATATCTACTCAAAGGACAATACTATAGACCAGGCACGTGCAGAGGGGGGGTGGGCTTGAGCACCCGCCCCTTTCCTCCAGGATGCCTCAAGTGCCCTTTTCTTGTTTGTTTGTTTGTTTTAATGTGTATGTGCGTATGTCTTGGCCCCTCAACAATAAAATGTAACTATTAATCTCAATTTTGCTAAATAAAAGGATCTGGCTTGCATCAGTCACATGACTGCCATTAACCAATGCTCGCCGTTAAGGGCAGAGCGCGCTCGTTACGAGCCGGGTACGAGCTCGCAAAGTGCACGCGCATTTTCTGCAGGCCGGGTGGTGCGGAGCTGGAGGAGAAGCAGGCAAATTAATTGGAAGGTGCAGACTGTAACAAAACAGTAAATATGGTGTACAGCGCACACTAGAGTCTATAACAACAAATGAATTGAAATAAATGAGTGTTTGTGCAACAGCGCGACAAACATTACCTGTCCATTTATGAACTACACAAGTAGTGGTGGTCATTAACTGCTAGCTAACTGGGTAAGGGGGTTACAGGGGGGTCTGTAGCTCTGTGCCCACCGTTTTAGGGAACATGTTTTGTTTTAAAGTAAGTTACAGGACTTTTTTTCTGGAGGGCTTCTGTTTCACTAAAAACTATCTAATATGGATATCCACATAATTATGGATTATTATATTTATGATATATATATATAAAAAACACAGTCTCAGAACAACACAGCCCTGCCCTCCAGCACTATCAGCAACAGGAGCAGCAGTAATCCCTCAATAGCAATATTGTACACCATCAGGTAAAACATAGGCTACATTTGCTTTGCATTGTCCCCACCTGATGACAGTCATACATTATGATGCAATTCCATATTAGATTCCTCATGAATGTGAGTTGTTGTTATTCAGCCTGTTCTATCTTTTTTAACTTTGAGCACCCACCCCTTTAAAACGGCTCTACGCGGCCCTGCTATAGAATTGAAACTTGGATATATTTTAGAGTAGTCAATGTGCAGCTTGTACAACAGTATGGATTTACTATCCTCTAAAATAACTCAACATACAGCCATTATTTTCAAAATAGCTGGCAACAAAAGTGAGTACACCCCAAGTGATAACAGATATACAGTACATCCTTAAACTATGCAAAGTCGTATTCATCATGTTCATGTGTTTGTCAGTGGCCAAGTATGTCTCCAGACCTGAACCCTATGGAGCACCTGTGGGGCGTCCTGAAGCGGAAGGTGGTGAAGCGCTACGTGTCTAACATCCAGCAGCCTCATGATATTATTATGGAAGTGTGGAAGAGGATCCCAGCAACATCTCATGTGCTGCAGCTCTGGTGAATTCCATGCCCAGGTGGATTTAGGCAGTGCTGTGCTAGATAACAATGGTGCTCACACAAAATATTGACACTTTGGACACATTTTTCACATGTTCACTTAGGGTATACACTTTTTTGTTGCCAGTTATTTAGACACTAAAGTTTGCATGTTGAGTTAATGTTAGAGGACAGTAAAGCTGTACTGCTATACAAGCTGCACATTGACTACACTAGACTACTGTATATTAAATTTTAATTTCTATGGTATTGTCCCTTAAGAACATATAATAAAGTGGTTGCTGAAATGTGAGAGGTGAACTCACTTGTGTGTGTGTACAGCTGACCTATTTATTTTTTATTAAAAAAAAAATTTTTTGGGGGGGGGCAAGGGGGAAAAGGCATTTAAACACACTCTACTGTATAGACAAGATGGTTTTGTGTCTTTATCAAAATATCAGGTAATCATTTATACAACAGCATTAAGTCAGAGCTATGACAACACTGTATTTTTTCTATTATATACACATAACACAAAAAACGCAATTGCCTTCTCCGCCACATCTTTGTGGACAATACAGCTTCATAATTATTTAGACAAGGTACATTTCCAACTTTCTTGTATGACGATCTCAAACTGTGCAGGTTTCATATCCAGACGTTGAACACACTGGCTCTGTTGAGAGGAAAAAAACCTGAGTCTTTTTACTGTACTATTTATGCTTTTTACTATTAAACATATTAAACGTATTAGAGCGGAGCTTGCAGTCTCCACTCTAATTAATCACAAACGTGTTCTACTGGGTTGAGGTCAAGATTCTGTGCTGGCCAGTCAAGTTCTTCCACACCAAACTCGCTCATTCATGTCTTTATGGACCTTGATTTGTGTTCTCGTCCAACATCAGTGTTTGACCTCACAAATGCGCTTCAGGAAGCATGGTCAAAAATTCCCATAAACACACTCCTAAACATTTTGGAAAGCCTTTCAAGAAGAGTTGAAGCTGTTATAGCTGCAAAGGGTGAGCCAACATCATATTAAAACCTGTGGATTAAGAATTGGATGTTCATACACTATGCATGTGACAGCGGGCAAGCGTACACGTTTGTCAATATCAGAGGTGGAAAGAGTAATAAAATTTTGTACTCAAGTAAAAGTACTGTTACTTTAGTGAACTTTTACTGAAGTACAAGTAAAGTTACCCTTTACTAAATCTACTCAAGTAAAAATTAGCTCATTAAATATTTACTCAGAGTAAAAGTTACTGAGTTACTTTCTTTTTTTTTTAACAGCGGGGGTGGGATGTATTATGCAAGTGTGGGAACCAGAGGTGTCAAGTAACGAAGTACAAATACTTCGTTACCTTACTTAAGTAGAAATTTTGGGTATCTATACTTTACTGGAGTAATTATTTTTCAGCCGACTTTTTACTTCTACTCCTTACATTTTTAAGCAATTATCTGTACTTTCTACTCCTTACATTTAAAAAATAGCCTCGTTACTCTATTTTTATGATCAGAACGCGCAACCCCCCCCCCCCCCCGGTCACATGATAATAACGCGCACAACGCACAACCCAACCCCCCCCGTCGCATGATCAGAAAGCGAGACCTTAATGCTTTTGTCGCCCCTCACGGTACTTTTATTTTTATACTTTAAGTTGTTTTGAAACCAGTACTTTTAAACTTTCACTTAAGTAAAAAGCTTGGGTTGATACTTCCACTTCTAAAGAAGTATTTTTGAACCCTAGTATCTATACTTCTACTCAAGTAATGAATGTGAATACTTTTGACACCACTGGTGGGAACACACTTGTTCCCTTTGTTGTGCTTGAAATCAAAGTGGTGGCTTAAATATGACTAGAGGTTGCTTCATAAGAATTTGTTGGCATTTCACTTTCAGCTGTATCATCACTGGAATCTGTTTTGTCCGTCTCCATCATTCTTGTGAATTTAGTGCGTTTGTTCTCCATCAATCAAATCAGTGCAGTAGTTTCTGCGATGCAATTTTTTTCCTTCCCCGTTGTATTATTTGTATTATTTTTCATTTTCATTCATTTATTTTTTACTCAGCAGCGAATATGATTTAAAATGTTGTGAAGTACAATACTTTAAACATAAAAAATTTAAGTAAAAGTAAAATTACAGATTTTAAAAACTACTTTAAAAAGTAGAAGTGCACAAATAATCTACTAAATTACAGTAATGCGAGTAAATGTAATTCATTACTTTTCACCTCTGGTCAATATAGTGTATGTTACATAAAAACAATTAAACATATGTTTAATTGCTAATTAATCTTATTATAAATGTTTAAATTGTCTCATGCCACAACATAAATGTTTCTATCTAGCTTAGTTTTAAGATATGGTGGTACTTTATGTTTACTCTACATTTTTATTCAAATAATAACATGATACAAACATAGATGTGAATATCATGCCACTTCTCATAATCAATGGTTTTATTTCTATTCCACCATAATTTAAGATATAAAAACCTAAAACATTTAGAAATTTTAATACTTATATCATGATTCTGTGTCTGTCCTGAGACAATATAACCTTCATTCACTTTTTGTGTTGTTTTTAAAGAGAGCAAAATTAGCAGAAGACCACTGCTCAAGTGTAACATTAAAAATTACTATCATATCATATCATATCATATATCATATCATGGCACTGTGGTGTTCCTGGCCAGGCTCGATGTAGAAGAGGTGTAGAAGAGGAGTGAGTGAGTGATAATATACATTATATAATATGTTAATCTGTCTTTTAGTTGGACGATAATTTACAGATGACCCTTAATCAACACAGAAGTCCGGAGCCCGGGGGCGATTTTGGAATATTCAATGACCAACTTCAAATCAACTTCGATCTGCATTTGACCAAATTTTGACCAACTTTTTGACCAGCAACTGCTAAAATATACACAAAACATGTCACTAGCTGTTTAAATTAAGTGGAGCTGCTGAAGAAAAACAAGTGCACTTTGTATAACTGTAATAAACTCTACTTGCAGGTGAGAAATGGCCATATTAAAAGGATTACAGACAACGACATCCAGTCTCTGGTGCTAGAGGTGGAAGGAACCAATGTCAGGTAAGCATTAACATGTAGCTGGACCTCTTTAAATTTTACGATTTGGTTAATTACAGTCTCACTCTCTTCCACAGCACGACCTACATCACATGCCCAGCTGATCCCTCAAAAACCCTCGGCATCAAACTTCCGCTCCTAAACATGACCATCAAAAATCTTAAGAAATATTTTATATTTGAAGTTCAGGTAGGGTAATGGGGAACTACGCACCACCAAATAATGATCCAACACCTGATTAACATCTGCTCAGTGGTGCTCAGATTCCTTTAGTAGATGCTGATCAGAAAACAGAGAGCCAACCTAATTATCATCTTAGCAGAAGGCCTGCAATTAGTCAATACACACTTATTAAGTATGCTGTATGTCAGAGAACTCTTCAATGTTGTATCTTAAAGCTGCTTTTTTCTCTTTTCTCAGGTATTGGATGATAAAAATGTGCGACGCAGATTTAGGGTCAGTAATTATCGGATTACCACACGAGTGAAGCCTCTTATATGCACCATGCCTCTCAAATTGGATGATGGCTGGAACAAGATCCAATTTAACCTGTCAGATTTCACGAGAAGAGCTTATGGAACAAACTACATTGAAACCGTGCGAGTACAGGTGCGTAAAAGTAAAAAAAATGTGAGTAAAGTCAAATACTTTAATTAGCAGAGTGTCTATAGACCTTAATTGAAAATGAAATGTGATTCAATGTTTATCATTAATGTAACTTTCAGTAGCATCGAGCAGTTGTTTTGGAACAAACTTCTTAGGTTCAATTTTATTTAATCGACATACATAAGTAACAGCCTTCTCTTAATTAAAGTGTGGGGTAAAGGTCAGAAATAAAGGTGGAGAACCACTGGCCTAGAGAGATTTTGAAACTAAATCCAGATTTCCCCCGGAAATTAATCTGTGACTTTCTTTTGTACAATGCGTGGCTTCATACCCCGTCAGCAGGGTTTCTGTTGTGGACCGGCTTAACTTGCCAATTAGCCTGGTATGAAAATAAGATAATATTCATTAGATAAACCGTTTCAAATCATAGCATATCAATGGTCAAATATTTTTATATAAATTGGAGAGTTTTTCTAGATCAATACAAGTTGATAGCAGTTTTGAATATAAAATTATAATTTTTTTCATTGTAAAATGTTTTTTTGTTTAGTTGGAGGTTTAATCCTTATTATATGAAAACATTATAATAAAAAGATATCAGTTGATATTTATGTGACACTGTCTTCATATTGTAATGTAAATATTTTTTTCATTAATGAATTTTCTTTAAATATTTTGATCTCCCTAGTGTTCTTGTTTGTATGGATGTGTAAAAAGCGCTCCCTGATTAGTGTGAACTGCTCTCTGAAGCATACTGTAGTTGAAGCAGTTTCTGGCAAAAATAGACTATGTGCATAACTTTAGCAAGGTGGGAAAGAAAGCTACTTCAGGAATGTTGCTCCTGTAAGAAACGCACTGTGCTCCTGGAAGAAATAGTGGGCAATACCCTCATCAGTGTCATCACGCTTGTTATCTACTGTAGTTTGTCCCTTGTCATAATAACTGCATTGCATTCTGGGACCTTGTGTCCTGCGTTTGCTCCAGTGTCTCCACTACTTCTTCGTTACAGTCCTTCTTTTTATGATGCTGAAAAAAATCTGAGTGCTCTAACATAGAAACCTGCCCATCTTTCCATCGTAAAAAACAGCCAATCTTATTCACATCACCTCTCTATCGTTTTAATATTATGGCTGATCGTTGTAGGTGTTAATGTAACATAAGTACCTGTATAAGGGATTTAAATATTAACAAAAGTCCCGATAATTATTTTCAGATCCATGCAAATTGTCGCATTAGAAGGGTCTACTTCTCTGACCGACTATACTCAGAGCACGAGCTCCCAGCAGAGTTTAAACTGTATTTACCGATACAAAACAAACCAAAGGTTTCACAAGGCATGAGCACTGTACCTGTAGTGAGTGTGCGCCTCGAGCCAGAACTGAGCAAGGGAACTGAGCTGGAACCGGGCATGACTGAGCTTGGTACGAAGCTGGAACTGGGCATGAGCATGGAGCTTGGTACGAAGCTGGAACCGGGCATGAGCATGGAGCTTGGTACGAAGCTGGAACCGGGCATGAGCACGGAGCTTGGTACGAAGCTGGAACCGGGCATGAGCACGGAGCTTGGTACGAAGCTGGAACCGGGCATGAGCACGGAGCTTGAGCCTTCTACAGAAGCACAGTGTTGAGCCTATTATTGCTATAAAGCAAAACAAATCAAAGGTGGGTACATGTTCATAAGTATGAATTTTTCCCTCACAATTATTATCCATTTTGCACATTATTTTTTACATCAAACAAAATTTGAAAGAAATGTTTAATTGCTGTTTACAAGACAATAATGAAAAACCTAATACTGTTTTTTAATCTCTCTTCTACAACAGCCATTCAACAAAGATTTAATTTATTATGTATTAAAGAAAGCCTATTTATTAGATTTTGAAACATTTCTCTATTACAGTGTATTAACTATACGTATACTAACAGTCAAAAGTTTGGACACACCTTTTTATTCAATGTTTTCTTTATTGTTATCCTTTTCATAATTGTGGGTGGTTTCTTACCTGCCATGATGAAGGCCCAGGTTTAATTTCCACCCAGTGCCCAAACCTTAGCCACTGGAAGCAGTGAAGGGTCCCAACAGTGGCGGCCGATCAATAAGGGGTCCTTAAAGATGGGCAGAGAAGAATGCTACTTTAACATGTAATTATTTAACATAATTATTTATTTTAATAATGAAATTTAGTCATAATATTCCGCTGTATTTCTTAATATAATTTATTTACAATTTAAAAAAATCTAAACTGTATTACATTCATTTGTGTTCGTGTACGCGAGTGCACCGGACAAACGAGTGTAGGCATGTAAATTTTTGAAACGCATGTGATTTGATGCTGAGCTCTAATTGGATTTTTTTTTTCAATTCATCCTTGGGGCGCAGCACTGTGTGCACCAAACCCTCCCACGTCTTTGTTTTTAAATATTTGGGCACATGTGATTGGACCATTCTCAACAAGTCTTATTAACGGTCAGCAGATTGTTAATTAATGTATTGAATGTAGTGGAAGCCAGCTAAAGCCAGCTGTAAGCAGCCGAAAACACTATTGTTTTCAAAATTGTTTATTAATACAGAAAACGTTGACATTATGACAGCACAAATATGGAATTATGTAGTCAACAAAAATGTGTTAATAACCCAGAATACATTTTATCATTTAAGTTCTTCAAAGAAGCAACCTTTTGCTTTGATGACAGCTTTGCACAATAATCTTGAAGGAGTTCCCAGAGGTGTTGAGTACTTGTTAGCTAATTTTGCTTCAATCTCCAGTCCAACTTATTCCAAACTATCTCATTTGGATATAAAACTTGAAATGGGCACGAGCACAGAGCTTGAGCATTCTACGGTACCATTGTATTGAGTAGGTGTTGCAACATCTGGGCAGCTGCTGAAACACAACATCCCTAAACTCAGGTGATAACAGGAGCATTGTATCCTTAAAATCAGTCTGCAGCCTCAGCACTAAGATTATTAAGTCAGGTGGTAGTGGCTGCACTGGATACCTGAATTCAAATGCCTAAATGTAAATGTGTAAATCCCTGAATTCACATGGTGCAAACAGTGCAGGGTCTTCGTATTCAAATAGTGGCAGCAGCACTGGATCTCTTGTTACTTCAGTACTGCATACCTGTAGCCTGGCAGTGGCATTTGCACTGCTTTCCTGAAATCAGAAAATTGAAATGAGAAATGCAGTACAGTAACAGACTGCATGTCTTTAGTTTAGATCTGATATTTTCATATTAACATCATGACCATTTGTTCCTTTTTAACATCAGTGATCTTGGGTGTCTGACTCCTTCCTGCATTCCATGGGATTGTAGACAACCTCCCTGCATGTGGCTGCAAGAGGAAAATTTGGGCATCAAATTGAACAGATGGATACTATTAATGGTAACCAAAGTGCCAACAACTACTTTCAAAAAGATTCAAGATGAGATCCAAGGTCAAGGTATGTCAGTGTCGGGTCACACCATTCCTTTGCCGTTTTAGCTGGACAACCCAGTATGACTCTACTGTTAATGGCATATCTTAAAAAAGCCACACTGGAGTTTTCCAAAATGCATATTGACAAACTACAATTCTTCTGGAATAACGCCCTGTGACAGTCACACCTGGAGCTTTTAGACAAGTCACAGCAGTTATATGTTCACAGACACAAAAATAAAGCCTTTAAAGGAAAAAATTCTGTACCTACCGTAAAACATGAAGGAGGGTTCGGTAAGGTTCGGGGGGCTGCTTTCCTGCATGTAGCATAAAGAGTTCTGAATCTGTGCATGGCGCAATACAATCCCAAGACTGTGAAATACATTCTGGAGTGGAATCTACTGCTCAATGTCAGAAAGTTTGGTGTCAGTCGCAGGTTGGGTCCTCCAAGAGAATAACCCAAACCGAAAACACACAGCAAAAAAAAAAATAATTTTTTTAAATATCTAAGAGCAAAACATTGGACTATTCTGAAGTTGCTCTCTATGATCCCTTATTAAAAATCCCATTGAACAACTGTTCAAATATTCAAACCTAGTGAACATCTGTAACGTAGAGTCTGGAGAAGGCAGCTGGAGCAATATGATCATGGGAATTGGTTAAAAAACCTTGGTAATAATAATAATAATAAGAAGAAGAAGAATAACATTATTATTATTGGGCTTTGAGGTCCAATTGTATTATTATATGGCTTTGAGTTCCAATGTCAGTGAAAGGCAACGAAAAATCTATCTTCAACCCACAGTAGTGTCCAAGCCTTTGACTTTTTAAGAGTAATAATAGGAGGCTAGTCCCTTGCTACAAAAAAAATTGCATCAAGTAGTACAACATTAATACTATGGTATATTATGGGACTGTGTGTACTATAGTTTGCAATAGTACACACTGTCCCATACCATGGTACTTTCCGAGTTACTTTTGCAAGGCATCCATAATCTGCTCATCCCTGAATGATGATGTGATCAATGCCCTGAAGTGCAATCAGATCCGACTTCGATGGATCTCGTACCATACTATACATACATATCTTCTTGTTGGAAACTTGGGGAGTCCTGATGGGATCATCGTTGTATTTTTATGTCACTGCAGGTAGGATCATTTCTGGTAATGCTCAACTTGTGACTTTAAAGCTTTTTTTCTTTTGGCTTTACAGAAAGTTGAACCATTGAGAAGGGGAAAAATGGAAGTCCACTAGACTGTCAATCAAGAAAGAGCAGACCACATCTACTAGTTTAGATGAAGTGCAAGATCCCTTGTACAATAACGAAGACCATAAGGGAAACAGGTCTTACTCTGATGCAGCAAGAGGTGCAGGTGTATCAGCTTCCCATCTGCATCATGCCAACTGTAACATTTATGCTGATAAATGTTTGCTGACCAGAATGGAACCTATATGAGAAAAATGGAACTGCAGGCGCAGAGAACACCAATACAATACCAAACTTGCATGTAAACAGTGAAGAAGCACAGCTTAGAGTCTGAGTACAGCGACAGGCTGAGAGCACTGGAAGCTGATGTACTACCTTTCCCCATAGTGGCATGAAGCACGGAGCACAGAATCATCGAAACCTGACAGACAGTATCGCCTAGACACTATCAAAAGTCCCACAAAACAACAATGTGCAGCCTGTGCTAGAAGGCCCACAGAACCCCAAAGACAAGCCAGAAATCTGGGGTCGCTGTAGCCACATGCTCGAGGCTGTCTCTGTCCCCGGCACCCCTGAACGAGGCAGCTGGATTGTGTACTTTCCATGGTAAGCTACAAGGACTCTCTAAGCAGGCCCTACTGGCCAGAACCTACTGGCCAAATCTTCTCGGGCATGGTTTGTCTCTTTGGATGCTAAACCACCAGCTCAGGCACGATACAATGTACTGTAATCAAACAGCAGACAGCAGCCTGGACTCTGGGGTGGACATGAGTGAGCTCCAGTGTTTAGTTTGAAAGAGAGCGGTCAGGAAGAATGTGGCCATGAGGAACAGGACTTAGATAGTAGAAGGTCCTGTAATCGGAATTCCTGAAGATACATCGCTGAGAGACACGGTGGGGAGCAGGGGTGCAGCTATTCACAACATCCTAGAGGATCATAATGCTGGTGACACATTTAGCGCGTCCAGGTCCATCCCACCACCTAAAAGACTATGCAGGATGCACAACATACTAACGATAAAATGACTCGACATGTGAGGGAGGCACGTGTACAAACTAACCGTTAGATGAAGCTACCTTGTGTGCTGAGCTTGTGTCTGCCAGATGTTTCTGGTTGTTTTCAACCTGCCTTGTTTTATTACCAGGAGAGATGCCACACTAAGATGACTTATTCTTGTGTATCTTTTTTAGGTAAATTTCTGTGTTTGCAAGTTTTCTCCATCCAGTTACTGCCCATCTGAGGCACCAATCTATTCTTCCTACACAACAACTTCACATCTCACTCCTGTACAAGTCAGTGTCATGTTTCACTACCCCAAGTGGACCATTACACACTGCTATACAAACTAAAATATTTCTTTCCTTCCTAACTTACAGTGTGTTTAGAGGGAATAGTTTTAACCTGCTGGCCCACATGTAAACTCTGAAGGCAAAGACGACACTGTATTCCTGGTTTTAGAAATATGGAAATTTTGTGAACTTGTATTACTGGGAAACTTCTCCATACAGTATGTGCTCTAGAGCAATGTTTGACTTGACACCTGTTTCAGTGAGGTAATAAGAGCGGCAGTTTCGATTAAATGCACTTAAGCAATCAGTATGTATTTATTATACTATATCTCGCTACATACTTTGTGGCCACGTATTGATTGTCAGTTACATTTGTCGTGGTTTCTGTTATTACAGTAGTTTCCCTGGTCAATTTCTTTTCTGCAGAATCATAATAAGGATGTATAAATATCAAGTAAAAAAGAAGGCCAGTAACTTGACAAAACCCAATTAGAATGGCAGAAATAAAAACTTACCACTTTCAATCCAAAGCTGTGCTGAGGATAAATGCTTTTCTCAAAGAGCAGAATTAACTTTATTACATGGAAGATAATCAACTACTGGACCTTTTCCCCCTACATATGTCTCTCAGTACATCATGAAAAGAAGGATAATGATTTATACGTTTTATGTGAACCTGTTTCTAATTTCGGAATACATATTGTAATTGTCCTTTGTGTCATCATTACTTTACATCACTCTCAGTAGGCTGGTCCACCCTGCTGAACCAGAATGAGAAACTGCCATTTTAAGGCTCAGGAAACCTTTGCAGGTGTTTTGAGTTAATTAGCTGATTAAAAAAAACATATTTTTACATTTACAATAGAGATAAACCAGTGAACATAACTGGCTGGTTTTCAGTTTGATTGGCCATGACCAGTGACCGGCTGATCAGCATCAAACCTGATAAATGAATGATTCTGTACTGAGTGCAGAAGCTTCCGAGTGGCTCAACAGAAGTGTATTTTTATGCTGTTACATTATCAAAAATCATGCACATTAAAAGCCTCCGATCTTCCTTTTTCTCCAAACTCTGTAAGTGAATTAGTCTCAAACCCACTCACCACACAGTGATGATTACACTGATTACACCAGTCTCAAAACACAGCGAGCTCAAATTAGTCGAAAATCCATGCATTAGAAATCCCACATGCTCATGTGATTCATGAAAATAAAAACACATGCTTACTGTTCAGTTTTGAGACATTGAAGATGTTTGAGGCGGTAAAACGTCACCGCCTCTTTATAATCCTACAGTTGGTGCAGTACAGTTGTATTGTTTAAATGCTGAGCTTAGTTTGAGAACTTATTTTACAAGTAACATTAAATTACTAATTAAAGTTATTTAAAATGTAAAATTTTAACAAAATCGGGGAAAATGAAATATCGATTTGGGACATTTATAAAATCATGATAGAATCATAATTTAAATTTTTTTTTATCATAATTTAAATTTTTGTGATGATATCATATCGGGAGATGACTGGTGATTCCCATCCCTACTGCTCAGTATCAGAAAACTTGGTCTCAGTCGCAGGTCATGGGTCCTCCAACACGATAATGCACACTGATCTGGTCTAAATCCTATTGAACATCTGTGGAAAGAGTTGGAATGTGAAGTCTGGAGAAGGCAAACTTCAAACCTGAGACAGCTGGAGCAGTATCATGACAAGTGGTATAAACTGTTCTGTTGTTTACATATCTGTTGGGAGGCGCAGAAGTGTTACTGAGAGCTAGAGAAATCACTTGAATGGAGGTTGTCCAACAAAAAGGACAGGTTTATTATTTTTTGCTATTAATTTTCTTGAACCACAATTCAAATTCAAAAGTAATGTCTGATTTTAATTAGTTGATGTTCATCTAATTTTTATTAAGTTTGTTAGTTTCAAGTTATTTCAGTGATCAGTGTGAGTTTTTCCTTCTTTAATAGAAGGGTACCATCAAATTTGATGACACCAAGTGTTTTATTGAATAAATATAAATACGTTTTGTTTTGATAATGTCTTTTTTTCTCTTTTTGTCTTTATACAGTACATGGAACTGTCACTACTTTACTGTATATTTGCACATTGTTCTTTGCTGCTGTAACATTGAAATTTCCCCACTGTGGGACGAATAAAGGTATATCTTATCTTTAGTAGCTGTCTTTGAAAAATAAATAAGGCATATTATTATTATTATTCCAAATAAAACTTCAACACCTGTGTCATTTCCCAGAGTGACATAACCAATGACATCACAGATTATGTGACCAATCAGCATACTCTGCTGAGCAGAAAACAGAGTGCTGACCTATTTTCCATTTAAGCAGAAGGTCTACAGTCAGTCATTACACACCTATGAAGCAACCTGTATGTCCGAAATCTCTTTAACAGCAAAGTCTTGTATCTCAGCTGTTTTTTCTTGTCTCAGGTATTGGCTGATCAAAATGTGTGGGGCAGATTTAGGTGCAGTAATTACCAGAAGGAAATGAGTGTGAATCACCTCGCCGCCAACATGCCCATAATAATGACAGGTGGCTAGGGCCAGATCCAATTGAACATGGCATATTACATGTCTAGAGTTTATGGAACGAACTACGTTGAGACCCAGCGAGTACTGGTACGTTCTCAAAACAAGTCAAACAACTAAATTAGCAGAGTGTCTGCAGGGCATTAGATGAAAATGAAAATGCATTTCCATTTCAATATTTATCAGTAATGTTCAGTAGGATCAAGCAATTGTTACGGAAATAAACTTCTTAGGTTCAATTTTATTTCATCAACATGATGAAGAGCATTCACTTGTATGGGTTACAGTTACAGTACCATTATGCCATTGGACTTCTTTCTGATGGTGGCAGCAGTGAGATATAACTTTAGTTTAACTTTCTGGAGGACTGCTGCATTTTTTTCATGCTCAACCGAGACGCAATGACTGATGGGGAAAAGGGAATGAAAAATTTTCTGTGGAGTAAAAGCCCATTTTTCAGTTGTTCCCTAAACCGTTACTGTTCCCTTTGAACTGAGTGATCAGTTTCGTTCTCTGCCGTTGGAATCACGCTTAACATGGCTGAACACCATGTGCAGTATACTTTACAGGGTACTTCAGGCCAATCGGAAAGCATTGCATTCTGGGACTTTATCTCTAGTGTTGTCACTAGTCAAATGTTTTTCAGATATATACAAACTGTCGCATTAGACAAGTCTACTTATCTGACTGACTGCACTCAATGCGAAGCTTGCTGAGCTGGGTATAGTGTCTGCACAAATGATTTGGTTTGCAGGTGGAGCATGAACTGAGCTGGTGTGCTACAGGTACGAAACAAAGCAATCTAATTTTATTTTTTTAACCACTCTGAAGTTGATCATTTTCCTTTAATAGAACACTGGTGTTTTATTGCTTCACTAAGAGCTATTCAACAAAGATTGATTTTTTTTTACATATTAACGAAAGCCATGTTGTAATTTTTGTTCATTAAGTTTTGAAAAAATATTATTTTTTAAACATTGGTAAAGCAGGTTCCTGTTCTTAACCCAACATTCCAGTTAAAATGAACCAACACCTGGTTCATTTTACCTGGTTTATTATTTACATCCATGGTAATTATTCATTATTTGCTGTATCGAGAAAGGATCCATTTCTCTCCCTCTGTAAATTAAAGGTGAAAGGGGGCGTGGTTTCAGAACACATATGGAATAGGATTACAATACATTCACATGCACACAAACTGTGCCGCTTTGGGCCAGACAGCCTGGAAAAAGAGCTCAGAGCCAACAATAGCGTTCAGCACAAAACCTTTATCAGCCTTTTTCAGCGTCACAAAATCATATTACAAAACATACAGTAAATGTAAAGAAAAGGGTAAAACAATAGAGCGTTTCGGGGGGAGCAGCACAGCTGAGCTCCTGCTCTGTTCTCTCCTCCTCACACTCAGACACACACCTCCTCAGCGGACACGCGCAGCAGCTCATAAAGGGCAACATACTGTACATTAGGGCTGCACGATATATCGAAAAAATATCGTTATCGCGATAATGGCATGCGCGATAACCATATCGCAAGGAGTTGCGATAAATACTTTATTTGCCAAGCATTTGTGTGTCCAAATTTGACCAATCAGATGGGCCCTTACTATGTTTATACCCGCTTATATATTATATATATATATATATATATAATATATAATATTATTTATATCTTTATACTTCATTCTGTCGCGAACTAACCCCGGATGATCAGAAGATTTAGCGATTAGCCGTTAGCCGCGATTAGCCGTTAGCCGCGATTAGCCGTTAGCCCTTTATAGACGGTAAACCCAAACGCGGAAGCAAGCGAGTGGGCAGGATAACCACATGAATTAGTTTAAGGACTCTCACAGAAGGGGAGCAAGGGAAAAACACACATGTAACCCGCGTCCTATAAACACACACTCGAATCTGAACCGACATGGCGAACACAGTGACTAAGCTGTATGCACTAGTTTGTTTACTCCTCTTATACTTCCGGGTTTGCGCCTGCATTACTTCTGGGTCCTAGTGCCGGTCGCGGAGCGTGCGTGCGTGCGCGTGTGTGTGTGTGTGTGTGCGTGCGTGCGCGTGCGTGTGTGTGTGTGTGACAAATAGTATTTTTTTTATTAAATTTTTGTTTAATAATATTTTTTATAAAAAAAAAAAAAAAAAAACAGACAAGCCAAAGAGAATATTTAGTTTAAAAGATGCTCTTGTTTTAAGACACTATTGATGAGTGTATGGTTCCACTTAAATAAAAAGTAATGTTTGAAAGTAATACATATTGTGTTGGCAGGTTTATAGTAACAGCAAACCAGAAGTCAGAATATCTGCTGAGGGGTTTAAGTCATTCATAGTGTTTTGAAGTCTAAATATTTGCAACTTCCTTGACATATAGTTTCTTTTTAGCCTGAATTAGATTTAATTACATCAGACGAATATCTATTACCTGTTTATTTTAGTATGATCATTACATATAAATAAATAAATAAATAAATAATAAAAAAATAGGCAATAATAATAAAAAAATGCATTTCTCTAGGGAAATGTTATATCGCAAGAAATATCGTTATCGCAGTATTCAACAACAATATCGCATATCGCATATTTTCCTAATATCGTGCAGCCCTACTGTACATACATAATGTGATATACAACATAGTAAAAAACACACGCACTTTTTATCGGCGGGGCCCGTACGATTAACGCACTCATCTATCTGCGTAAAAAAAAAAAGAGATGCAATATTATAGTTTCTGTCATTTTTAAAATAAATTTACGTACTGACCAGCAGCCCACCGAGAAAACGCCCAGTGCTCCAGACGGCCAGTCGCCACTGCCTAGCACGTTATTGCTAGCTACTGTATAGTGGCGGTCCGCGGAGCAGGTATCCAGGGAAACTAATCGATGTTAAAGGATCAGCCAATAGGCGCGCAGGTCCAACCCACTGGCGCTGACTGACAGAACGACTCATTCTGCTGAAAAATCGCATTATGAAATAAATAGGCCATCGTGAAAAACGGGATTTTGAAATGAAAAGTGACTGATAAAATGACATTTTGAAATAAAAACAGCAGGAATTAAATAAAATGCCTCTGCAATAATCTGTTATTGAGAAAAATAATGACCATGAAATATTATTTCATAATAATAAGTAAATATATTTCACAATAATTAGCTTTTTTTCAAAATATGTGCCATTATTTCACAATATCACTCATATTACATATATATGTCTTATTTATTCATAGTTATTTATTTCATAATGTCCTATTTATTTATTTAATTTTGAACACTTTGGAGTTCCATAGTAAATCTGTTTCTTACTGAAATCTGAAAAGACTTAATTTTTTAAAATGCAGATATGAAGAAGAACAACCCAATATTCTTGCCATGGCTCTCATGGTGAAGCCTTGAGTAAAGAGCAGCTCAATTTGTTGTCTTGTAATGTTAAGGGCAGGTCTCCCTCGCCTTCCTAAAATATGTAAAAATAAATTTGAGGAGTATTCTTAGATGAATAACAATAATAGGGTAAAAAGTAAGGCTGGCTATGTACAACGGCATATCGTCGCAAGTATTAAAATATTTAAAAGCTTGTCTGTGTTAAACTGTTAGGTCTTTCCTAACAGCCACAATATTAAAGTTGCTGTGTAATGATTGATGTAAATGATGCTTAATCAATATAATGTAAAAAATAAATAGATAAATAAAACAATGCAACTGTCAGGGGGAAAAACACAGTTTTCCTTTTGGGATCCTTTACACTAAAATCCTACATGTGACAAACTGAAACAATATTATTGGCTGACTTACCTAAATGCAAGAGATGTGCTGGATGGAAGCTAGGACATGATGCATTGGGGCCTGCAGTGATGACAGATCTGAGATCTGTAAGACTCTGAACTATATCCTGCATAGCCTGGGCGCTAAGAGAGTCTTCAACTCTTCTCAAGTTAGCAATAGACATGCCAATAGTGTGCACTTCACTTTGACCTGCAGAACCTTCATGATATGCTCGTTCAATTGCAATACATCATCTTCTAATACGTCTCAGGACGGCATCCGCCATATTTGCTTTTCAAATACGTCCTTCACCAATGAGCAATGAAAAAACTTCAACCAATTACTTTTAAGTATGCAGCTTCCTTGAATGCCACTAGTGCCACCTCCTAATTAACATATTGTTCAAGTTGTCAAATAATGAAAATTTTTGGCCTCACTAGTTGACTAGGGAAATTCACTAGTAAAATAGTGAGGTTTAAAATCGCACTAGTTAACTAGTCAAAAAATGGTTTCACTAGTATTAGTGCAATTTTGGCCTTCACTAGTTAATTTGTGGACGCAAATATGCTTGATATCCCCGATAAGCAATTTATGCCCAAACGGCTTGCCATATTCTGGAAAGCCATTTGAGTATTAATTCTAATATCCCTGATATCCAATATATGCCCAAACGGCTTGCCATACGCGCTGTACACACACGCTTACCGTATTGTGTAGTGTCGCTTTTTCTGCAGATTTTTTCGCTACCGCTGATCATTTTATCAACTTGTAATATATTTATTTTGGGAGTATATTAACATGTGCTTTCTCAATATTTAAAATTTTTTATTTGAGGGGGCGCTGCACCCTCTTGCCCCTGCGTAGAGCCGGGCTTGGTCAAGCGACATACGAAGAACAGACCCCTGGTGGAAACAGCCGTTGACTAGAGCCTCTTCTGCTTCTGGTGGAAATAGGCAGTACTACCCCTGTCATTTTTGCTTGTCATATAACAAGCAAAAATCACGCTTGTTATATACTGTAATACAGCTCTTGTCATAAAAACTTGATTGCATTCCGGGACTTTGTGTCCAGTATTTGCACCAGTCTCTCCACTACCTCTACATTACACTCTTTATTTACATGATGCTGAAAAAATCTGAGTGCGCCAACAGTGCAACCTGCATATTATCCTGTATGTTTGACTATTTCATTACAATGGTGTTCAGTCGTATTCATGTCAGATCTGGTTTTGGTCAGACCAGGCACACTCCTGATTACATGCTCATGTCTTGTGAACATGCACTCACTTTTGCTTTGTACCGGTAAACACATTTTAAACTCTGCTGGGAGCTCGTCCTCTAAGTACAGTCGATGTGATCGATTATGATCGCTGTAAGCATTAATGTAACACAAGTACACTGAAAAAAGTACACAAGGCATGTCATTAATCTAAAGAAGTTGTTATATGTAAAACATTTATGTTTCGTTTTAGTCATCAGTGTTATGTAAAAAGTTTGGTTGATTTTAAATTCATTAAATTAAATTAAGTCTTGTTTGTATAAAGTAAATTAATTTCTTTAAATTGAATTAAACATTTTGGTTCCCATTGTCACGTGACTTAAAACGTCATCCGTGGTCGTGCGTGCCGACGTTCACCTTTCCGCCATCTTGATACACCGCGTGGAAGAACTCGGCGTGGTTAAATGGGAATCAAGAAAGTTGGTAAGTAATTTTATACATACGTTTGGGCGTATTATTATCATTATACATGTGTGATTTCATAACATACGGTTACATACAGTTATTACTCATTTGACGGCGCTAACTCGACTAGAAGCGTTACAAGATTCCCTCATCACAATGTTAATCCGAGTGGAAATAAAATAAGAATAATACAAGTAAACTGCTTGGGATGAGATGGGTTGATACTGAAACGTATGATAAAGGCGGTTTCGGCTGTGCTGGAGCGCGAGACTTTACGCCGCCATCAGCCTGCATGTCATTAATACATGGCGCCAGCATGTGTACAGTACACGCACGCTTTGTATGGCCTTATCATTGTTATAAGGCTTTATTATTAATATTAATATTTTTATTGATTTATTATGAAGCTTGCGTTCGCAAGGTATTCGGTCTGCTTATTTATGTATGGTCTCTCATTTATGGTTAATGATTAACACATTGTGCTTTCATGTAAAGATAACGCTAACACAGTGTTTCCCAAACTGGGGGTCGCGGAATAATTTCAAGGGGTCACGAGAGGGATTTAAAAATATATATTTCTGTGATTATAATACACACTTTTCAGTATTACAAGTAAATGCTATAAATTAATATTTTCTGATTTGTAATAATATTACTGATTGAGTTTGTGTTTAAATTGAGTGATAAAAAAAAAAAAAAAACATTGCGACTCATAGATATGACATCACTGTGCAGCGACTGACTCACTAGTTATTGCAACAGCGCACAACTGCACGTGAAAACCGCAACTGCCGAGATGGATACATTTGTTATTCGCAAATCTAAAAATGTTAAGGAAATTGTTTGCCTGAGTCACCGGAACCATGTACATCGACCAAGCAAAAGAGCAAGACCCCGTCAGACCAAAGTAGGAAACGTCGGAAATATGAGGAAGAATTTATAAAGTGCAGTCAGTATCAGTATTCAGTAAGTTGTGGTAGTAACCGAATACACGAGTTGTCCCGTGCAGCAGTGGATGTACTGCTTCAATGTGGATCTACATATTTGTGTGAGCAGTATTTTTCCGCTGTTACATATAAAAATTAAATACAGCTTGGTCCTTGTCGTGGACCATTTTCTTTAATTTCCACCACAGATTTTCAATTGGATTAAGGTCCGGACTATTTGCAGGCCATGCCATTGACATTATATGTTTTTCCTGTAGGAATGTTTTCACAGATTTTGCCCTATGGCACGATGATTTATCATCCTGAAAAATGATGCTACCATCACCAAACATCCTTTCAATTGATGGAATAAGAAAAGTGTCCAAAATCTCAACATAAACTTGTGCATTAATAGAAGATGTAATGACTGTCATGTCTCCCATACCTTTACCTGACATACAACCCCATATCAATAATGATTGTGGAAATTTGCATGTTTTCTTCAGGCAGTTGTCTTTATAAATTTCATTGGAACGGCACCAAACAAAAGTTCCAGCATCATCACCCTGCCCAATGCAGATTCGTGATTCATCACTGAATATAGCTCTCATCCAGTCATCCGCAGTCCAAGATTGTCTTTCTTTAGCCCACTGAAACCTTGTTTTTTTTTCTGTTTAGATGTTAATGATGGTTTTCTTTTGGCTTTTCTGTATGAAAATCCCATTTCTTTTAGGCGATTTCTTACTGTCCGGTCACAGACATTGACTCCACTTTCTGCCCATTTGTTCCTCATTTGTTTTGTTGTGCATTTTCTGTTTTCAAGGCATATTGCTTTAAGTTTTCTGTCTTGGCACTTTGATGATGTCTTTCTTGGTCTACCAGTACACTTCCCTTTTACAACCTTTCCATTTGATTTGTACTTGGTCCAGATTTTAGACACAGCTGACTGGGAACAACCAACATCTTTTGGAACATTCCATGAAGATTTACCTTCTTCAAGAAGTTTGATAATTCTCTCCTTTGTTTCAACTGACATCTCTCGTGTTGGAGCTATGAGTTATGTCAATCATCTTGGTTCAACACATCCCTAATGTGTGCAAGCACTCTTTTTTTTAACTGTAGACTAATTAGCAGTTGTAATCAGATACAGGTATTTGTTTTAGAAATGCAAAGTGCATGGTGATTCCATATTTTTTTTCCCTCTGTTTGAGTTGTCAAAACAGTTGTCATTGACTATAGTTATCTTTAAAAAAAAAAAAAAATTGTTTTATACAGCCAGAAGTTTGGATTGTTGAGTGAAAATAGTTTTGTGGCATGTATGTGCTTGTTTTCTTTTCTACACAATTAAACATTTGAATGAACATCTTCTGAGAGGGGTGATTCCATAATTTTTGCCAGGGGTTGTATTCATGTAGGTTAGAATTGTTTATAAATTCTAAGAAAAGTGCACAAGATGTAGAGAATATGTAAATGTCTAGCAATTATCTATTATTTGTTCTGTATCTAATATCTTTCTTTTTTTTTCAGAATCTGTTGGCATGTCAGGAAGATCTGCCAAGCTTTTGGTGATGATTCAAGAAAGTTGCTTCTGGCAGATGAAATTCCCGTATCAGTGGTTGAGCTCATTGAAAAAGTGAGGGAAGCTTTTGGATTAAATGGTAGATTCAAACTACAGTATCAGGACAAAGATTTTGGGGATGTATTTGTAAATTTGACAAACACTGGGAACTTCAGAGTCTTGGCACTCTAAAGATTATCCCGTTGTCAGATGACTCTTCACTGCTCAAACAAATGATGTTTATGAAGTCTAATGATGATGCTCTGTCCTCTGTTGGCTCTGGAGACACTGATGATACAATCATCCTTTCACTCCCTTACTCGGAAACAGTTTCTCCAAGAAATCAACAGTGGCCAAAAGAATTTAATATTCCATGCTTTTCTTATGACACTGAAATCCAATTAGAGAGAGGAAATGCTCTTTTTAAGGCTAAAGGAACAAGGCTGTCACTCCAAAGATGAAGTCTGATATTCTGGAGAAGGTTTGTGATGAGAGATACCAGTATAAATCTTATCCCAGCAGTGCAAACTTCTGTGAAGTTTCTTGATAAGTGCCTCTGAAACACCCTTGCTTAGCAGAAAAAGGATCCTTCAATGGGTGCTATCGGTGGACACAGAGGTTCAAATGAAGATGGGAAACCTACGCACACATTTGAAAGGTCTTGGATGCCCTGAATATTTGGTAAATTCTCTGAAAAACAAAGCTTCAGACCAGATTTGTCCAGCAAAAAATGTTAAACGACCTAAACGTCCCTTCCTGCTGGAGAGACATCAACAAACCTTGAAGTTGAGCGCCTGGCACTTTTAAAGGAAGTGAAGAAAAGAAACAATGCATTGACAATCGGAGAAAAAAAATGACAGATGTTTGCCATACGCAGACAAGAGATTGTGGAAAACCAACCTAGTGTTCAAGAACTGCAAGAAAGATGGCCAGCTCTGTTTCAACAAGAGGAGGCAAAATGTTAAAATGTAAGTGACTAATCCAGAATATAAGTTTTTACCATAGGATTTTAGTATGGAGTGTTTTTGAAAATATCTTGGATGCCCGAATTATACCTTTTGTTGTTTTTGTGTATATGTATTTTACACAGTTCTCTAAGTGAAATCTTTTTTTTTTTTTTTTAAAGAAGTCTATTTTCTTTTTCTCTTCCTGACAGATTAATGCGGAATTTTTGCGCATCACGACCTTACTACCGAGTCCTTTACTACCAAGATTTATGGCTTCTTTGGACAGACAGATCTCTCAGCTTCTCCAGGTTATTAGGAGCAAAGGTGGAATCCTCTGTGAAAAAACTAAGGACACTATTCAAGTTATGGATCAGGTATTGGTTGGATGCAAACAAAATTGCTTGTTGCAATCAATTTGGTAGTGTTTTGGTCCAATAAAAGCAATACATCTAACATTTTGTAGAATCTGGGCATAGACATCAGAAGAGAGTGCCTGCTGAAGTGCCTGATCATGTATCTGGGTGAAGATGTAAGCTGTCTGATCAAAGAATACCAGGTAATGTAGGCAAAACAAATTACTGAAATTTTGTCCAACCATGTTTGTCTTAAGTTATATTTCACTACTAAATCAAATTTCCCCATGTTTACATGCCCTCAAGTCATCCTAACTGAATTTAGTTATATTCTTGAACAATACAGGCAAAGTTATAATCCTACTTAATATTTTACTTCCAAGCAGTAGAATGGAATTGAATTGTTGACTTTTTAAAGCTTCAAATAGTGCATCCATCGAGCAAAGAACTGCTCTACAATGCTCTGTGGTCTAAAAAAGGTCTTCTCAAGCCATGAGGGTGAGTAAAATGTGGGGAAATTTTGTTTTGGTAATGACATATTGCTTTAAAGTAGTTAAAGTACTAGCCTGTGTGACTTTCTTCCACAGAACTAGGGCTGCACGATATATCGAAAAAATATCGTTATCCCGATAATGGCATGCACGATAACCATATCGCAAAGAGTTGCGATAAATACTTTGTGCCAAGCATTTGTGTCCCCAAATTTGACCAATCAGTTGGGCCCTTACTATGTTTATACCCGCTTTTTATATATATATATATATATATATATATATATATATATATATATATTATATCTTTATACTTAATTCTGTCGCGAACTAACCCGGGATGATCAGAAGACTTAGCGATTAGCCGTTAGCCCTTTGTAGCGTGGACGGTAAACCCAAACGTGGAAGCAAGCGAGTCGGCAGGATAACCACGCGAATTAGTTTAAGGACTCTCACAGAAGGGGAGCAAGGAAAAAACACAAATTTAACCCGCGTCCTATAAACACACACTCGAATCAGAAAGTAAACAATCTGCACCCACATGCGTGAACACAGTGACTAAGCTCTATGCGGTTTGTTTACTCCTCTTATACTTCCGGGTTCGTGCCCGCATTACTTCCGGGTCCTAGTGCCGGTTGCGGAGCGCGCGCGTGTGTGAGACAAATAGAATTTATTAAATTTTTGTTTAATTATTTTTATAAAAAAAAAAAGACAGGCAAGCCAAAGAGAATATTTAGTTTAAAAGATGCTCTTGTTTTAAGACACTATTGATGAGTGTATGGTTATACGTAAATAAAAAGTAATGTTTGAAAGTAATTCATATTGTGTTGGCAGGTTTATAGTAACAGCAAACCAGAAGTCAAAATATCTGCTGAGGGGTTTGTCATTCATAGTGTTTTGAAGTCTAAATATTTGAAACTTCCTTGACATATAGTTTCTTTTTAGCCTGAATTAGATTTAATTACATCAGACGAATATCTATTACCTGTTTATTTTAGTATGATCATTACATATAAAAAAAATAGGCAATAATAATAATAAATGCATTTCTCTAGAAAAATGTTATATCGCAAGAAATATTATCGCAATATTCAACAACAAATATCGCATATTTTCCTAATATCGTGCAGCCCTACACAGAACACACGAATATATTTTGAAAAATGTTAAGAGCCCCCTATTCACTTGCATTGGTTTTGTGTCTATACAATAATAGTGAAAGGGTGTTATGCTGTTCTGTTACCAACATTGTTCAAAACGACAGTAATTCATACAGGTTTGAAATTACAAGAGGCCGTGTAAATAATTTTTAATGTGAACTACTCCGTTAAAGTGGGTTGGTTCACCCAAACATGCATTTTGTACCACACTCAACAAAAATATCAGATTTTCAACAATGGTCAACACATTGGGAGCGTTTAATTGTGCAAGTGTTTAAAAGCACTTTCAAAGCCAAAGAGTGTAAAAGTATGTCTTCACCCACTACTACACTTACACTCCTCTTGTAATAAATGTACAAATTATCCTGAACCCAAATGCAAATATTTTAATGGAAGTTGGCACAGATGTTTGGGCTCTACATTGACCTTCAGAATTGGGCGGCTAACTAAATTTTATAATATTTTCAGATGGCGGTTCATTAATTTTTTCCCCCTTACAAAAACAGAGCAATTAACAATTGTTTTTAGGCTGACCAAAGGGAGGAAGCGGAGAGAGAATTTGAAAAGACCACCATGGCATTTTTTTGTGATCCGTGAAGGTGATGCTCTTAGTCGTGCACTGGACATTTCCATCGTCATTGACTGTGTGGAAGTACTAAATGAGTTGCCCTCTGTTGCATGTGCCTGTGCCATGATGTTTGGACTCATTTATGCACTGAACTTAAAATATCCTGAAGGACTCAAATATACATTTGAGGCTTTTCAAAAAATAATCATGGATATAGAGAGTAAGCAGATGAGCCGAAGGGTGCAGAACCTCTCTTCAAAGCTGCAGGAGCACGTTTGTTTTCTTTGACCCAGCTACAATGTTCTGCTGATTAGAGCTGAAGATCTTTGCCCAAACCCGATGGGTTCGGGTTTAATATAATTTTGCTCGGGCTTGCGCAGTAAATGAGCGGTCATGTGATGCGTTTTGATTAGCGCGAGAGAAATGCGAAAATGGATGCTGAGGTTTTTTTTTTTTTTGTGCCAACTTCCAAGATGCCTGTAGCCTATACGTTAGTCATAAATAAATAAATGGTGGCGGTTTTAGGTATGGGTGAACTGGGCAGAGCGAGCGGAGCGGATAGGCGATGATACTATATATGGATACTAAAAACTGTTATGTTTTTAGAAAAATACTATACACATTGTAGAATTGACAAAGTCAGGTTTACGTTGTTGGACAATGTGTATTTGAGGATACTGTACACATTGTAAAAAAATTTGTATTATGACAAAAATAGTCAAGTTTGATGCTTGAAGTCATTCATCTTAGATGATAAAATTACACATTTAAAGCATGAAAGTAAATAAATTCCTTAATATTACATTAATATTTTAAATTGTATTTGATTGGATATTTGTAAAGTAAAATTAGTTTAATACAAAGAACATTGTAATAAAGTATAATTTGAGATTACATTAAACTTTTAATTTTTACTTTGATAAGAATGAACTATCCATTACTTAGCCAAAGCAAAAAGTATCTTTGAATCAAATAAAATTTTTAAGTTGATTAAAAAGCTAATTAATTACAAGTAACAAGTTGATGCAAAATTTTTGCTTTGATCCAATGTAACACTTTTTCCAGTGTATTAATGCTCTAAATAATTAACAAACGACCCAATCATTTTGTTTTTCAGATCTATGCAAACTGTCTCATTAGAAGAGTTTACTTCTCTGACCGACTGTACTTGGAGGATGAGCTCCCAGCAGAGTTTAAACTGTGTTTACCGGTAGAAAGCAAAAGTGAGTGCATGTTCACAAGACATGAGCACGAGGTCAGGAGTGTGCGTGCACCTTGGGCCTGATCTGACCAAAGGAACTGAACTGGAACTGGGCACAAGCATGGAGCTTGAGCATTGTTTGAAGCTGGTGTTTCTACAAAAATAAAAATGAGTGCATGTTCATAAGCATGACTTGACATAAGTGTTTTTGCAAATCCTAATTGTAAAATGGTGTTACAATTTATTGAACCATCAATTAATTGAATTTAACAAATTTACCAGTTACAAATCAAAAGTGAGTGCATGTGCATGAATTGACTTAGGTTTTGCAAAAGCACTTTTTAATAGTAAAGTGAACAGTAGTTTAAACCATCAAAAGTGAGTGCAAGTCATTACACTTAAAAAAAAAAAAAACACTGCATTTAATACATGGAAAAACTACATGCAAAACTTTCTGTATAAATGGAGGAAAAAAACCCACATTCATGATCTCTTGGCAATTTAAACTTCTGCAGTAAAACCCTGCAATAATAAAGAAATGAAACATAACAGGTGAAAATTAAATGCTGAATAATAGCATCATCTGGATCGTGTGCTATTATATAAGCTGCTGAATAATACAAATGGAAGCCATGTTTCCTGTTTCAGTGCAGAAATATTTGGGTGCTTCACTACATAAGCGTAGATCTTTGGCATGTCCTCAACCGTGGCACTAAATATGCCAGGGAAGCCACATTCAGCAATCCAGTCCCCCAAGTCTTGCTGGAGTGTCGTCAGATCCCCAACACTCTTGCACTGTAGGGTCTTAGATAAAAACTAGAGTATGGGCAAAGAGTGCGCCATTGTTTGCCCTGCGCAGATTTCGTAGCAATAATGCTTTGCTTTGACAAAGTAAAAAATTTTTTGTTTGTTTTAAAATCAGAAAAAAAATCTTAACATGATGATTATTGCACCCTTTCGATTTTGCTTTGCACATCTGGGTCAGGCAGCACACGATAGTCAAACTGCTCCAGCGGTGGCTCCTGGCCTTTGATACACGGACCTCCAATAAGAGGCCACCTTTGAAATATTTTCGCTGGTCTAATGCTGCCTGGTCATAACTAAGACCTGGCCGTGCTTTCCCTCAAATGCCAACAGTGGTCTGTACCTCCATCATCAAGAGTCTAGAATAAGAGAAATCGATCAAGTTGAACTACTATGCAGATTACCTGAAAACATGCATACACTTGTAATAACACCTGTAAATAGTAATATTAATTAAAAGCAATCTTAAACGTAATTAGTTTCTTGTTACTCTGACCTGAAAAACTCTTGCCCCCCAAATCATCTGCATGTTCTCCTACAAACTCAATTTGTGGTGAATAGGTCCAACAGAAACTGCCTCTGGAGATTGCTTTAATGGCACTCCTGACACACATGGTCATCAGAAAGATGATCTTGGAAATTCATCAAAATGGTGGCAATATCCTCTTCGTCCTAAAGTATATGAAATGATGGTTATCAGAACCTTACACCCTGTATTATCTTCCAGATTACAGTTGTTTTTTTTGCACTGTTCTTACACTTTTATATTTTAACATGTAATTTGTGATAACAGCTATATTTTCTGTTATAGTGACTGCAGTAATGCTGCTAAAAAGTCAACTTTAATTGTTTAACTGAACTCGTAAGTGAATATCAAGTTTTTTTGTGTCAAATACATTCTCAAATAACTTCAACACTGAAAATATATAAACTTATTTTGTCCTCAGATTCTTTCTTGTAACTCTCCTCTCTCTGTCACATACCTGTCTGATGGCTCATTATGCAGATCAGTATGCAGGCCTTTGTCTTCTCAGGTGTGAATCACTGCATTAGTAATGATAGATCACGCCTTCTCGCATAGACCCTTTACACACAAAAAGTGACTTAAAATGTTAAATCACTATATTGTTTTCTGTGAGCAAGTAAACAAGATCATTTTCTCATCTTCTCAAACGTCTTGTGAACAAATGTTCTTTTATTTTCACAAAACAATATTTTTTTCCTAAAAATGCAAACACATACATTCATTTTGGTCATGTATTATTGTAGAACAGTTTGTGCTGATTACAAAAAAAATACAGGTTGGTCAATAAAATATAAGTAGCTGAAAAAAGCACAAACATCTCAAGGGTCCCAAAATCACCTCGGACCCCAGAGGGTTAAAAAAATTTTTTGCGGTATGTGAACTGCATGGTCATTAAAAGTTCTTGAAATAAATATTCTTTCAGTATCCTTGAGTGGAACAAATCAAACCTACCAATGGAAAACTGTCACTTTGAAAAGGAACGTCAATGTAAAAGTCTTCAACAGAAGTCCTACAAAATAAGGTTTCTTTCTTTAAGTATATATGGATATTACAAGGCCTATGTAACTGATGAGTAAATTAATAGAACAAAACGTACATTAGGTTAAAATGCTCCTTCACGCGATCGTATAATTCTCTCCCGGCGAAAAAAAAACTCGTATAATTTGTGCCTCCACGTCCAAAGGATCCTCATCAAAAGGGCGCGCTATGCTCAATAAGCTTCTAAAACAAACTTAACCTAGACCAGGGGTACTCAAATATAAATTTGAAAGGTCCACTTACCAAATTTCTATTCAGTCCGAGGTCCGGAAAAATGACAGTCCAATTTCAAATAGAGAACTACAAAAAAAGTCACAAAATCTTCGAACAATACCCACAAATGACATGGTAGTCCTTTTAGTGTGAAAGGGGACATCATCTTTGTGCCCCCAGTTGTTTGAACTTGGGCATAAAAGGTGTGAGGACCAGGTGGAGGCACTGATGTAAATGTTCACTGGTGAGGATATGTGTTTTTCACCGTGCTCATAGTTGAAACGGCAGATTCACAACAGTATGTTGAGGAAAACATGCAGGTACAGGTCAGGAACACCTGCTGCAGTAACCATCTTTGTCCAGAAGGTGACCACTTTTGATTGCTAGATTAAGCACATTGGTTTTCTGCTTCCCACGGGGAGCATGAATGCATATTTTTCTGTCCACTCACTCTTAAATTCGCCGTTTTCAAAATCAACTTATAACAATGGCCAGCTTTGAGCACACCATTAGGATATTAAGGACATATTATAATAAACAGAATGAACAGCTCACCTCTTATACTGTATCTTCCAGTCTGAGTTCGTTCGTTCTTTTGAATCTACGTGATAAAGGACCGAACAACTTGGGACTTGACGATTCGTTGAGAACCGCTCAATACATAGCCTACGGAGGTTTTGCGATGATTTGCGCATGCGCGCCCAGTAGAAAATTAACGAATCACTCTGAGACGACTCGTTCTTCTGAGTCACGTTAAAGATACGTTCGAAAAGAATGAATCGTTCATGAACGACCCATCACTAGAAGACACAAAGATAAATCGCGAAGAAACAGTTGTGCACTTCATTGTGAACTCATTTGGATTATTGATTAAATTAGCATGTTTGTTTTGGCGTCGGTCCAGATGTAACCGTTTTTGGGTCTGGATGCGGACCGGAGTCCGCCTATTGAGTCCCCCGGTGTTCTGGGAAATTCAGTTTCCCTATCTGTCCCCGGTGGCGCGCAGATTCAAATCATGACGTCACTCGCTACCTAACGCTGAGAAGGCGAACGAGGATTTTTCTCTCGTTTTAAAGTGTTTTTACGAACTTTGTGAATTAAACAAATAACCTGTGGTAAATAATCGAGTGTCTTTTCGCTTTTTTTGTATATTTGAACATAATTCAAACGTTTTAAGCCGCTGCAAAAGACTAATTTGCTGGGCGAGTACTGACACGAGTATCTATCTATCCATCCATCTACAGTATCTATCTAAACACCCGCATATGATGGGGAAACATGATATCCTGAAATCCATGATATACTGTATGGAAATCCATGATGAAACAGACTTACATAATTGGCACAGCACATAATACTAGCATTTTTACATTAAATGATGTATCTGAATTGGTTCTTTTTCTTAAATTTCACAAAGTATGGAAACTAGACGTTTATTAGAAATGTTAACTGGGTGAATTGATTTCCAGGAGTCTCTTGTTAAAAATTGTGTTTTTAAAAAACATCATCTCACTGTATTACCTAAGCACACACACAAGAGGAGGATTCTGTCCAAAGTACAATCCATTGTGAACAATCCTTCTCACCCGCTATACAGTGTTTTGGCTGAACAGAGGAGCAGTTTCAGCCAGAGACTGATTACTATCAAGTGTTCCACTGAGCGTCACAGGAGATCCTTTCTCCCAACGGCCATAAAACTTTACAACTCTTCTCTGTAACTCATACACACATGTATGTGGATTTTTTTCACTGACTGGTATACAACAGGACACTAATACTTACCCATTTTTTTTTTTTTTGTATTATTATTTATTACCTTTATTACCTTCCTTAGTTAACAACTGTGAGCACCTGTAACCGAGCATAAGCAATTTCCCTTTGGGATTAATAAAGTTCTTTGAATCTGAATCTGAATTGAATGTCTCTGAGTCAGTTTCAGACACCCCTGATACTTCCACAGCCAGTAGGAATAGGGAAACCGATTTTCCTGATGCCCAGGAAAAAATGTTTCCCATACTTCAATTGAAAGACGGTGCTTTTAAAAAACATTTTGTGCATTGTATTACCTGTGCCCCATGTACACATGTCTCTGAGGCAGTTTCAGACATCTATGATACTTCTACAGCCAGTAACCGAGGGAAACCGATTTTCCTGATGCCCAGGAAAATACGTTTCCCATACTTTAATTTAAAAGACAGTGTTTTTTAAAACCATTCTGATCACTATTTTATCTTTGCTACAGGCACACACATCTCTGAGTCAGTTTCAGACATCCATGATACTTCCACAGCCAGTAGGGATGGGGAAACAGATTTCCCTGATGATCAGGAAAATATGTTTCCCATACTTCAATTTAAAAGAAAGCGTTTTTAAAACATTATTTTATTGTGTGTGTATATACACAGGTCCTTCTCAAACAATTTGCATTGTTTGAAAAAACGCATTTGCATTGTTTGAAAAAACGTATTTTCCTGGGCATCAGGAGAATCAGTTTCCCTCTTCCTACTGGCTGTGGAAGTATCAGAGATGTCTGAAACTGACTCAGAGACATGTGTGCTTAGGTAATACAGTGAGATGATGTTTTTTAAAAACACTATGTTTAACAAGAGACTCCTGGAAATCAATTCACCCAGTTAACATTTGTAATAAACTTCAAGTTTCCATACCTTGTGAAATTTAAGAAAAAGAACCAATTCAGATACATGATTTAATGTAAAAATGCTAGTATTATATGTGCTGTGCCAATTATGTAAGTCTGTTTTATCATGGATATCCATACAGTATATCATGGATTTCAGGATATCATGTTTCCCCATCATATGCGGGTGTTTAGATAGATACAGATAGATAGATAGATAGATAGATAGATAGATAGATAGATAGATGTGAATAAGATGAATAACCATGAGTGTGGTGTCCTATAATCGCTGTACCTGTGTGTTTGATATGTACACCATAAAACTGGATGTTTGAGTGGGTTAAAAAAAAAAGTATCCTAGTTATCACGAGTATACACTCCTCTACCCTTGAGTTACATGCTATAATAAATTACAAAGTATAACCTTAAATATATTTAGAATAAATCAGGATCACATCTATCATCACACAGCTAATGTATACGTGTAATAAAAGTAGTCGCGATGTCAGTACTCGCCCAGCAAATTAGTCTTTTGCAGCGGCTTAAAACGTCTGAATTATGTTCAAATATACAAAAAAAAGCGAAAAGACACTCGATTATTTAGCATAGGTTATTTGTTTAATTCACAAAGTTCGTAAAAACACTTTAAAACGAGAGAAAAACTGTTAAATTCCTCGGTCGCCTTCTCAGCGTTAGGTAGCGATTCGAATCTGCGCGTCCGACCGGGGAAACATAGGGAAACTGAATTTGCCAGAACAGAACATGACCTGCTACCGAGCAGGTTATCTTCAGAGTAAGTTGCTATGGTTACATACATACCCAGAAAGGTACCTCTGTCTTTGGAACCGAAAGTTGATGTTATTAACTTACCCCACTAACTTACCTTCAAACTTATCCGGGTATAGGCGGCATGGTGGTGTCGCCTTGCACCTCCAGGGTCCGGGTTCGATTCCCGGTCAGGCTCGATTCCCGTCTCTGTGTGCATGGAGTTTGCATGTTCTCCCCGTGCTTGGTGGGTTTCCTCCGGGTACTCCGGTTTCCTCCCAAAGTCCAAAGATTAGGCTAATTGGCGTTCCCAAATTGACCATAGTGTGTGTGTGTGCTCTGCGATGGATTGGCACGCTGTCCAGGGTGTACTGTACCCTGCCTCGTGCCCTGAGTCTCCTGGGATAGGCTCCAGGTCACCGCGATCCTAAATACAGGATAAAGCGGTATAGAAGATGAATGAATGAATTATCCGGGTATATCACATAACCTGCTTTCTGGAACACCCCAGGTGTATATAAGGGAATGTGTTTTTTTCCTTCTTTCGCTCTCTGCACTTGTTGTAAATGTTGTTATATGCATTATTATAATTATTATTCCGCTGCAAGAATGCAAAATCCAAATAGCTTGCTAACTTCTCCGGTTCGAACAAAAAGTGAAACTCCCCCCCAATTATTAATTTGGAAGCCGCTTGTAAAATTAGCAGTGATAAGGAAAAACCCGACAGTAACTCTGCAAACGTAGCTTTCACCATTAATGCTAATGTTACCTGTCATTCTACGTGTTCTTCTTCGTTTTCGAAAAGTGCTCCCTGTGGCACTCAACATGGTGTCTGTGACGCCAGCTCCTGTCTTGCAACATCAAGCGCATTCAAAAGGCGATTAATTACACAATTAAAACCAGGTTCTACGGCAGCTTCGCGGGAAGTCTCGTTCATGACACCTGTATTAGCGGCCATTAATGTTGCATCTTGACTTTACTGCCACCTTGTGGTGATGTTTGAAACAGCGTGCAGAAGCCCATCTGTGTTTATGATGAATGTGCTGTTATGTGGGTCTCTCTGAATAATGAAGTGGAGATTACGGATTAAGTGATGAATCGTGATTGATAAACGGATGTGCTAATCAAGATCCATATAGGCAGCAACTTACACTTCTAATTGAGTTTGTAAACTTCTGTCACATCAGGTGTATAGATACTGAAGTTGAACAGCTGTAAAATATTTGGCCCTGTGTAAAATATTTCCTTTATTTTATTAAAAAAAAATTTATGGACAGTAATTTCAGTGTTTTGTAAACCATAAATTCAACATAATACCAGCAATGCAGTGTATTTGCGTGTTGATCTGTGTTGTATTATTACTTTTTTTTTTTTATTAATTCAATCTTGCTTCACCCAGATTAAAAACTGTATTTTGAAATAAAAAATTACTTTGAAAAAAATGACATTTTGGAATAAAAACAGCTGGAATTAAATAAAATGCCTCTGCAATAATTTCTGTTATTGGGAAAAATAATGACCATGAAATATTTCATAATAATAAGTACATTTATATAGCAAAAAGCAATATATTTCACAATAATAACCATTTCTTGAAAATGTGTTCCATTATTTCACAATATCATTTTCATATTACATATCTGTGTCTTATTTATTCATGTAGTTATTTATTTCATCATGTCCTATTTATTTATTTAATTGTGAACACTTTGGAGTTCCATACAGTGCAGCCCTTTTTTTGTTCACCCTCATCACACCAGCTGTTTCCTCTAGTGAAAATGAAGCCCTTAACACATACTCTATGAACCTATAGTCTACTTCATAAAAAAAATCATGCCGTTGCTGTTTTATTTGGAAAACCTAATTGTCTATATAAAACATTGCAGAGTGCATATGGCATTAACTACCATAGAGTTATGCACATAAATGATTAAAAATATCGTTAAATACATTTATTAGCCTTAGAGTAGGGTTTTTGTCACTTTGATTTAGAAAGTTACCTTTTTTAATGAATAGAAAAAAAAGAATTATACTAAAATGTTTTGTTTAATTACATTAAAACAATGTTGGTCTTTATTAATGAATTTGAATAAATAGCCTAGTAGCTATGAAAGGATTGAATAGAGAACGTACTGTCTTATTTATGTAGCTAAAACACTATATTAAACTAGATAACATGATGATCAAAGTTTTAATATTTATATTTAACTGTAGATGGAAGATTTAGAAATATAAATTTTTTTTTTCAAATACAACATGTATACTTTTTTTTTTTTTTTTACATTTTTTTTATTTTATTTTACTAGAATGTTACATAATATCAGACACACACCGCGATTAACACACGAGTGATGACCACAGCCGCACACACATGTATGCTAGTGATGGGTTGTTCATGTACGATTCGTTCTTTTTGAACGAATCTTTAACATGCCTCAGATGAACGAGACTCGGAGAGTGATTCATTTGTTTTCTATTGGGCCTATAATTGATAACATAAATTGGAAAAAAATAATAGCACATACAAATACATTTCATACAAATATCCTATTTATAACAAGGTTAAAGAAGATCACTTTAAAGTATTACACTGTATTTACCCTATTAATTCCATAACTGCAAAATATGTGGACATTGCTGACCTATGTACTTTCTGCAACCATCAGAAATAATATATTCCTCATCTTTTTTTCACTTGTGGAGTGGTACAAACATTTATATTTTTTATTTTTTGGATTCTTACAATTTTACATTAAAGGACATAATTATCTTTTTCCATCACAATAATAAATCATTTGAATACATTGTCAACTTTTATATTTTAATGGCTAAATTCTACATTCATAATTGTAAATTTTCTAAATTGTCTGCTAAAGTATAACCTTTCCTCTGAGAAATACAAAACCTTTTGAACTCTTTAAATCTAATAGAAAATCACAAGTCTGCTCTGCTATTGTCACGACATTACAATTTAGTCGATGTAACACTGAATATATATATATATATATATATACCCACGGAGCACTGTTCAAGCGATCATTCAGAAATGGAAGGAGTATGGCATAACTGTAAACCTACCAAGACAAGGCCGTCCACCTAAACTCACAGGCCGATCAAGGAGAGCGCTGATCAGAAATGCAGCCAAGAGGCCCATGGTGACTCTGGACGAACTGCAGAGATCTACAGCTCAGGTGGGGGAATCTGTCCATAGGACAACTATTAGTCGTGCACTGCACAAAGTTGGCCTTTATGGAAGAGTGGCAAGAAGAAAGCCATTGTTAACAGAAAACCATAAGAAGTCCCGTTTGCAGTTTGCCACAAGCCATGTGGGGGACACAGCAAACATGTTTCGGCCTCTTTGGCCTTCTTCAGGGCAAAAAAATGCTGTTTAATTTGCCCTGAAGAAGGCCACAGAGGCTGAAACATGTTGGCATGTTTTTAATGGATAGCCAAGTTTAAATAAAGGCTTTTTAAACTTATATTCCTTGTGAGTGCCTCAGGAATACTGTTTATTTGGGAAACATTTTGGATCTCCAAGTTGAAGAGCACCAGAGGAATACACCTCTCAACACCCAAGCAGCACTCCTAGTAACTCGTTCGTGGATTCATGACTTAATGTTCCATAAAACGTCTGTGTATACATGTGAAATAAGAATAAAAATCCATGTTTAAATTTACCACAGCGTATCTTGAATAAAATAAATGAACAAACAATGCGGTTTAATACAAAATAAATATTTATTTAAATAATGCTGACATGGTAACACAATAAAAATAAATAATGTCAAACCCTGACAACTCCTTAGACATTTATTAACATAAATCAATGGGAGACAACAATGTAAAACCAAAAAATAAATAAATAAATAAATAAATAAAAATGTCCAGCAACATTGTCATTAACTTTAACTGAAGATAATTTAACTTCACTGGATAACCATTTTTAACAACATCTGTATTTGAATTATCCATTCCCCAAAAACAATCAACAGAGTTTATTTTTTCATTTCTGCAAGCTTCTCGTCAATCTGTTTTCCAATTTTCTGCAGAGTTGCTTTCTTTTCTTTTGCAGTTCGGCAGAAACTGTTGGATTTGGTGATAAAGGTGAGATTGCTTAATGAAGATTCTGCCTTTTCAGCATATTCATCTGCTGATTTCTCAAGAGCACAAACGTCTGCCTCCATTCTAGCCCTCTTCTTTTTCAAATCCTCTAGATCATCTGTGAGGGCCTTCCTCTTCAATTCAACCGCTTGCTGTTCTTTCTTTTTCTTCTCCTCTTCCAAGTAGCCATGGTATTTCTGCCTGGCTCCTGCAGCCAAAAGAAGCAGCTCTTTTGTGATCTCTACCTTGGTCATGCCCCCTACAGATCTGACATGGTCAACAATGAGCCTCTGAGCCACCAGAGACCTCTCCCTCTGATTCTCAATGATTAACTCTTTGTTGATGGAAAAGCCTCGTTCCACACTGGCCTGTTCATGTGACAAGACAAGCAGAATCTTCACAACATCCCACACTTTGGAAAGTGATGGTTTTGTCCCCATTGTCTCATGCAACAGGGTGTCACTCGAGTGTTTTTCGGGTCAAATTCCCTGAACTTAGCCTGAAGAGCAGCCAAATCACAAAACTCCCTAAATTCTCGAAGGATGTCATCACACATAGCCTCATTTACATGTTTAGCTCATACAAGTATGTGCAGCATTCTTCTCATTTGACTTGCGCGCAGTTCTTTACATTCAGCCATATGTCTCGGGTCAAGGCACTGCATGCTTCTCACTAATGTGTGATGCACTAAAGCCTTTTTCAGCAACTTCTCATGGAGTGCAATCAAGAGTTTCTTGCAGTCCATCCTAATCTCTAGTCTCTGCCTTTCAGAAATGTTTTTGGAAGACTTGAGTTGGTTGAGAGTGACTTGCGCTGCAAATCCAATATCAACCTGAGAACTATAGTATCCTTGTGCAGACTGCTGTCCTGAAAAGGGACCTGGAGGAGCTTTAGTATAGATGTGGCCTTTTGCAAGTGCTTTTCTTTGAGAAAACTTTGCATTTAATTAAATTAAATTTAATTTAATTTCAAAACACAAAAACGTGCTATTCTTTTTTTACCTACTTAAATTTATGCAATATCTTGCTCTAGATAAGTTGCAAAATGAAAAAAAATTACAGAAAATATGTCATTTAATATATTTGCATGCATTTCTAATTACTGCAATGTGTACAATAAAACATTATCAAATCACACAATACATGTTTATCCCTACCTCAGTTTGTACATGTCATCAGAAAGGAAAGGCAGCATGGGCTGGTCTGACTGATACATGGTGAGGAAGGGGTCGATTTCTCTCGCAATGCTGTTAAATATCTCCACTTTCACTGGAAATAGAGGATCAGCACATCGCATCTTCACCTCATCAAACGACTTCACTTTTGGATTCAGAAGTTCACCTCTCTCTACCATGTCGATGTATTTGACATGTGGCCAGAGCAGCAATCCTCTTTCTGACACATTCACATTTTCAATCCACCGATGCTTGCAAAACTTGAGCATGGGAGTGTCACATCCGGTTGCTGTCACAAAATCTTCGTGACAAGCAGGGCAATCATTCATTCATTCATCCATTTTCTATACCGCTTAATCCTGTATTCAGGGTCGCGGGGGACCTGGAGCCTATCCCAGGAGACTTCGGGCACTAGGCGGGGTACACCCTGGACAGGGTGCCAATCCATTGCAGGGCACACACACACACACATTCACGAACGCCAATTAGCCTAACCTGCATATCTTTGGACTGTGGGAGGAAACCGGAGTACCCGGAGGAAACCCACCAAGCACGGAGAGAACATGCAAACTCCATGCACACAGAGACGGGAACCGAGCCTAGCCGGGGAATCGAACCCAGACCCTGGAGGTGCAAGGCGACAGTGCTAACCACTACACCACCGCGCCGCCGCAGGGCAATCATGAAACAGCCAATACAGGATAGAGAATCCGTGTTCGACTTCCCATCCAGCGGATTTACATCCATGTCTGAACGCATTGTGTAGTATGTGCACAAACCTATGTTGATTAGTGACTTTCCCACATCATTCTGCACTTGCTTCAGGAGAGTTTCAAATACTTTCCAATTTACGTTCGGCCCGTCCATTGAGATTTGGACAAGATTCTTGATTCCGGTCTCAGAAAGCAAGTTGCTGATTTTTTCAACGATGTCTTGAGCTGATGAATGGCCCATAAACTCTGAGCTGATGTATTTAGTCTTCACCTCGGACCCGTCTCATAGCCTGACATGCATGTCTAACTGTTTAGCCTGTAAATAGTGATTCAGGTTTTCATCAAATAACATGACATATACTCGTTGCTTTGATACACTAGCCAAAGTCAGTTTCTTTAAATAAGGAGCCAGTCCAAAATTACACATATATGAGCACTTGCGTTCACTGCATGTAAATCTTGCAGCTATCTGACTGTCGGGGAAAAAGCTGGCTTATGTCTTCGCAAGGGGCGGTGCGGTGGTGTAGTGGTTAGCACTGTCGCCTTGCACCTCCAGGGTCTGGGTTCGATTCCCCGGCCAGGCTCGATTCCCGTCTCTGTGTGCATGGAGTTTGCATGTTCTCCCCGTGCTTGGTGGGTTTAGCTGAGGTGATAAGTTTATATAGCTCTTCCTGTCCTATATCTGTAAAGCACTGAAAATCTAAATGTGAAGCTATAGGCTGAACTGGATCATGAGATGCTATTAGAGGTTGAACCTCCGTTATTTTCTTCCTGATAGTATAGTTTTTTTCATTAAAGAAGTCCATAAAGTCTTTATTCACTGTGATGGGATAATCTCGGCGGTCACCCTAGGTTTTGTTAGGCAAGCTACTGTACTAAATAAGAACCTGTGATCGTTTTGGTTTCTTGCTATTAGTTGGCTAAGATGCTCGGCCCTAGCAGTTTTTAGAGCCTGTCTATAACTGCACATACTGTCTTTATACGCAACTCGAAAAACTTCTAATTTAGTTTTCCATTTTCGCTATGACTGTTGTACCATGGTGCAAGTGTTTTATCTCTGACTTTTTTTAATCTGATGGGAGCAACAGTGTCTAATGTACTGATAAAAATAGTGCCCATGTTGCTAGTCACTTCATCTAGATCGTCTGCATTTAGGGGTCTAATAAGAAATTGGGATAGATCCGGCAAATTACTTGTGAATCGGTCTTTAGTAGTCGGATTCATTTTTCTAACAAATCGATAACATGGGGAGACACAGCTAATCTGTTCTACGGGTAGAGTATATATCAGGAAGTGATGATCTGTGATATCATCACTTTGAGGTAAAATCTCTATATTAGAGACATCTATACCATGGGATATAATTAGATCTAGTGTATGATTAAAGCGGTGAGTAGTTCCATTTATATTTTGTTTAACCCCAAAGTCCATAAATGTGAGTGCTAAATCGTCGTTAGCATCATCTACATGAATATTAAAGTCTCCTACTATCAACACTTTGTCAGAGTTAACCAATAGGCCTGATAGCAGATGTCCAAAAAGAAAATTTCAGGTTTCGGTGAGACAGAGTGCGTCAAGGCAATAATCTGAGAATTTCATTAACAATAAGTGCTTTAGGCGCAAGGGATCTAATGTTGAGAAGTCCAACTTTAGAGGTAGATTTTGATTACTTATTTGGCCTTTATTTGGTTTAATGGTTATCAGATTATTTCAGGCGAATTTAACAAATTTGTGGTTTATATTACCCATGGTTATGTTTTTACAACAACTATGGTGATGACACTTCATGCTGAAGATCCAATATGACTAAAAACATATTTTTACCAGTGTTAGCTACCTGAATATTTCTGAGGCTGAAAGGACTCTGAAAGTGACTTCTTTCAGTGACTTCTGTCTCGCTGCCGGCGGTGCTCTGTCTCAAAGATTTGCCTCCTGTCTTTCTCTTTGTAGTTCCGAGCGTTCTCTGTCATGTTTTATGTGTTTGTGTAAGTTGGTTGTGTTACCACAGCGAATGACCTTTTTACAGACATCGCTTTTTGCTGTCTTTTCATTCATTCATTCATTCATTCATTCATTCATTCATTTTCTATACCGCTTAATCCTGTGTTCAGGGTCGCGGGGGGCCTGGAGCCTATCCCAGGAGACTTCGGGCACTAGGCGGGGTACACCCTGGACAGGGTGCCAATCCATCACAGGGCACACACACATACACACACTCACACACCCAATCACACACTACGGGCAATTTAGGAACGCCAATTAGCCTAACCTGCATATCTTTGGACTGTGGGAGGAAACCGGAGTACCCGGAGGTAATCGATCATTTTCGATATAACCCCTAGTATCGATAGTATCGATATTAAGGATCGATACGCCCACCACTACACGTTGAGCGAGCAGGGAAGACACTGCACGCGCAAAATCGAGCTGTTGAGCACGCAGGGGAGACATTACACGCTTTTGCCTCTTTTCCACTGCATAGAACGGCACGACACGGTTCAGTTCAACTCACTTCGGTTCGGCGCAGTTCGGCTCGGTTTGCGCTTCCACTGCAGTGTAGTAACGCTTTAGCGTGGGCGGGATTACTCATGTGTCGTTTAGTCGCGGCGCCGCTACTGCCGTGACGTCATCGTAAATGCGCCACAAACAAACACACAACAATGGAGCATATCGACGGCATGGTGTTCTTCATTCTCGGCATGTGGATGTTTTTAACAGCGAGACGAAGGAGTTTGTTTCAAAACAGGCCGACGGTTAATACAAAAAGGTGCGTGCGATCCTTCTCTGGCTGTTCTAAATATATCGGTTCTGTTGTGTCTCGTGTCGCAAGTTCGGTGACGCAGTAATGATGATTTTCTCCGGCTAATCAGTGACCAGTCGTGTTTACACGTCATGTTTTGGTAATGGTTCGGCGCGCTTGGAACCTCGGCTGAGGTGGTACTAAAAAAAGGACCAGGTACCATGTACTGTTCCCAGTGGAAAACCCCCCAAAAGTGAGTAGAACTGAACCGTGTCGTGCCGTACTATGCAGTGGAAAAGCGCCATTTGTTGACCCTCCGACAGCAGCAGGATGCTCTCGCCGAGGAGCACGCTCCTGACATTGACATAGACAAGGACATAGAGGAGTTGCAGGGGGAGGAGCTGGAGCACCACAGGAGGGAGCAACCTCAATCTCATCACCTTAACCATGGGAAGAAGGAGCGCAGCAAAGAGAGTATGTACATGTTCAGTCATCTAAGGTCTTTGAAGGTACTTTTTTTTTTTTAGATTTCAGGCAGTTTATAGTGAGCGTGAAAGCTGTTTTTCTAACCAGGTGCAGTGCAGGAAGCCAATCTCTGGTTCAACTGTGACCTCACCATGTGAACTGATAGTGGGGCCCGGTGTCGAATGACCTGATTGGTTGAACTTGTCACATTGCTTCCTGTTTCACATTTTGTACTTGAAAAGTGATGCATTACAAAGAACAAGAATATCTGTTTAATATACAGAGTGAAAAAAAAAGTGACCAGAATTTCTTTTTTTTTTTTTAGTATGTGTTGAGAAATTTTATGTAACAGCAGCTCTGACAGTGTGTTGGCTGAAAGGCAAATCGCCAGGTTATATATTATTGCGCACACCAATAGATGTGAAAGATCCCAGGTTCAAACCCCACAACCACCAAGTTGCCGCTGTTGGGCCCTTGAGCCAGGCCCTTAACTGCTCAGATATGTAATGAGATAAAAAAGAAAAAATGCCCCCAAATCAGCTTTAGATAAAATAATATGTAAATAGGACCTGATTATTAAAAAAATATTAAATCCAAGTCAACTGTAAGAATATCAGTTTACACCTGGCACCACTGAGTCAGTGTCACGGATCCCTGATGTTACCTCAGTCCGCATTTAGAGAACCATGAGTCTAGAATAGTAGAATAATGTAGATCTGGAGGTACTGTAGAGGCAGAATCCAAGTACTGGAGAAACAGATGCTTCTTGAGTCATCGTTTAAAGATAGTCAAAGTCTCTGCTGTACGGACATCTAGAGGAAGTTCGTTCCACCACCTAGGTGCCAGAACAGAAAAGAGATCCAGTTGGAAACCTGAGTGTCAGAGGGAGGAAAGGAGAGAGTAAGTTGGGTGTCATCTGCATAACAATGGTATGAAAATCCATGCGATGATATGACCTTCCCAAGAGACTGAGTAGAGAGGGAGAACAGAAGAGGACCAAGTACTGAGCCCTGTGGGACACCAGTAGAGAGTCTACATGGGGCAGATGTAGATCCCCTCCATGTTACCTCATATTACCTATCTTCTAGGTAAGAAGCAAACCATTGTCACGCTGTTCCACAAATTCCAAGGCTTGTAAGAATAGATAATAGAATCTTGTAGTTCACCGTGTCAAATGCAGCTGACAGGTCCAGGAGGATGAAGACAGATGACAGTTTAGCAGATCTAGCAGCATGGAGTTTCTCAGTGACTGACAGAAGGGCAGTCTCTGTGGAATGTGCTACTTTGAATCCAGATTGGTTAGGATCATTAAGGTTGTTCTGTGAGAAATAAAGAGACATTTGGTTATAAACAGTTCTTTCAAGAATTTTGGAAATAAAACCGAGAAGTGATACCGGGTGATAGTTGTTAACTTCTGATGGGTCCAGGCAGGGTTTCTTGAGGATGGGAATAACCCTTGCCTTCTTAAAAGCAGCAGGAACATGACCAGATGATATGGAATGGTTGATGATGGTTGTGGTGAAGGGAAGGAGGTCTCGTGAGATGGCCTGGATCATTGTGAAAGGGATTGGGTCTAATGAACAGGGGGTGGGGTTAGATGACGAGATGATCTGCTGAATCTCATCAGATGACGGGTTGGAGAATTCTGCTAAGGGAGGGAAGGGAAGGTCCTGAGGTTCTGCTGTAGGAGTTTGGTTGGGAGCGAAGGACTGGCAGATTGCTGCAATTTTCCCATCATAGAATGTGGCAAAATCGTCAGCAGTCAGAGAGGAAGGGGCAGGAGGAGTCGGTGGGTTGAGTAGTGAGGAGAAGATGTTGTGGAGTTTGCCAGGATCATGTGCAGAGGCTTCCAGCTTTTCTCTAAAGAAGGTAGTTTTGGCAGAAGTCACGTCATCTGAGAATTTGGAGAGAAGAGTCTGGTAAGAGATGAGATCTGCATCAAGTTGCGATTTCTTCCATCTTCTCTATGCAGTTCTTAATTCTCTCCTGTTTTTGTGTAGTACATCAGATAGCCAAGGAGCAGGACAAGACGTCTTCCTGACAGCGGACAAAAGAGATTTATGGATGAGGAGAGAGAGAAGAGGAAAGTTTCAGTCGCAGTCTCTAGTGGTAGGGAGGAGGATTCTGGGTCTGGGAGGGATGATATGATGCATGAACACATTTACATTTATATTTAGGCATTTGGCAGACGCTCTTATCCAGAGCGACTTACATTTTTTCTTTTTTATCTCATTACACATCTGAGCAGTTAAGGGCCTGGCTCAAGGGCCCAACAGCGGCAACTTGGTGGTTGTGGGGTTTGAACCTGGGATCTTTCGAACCGTAGTCCAACGCCTTAACCACTGAGCTACAGTACCCCTGGCCCAGACACAGAGGAAGGGCCCCCCCCTTCCTCTGTGTCTGGGCCAGGGGTACTGTAGGTACAGGGGTACCGACAGAGGAAGGGGATACAGAGTAAAGGTTTCTGTGGGGAAAAAGAGAAATTTTGGTGGTTAGGTTTACATAGAATAGGAAGGGTTATTGTGAAGGATACCAGGTAATGATCAGATTCATGAAGAAGAATAGTGGAGAAGAATCCAATATAGAAAACTAAAGCCCACAATTTGTTTGTAATACCGCTGGATGCCGAAAAGGCTGTTCGACCGAGTGGAGTGGTGTTATGTGTTTGCGGTCCTTGAGAAATGTAATATGGGAGATGAGTTTATAACCTGGATTAAAATTTTATACACTAGTCCATCAGCACAGGTTCTAACAAATAAAACAATTTCAGACTCTTTCTATCTTAAAAGATGAACCAGACAGGGCTGTCTCCTCTTACCCCTTTTATTTGCATTAACTGTAGAACCTCTTGCAGAAACCATTCGATCTAACTCTTGCATACATTACTTCAATACTTCAAATAACATTAATAAAATATCACTATATATGGATGATATTCTGCTCTATATAACTCAACTGCAGGTGAGCCTTTTTGTTGTACTTATAAGATTATTACTACCTTTGGGAAATTTTCTGGCATTAAAATTAATTTTGAAAAAAGTGAACTTATGCCCATTGGCTTAAATGATTTGTCTGTAATACATTCTTCCCCATTTAAGGTTTCCAAAGAAAAAAAAATATATTTGGGAATTGTGGTTACTTACAAATAACCTCTGAGGTAATTTAAAAGCTAATTTCAACCCCTTAAGTGTCTAAGTTACAGAATTGCATACACTATTGGAGGACTCTCCCTATTTCTCTAATTGGAAGAATAAATGCGATAAAAATTATATTTCTTCCACAAATATTAAACCTATTTCAGAATATTCCAATACTATTGCCTAAGTCTTTCTTTAAACACTTAGACTCGATTATTCTTCCATTTCTATGGAAGAGTCACAGAATCAAAAAAGTTCATCTTTGTAAACCCATACATGACGGGGGTTTGGCCTTACCGGATTTTCATCTTTATTACTGGGCTACTCATCTACAAGTTTTTGCACTATGGTTGGAACAATCGGGTACTGCCCCAGATTGGCTGCAGATAGAGCGGGATTACTGTCCTCCTTATGATCTTGAAGCAATATTACTCCTTCCAGTGATACTAGACCAAACAGCAGTTAATAGTATCATCACTAAGAATCAGACAATTGTTTGGAGACAGATAAGAGAATACCATAAGATTAATTCACTATCTCTCTTAATTCCAACTGCAAATAACCCAATGTCACCCCCCCCCCCCCCAAGGTTAGATACAACCTTTATTCATTGGAAGGAACTGGGTATAAGCACAGTCAAGGACCTTTACCTGGATGGGGCTTTAGCTTCCTTTATACAATTACAACAGAAATATAACTTCCCCCCAATTTTTATTTAAAGGAATTATTTGCATACACATAATGTTTCTTTAGACGTGATCCCATCCTCAATCCTTGATAACTGTCTCACACAGTTCAGAGGAAACAAACGTCGACTATCTTTAATTTATGAAAGGTTACTGGCAGCTAGTTCTCCCTCCACAAAGTTGATCAGAGAGAATGAGATTTGGTAGAGGTGCTTGGAGGAGATTGATAAACAAACAAATTACATAGGATTTCCCCCAATTACTCTCCTATTTATGATAAGTGCAAAATAGAGGACGCTGATTTATCTCATAGCTTTATTTTCTGTCATAAAATACAAAGATTCTGGTGTGAGATTTTTAAAATGCTTTCAGATATCCTTGATGTAAACTTGGAACTGGACCCAATACTTACTATATTAGGACACTCTGATAAATATTCATTTAAAAGTGCTCAACAGAAATTCCTTACATATTGTTTGATAACAGCCAAGAAGCGATTATTTTTGTACTGGAAAAAGACTAACCCTCCTTAGCCTTTCCAGTAAACTAAACAATGGCTCGAGGAACTGACATCTACTCTGCACGTGGGACGAATCAGATATCTTTTAAAAGGCAACATTGGACAGAAAATTAATCCTGGAAATTGTGATTAATGCAAGGTTAATATATGACTGAATAAAAACTTATTTGACAAAATTTTTTTGTAGGTCTTCCTGAGTCTTCTATTACCTTTGTTGTTCAGCCAAAGTCTTTTTAATGTTATGAGGGTGCATTCAATAGTCGCGCTGCGAGATGTAATTTTATGCAAGAGCCTTTCTGCAGGGACTGAGAAGGGGAGTTGTGTGAGTCTGGGCTGCAGGAATTATTGTGCACAGGGATAGATTCCCCGGTTCAAAATTTGATTTAAAAGAGGGGGGTTCCTTTGTGAACAGTCAGTCCCATTGCCCCAGATGAAAGGTAGGCTCTAATCGTCATCCCTGATTGGCCATGGTGGTTGCCGTTTGCACTGCAGCCTGTAAGGCAGCGTTGGTTCTCCTCCAGGTTGAGCGACAGTGCTGTTCCAGGTGTTGTGCCACAGGGACCCCAAACTGGCGCTCGAAGGGCGACACACAAGGAGGAGTGCCACAGGGCTTTATGTGCATATTTATTCTACCCACATCAGCTGGTCTGCCTAGAATGAGGAGTTGGAGGAAGACAGGGACCTGAGGGTGTGTTCCAGATCCTGGTTTACTCTGTCCATTTGCCAGTTGAACTGCAGTTGAATGCCAGAGGACAGGCTAGCTTTGGCCCGAATAGTTTGCTGATGGTTTCCCAGAATCAACTTACAAACTGTGGACTGCCGTTGGAGACCAGGTCAGTGGGGAGGCTGTGGACGCGGACCATATGTTGCAGGATTAGCTGCGTTGTCTCCTTTGCAGACAAGAGCTTTAGCAAGGTCATGCACTTGCGCGCCTTTGAGAAATAATCCACCACCAGGATCACAGCGTTTTCTTTGGAAATCAGCAAGCCAAGCAGTCATGAGGTCCAGGGAGAGGTGGGACCATAGGCGTGATGGTATGGCAGCAGGTGCAGTAACCCGGAGGGACAGGTGTGTGGTTCTTTATTTTGCCCTCCCTCTGAGGGAGGGTCCCACTGTTGGGACAAGGTGGCTGGCTTCAAGATTTTGCCTGGCCAGAACGACAGCACATAGTCAAAATGTCTGAAGAAGAAGAATCATCTGGCTTGTTGTGGGTTTAAACAGATGTCGGATGCGCTCTAAGTTCTTGTGATCTGCCCCCTTCACCATTTGATGCTATCTTGAACCAGTGTCTCTATTCCTGCAAGGCTAGTCCTAGAGTCAAGAACTCGGGGTCCCCAATGCCATAATTTATTTCCTGCAGAGTCAGGCGACAGTAAGCACAGGGGTGTAGCTTCTGGTTGTCCCCTCAGTGCTTGGAAAGGACCGCCCCAACCCCCACATCTGATGTGTCCACCTCCACTGTGAATTGTGCTTCTGGGTCTGGCATCCATAAGACCGGCGCAGTGGTCAATTTGGACACCGAGCAGGGCTGACATAGCTATTAGAGCTTTCAATAAACAATTGACTTCTGGAAACATTTGCTAGATTTTCCAGATTAGTACAATAACAGAAATAACTTTAAACTCTGGATGAGATTTTCTGATAAATTTCTCTTGTGTGAAAACTTTAATATTAAAAAACATAAAGTAAAACAGTAAACAGAACAGAATTCACTGAGCTTCTCACAAATTAGACAAATGTAGATGAAGACAGACAAACAATGCAAGAGACTGTACAGAATCATGAGCTTAAATATAGACACTAATCATGTACTAAGATTGCTTAATATAAAGTCCATGAAAGTGGAGCTTTTAGACACTGTCCAGGGGCACTTTGGATATTTAGTTAAATACAGTAAAAAAAAAAAAATCAGTTTCAAATGTGAAATCAAAATTCAAATCAGAATATTATTTGAATTATTATTATTTTATTTGATTATTATATCAAATATTATATTACTTTAATGTGTGTGATTTATGTAAAACACATGAAAGAAATTGTTGGCTTGACCAGTTTTATTATTTTTAACTGGAACATCAGCTGCCACAACACGGTTTCAGTGCACCGGTAAGAAAGTAGCATTGTGTCTTTAATTACACATTCATTTTCAAATCTTTTCATGGTTTTGTTAAAGGTTATGTAGTTTCAGTGGTATTTATAAAATTTTTCTCACTAAAATAGACCTCTTATAAATCCAAATCTATATCAAAAATGTAATTAGGTGGAAAAGTCTGAAATAGAAATACTTTGATACACTACCATTCAAAAGTTTGGGGTCACTTGCAAATTTCTTTGTTTTTGTTTTGTGATTTATTTTCTACATTCTACAACAATACTGGGGATTTCAAAACTATAAACTAACACATATGGAATTAGGTAATTACGTAACAACAAGAAAAACAACAGTTAGTTGTTATTTTAAGACACAGAGGTCAGCCTTTCTGTAATAGTTCTTGCAAGAACAGTATTGTCAAGTGCATTTGCAAAATCCCTCAAGCACCATAATGAAACTGGCTCTCATGAAGGCCGTCCCAGGAGGACGAGACCAAAACCTACCTCTGCCGCAGACGAGAAGTTCATTGAGAGTTATCAGCCTGAAAAATGACCAATTAACAGCACCTCAGATTAGAGGTGTTATGAAGTCTTTACAGAGCAGAAGTAGCAGAAACATCTCAATATCAACTGTTCAAAGGAAATTAATGCATTTTTGGACACCCTCAGCATTCCTTTACAATGTAGAAAGAAATAAAAATCGGGAACCATCATGGAGTTAGAAAGTGACCCCAAACTTTTGAACGGTAGTGTACATATAATGTTTCAGCTTTTTAAATTAATTTACAAGTAATTCATGTAATTGACATTTTCACATATGAAGGATCTGAAGGTACATGAATACTGATCCAATTTCTTGAAGGTACACCAGAAAGCAAATTGCATGTGAATTGAAACTAAAAATGTATATAACACTAACAAATTAATCGGCTGAATGCTGTTTGTAAAAAGAAACAATTTTTACATACAATTTTTTAAATTCAACACATTCATAAAAATTATAATCTATTAATTAACATATGATTTGCTAAATAATAACTGATAAAGAAATTTAGCAGAGGTTTAGGAACCACATGCATTACTGACAAAGTGAAAAAACCTAAATGGCTTTACTATATAAAGGATAATAAAACATAAGCTGAATTAAACACAGTTACAAAGTGCAAAATAATGTTTATATAACGTTCTTAAAACATAATTAAAAAGAAAGATTGTAAGCTTCCCTGTCATAATCAGGGTGTGTGAGCTTCATTGCAACTTTATGCTGATGCTTTCCTTCTCCTTCTCTCTTGTTCCCTCTTTTTGTTTGGTTAATTAATTCCTGCTTTCTTTCTTTCTTTCTTTCTTTCTTTCTTTCTTTCTTTCTTTCTTTCTTTCTCAACCTTTATCTTTGTCTGTCTGCTCATCTGTCTATATCCTTGTCTCTCCATGCTAATAAAGTGCATTAGCAGAGGATTTGCCTGTTCATGGTAATGGCTATTCTTACTCGTATCCTTAACGATCTTGCATTTAAAAACAGCCTTGATTTTATTATTATTATTATTCAGCATATTGATTATTGCGGTGAAGCCCCACCCTCTGTTGCACTTCCATAATGAAGTACGTAGTAATCATGGACATACATGAGCACAGCAATGGGCTGACCGATGATCAGAGAGATCCACACTGCAGCGTTGCCGTAGTTACCTCTAAGGAAGCGGCCCACAAACAATGCAAGTGGAATCTAAAAAGCAACAAATGAATAAAAACTCTAAAATCGCTCATGGTTTGAATATACTCACACAATCAGATTTCACACTAACCTGAGCCATCATTCCCATGAATGCCCAGAGGCGGAACATCTTCAGTGGTACACTCACCAGGTACTGAGAGAGAACAAACATAACTGATTACTGAAAATCACCTGAACGTACAAGTACTCCACTGTTTAATTTTTAGTAAATTCAATTAAAATGGCTTACTGTTAGATAATATTGTTAACTATTGTTACACTATTGAAAATATCAACAAAAAGTATGTTCTTAACTTTTTCGTTATTTATGTCTTTGCAATACTCAGCATGAACTGAAAGATCTTTAATGTGATCAGATATTATAAGATTTATGCATGAAATTATTTGAAAGTGTTAAAACCTCGTGAAAGAAAGCAGAGAGAAAAAACACGGCGATCTGGGCTGTCAACTTGTTCAGACCTCTTCTCAACATGGGCTTATAAAAATGCCTGAGAGCAGAGAAGAAAACGTAACACAGCAATTTAGTTACAGTAATAACAGTGTGTGACTGAGATTTATGAGGCTGTTGAATTCCAAATTTGATGCAGTCTGTAAAATCCTAATATCTTCATGTAGCCATGTAATAAATAAATAAATAAATAAATAAATAAACAATATAGGTATATATATATATATATATATATATATATATATATAGGCAGGCTTAGACTGACCGCAAGCACCATTTATGGACCGGGATGTTCCAGTTGGACCAGAAATATGGCACTGTTTCTGAATTCCTACAAAAACAAGGGAAAAAAAATTAGAGAATACATGCCACCTGCCCACTGAACGTGCTACTTATAAAAATGAAATAGATAGTGCAGACCTTCCAAATAATGGTTCAAATAAAGGTTTGGTCAAATTCCCATGAATGGTTTAGGGGGAGTTGCAGATAGCAGAAACTATGTATTGCACTTCTACTGTAGACATTTTTTTGGTTTATTTGGTATTAAGGTGCAATTTTTAAAGTGTGTTCATAAGCATCTAGCTTTAAAGCTATATTAGATAAACTGTGATTCCAATACTGTTATACATCAAATCTGGCTGGTGCTTTTATTTCTAACTTTTTATAGTTTCTAACCCACAAATGAGCTCCAACCCAGACCAGGGCACTTTCCATTTAGCTTAAAATGCACAAATCATGCATAGTTTACACAGAGGTTAAATGGCTTCTTAAAATACATTTATTATTTCTTACTAACCATGTTTGTGTAGAACTGACACAAATAACAGCATTTAATATCATCACTGTAGGGATGAACAGTCCCCAAAGTGAGCTATCAATCGATCACATTCCAGAACGCCTCTCCCAGCCGAATGGTGCCATCCCCTTAACACCCCCATAACTTTTACTATTTTTCCTAGACCTAGACAGTGTAATCCACGTTTACAACCTCTCACTGCAGATACAGTATACATATGAATGAGTATACTAGGTATGGCATGTTTGGTATCAACCGACAGCTTGTTTTATTCAAAGAACATTGGTGTACACGAAATTGGTAGCATGAACAGAGCTCATGCAAATTTACTTTATAACGGTATTAAAAAACTCCATCTGGATGGGCCCCACGTGACAGCCGAAACATCGGGCTAATGTATGCACAAAATGGGAAACCATGTGAGACGTGGCTAAGCCCTGCAACCACATCGAATTGGACCAATCACCCATGGAGCAGATCGACTCTGCAAGGTGTAATGGAAAAATCATATTTTAATTATGTATTAATTCTGATCCTTGTAGTAAGTGTGTAACGTAGACGTTAGAAGTTTGAACTTGTTTGTCGAAGCTTAGAGACACAAGGCCGAGAACAGAATAGAAACAACCTGATTGTAGTTGTCCCTGAATAAATGATAAGGTATGGACATCTAGTCTGGGGCAGATAAAGAGTCATGAGTTTGAATGTAGGAACTTCACGTACGGGGCGTTGATTATGTTAACAGAGATGTTTGTGTATAAAATAGGTCAGCTAGAGAAAGAGATCACCTTTCTCTATGCTGCAACTGTTTGCTGTATGAGACTGGTCCTTCTGCAGAAGTTTAAAATAAAACCTTTGTTACTTTGCTCTTACCCAGTGTATGGATTACTTGTCTTTATATTGGTTTCAGAATTTCCACCACAAAGGTCAAAAACCCAAGGTCCGAACAGCCTCTTCACGTCTCTGTCGTTGCAAACTCGCGTTTTCACTACTCTCACGCCCTTGCGGGCATCCTTCCGCCCTTGCAGGCGCTCTTCGCCTTTGTCTTTTCGCCGCTGCATCACCAAACGACCGGGTCATCTGCTCTTCAAGAACTCTCAATAAGACTTGGTGCCAGAAGTCCTGCATCAAAGAAACCCTGAGAAGAAGTTCCAGAGCGCCGCCATCAGTAACCAGGCAACCAACCCATCATCGAAGGGCTTCCCAGAAAGACGTCATCTCAACAACAGCGCACCAACCAATCAGCAATGCTGTGATTTCCCTCACTTGAGGTGAACCACTGGATGAGAACGACATGCATTGCAAGTAAACAAACAAAGCTTCATACCTTGCTGAGAATTGGTGCTCGATTCACAACTAAACAGTACAATTAAACCCAAGGTCTGCTCTTGTGACTTTCTCAGGTCTAGTAACCAGTACTAGAAGAACTCTATTAACTTTCAACCTCAGAACTGTTTGTGTATGTGTGTGTGTGTGTGCTTAAGTAGCATAGTGTCATGCATCGTAGATTAGTTCAATAAATTCTTTTTTTTTTTATAAAGAACTGTTGTTTTGGTCATGTATTTGTATATGTATATGTATTGATCAAGTCTAAACATTTTCCCAGATCTTACATTATCTTGCTCATAATTGATAAATACTAGATTTTGTTATCATCGGTGGCCACGGGATAAACAGAATTGAGAGATGTAAGATACACTAAATGGTGATAAAGTGTATGTTATAAATTTTAATCAGTTTAATAAAATCAACCCAGATCCTTCAAGATTCGATTCACCTCTTACAAAGTGCTGAAACCCTTCATCACCCATTACCAATTAATATGCTATGAAAAAGCTTATATCACTTAAATCACTTATATAGCTGTATATTCATATCACCATGCCCAATGGGACAAAAACATATACTCACCACCAATCTCTATAAAATTCTCGGTCTCCAAACTGCATCAGTTCAGCAACAAAGTTCATGGAGGAATGAAAGAGCCAGTAAAAAAAGATGAGCCATATTAAATGATTTGGTACCTGCAAGGGAATAAGGATGAATCATTAGTAAAAATAGCATAATATATAATTTGCAAGTTAAAAACTACAAGATTTCTGTACTCACAGCAAGCTTTAGGAGACGCTCCACCATCCTGGACAAGTCCATGTCCTGTCACAAAAAAAGAGATGGTTAAAATCCTTTGGAATATCACTTTAGTACCCACAGGGCTATTGAACAACTATAACAGCATTGCTTAGGGGCATGATTACCAAAAGATATATAGCTGATTGTGCATCACAAGCTCTCCTATTTTTCACCTTCCATACGCTGCTGGAATGGTACTGTATAAAATGAAAAGCGAGGTGCAGTAGCCCTGTGACCTCTGGTCACAGCAACTCATGCCAAAACTTAATGCTAAGGACCATGTGGAGGTTTTTCTGCAGGCATTCAAAAACATGTGTGTATTGTAAAAAGTGCAAAAAATTGGGAGAATATGAATAGGCTCCACTCCTCATTCTGGTACTCACAGATGATTCCCAAGTTGCCTATTGTAAAGACTAGTGACACCTTCAATTCACATTCACATCTGTCTACGATCTTTGCTGTCATCCAATTCCATGAAAGGTCATGCCATCCCTCAGAGAGCCCCAGATAACAACTGGATCAATTGCTAGGCATCACTTGATGCTGGCTACAGAAAAAATCCAACCGGTCACTGTAAACCCGGGCTCTCCCAGCAGCCAAACATAAAACAGTGGGAATGAGGGCACCATGGTAACAAGTATGGAGTTTCAGTTGCAAAAGAGGCCGAGAGGTCTAGCCTCAGAGTTCTGAGGTTCTGCCTCAGAGAGAATTCTTCTTGAATGAAGACTTAATACTTACCATATCATGTAAGACTGTGAATGGTCTCCCATCAACAGTGATCAGGGAGCTTGGAAGGGAACGGTGAGTAGTGACTGTTGACAACGAGGCAGGCCTTTTTTGTCTCTTTTTTTTGTAATTTCTGTCTACAAGCTCTTGCTGTGGGACCTTGGTTCAATCCTCATTGCCTTCTGGGACTATATCTGAGAGGTTCCTTATGCTAAGGTCTTAAAAAAATCTAACCCATTTACAACAGCAAGAACTGGGAGAGCTTGTGGACAAAACAGAGGTCATGCTATTTTTTTTAATATGGCCTTAAGCACCTACTGCAGCACAGCATCAAAATGGCACCAGGTATGATACTGTGTCCTTAAAGAAAGTCAGCAAACTTTAGAGGAAATGGCCAAAATGTTGCAAGCCAGGAGAATATACTAACCCCTGATCTTACTCCACTGTTACAGTCTCAAAACCTAATGGGAGTGTAATGGGCTCTCAACCACACCTCAAATTTTGACTTACTCATTGATGATTTGACTGACCTTCTGGATCATTTCTAGCTTGACAGGATGAAAGGTTATTGGCCTACGGTCATAAGGCAAAGCCAAAGGCAGTGCACTACCAGCACTACCACCATACACTAGCAATACTAGAAGATTCTCCGTTCTGGCTACCACAGAGACTAGCAATGGTCCACAGATTGATGAATATTGTTCTGCAGCTATATTAAAAATCAGCAGTATACCCAAAATGGACCCCGGCTGCAGATGAGGTGTTCCAAGTCCTGAAGCTGGCCCGCATCAGTTCTCGAGTTCTGTGCAACACAGATGTCAGTAGGTCCCTTCTAGTGTATCCATGTCAGTTTGGCCACTGCCTCTTCCCAAGAATTTGAAGGACAAGAATATAAATTCTTTATGTACGTTGGAAATATTCACCATCAGAAAAAGCAGCCATGGAACAAGAAGCCCAATCTATAAAATTTGCAGAGGATGAACTTCACAATTACCTATAAGGATGCTGATTTACATTCATAATTGACCATGCACCCTTGCAGTTATCAGCAAGAGCAAATTACTCTCTTCAAGACTTTATAGGGCAAGATTAATAAATAAGACATGGTTGCAACCCTAAGTAAGTATCAGCATGAAGCCATTGTAACTTTCTAAGAAGACTAACTCTACTCTGCAGATTTTGCAGACGAAGCTAAACATCCGCCTTACCTAATCCCATATTTATGAGATACAGATTGATACAGCGTGACTTACAAAACCTGACCTACAAAAACTTATCCAGACGCTCACAAACATCGCTCTGCTGCCGTCACTCACCAAGAACCTCAAACACACCATGCTGAAAACTTCAGTACATCCACAATCAAAATTAAATATGTCTGTCCATCATGTGTTCTCTTTGCCTGTGTAGCCCACATTCACTGCAATTTGGGTTTTAACCTTCCTCTTGCGTTAGGGTCAGCACCGACCCGTTTTACTTTTTAAATGCATAAAACTACTACCTAATTTTGTTTATTGCATCAAGGCTTTTGGACTTTGTCAGAAATCTGTATTTAATAATTAAAAAAAAAAAGTACTAAATTATAAAATGCTCTGGTGAAAATTATTACCTTTGTGTTGGTAGGTTCAGTTTTGACCCAGTTATAATTTAAGGTTATAAAACAATAGTTAGGGTCAAACAAAAATATAAACACACTTTGAGGGGCTTCTCTCTTTGCCTGTGTGTCTCCTTACCTGAACAAACAAAAACAAACAAACAAAGACAGACATGTTCAGACATGTAAGGCTTGCATAAGACAAAATTAGTTTAACGTTGGTGGCTTGCAGAGTACACATCTCCTGTTTGCAGCATTCCAAAATGAGAAGAAGATTTACAGTAAGCCAAGCTCTGGATAATTTTTTTCCTTAAAATGAGGCAGAGGACACAGAACAGCATAGTGATGCAGATGAGCAGGTTTCCGAGGAGGAAGACATTGTAGAGTATTGTAGACGACCAGAAGGCACAGACTCATCTGATAAGTCTGATGAGGAGGTCACCGTTGCTGGAGCTGCACTCACTCCTGCTGAAACTTTCAAGTCCAAAAGTGGTAACATCTGTTGAAGCTCAGTACCTCCTGACTTACATGGCATGGCAGCTGCTGCAAATGTCATCAAAATGACCCCTGGAATCATAAGGTTTGCTGTGACTAGAGTAAGTGAAATCAAGACATGCTTTGATCTGTTCATGCCATTGTCACTAAAGAAAGTCATGATTGCTATGACAAACCTTGAAGGAAAAAAGGTTCATGGCGACATGTTGAATGACATTGATGAGGAATACCTGGATGCTTATATTGGTGTTCTTCTTCTTGCTGGTGTTTACAAATCCAGTGATATCCATATCCACTGATAGTCTCTGGGATACGCCGACAGGCAGAAATATTTTCCAGGCAGCAATGTCACTTCAGTCATTTCGAATGATATCAACAGTCCTTAGATTTGACAACAGAGAAACTAGAGAAAGGGAAAGGTGTGTCAGCTCTCACTGATGTTCAACCCAGGGCCAGAGGCAACAGTAGATGAACGTTTTGTCCATTTCCGTGGAAAAATGCCCTTTCCGGCAGGACATGCCTAGTAAGCCAGGGAAATACGGCATGTAACCAGGTATGCATGGAATCTGCAGATTTACACAGCCAAACATGCAAGTGGGGTTCCTGAGAAAAATCCAGGAAAACGTGTAGTCCTCGATATGACTACTGGACTGCGGGGTCACAATATCACATGTGACAATTTCTTTACCAGCTATTACCTTGGGCAAGAACTTCTCAGGTGGAAACTTACCATGGTGGGCACAGTAAAAAAAAAACCTGAGCTGCCTGCTGTAATTTTGCAGGTCAAGGACAGGGCTCCACTTTCTTCAAAATTTGCTTTTACAGAAACCACCATGGTTGTTTCATATTGAAAAGAAAGAGGTGTCAGGCCTGCCCTAGCAATAACGACAGAAAGACAAACATACTCTGCTTCTACTGCAAAAAATACATTTGCAAAGAACACACTAAAAGTCTCACTTTTTGCCACACATGCATCTAAAAGCACATGCATGTTCTTGCACACAAAGACGTTTTTTGGAACTAGTGCCTCATTTCTATTGGTTTGATTTGCTTGATTGTTCGTTGTTTGTTTGACCTTGCAAATCCACATTTTGCGATTTACTTGTTTAGCTTTCAATTTATATTAAAGTTATTTAAAAAAAAAATACTTTTTAGCCTTTTTCTTTGAAATAAATATATATACTATAGAAGTTACTATAGTAATTAATATTATAATAAAAAATATACATAACAAATTTATTTAAGAAATGTGTTCTAATACCTCTCAGTAATAGTCAGGTAACATAACCTTTTATTTATTTAAATAATTATCTTGAGGTTCATTTAATAATTTTTTAAAAAGTGAAAACGAGAGGTATGCTGTTAAAGTAAAAGCTCATGAGGTCACAGCAAAAATATTAAAAACATTATTTTAATGGACAAGGAAGCGTAACAAAGTAACCAAGTGGGAAGGAAAAAAATTGGATGACAAATAATTGTTTTGAGTGTAATATGGCTGATTAAAGACACAGGTTAAAACCGACACGTTAACATAAGAGATAGTAACAGAAAGCTAACATAAGAGGAAGGTTAAAAATAAAACTAAATATGTAGTCTAAATGAATACATCTAAATGTAAAAGCTTTACCTGAAAAGGTTTCATGGAGTTCTGGATAGTTGGCACCATCCACTAGAAAACAGACGGTTTATATATTACAGTAAACACAGAAATGACAGAAATGGGGTAAAGCTCTAGATTGTCCACACATACTGTACCTGCTGTATCAAGCCAACTTGTAACTGCATCAAAAAGAGCTGTAATTAAAACAGATATGGTGTTAAGGACCTACTGTATATGTGTCATATAAGCCAAAGTAATATGGTGATAAATTATTTATTAGCAAGAAATATGTTCTGGATGAATAGTGCTTCTAAATTTGAGTAAAAACATTAGTAAAATGAGGAGGAATCTTGGAAGAAGAGAGAACTGCAGGGAGATGGTAGGATGACTTCTGCAGCTCTATGGCAGCATTTAGTCATTAGTGCAAGAGATATAAAAATAGATAATCATCAGTTAGAAGATGATGGGATTTTGATTAATCCTCTATATACAAATCAGGCAATGCTGGCTGATATGTTTCCATTAGTATGCTTGTTATTATATATACTGTATGCTAACAGCTAATTTACAAGGAAATTATCTAAAAGGTGCTTTAGAATAAACACTTCAGGACATACTGTTATTGGCAAATATATAAATAATAGCATGACAGTTTTTCCCATAACAATATACGATGATTTGCACCATAAATTACATAATACTTTTATTTCTTATTTTATTAGTCACTAATGATGAATAATCTTTCAAATACAGTTAAACCTTGGATAGTGAGCATAATTCATTCCGGAAGTGTGTGTATATCAAAACACTCGTAAATCAAAAGCGAATTTCCCTCATAAGAAATAATGATAACTCTGATGATTTGTTCCACAGCCCAAAAATATTCATATAAAAATTATTAATGCAAAATATGAAGTAAAAATAAAACTAATTAACCTGCACTTTACCTTTAAAAAGAACCGTAGCTGTTGGGATTGAGAGGAGAGGAAGAGGGCACGTCCACACACAAACACACACACACAGCAGTTTACAGACAGACTCTTACTCACACAAGCGCACACACACACACACACACACACACACACACACACACACACACACACACACACACACACACACACAACAATTTACCGACAGAGACTCTCACTCACACAAGTCCTTGCGCACACACACACACACACACACACACACACACACACACACACACACACACACACACACACATCAGTTTACCGACAGAGACTCTCACTCACACATACACGCACATACAAAATAAAAAATGCTATATGCACACACATAGTAAAAATACATGTGCGCACAGGTTCTGACTATAGGAGTGACGCACGTCTACTGAGACGAAACATGGAAGACGATTACCCACAATACTGCTCGTATTTCAAGACCTCGCTCGTTTACCGAGTTAAATTTTATGTAAAATTTATGAAAAATCTTGCAAAACACTTGCAGACCAAGGTACTTGCAATCCAAGGTTTCACTGTATTTGCCTATAACATTTTATTAACACACATTTTTATAAACGTTGCCAATACACATACACATAAAACTCTATGAATGCAAATATGTTGCATTCAGTTGCATTCACAATTCAAACTCACCATTTCAAAAAGTCTCCTGAGCAGGAAACGCTTCCGTATTCTTGGGGACCGGGGGAAGTTTAGCTCGTAGCACAATGTTGGGGCATACATGAAATAATACATATCTATTGAAAAGATAGAATGGGACAGAAAATGAATAGAGGAGAGGGAGAGAGAGTAAGAGAGAGATGACCCATGCAGGTCTCAGGTGAGTACTAGGTTTAAGTGGAATGCCTTTATCTTCCTTAATTGTTGCACAGTAAAATATAGAAACACCTGATTTTCAGTGTTATAAAAGAACAGGGGCACATACAGTACCATGGGAAAAAGCACCTAATACCCATAGTTAGCCCAGTAACTGTGATAAGTGGTTTATTTTTTCCTCAGCAAAGTACACTCTATGGTCATGCATCTGTATGATGATTGACCATAAACACATGTTGGTACAGTATATACAATATAACACATTTAAAAGTAAAGAAGTGCTCATGTGTTTACTATTAATGCTGGAATTTGTCTGCATGGAAAGTTAAAGGGACATTTTCTTTAACTTAATGCAGCACAAGTTTTGCGCTTAAATGTGGTTCTGATGCTTTGCTGTGCTGTGTTTGCTTATTTTCTGATTTTTACATTTTTAATTTTGTACTAACATGTCTTGCTTCATGGATTCAACGCTCTCTCATAATCTTATATCTTATCATAATTTTCCATATCACGCATCCTTAACTGAAACCTTCCAGAAGTAGTACCTCTGTGAGTGAGATTGCCCGGGTAGGTTACATGACTCTGAGTGGAATTCCCATTGGCTCTCTGCACAGATGGACCTGCAACCAGGGACAGCAGAGTAGAGTAGCAAAGGGTCATGAAGTATATAAATTTTTCCTACATCTAGAAATCAGAAACTTATTATGTATAAAAAAATATATATTTTGTTTCTACAGAAAACTCCAGAACAACATCTGTCCAGCAGATGGCAACATCATAAAAGATGAAAGCTTACATCCACGTATAGGAGTCAAGAAAGAACAGATACGCAGGGCCGGAGTAAACTGAACATTATGAACACGCATTATGAATAAAGATAAAATCCTTGTTATTTCACACCAATCTCTCTGTACCTTCTGTTACAGCCCAAGTGGATTAAATGAGTCAGACATAAGAACACTCATGTTTATCCATTCTGGTTGAAAACCAGAAAACAACATTTTGAGGAAATGCTACCTGAGATACAGTAGTGCCTGTTTCACTACACTGTAAACTGAAACTGCCTTTTTTATCAGGCAGTACCCTAATGCACACCCCAGCTGTATGGGTTTTGCTACTGATATGTAGATGGGGCTACCTGCATTGCTCGTGCACATTGCAGGTTGTTTACGCAGAGACTAGAACAAAGTTAACCTAAATAAATGAATTCATTCATTAAAATAAACTAAACAAAAACAGTAAAATACATTTTATTCAGAAACTGACATTCAAACCCATGGCAAACAATGGCAACAACCTCAATCAGGTCTATAGAAAAAAAAGAAAAAAAGGCTAAACAATGCAGTAGTAAGTACCGAGTAACATGGACATGTTTGTTCTTATTTTTGCTGTAATTTTATAGTAAATCCCGAATATGTTATCTGCATGTGCAACTTTACAGAATGCAGCCACAGTTAAAAGCTGGATAAGAATATATACTGTATATATATATATATATATATATATATATATATATATATATATATATATATATATATATATCAAGTATTTAACTATTTCATATTTACCTAGTGGATAAATTATTAAAGTTTACCTCACTCATTCTGATTGAAAAAATCATGCCAATCGGGCCGACTCAGGTCAGACTATTTGAATTGAGGTGTTTGTATTATGTGTTTATGTTCTAAATATTACTGGAATATTACGATCCATGTTTCAATCAGGTTCTCAGTTTTAAATAATATATGCCTGAATATACTGTATACTGTATATTAGAGTATTATGTATCACAGTAATATTTTATGTAACTAGCTCTTGGTAGTACATTCGACATGTGCAGACTGCTGTGTGTGATGTCCGGACTCACAGGAGTTGGAACGAGACAGTTTTCGGGCTTGGACTTGTCTAATTTCCCGACACCATTTATTTACATCCTTGTAGGAGTAGAGCTTCAGAAAGATGACTGTGTATACTGATAGTGCAATGATTCCACCCACTGCAAAACACAAATAGACACACACACACACACACAAATAGACATATAGGGTACAATTATGTGCAAAATTAAATTATTCATATATAGTACAGTGTATATAAGTATAGCATATTAAAATAGTATAAAAATATTTATACGACTGTATGTATAAATACATTGATGCACATGCACACACTACTGAAGTTTTAGGCTGGTGTAAAAAAAATGCTGTAAAGTAAAAATGCTTTCAGAACTAGAAATGTTAATAGTTCAATAAATAAAAACAAACAGAATTTCTCAGCACTGAGGATACCATTAATCTCTATTTGCAGAAATTCAGTCCCAAACTTGTACGGAGCTCATTATTGTACTGCTCTCTAGCCCTTAGGCAAAACAACCTGCCTCTTGCTACAGACAATTTCAAATTTTGACTCATCAGCCCAGTGCACCTGCTATCATTTTTATGAACCCCAGTTCCTGTTTTCATGCATAGTTTGGTTGTTTAGCCTTGTTTCCATAATTAGGTACAGTATAGCTTTTGGGCAACAATACTTCCATGAACACGACTTTTAGCCTGACTTGTCTAGACAGTAGATGGATGTATCTGGGTCCCAGTGGTTTCCATCATTTCTTTGTTTATGGCACTGTTTGACATCTTCCAGTGTTGAAGGGAAATAAGCATGATGCGTCTTTCATCTGCTGCATTAAGTTTCCTTGGCTGACTACCGCGTCTACAGTCTTCAACATCGCCTGTTTCTTTGCGCTTCTTCAAAATAGCTTAAACAGCACATATTGAAACCCCAGGCTGCTTTGAAATCGGTGCCTGTGAGAGACCTTGCTGCTGCTCAGTCTTGCCGTGGTGTATGACCTGTTTCAGTTAATGACTTAATAAGGACAGTGAAAATCAGGCAGCTCCCATGATGACACACTTTGTAATACAGAACAGGATCTATAAAGAAGCCCACAGCATTAACACATCACGTCTTGTGTACTCATATGAAGGAAACAAACAGTACCTGGGGTCATAGAGGTCAGCATCAGGACGGTTGCTGATGGAAAGCACAAGACAGCAATTAGATTTATGGAGTAAAGAAAAGTCCCAGTGCTCTCAGAGATTTTTCCCTAAAAACAAGTGAAAACACATCATCCGGTCAAAATATATCTCTGCGTAAGGATATTATGACTAGGTAATTATAACTGGTTTTGACTCAGAGATGCCCCTGGCGGATTGGTGTGAGGCTCACCATAGCCAGCTGTCTTTCTGTGTGCAGAGCTGCCATGATAAACACGTTAGATGCTGAAAGAACAAATTCACATATCAGATTTGTGCAAAGTCAAGGCAAGAGCTAAAACATTCAACTGATGAGCTTCAATTTGGAAACGTCAGCTCATGATTTATGATCATTACATTTAGGACCTAATAATGAAATAATAATAATAATAATAATAATAATAATAAATAAATAAATTATAAATTAAACATGCAACAAACTCATGGAGTTTGTAGTGAGTCAAATACTAATACTAGCAGCAAAATACATTTAAAAAGTGTTGCGTTTTGTTGCACACGAAACCTTTTTAATTACACTTAACCTTCTCATGTTAAAGATTATGAGAAACATTATAAACAATATAAAAACTCCACCTCCTCCTATACCAGTCTTAGTTTCACTTTGGTACATGACAATAGCTCTCTATCATAGTACAGGTACAGTATCGTTCAACCAGCAGCGTCCTATACACAGTATGGAACCCATCACTCATGCATGTTTTGAAAGTTTTGAAAGTTTTGTAAGGTTATTTTTCTGCTTCACCACAGTGCTTACACTACATCAGTGGTTCTCAAAGTGTGGGGCGCGCCCCACTAGTGGGGAATACAGACATGACAGGTGGGGCGCAATGAACGAGTGGAAATTAATGGAAAAATTAGGAAAAAACTAAACAATCACACACAAATAAATGGATCATTAATACAAGTAAATTTAAAATAACATCAGTTGTGGGCCGGGAGAAAAAGTGGAACCATAGTGCAACAATAACGGTTTAACGTCGGGCCAACTTGAGCAGCGCTGCTCGAATCACAAACCTGCGCGACCCACTGGGCAGCGCTGCGCGACACTGACAGAAATAACCCGCGCCGACCATCAAAATACATTTTACCCCGCTGGGATGCTCACGTAAAAAACAGGCATGGCAAGGCGGAAACAATATTAAACAGTCCTGACATTTTAAATAGTTTTTAAATAAAACACAGTGGGTCGCGCAGGTTTGTGATTCGAGCGGCGCTGCGCGATCCACCGGGCTGCGCAAATAAACCAGATCATCACTGCGTTATTCAGATCGTCGCGCTGCGCTGTATTTGCGCAGATATTCGGTTCAATCGGGTGCCACGGTTTCGTCCCACTTTTGATGTGTTTGGCTTCACATACACTTCGACAATGGAAGAAGACGGTGCAGCAGCATAGAGCTTGCTTACATGTGACGAAACCAAGAACGAGGAGATTGTAAAGAAAAAAGGTGCCTCGTCTGTGTTGTGGAATTGGTTTGGGTATAAGAAAAGTGATACGAATGAGATGAACGTGATTTGGAAGGTACACAAGTGCACTGTTTTAACAAGTGGTGGAAACACATCAAACCTTTTCTATCATCTGAAATCCAAACATCCAATCGATTATGGCCAAAGTAAAAAAAAAAATGCTGCAAACCTCAGCAATTCACAGTTTATATAAAATTTCATTATGTAAAACAGTTTCTTTGTGCTTGAATTTTTATTTATGTATTTTCAGATACAAATTGCTATATTGTGATATAGCAATTTTGATTGTGGTCGTTATCGAGGTAGAAAATAGCTTCTCCTGTGTTAGAAGATTTTGGTTATATCGCCCACCCCTAATGAAGCCTATCTTGAGCTTGGATTCATGGTGGGGATGGTGGGGGCTTATATTGTGTCATACCGCTGGCAGCAGACCGCATGAGACCCAACAAATTAGGAAGACACTTAGAGACAACACACTCCAGTCACGTTAATAAGCCACTAGACTTCTTTCAAAGAAAGCTGGCAGAATACAGACAGCAGGAGAATCGCATGGTAACATCTGAATCAGTGGACAGCAAAGCACAAATGGCTTCATTCAAAGTTGCATACAGAATTGGCCAGTGCAAAAAAACTACAAACGATTGTTGAGCAGCTAATAAACATGGGGTCAATTATGCAATGATAAGTGACAACGTAAGCCTATTATAACAATTGCATGTGTATTTTATCTGTTTTTAACTTGGGGTTGTTTGATCTTATTGGTTTAGAAATTGATATTTCAATAAACAGTAAACTTGGCCGATTTCGTTATTATTTTGTTGACAAGTGGGGCTTGAAAATTCGCTCACCCACTTAAGTGGGGAATGACAGAAAAAGTTTGAGAACCACTGCACTACATACATAATTTTGTTACGTCCAAATCAAACATCCACATTGTGTAATCCTTTACAGAATGAATCTAAGAATGAATGAATTACAGAATGATATTAAGCAACATATGACTGTCAATCATTATGGCTAGCGTAACTGCAATTGCAGTAAAAGAATATAAATGTCTTGGCTTCAACATTCTCTAAAAAACCTTTGAACACATTCAGACACTTGCAGCAGCCGCTGTGTTGAACATGAAGTATCTTCGCTTTACTGATCACGTGGCAAAAAGAAGCGATATGATTGGCTCGTCATGCCATGAAAAGTCGAACAATTTTGTGTTTATCACATTCGCCTGTCACACTGTTCGCATGTTGTGTGATCTGTCCCTTAAAAAGGACAGAAAAGTAATACATTCTGTGCATGAATAAGTACAAATGAGCAAAACAGGTACAGTGGAACCTCGAATTACGAGTAACGCGGTTTACGAGACTTGGAAAACGAGCGTTGTCTTGGTTTACGAGTACTGAGTATCATGTATCACGCATGCGCTTCTTGTTTTGACACCGAGCGTCACGTGATCACAACTGAGCCAAAGGTTTTTCACTCTCTTGCGCTGCGGAATTGTAGGTAATTGTCTCCCCTGCTGGGTCTTAGTGATCGTCTCTTACTGGTATAATCAACATCCGTGCACATGTGTACTGTTTACATTAACACTGTGACCACGCGTGTGTGCGCGCATATAAAGCAAAAGCAAGTCTCATTAGAGGGTAAAGATCCATTTTTTCTCTTCCTCTCTGTATCAGCCGGTCGTGTTTCACTTTACCTTTGAAAAGAATCGCGACAGAACAGAGTTTCTGTGTAAGGCAGAGAGAGTGTGTGTGTGTGTGGGGGGGGGGAAGCAGAGAGGAGGAGGGGGTGGTAGGGGGGGCTGTAAAGGCGAGAGTGTGTGTGTGTGTTTGTGAGAGTGTGAGTGTGTGCGCGTGCGTAATTTGACACCGTGTGTCACAGTACGTCAGATTCCGGCCACAACATAGCTCCTCCGTGAGTAATCAGAGTCACTCCGGTTCCAGTTCCGCGCCGCCTCTTGTTTTTTGCCGCCTCAGTCACAGCGCGAGCTCACCTGTTGCCGATTTGGATTAATCAAATCCGCTTATTTAAGACACTGCAAGACACACACCCGCTGCCAGATTATTGCGCCGTTCAAGCCAATATTCCCGCGTTTGTTTTGTCTTTTGCTCATCGTGTTACTGACCCTATTTTGTTATCGACCTCGTCCCTGCCTAGCGTTTTGGAATCACTGCATGATTGGATTTACCGGCTTTTTGACTTCCGCATTGCACACTGACCACGAGACTGCCTAGCGTTTTTGGAATCACTGCATGATTGGATTTACCGGCTTTTTGACTTCCGCTTTGCACACTGACCACGAGATTGCCTGCCGATTTGGATTTCCTGCATGTGTGGAGCTATTGCACGTCTGGGTCACAGACATCACTTCCAGAAGCACCTGAAGCTCCTCAGCGCGTTCACAGAGACCGTAAGTGCACACTACCTATTGTTTTCTGCTCTTGGATCCTTCTCTGATTTTTGCTGCTACACTCGGAACCGTGACAGTATAATCTGGCCAGTTATGGATCCAGCAGAATTTTCCCACTTGAGATCTGCACTGGAAAGCCAGGGAGCTCTCCTCGGCGCGCATCAGCAAGACATTCAGCAGGTCACTAATAGTCTCAGAACCGTGACTGACTCCCTTGCCTCCCTAACTGCTCAGATTCAGCAGATGCAAGCTTCACGGGCCTCAATTCCGCCCGCCCCTGCTCCTGCTGCTACACTTCCCTCACCTCATGAGCCACGTCTCCCCGCTCCACCCACTTATGATGGCGACCCTAATACCTGCCGCTCCTTTTTATCTCAATGCTCGCTGGTCCTTGAATTACAAGCCTCATCCTTTCCTACAGAACGATCTAGAGTTGCATACATAATAACTCTCCTTTCGGGAAAGGCGAGAGAATGGGGAACAGCAGTATGGGACGCACAAGATGCCTGCTGCGCCAATTTCAGGACATTCACTAATGAAATGAAGAAGGTATTTGATCGCTCTTCTTCTGGACACCAGGCAGCAGGTCAGATTCTAAATTTACACCAGGGAACTCGCTCCGTCTTTGATTACGCTATTGAGTTTCGCACCCTGGCAGCCTCTTGTGGCTGGGATGACCAAGCCTTGTTTGACGCCTTTTTTCATGGACTTTCTGACCTAATAAAGGATGAGCTATCTGCACGGGAGTTACCCTCCAGCCTTCAGGACCTCATTGACCTTGCTGGACGCATCGATGCTCGCAAACGCCTCAGACAACGAGAGCGAGGGCTGGACACAAGGTCATGGCAACTACCTACCCCTCCTTGCCCTTCAGAACCTCCTGCTGAACCCATGTTGGTGGACCGTACTCGAATTTCTCCAAGGGAACGCCAGCGACGACGGGATGAAGGAGCATGCTTCTACTGCGGTCAGTCCGGTCATCTACTGCGGACCTGTCCGTTAAAAGGCAAGGCCCCTCGTTGATGCTGGGAGCAAAGGGGGGCCCAAACCATGTCAGTTTCCCAGATCACCGTTCTTGTTTTCCGGTGTCACTAATGTATGAGAAGAAGCCTCATGCCACCCATGCCCTTGTAGACTCCGGCGCTGATCAAAATCTGATCTGTTTATCCATGGTGAATCTCCTTAAAATTCCCTCTCTATCTTTGGACCGCCCATTTTCCGTCCAAGCCCTGGATGGAAGCTACCTAGCCCCAATCACGCACCAAACCGCTCCAGTCATTCTTCAGTTCTCTGGGAACCACTCCGAAATCATCTCCTTCTTTATTGTCAAAGATTCTCATGCCCCAATTGTCTTGGGCCTCCCCTGGCTAGCCCTACATAATCCACATATTGATTGGGCCAGGAAAAGAGTATTGGACTGGAGCACATCCTGCCTGTCGTCTTGTCTCCATGCTGCTCCTGTTAAGACCCCGACTTTTCGCCCTAAGGAAGAGTTCCCCAACCTGTCTAGTGTCCCCACTGAGTACCATGACCTCAAGCTAGTTTTTAGCAAGTCACGCGCCACCTCGCTTCCTCCACACCGACCATATGACTGCGCAATCGATCTTGTTCCTGGCTCAACCCCACCCAAGGGACGACTTTACTCTCTTTCTCGCCCTGAGAGAGAAGCCATGAATCATTATATCTCTGAGTCCCTCTCTGCTGGAATAATCCGTCCTTCCTCCTCGCCTGCAGGTGCCGGTTTCTTCTTCGTGGAGAAGAAGGACAAGTCCCTCAGACCCTGCATAGATTACAGGGGACTCAACGAAATAACGATCAAGAACCGCTATCCCTTACCTCTTATGACTTCGGCCTTCGAACTTCTGCAAGATGCCCGATTCTTCACAAAGTTGGACCTAAGGAATGCCTATCACTTGGTCAGGATCAGGGAGGGTGATGAGTGGAAGACCGCCTTTAACACACCAACTGGTCATTACGAATACCTCGTGGTTCCTTTTGGACTAACCAATGCGCCGGCCGTTTTCCAAACTCTGGTCAACGATATCCTAAGAGACTTTCTGAACGCCTTTGTTTTTGTTTATCTTGACGATATTCTCATCTTCTCTCGCTCCCTCGGAGAACACAAGCATCATGTACGTCAGGTACTCCAAAGACTCTTGGAGAATAAACTTTATGTCAAAGCAGAGAAGTGTGAGTTTCACCGCGATTCCACTTCCTTCCTGGGGTTTGTAATCTCTCCCTCAGGTATCCAAATGGACCCATCCAAACTCAAGGCAGTCCTAGAATGGCCACAGCCCACTTCGAGACAGGGACTCCAACGATTCCTGGGGTTCGCCAATTTCTACCGGCGATTCATCAGAAACTATAGCATGGTGGCAGCCCCCCTCACGGCCCTCACCTCCACAAAACTCTCCTTCCAGTGGAACCTTCCGGCTGACAAAGCCTTTTCGGATCTCAAACACCGCTTCACCTCCGCCCCCATTCTCACGTTCCCGGACCCCTCCCTTCAGTTTGTAGTAGAAGTAGATGCATCAGAATCTGGAGTAGGGGCGGTCCTCTCTCAAAGGTCCCACAAGGACAATAAACTCCATCCTTGCTCCTTCTTCTCTCGTCGCCTCTCTCCGACTGAACGCAACTACGGCATTGGAGACCAAGAACTACTGGCTGTTAAGCTGGCCCTGGAGGAGTGGCGGCACTGGCTGGAGGGAGCGGAACACCCCTTTCTGGTCTGGACAGATCATAGGAACCTCGAGTACCTGAGGTCAGCCAAAAGACTCAATTCACGTCAGGCCCGTTGGTCACTTTTTTTTTTTTTTTTTTTTTTTTTTTCGAGATTTAACTTTACGCTTTCTTATCGTCCGGGGGCCAAGAATGCCAAGCCTGACGCCCTCTCCCGTCAGTTTTCCCCCTCCCCAAACCCTTCATCCCCAGAAACTATCCTTCCACACCACTGTCTTGTGGCTACAGCTCGTCTTGAGGTTGAGAACCAGGTACTACGAGCCCTCGAGCAAGAACCTGGCCCCAGCAATGTTCCTCAAGACAGACTCTTCGTTCCTGCCTCCACACGCTCCTTGGTGCTAGAATGGGGCCACAGCTCCAAACTTGCATGTCACCCAGGGGCCACTCGAACCTCATCCCTCATACACCAACGCTTCTGGTGGCCGACCATCAAAGATGATGTGAGAAAGTTTGTAGCATCTTGCGACACATGTACCAGGAATAAAACTACCAACCGCCCCCCCGAGGGACTTTTGAGGCCCCTCCCAACTCCACACCGACCATGGTCACACATTTCTCTCGACTTTGTCACCGGACTTCCCCCTTCGGAAGGAAATACCTGCATCTTGACAGTGGTCGATCGTTTCTCGAAGTCTGCACATTTTGTCCCCCTATCCAAACTCCCGTCTGCCAAGGAAACAGCAGAACTTCTGATACTCCATGTCTTTCGACTTCATGGCCTCCCAGTGGACATAGTGTCTGATCGTGGCCCTCAGTTCTCTGCACAGTTCTGGAGAGCCTTTTGTGGACTCATCGGCGCCACACCAAGTCTTTCTTCCGGTTTCCACCCTCAAAGCAATGGGCAGTCCGAACGTCTTAATCAGGAACTCGAGAAATACCTTAGGTGTATGACATCACGTGATCCCTCTTCATGGAGCAGAATGCTACCCTGGGTGGAATATGCCCACAACTCCCTTCCCACCTCCTCCACTGGCATGTCCCCCTTCCAGTGCTGTCTAGGATATCAACCACCATTGTTCCCGACTCAAGAGGAGAAAGCCTCAGTTCCAGCCGCACAAGCCTTCGTCCACCGATGCAAGAGAACCTGGCAGCGTGCACGCTCCCAGCTGCTGCGCGCAGTGAGCACCTTCCAACGAAAAGCCAATCGCCATCGCTCTGCAGCTCCCAGGTACCGTGTTGGCCAGAGGGTAATGCTTTCCACTCGTGACATACCCATCAAGACCACCTCTCGGAAACTATCCCCTAGGTACATCGGCCCATTCACCATCGCCCGAGTCATCAACCCGTGTGCCGTAAGACTGTCTCTACCCGTATCTATGCGCCGTATCAACCCCACATTTCACGTCTCTCAGATCCGACGGCTGGTTGCTTGTCCCCTGTCCCCTACCCCCCGCCCTCCACCACCCCCTCGACTCATCGATGGGGGAGAAGCCTTTACAGTCCGCAGACTCCTTAAATCCCGCCGTCAAGGCCGAGGCCTGCAATATCTCGTAGACTGGGAGGGTTACGGCCCCGAAGAGAGAAGTTGGATACCTGCCAGATTTATCCTGGACTCATCCTTGATAAAGGAATTTCACAAACTCCACCCCGAAGCACCGTCTAGAACGCCCGGTGGCGTCCGTAGAAGAGGGGGTACTGTCACAGTACGTCAGATTCCGGCCACAACATAGCTCCTCCGTGAGTAATCAGAGTCACTCCGGTTCCAGTTCCGCGCCGCCTCTTGTTTTTTGCCGCCTCAGTCACAGCGCGAGCTCACCTGTTGCCGATTTGGATTAATCAAATCCGCTTATTGAAGACACTGCAAGACACGCACCCGCTGCCAGATTATTGCGCCGTTCAAGCCAATATTCCCGCGTTTGTTTTGTCTTTTGCTCATCGTGTTACTGACCCTATTTTGTTATCGACCTCGTCCCTGCCTAGCGTTTTGGAATCACTGCATGATTGGATTTACCGGCTTTTTGACTTCCGCATTGCACACTGACCACGAGACTGCCTAGCGTTTTTGGAATCACTGCATGATTGGATTTACCGGCTTTTTGACTTCCGCTTTGCACACTGACCACGAGATTGCCTGCCGATTTGGATTTCCTGCATGTGTGGAGCTATTGCACGTCTGGGTCACAGACATCACTTCCAGAAGCACCTGAAGCTCCTCAGCGCGTTCACAGAGACCGTAAGTGCACACTACCTATTGTTTTCTGCTCTTGGATCCTTCTCTGATTTTTGCTGCTACACTCGGAACCGTGACACCGTGCTCCTTCACTCACACCAACACACACTTTTTAAAGGTAAAGTGCAGGTTAATTTGTTTTTTACTTTATATTTTGTGTTAATTATTTTTATGTATTTATTTGTTTGGGCTGTAGATCAAATAATTTTAGTTTCCATTATTTCTTATGGGAAAATTAAATTTTATTTAAGAGTGTTTTGGAATACGAGCCTGCTTCCGGAACGAATTATGCTCGTAATGCGAGGTTCCACAGTATAGGGTTGTTTAAATAACCTATTGTAGCTGTTGTGTCTAAATTGCCTAAATAAAGACAGAACAGTAAAACAAACGTGTGCAATAATGAGAAGGAATGTGAAATAAAGAATGACAGAAAAATATAATTTTCTGCATGAAAACTATTTGTAAACTGTAACTGCTCAATCGTAAACTAAAAACTATAGGTTACCAATGATAAGGCATGCAGCAGGCCAGCTGTATGGGTCCTTTAAGAAGAGAGAGACCACCTGGATGGGGTCTACCAGTATGCCATATCTGTACACATGAAGAGAAAATAAACAAATTCACTGAAGCACTCGTCTTTTCAGATTTCTACTGAAAAGACATTGTGTTCTAAACAAATACCAGTATAATGTTAGACAAAATATAATTTCATCTATATAACAAGGTTTACCTGAAATTGATTTGTATTGTGATTCTTTTAATATCATCATTTTATAAATATCCCAATTCTCTCTCTCTCTCTCTACTGTGTATGTCCACTTTATTAGGAACACCTGCTTGTTCAGACAAATATTCAGTTATCTAATAATATGTCAGAAGTACAATAAATAAAATCATGTCAGTGCTGGTTTAAGCAAAGAGAAACTGCAGGTTGTCTGGGATTTTTATGCACAGCAGTTTTTAATTTTACACAGAATAGTCAAATAAAAAAATATTATTTTAATAATGTAATACATACAATAAAATTGTAGTCGGTGTTTCCGTACATTTGGGAACATAAGACGAGTAATAGACCACAAGATGTTTTTGGAATTCTGGAAGTCTGCGATTAAATTCCATACGAGCACATTTTGAAATAATAATTATAATTATAAATATATACATTCATCTTCTATACCGCTTTATCCTGTATTTAAGGTCGCGGGACCTGGAGCCTATCCCAGGAGCCTCAGGGCACGAGGCAGGGTACACCCTGGACTGCGTGCCAATCCATCGCAGAGCACACACACACACACACTCATTCACACACTATGGTCAATTTGGGAATGCCAATTAGCCTAATCTGCATGTCTTTGGACTGTAGGAGGAAACCGGAGTACCCGGAGGAAACCCACCAAGCACGGGAAGAACATGCAAACTCCATGCACACAGAGACTGGAATCGAGCCTGGCCGGGAATCGAACCCGGACCCTGGAGGTGCAAGGCGACAGTTCTAACCACTACACCACAGTGCCGCCTATTATAAATATATATTAAATATTATTATAGAATAATTATAAATTCAGTGGTTTTCCATTGTGGCTAATAGGAAGGTCACACTGAATATACTGTAGTTTTTCCACTGTATAATAATTTATGCAACAAACTTGGAATTAGTTTTTATTTAAGTCAGGATTTCTTAATTTTTCTCACTTTTGTTATTGTTTAATATTTACAGTAGAGCGCATGTAGGTGACTCATTGTCAATGTTGTGAAAGTGCACCCAGATAATTGAGATACTAAAAGGTACCATGTACAGTACCATGCACTTACTTTATGAGGTTCTCCAGGAACAGGCGTGCATTGGACAAAACCTTCAAAATAAAGAAAGGCATGTCAATTTGTTAATCATTGGAGGATTTTTGTTTTGCAATTATTACCATTTACCACATCATCTATAGGGTTGTAAAAAACTGTAATCACAAGGCTCAAAGTCTTCAACTATGAGATACCAGACTGGATTATCAGTAAACTCCTTTATGTGTCAATAAAGACATGTGTGTGTCACTTGTTTTAAACAAGTGAGCTCTCAAAAAACACCATGGTGTACTGTACAGTGCTTCGTGACTAATAATGTTGACTTAACATGGACAAAAGTGATTTTGTGGCATCAGAGATTTACAAATGCATAAAAATATGGCAGGTTTTAGAGAGCATACTGACCTCATTGCAACAGCGCCTTCCAATGGCGGAACTTTGTCACAGTGAACTCATCTACAAGCATCACATTTGCGCTCTACTCACATTTCTTTTCCAGATAAAGAATTTACATGCACATATTCATGTGTTGATTCATAATCTGTGTCTACACAGTATAAAGAGCTGTCTACACCTTCTTAACACCCTCAACACTCAAGCATGGTTACTAAGCAACAAGTCATTCACGCACAGACAAATAATGGCATTTGGACCCACTGACCTATTTTGGCGATGCCATCTCACTTCAGAGCAGATACTGGCATGGCAGCCATGACCAAATAACTTAGTTTAATAGAAATTGATGGACCTGCCTTTTAGATTTGCTAGTTAAAACAGACTTGTTGCTGATCTGGTTGGCCACAAGCCAATTTTCAGTCTAGTGCTATTTTACCACCATAAATTAACTTGCAAAGAAGAAGAAGTGAAGTGGCACAAAAAGTGAGAGTGACATTTTAAAATCCATCAGCTCTCTGATATTTTTTGTGTATCCATTTTCATCTAAATATACAGTACATCAGTCAGCCATAATATTAAAACCATTATCATTATAAGCCCCTAGGTTTTGGTGGCAGCGCTGGTCTCACTGGGCATGGCTGGGATGTTGGCAACGGATCCTTTGGGTGCTGTGTGTTATGGGGTGGGGCGTCTTTTGATCAAAATTGTTGAGGCCGGATTAGTGACTTTGGACTCTTTGCCTGCTGTGCCCCGTGTGTGGTGGGCTTTTGCGGGCCTGGTGCCTTACTTTGTGGCCAGCATTGACTTTTTTCAGTGTCTTTTTGTGGCATTGGCTTTTATGTGGATCAGCCCGGACAGACTTGCCTTGGATCCCTGCGGCCAGGAGCGCCCATGATCATGCCACCAGTTTACTGTGCAGAGTTATATGCCAAATGATTATGGCTATATAATAATATTATGGATTATAGGTGTTATATATGCATTGATATGTTGTGTTACCATAAGCACATTAATATAAAACATTTCTCGCTGTCCTGCCATGCAGACACACTGATTCTCAGAGCTGCTGTTCTAGAAAATGAATCACTTTCTGACCAATCAGATGTGAAAATTCAACAACTGTGTTATAAATATTTTTATAGTTATAAAGCTGTATAACCACAGATGAATTCTCAAAAGCAGGCAAATAATTTTATAAAATGCTTAATGTTATACAGTGCCAGGGGTAATTTTCCTGAAAAACACTTATTCTACTTATTATACTGCCTTTCCAATTGATTTCTTATTAAGGCAAACAAGACTACACTGTATGTACTGTTTCTAGAAATGGCAGTCAGTACAGAAGAAAAAGACAGACATGGATATGATCAGCATGTTTTTGATTTAACTTAAACCAGCAGTCAGCATCATTATTTCATGTCACAAGCTGTACTGTACTTTCTTACTCTGAATCTCCCTCAATCAACAGTTTTTCACTTAATAGACGTAATTACTCATAACCAGACACAATGCATTGTGGGACTTTCTGAGGGTCTGTAATGAGAAAAATTTAATCCAGGAGAGCAACGTTGCCATGTTCTCATTTCAAAGATTGATTTAATTGGCTTAGAAACTGCTGTTCTCTCTCTCCCTCTTTTGAGGAGAAATCGGCATTTATTTTTAAACTAGGCATGTGAAACTCGTAAAAATCCATTAATCTGAGTATATGTGACAAGTTTGGATTTTGATTGGGGTGAATAAATAATGAATGTTTACCTGCAGACATTTTAGGTTGATAAGGTTATGTGTTTTTGGTTTATTTAGCCCAATCTGATTTATCTTTATTTAGTCACTGCTGAATAAACTGGCACGGGCAGCTTGGTGTAGTTGACATAGACAGCATGCTCAGAAATCTGTGCCCTAGCTGGGTGCTCCAAGCGAGTGTGCGCCAACTAGAATGCAGGCCAGTATGGTGTATCTCAGGTCAGTGGGTGAGAGAGTAGGGTAAAGGGTGAAGAGGATAAATGAGGACACTGAGCGTGTAGGGCTGATCTATAACTCATGAAATCCCAGGACACCAAAGGGAGCATAATCCAGTGGATCCCCAAGGAGGTAAAATGTCCTGGAACTTATGAACACAGCAGTTTTCCAATTTTTCCAAGCTGTTTACCTTTATTATGATGACAGTATGCTAACCGACATCAGCACTGACGTTCTAGGCCTTTGTTCAAAAGCAATTGTTTTCAAAGAAGATTATTCTAATACTAGCTGTTAAATGTGGTAAAAGTTTTGGCCCATGTAGGTTTTTTCTTTCTTGTATCATTTAATCTCTCGGGGCACTAGACAGGGTACACCCTGCAGGCCGCACAAGAACAAAAACACACTAGGGGCAATTTGGAAATGACAAATAGCATAATCTTCATGTCTTTGGACAGTGAAAGAAAACTGGAGTACAAGGAAAAAAAACCACCAAGCACGTGGAGAACATGCAAACTCCACACACACAGACTCAAAAAGCCACCTGTATGATGTAATCATTTATAGAGTTTAATAGATCCTTAGTTAGTCCGTTTTAGATTCAGAATTAATTGACACTATTAAAACTATTAACTAATTATATACAAATATTAAATAATCAAACATTGACAAATTCCTTAAAAAAATATTAAATCTTTTGCAGAAAATTCAAACCACCGGCATCTTATGGTCACAATTGTATATCAATAATCTCATCAGAATATCATAGGCAAAGCTAGGTGTAAGGCTCAGAAACAATCAAGAGTCAGAATCAGACTAACAAGAGCAAAAACCAACAGCTTGGTAATGTCAGGCTGGGGCTCAAATACTTCACATTGATCTGAGGATCAGAGTGTCTTTAAATAGGTGCTGTGTAATAAAAAAAAAAAAACAGCTGCTGCAGGTTAGTAATCAGGAGCACCGGCTGGCACAGCAATGTGGGAAGCTGAGTTTCTTAATGATGGACACCGTGAAGGCGGTTCTAATTGAACAGACATTTCTATGAACTTGTAAGAACTGTGTAGAACATAAATCAGTCTGTGTCCGATTCTGAATCTGAAATTTCCACTGAAGTCACGGATGAGTAAATGCCACTCAACGTGGCTTTTTGAAGTTTGCAAAGACTGCTAAATTTTGCCAATGGTAGTTCACTCTTTGCAACATAGTACACTGTTCTAAACAACTTTTTCAGGACTTCTTGTTGTGCTTGGTTTATTTTTAGTATGTTTTTTGCAATTGCCACGAATAGTAAGCTAACAAGTGATAAGACGATGTCAGAGGAATTGGTGCGCAATTAATCTGTCACTGACCAATCAGTACTGCCTGCCGCTCTCTATATACACAGTTCGCGTGATCGCAAAGTGAAAGTAAAAAAACAAGTGCAAATTCAAATGTGATTTCAATATTTCACATATTGAGAGCGGCTCATCGATGCCTGAAAATGAGATAATTACCCAGATACATTTGCGAAAGAATGCAAAAGCATTGGCATACTGTATATTTTTCCTTCCCATGATAGCCCAATGGGCAGGGCTGAGATAGATTTTGGTAGCCCGACTGGAACACACAATAGCCCCGGGACGTCGGGCTAGCGATTTTGCGAGCCCTGCCCATGCAACAGTCTGAGTAGTACGCTTCATTGGGGCTTCTCCATACCAACTCTCCTGGATGTGGAAAAGACAGTGAAGGTGGACTTATCAGAGAATGATACATGTTTCACACTGTCCACAGCCTAAGATTTCCGCTGCTGGCACAGTTAAAACCGACGTTTGGCATTGGCACGAATGACCAAAGTTTAGGCTATAGCAGGCCGACCATGTGCATTGACCCTGTGGAGCTCCCGACAAACAGTTTTGGTGGAAACAAGAGAGTTGAGATTTAATTCTGCAGTGAGTTATAATTCTGCAGTGACAATAGCCAATCACGGGCTTCTGTGAGCTCATACAAGCAGTGGGGACAGGGAGCGCTGTCCTCTGAGTGGACATGACATAGGGCCAGGGGTAGCTCAGTGGTTAAGGCATTGGACTACGGATCGGAAGATCCCAGGTTCAAACCCCACAACCACCAAGTTGCCACTGTTGGGCCCTTGAGCAAGGCCCTTAACCCTCAACTGCTCAGATGTATAATGAGATTAAAAAAAATGTAAGTCGCTCTGGATAAGAGCATCTGCCAAATGCCTAAATGTAAATGACTAAATTATGGAGAAAATTGGAGCCCCCTCCCAATAAATAAGTAAATAAGGAGATAAATAAACAAATAATCTTGTATGTGCTTTCATGTATATTGTGTATTTTGTACCTAATTTTATTCTAAATTGTGTTTCAGCTTAATTTGATATAGTGTAAGTACTTATACTTAGATATAAGTTATTCCTCACACACACACACACACACACACACACAGCGCCTGAGTGCACAAACCGAAATACTTATCTGTCAGGATTTATTTTTTTTAAAGGTAAAGTGCAGGTTAATTTGCTTTATTTTTACTTTATATTTTGTGTTAATTATTTTTATGTATTTATTTTTTTGGGCTGTAGAACGAATAATTTGAGTTTCCCTTATTTCTTATGGGAAAATTAAATTTGGTTTACGAGTGTTTTGGAATACGAGCCCGCTTCCGGAACGAATTATGCTCGTAATCCGAGGTTCCACTGTATTATATTAATATAATATACATTACACTCATTTTCTTTTCCTGAAGTGTGTATACCTTTTTTGTCTGACTCCGTATATTCCATTGTATATATTATTATATTTGTTATATTTTAGTGCCATTATCTTTTGTTTATTTGTATACATTTTATTACTGCTGCTGGTCTCTGAAAGCCAAAAGAATTTTGTGTCATCACTACCATGACAATATAGTCTCTTTATCTTATCTTAATCAACACACCTAAATATACAACTGAGTAAAAAGTAAAAATGATTGTAAATGTTTGCTGTCTTGTTGCGTATAAAGCTGAGATTACCTTCTAAGCTAAAACCATGGATGAGAGAAACAAGTACATGGCAGATCTACGACTGTATAAAGATGGCTCCTGGAACTGGGAAGTGAGTTTAATGGTGAGGAGAGAGAAAGAAAGAGACCCAGGGTCAGAAAGTTATCTGTTATTTGTAACTCAGACGAATGTGGCAAGCAGTGGGCCAAATCACAATAGTGTCTTCTTTCACAATCGAGTTCACATTCTTACACCGAGCATGCAAAGCAGAGTTGTGAAAAACTTCACATCTGCATGGCTGATTAGAGGTCAAACAGAGACATAAAGACGTTATGCCAGATGTGTAAAGCTGCCTTCAAATATATAACTTGTTTCATATGTATAAAACTGGCAGCAAGTGGAAACGGGTAACTATTCTTCCTGATACATACTGTAGGTATTGGAGGAAGAATCATCAGCACAAAAGGCATGGAAATAGGTACGGCAGCTGATTATTATTACTTACTGTACTAAAATTTAGGTGATTAGCCTTGACCTGCTGTTATTTAAATAAAAATTTATTATTTCTTTCCCACCTCCCAAAATCAAGTGTAAATTTATACTAAAATCAGAGCTTTAGTATAAATGAGGTTGTGTCATTGTATTATTTTATGCTTAATAATAAATGCTAAATGCCTCTATGGATGCATTCAGGATCAGTCATGCTGATATTCAGTATAACTTCACTCTCAGTCTTGCTCATGTATACTGCTTAAATATTCATTCATTCATTCATTTTCTATACCGCTTAATCCTGTGTTCAGGGTCGCGGGGGACCTGGAGCCTATCCCAGGAGACTTCGGGCACTAGGCGGGGTACACCCTGGACAGCGTGCCAATCCATCGCAGGGCACACACACATACACACACTCACACACCCAATCATACACTACGGGCAATTTACTGTAGGAACGCCAATTAGCCTAACCTGCATATCTTTGGACTGTGGGAGGAAACCGGAGTTGCTTAAATATAACAGTGCAAAAGAGACTAGAAAAAGGGAACAGCATTTCTGCAAGTGTTTTTTTTTTCCGCTGGACGAGTAGCATTTCCTTTCTGTCTGAAACTGCTTCCTCTCCATGAAGGCACTCTTACCAGCATGACCACACACCAGTTGAGAATCCCCCTGTAGTTGCTGTATCCGCTCTCCGAGCTGAGCAGTGACTCCTGGAGCCGATGGCAACTGAAGAGACAGCAAGGGCAAAAAAGTTTAAGTGCTAAACACACATAAAATCCTAATTGGAGATGACATTTTACTGTGAAAGCTACAAGCCGTGCTCTGATGTTGCTCAACTGCAGTGTCTATTATACTATTACAAAACAAAAGTGTTGCAGCAAGTTATGATTCTTATCTCTGATTGTGGCTACTGATACACTGTTGTTTGGCAAAATAGTTTTATCACAATATGACAACTTTTATACTTGTTGAATTATTGAGTCTGATTCATGATAATCAAGATGATGTTGATTAATTTTCACGTTCAGCAGCTCTGACAATACTTCACAGGTTTACATGTTATCATTTCTGTAATTACAACTTATACAGGAATTTGTATAGAAGGCAGTTCATGTTAACACCTTACATATAACTAATTGCTGATCTTGTGAATTTTATTAACATTATGCGAGGAAATGTTTCTTTAGGACTTTTGGAAAAATGTTGAGTTGTAAAGTTTTGTACTTTATCAGTCAAAAGTTAACGCTGACGTTACAGATGATGGACGTGTCATGGAGAAGTGATCAAGATGGGAAGATGTGGACTCTTCATAATATGAAGAATAATTAGTTGTTTTTTTTATGTTTTTTACAACCATATAATTGATAATAGGAATTTACCATTTACATATGCATTTATGTAGTTTTATATAAATATATACAGTTTTCACCAAAAGTATTAAAACAATATATGCAGTGTGTTATAGCTCTCACTGCGTGCAAAACAGGTGATTTCACTATTTCTGGCTGAAGATATGTGCTAATTAACTGAAGAATTGATATATGAGTATGTATTCATCTTCTGGAGCATTGACCTGGGTCATCTCCAGCCCCTAAACTCAATAAAAACTGTTGGATAATAGTGAAAAAGGCAGTTGCAGACAAGAAACCGTCTTCTGTACGCGATCTTCAGTAAGCTCTCAAGCAGGCATGGATTAGAGAATAAATGACCTTATACTTAATACTATATACACTACTGTTCAAAAGTTTTAGAACACTTGCAAATTTCTTTGTTTTTGTTTAGTGATTTATTTTCTACATTCTACAACAATACTGGGGATTTCAAATTATTTATAAAATAATACATATGGAATTAGGTAATCAACAGTTTGGTGTTATTTTAAGACACAGAGGTCAGCCTTTCTGTAATAGTTCTTGCAAGAACAGTATTCTCAAGCGCATTTGCAAAATCTGTCAAGCACCATAATGAAACTGTCTCTCATGAAGGCCATCCCAGGAGGGCAAGACCAAAACCTACCTCTGCTCCAGACGAGAAGTTAATTTTATCAGCCTGAAAAATGACCAATTAACAGCACCTCAGATTAGAGACGTTATGAAGTCTTTACAGAGCAGAAGTAGCAGAAACATCTCAATATCAACTGTTCAAAGGAGATTAATGCATTTTTGGACGCCTTCAGCATTCCTTTACAATGTAGAAGAAATAAAAATCAGGAATCATCATGGAGTTAGAAAGTGACCTAAAACTTTTGAACGGTAGTGCATATGATTAAAGTGTTATACTACACAATTACACATTTAATAACAATAATGTCCACCTGTATTACACATACAGTATACCAATGAAAATCACTAAAGTCTGTTGTATTAATAATGTGGATCGATGGAATTGTGCATAAGAAATGCTTTTTTAATTTCTTTTCTTTTTTTAAGAAATGTGATGTGTTCTATTTGGAAACTAACAAATATGCTTTTAAAATAATAATCGATATTCTTCATTTCTTTTGGTTCTTAAATTTGTTACTGTGTTTTCTTTTTCTTCACATAAAAGATTATTTATTTTTTCTTGGAAGCATTTTATATGAGGTAAATACTCACTAATTATGTCATAGATTAGGGTTAGTGGTGCAGGGGAGCTAGTAATTACAATATAGGAAAGCCTATAGGAAAGTCTAACTAGCTTGTAAGGGCAGTTTATATTTAACAAGTTTAATATTTAAGCTCAGCTGGACACAATAAGTATTGAAACATTGGCAGTGATTGTTACTAAAACCGTATGAAGTTAAATTCTAAGGCAAAACTGCCATGACTTTACTTAAATGCCTTTGAACAGTGCCCCTAACCTTTAAATGCTTTGATCTACAGCTGGATTTTTTCTGTGCCAGACACTTCATAACTATCCATAAAGACACTATAATTCAGAGCTCGAGTTTGGTCAGCTCTGTCTTTCAACCCCTTAAATGTTAAAATCCAGCAGGGCAAAAACATCTACCTGATAACATTAAAGCCGACCTTTGTTACAAGACAACCCACTCGGAGCTCAACTGACCTCAGAGGACTAACATCTGAGATAAACTATATGGCTAAATATTTGTGGACGGCATATGTGAGCCTTTACTCAACTGTTGCCACAAAGTTGGAAGTATGCGACTGCCTTTGAATTCTCTAACATTACAAATTCCCTTTCACTAGAACTAACCTGGGGTGCGTTTCCCAAAAGCATCGTTAGCCAACTATGGTCGCAAGTTCCGTCGTTACCAACATAGTTCAACAACTAGGTGTTTCCCGAAACCATAGTTCAAACGAACATTCGCAAACAGCGTCGCAAACTTACGTGGTTGGAACTACAGCCTTCGACCTGTGGTTAGAAGCAGAGTTCCTTGCCGCGGCTGGGTGTGTTCTATTCACAGTTAACGACCCTACGCCCTAGTAGTTTCTAAAAAAATTCCCAACCACTTTGAGCGATTTGGAAAACTTAATGTTTTGGTGCTCAGATATTAGGTTATTAATTTTTCGGTTATTTTGATTACAAATTCAATTTAAACGATATAACAGCGGTACCATCGCAATTATTCTCCCTTCGAAGTGCCCTACAGAAGCATTATTTATGCCGGTTGGAACACAGCCTTGGTTTCGTTCGTGCGAAGAAAAGGTGAGTTTTTAACTGAGTATCTTTAAACATACCCAAAGAGAAATGTCTCATAACAATATTTGTAGCAGTATGTTAGAGGTTTTCACTTATAATGAATGTTATCTGTACTGTTCACGTATTCAACATATACAGTGCACAAAGTGTTAAGCACTAAGAAATTGTAAAATTTATGCACTACCATAGTGTAAGCCTATTTAAAATATTACTCAATATATATTCAATGAATGTACACAAATAAATCAATAAACTGGGGTTTGGGCACTGGCTGGGAATCGAACCCGGGCCGTCCACAAGGTAAGCAGAACAGCTACCGCTGAGCCACCAGTTGGTCACACCTGCAAAGTCCCTCCACTTGTTTCTGACTTCCTCTGGGCTTCTCTCATACCCATTCCCAGAAGCATACATTTTTTGTGCGATTTCATTCCAATTTTTTGTCCGAATTTGTAACTGCAAGCTCTTTGTTTTAGTAAATTGTGGTTTTCGTGTCATTTTTTTCACGTCAACTATCATTAAACCATGGCTGTATGTAAAGGGACTTATATAGGAAATAATATTGAGCAAAATGGGTAACAGGTGTTCACAACACAATCCCAGCGTTTTCAAAACCCATCATTTCTTTTTATTTTAATTGTACTGATGTATCAATACCAAATAAAAAATGAGTTCAAATGAAATATTGAAAAATTTAAAATGTTGCGTTTGTGACATTATTACACCACTTCTACGTTACGTCACTGCGAAAGCGTATTGAATGCGAGCCGAAGAGAGAGAGAGAAAAAATAAACACACTATACAGTAGGGGGCGATATGTGCCTATTGCACTACTCCGCCATTGTATCGAAGAAGAAGAAGAACGACGGTTCAAACTAACAAAGTTCTAACCATGGAAGTGCGACGCAGGTACTATGGTTTTGGGAAACACTTGTGACTAGTTAGTTATTTTCTTCAACGTTGCATCGTACTATGGTGGTTAAGCAAAGAGCTACATAGTTGTACGGGAAACGCACCCCTGGTTAGTTGAGTGTCCTGAACACCTTTGCAAACAACTGTAATATATCCTCCATCATCATTAACTGGCCTCAGTAATGTTCTTGTGGCTGAATGAACACAAATCCCCTACATACTTCAAAATCTAGTGGAAAGCCTTCCCAGAAGAGTGGAGCTTGTTATATCAAAGAAGAGAACCAAATCTGAACTGGGATGTTCAACAAGCACATATGAGACTTTCCACAAACTTTTGGCCCTATCGTGTAGCACCGATATAAAAGTGTATGCAAGAATATACAAATATGATGTATGTTTTTGAAGAAAATGAAGATTATGAAAATGAAGCTAAAAAAAAACATTTAAGTAACACTGTATAATGTACTGTACATGCTGAAAAATATTACTGTATCGACACATTTGTTAAAATACAAGTTGAACAACTTTTTTAAAATAATTGTGGAAACTGGTAAGTTTATGTTAAAGCTTATTAAATAGAATCAAAGAGATTTGTGATATTAATTCATTTTAGTAAAATTGATCATTTGATTAATTGATTAAATCATTTTATTGAGTGGATGGGGTAGTTCATAACGCTAAATAATGACCAAAGAATTTAAACATACTTTAATATTTCCGAATCATACATCGGTTTTTGAGTAATTGAGGATAACCGGCAATGATTCTAAGATTATTACTTTATTAACTGATATTGATACATTTGGATCTCATGATAAATGCAGAGGCGCCAGCTAATCATTTCAGATATCATTTAATAATCAGTTAATTATAAGATTATTAAGTTCAGGGGGGGTGTTAGTGCAGGTCAAACACTAATCTCAGGACTATGCATTAAGAATTAATGTTCTTGAACAAATTAACATCAGAGCTGCTGGTCTTCAGTGTTTAAGGTGGCATATGCATTATAATCAGTTTTATACGTTATATGTCACGTCTTGATGTTATAACCACTATCGCCATCAGAGCCACATGTACAGTAACTACATCACCTGCAGGACTGGAATGAATGAATGAATGAATGAATGAAACACTGTAATTCGGTTCCGTATCTAACGCTGCTTTTACCTGATCTTGTCCTTAAGGCCATCCTCTTTGCTCTTGGCTGTCTCGTGCACCTGCTGGCAGTTTGCGGTGGCGTTGTTGCGCGAGCTCTCCCCGCCGCTCTGCTCGCTCCTGCCCGAGCGTCTCGAACTCGCGCCCGCCGCCGCTGCGGCTTCCCCGCACACTGTCACTGTTCTCCGCCTGCGCGCCAGGGCGCCTTTCTCGCGCCGGTCGCCCATGTTTCCATCTACGCCAGAGCCATCGTGAGTGATGTACAGTAGGAGGGGGTCAGAGTCTTAGTGAGAGGAACTCATCTTTGAGATACGTGAGACGTGTTAAAAAAAAGGATATTAAAAAAAAACAATGGGTGTGTTCACTTGTGTCAACGCACGTCTATGCTCCGCAGATTTTGCGAGAAAGATAAAATAGTGGGCGTGGCCTCATGGAGGAAATATATTCATTTCACAAAAAAAACAATGTCCTGATTTTAGCCAGTTAAAATGCTTTGGGTCAACAGATTAAGTTGGGTTGGCAATGGTTCTCAAGGTTACAACGGCAATAAATCCCACAATTTTCAATCAAGTAAAATTAGCAATATACATGACTCAGATCACTCCTTCAGGCCTTGTTCACACGGGTGTTAAAATCGGCCGTTTTTCTGCCATTCGTAGCGTCCGGTGATCGCCGATGAAGCGGAGACGGTTTTCTACACATAGGAGTCAATGACGGTGTTCACACGGGCTTTGGTGACGTGCGTTTGTCCGGCTGCGCATTTATACGGTGTGAAAAAACGTTGCATGCAGCTTTTTCTTGCCGTTCAAATCCCAACGAACGCAAGGAAACCGCGTCTAGTTCGTTTCCTCCGCGTCCATTTTATGCTTCGAAGGACCGGATATATCCCATGATCCTATACATAGGGAAATGCGGAAAAAAAGCAAAAATAAAATGCTTAAAAAATAAAACTGTTCGCATTTCTTCATAAACCACAAAAAACTTCCTTTAATCCGATGTTGTGCAGTCAGAGGGTGAACCCAGTAGCGGCGGCGATTTTTTTCTCTCCCTACATCGCCGTATTATGTTAAAAAATATTTTTATATATTATATAAAAATATAATAATTTAATTAGAATTTTTAAAACAATAAGATTATTGTCTAATATAGCAAAATGGTCCATATTAAAAGGAGGCACATCAAATAAAATGACAAGGGCTTTCATATCCAGTGCCCGACACACTGCCCCCCACAGGTTAAACACACAAACTACAATTTGGGCTGCAGGCTGTCGTTAAACAGAGACAAACGAACGCCAGTGTAGAAGTCAATCGAGTGGCACTACAAAACGCAACATAAACGTATTTTAAACGTTCAGAGCTTGTTCGTTTATCCAAAAATTTAACGCCCGTGTGAACAAGGCCTCAGTCACTACCCGCTACCTTGGGGTAACTCTGAAAAATCAACTGTTATTTTTCCCCCTTACAATGCTAACCTTGGCGGCTTAGTGATTAGCTCTGTTGCCTTGCACCTCTGGGGACCAGGTTCGATTCCACGGATACCATGAAGCTTGCATGTTTTCCTCATCCTTGGTGGGTGTCCTCTCACAGTCCAAAGATATGCAGCTTAGGCTAATTGGCATTCCCAAATTGCCTGTTGTGTGTGTATTTGCGTGTGAATGTTGAGTGGAGGTCCCTGGTTGGCCTACAGAAGTTCATAGCTGGATGGATTGAAAAAAAAAATCTCTCTCTTTTTTTTTTTAGAACATCTGAAGAATTTGTCCCTTTCTTTCCACATTTCAGGCCACTCTGGTGCTTGTTCAGTCCCTTGTTATTTCATTAATGGACTACTGCAACTCAAGCCCTACCTCTGCTTGTTTTCATCCTTCCCAAGTTCTCCCACACCACCCTGTGTCTCTGCTCACTCGATTGGCTTTCTGTTGCTGCTGTATTAAATGTAAAACATTGATGCTTGTATACAAAGCTAAAAACACCTTGCACTATCTTCCACTTACCTTTCATCTCTAATCACACCACACAGAACCGCACCTCCTCTGAGTCACTGGCAATCTTTATGCAATGACTAAATATCTATCTTGTCTTAGATATTTGGGATAATCTAAAAATAAAAAAAGAAAGGAACCCAGACCAATACTTAAAGTTAATAACCTAGTAATCCAATGTAAGGATCGATCCAATTACAGAAACTTCACAGCACATTTTCAAGTCGCTCTGGATGAGACAGCTTTAACACATGCAAATGAATTGTGTATCTCTCTTGGTTTTGTAAATTAGAAATGAATTATATAAAATTTATTTTTGGAGTGGGCTGTTGGAAGCCTTGGGTAAAGGAGGTGCATGAACACAAAATTAACACAAAAGGTTCTACAAAATGTGAATGTAATATTGCCTCTAATAACTAAATATGACATAAACAAGTAAATACCTCTTTTTCTTGTACTTTGCTTTTTTCTTAGTTGAAACAAAAACAAATTATGATTTTTTGTTTACTGTTTATTCTTAATATCTGGTCTGTGTAACACTGCCCCCTTGTGCACACCCTCAGACACGACAGGCAAATGTCCGCAGATAGACAGCAGCTGACATGCGTGAACACACCTAACGGACTCACACACTACTACAAGCTGTACAGCGTGAACACGTTTAATAAGATAAATAAATTTGGTCTTCTATCAATTTAATAAGCCAAACATACAGTCTGTAGAACAGTGTTTGACTTTAAGAGCAAGTGTGTAGAAGCAGATAAAGATCAATATGCATTGCATATTAATCAAGTTTAAACTCTGGAAAGACTTTAAGACTAATATGATTATTATTTCCTTGCTTTTTTTCTTTTTAACATTTTTTAAATTGCAAATTCTATTTTTAGTTTAATTGTATTTTCTAGTGCAATATAAAGTCATATACTCATTTAAATGCGTATCATTCTGAGTAATGTTGTGCATGCGACAAATACAAAATCAATTAAAATAAATAATTCAAAACATACAAGATAGGCAAATGTACTACACTTACGTATAAAAAATTAATTGACGTGAATTTACTTTGTATATTAAGTTGTAAGTTGTATATTCTTGTTTATGTATAATAATTTCGTTTCTATTGGAGTAAATTCACTCATAATGTTACCCCTTGTAATAGGGTTTATTAAAAACTTGGCAACACAACCATGCTCTCATGTTTATAGCGCTTCCCCTGGAGTAGCGCGCAGACACTCGACCAATCTAATGTCTGCTTTAAATTGTTGTCAACCAATAGAATCATAGCTCGAAAACAAATTCCTGCAATCATGTGTGGTTGAGTCACCGGCATTGAAACGGAACTGATTCACCTGCTGGATTGGAAACTTCGAGCAAATGCCAGTTTATTGTAAATACAGAGCTGCGATAGTATAAATATATTTATCATGTATTAATATATCGAAAACGTAAAAGTGATGAAAAAGGTGAAAAAACCCCAACAGCTGAACGGGAGTAGAGCAACAACAGGCAGACACGAAGGTGAGCAGGAGTTTAATTTCATTTATAATGTTAGAATATTAAATATTACAGTAAGGTTGAGTGATGAGTTCAGTTTGTTTATGGGAGCAGGTCTTGACGTGTCCGCTACAGCTACGTGGACACACACACACACACACACACTGTCTAATCTTGTCCAAATCTTTTGTTCACGACAACACACACTACTAGACGCTACATTGTATCCACAGACTCACTCAGATCTCAGCTTTTTTTTTTTTTATCTTTCAGTATAAACCCTCCTTGGCTGTGTGCCAGGGTGCCATTATTTTTAACACCTTTTGCTATCAGGACAGAAAGATGTATTAGAAACCCTGACCACACCCAAAGAAGAAAATTACTTAGACTTGAGGGTAGTACATGATGTGAAGGAATTAGTTCCTGTGACAACTGAAGTTTTTTTTGTTATTTATTTTTTTATTTAACTGCATGAATCTGATGCAGACGACTGCAAGCTTTCTTCATCTTCTTTCCACCGGGTATTCCAGTTTCCTCCCACAGTCCAAAAGCTAATTGGAGTTTCCAAGTTGCTCGTAGTATTGTATGTTTGTGCTTGTGTCCTGTGATAAATTGGCATCCCGTCCAGGTTGTAACTCTGCCAAGTGCCTGGAATCCTCCAAACCCCCTCCCACCCCCGAGTGACTCTGTACAGCAGGGGTTCTCAAACTTGATATTCAAAGGACCGGATCTTATTTCAATTCAAGGTCAAACGGTATGATCCGGAATGATCAGTGATAAGCAAATACGTTTTGTTAAACTTGTTTTTAACTTAAGACCTTTTTAAGGCAGTCTGAGACAAAATAAATTGAAATCTAGAGGAAATTGCCATTGTGTGCCTGCAATCAGATACTTAAACTAAAGCAACTTTGATTTTAATGCAACTTACAGTACATTCATGTGTCAAAGCTTTAAAATACATTTCAAATACATTGCTTGTGAACCTAAACAACTCCAACTTTTAACATTACAAAGTTTACAGATGTTTGCTGGCTTTGCGATTTTATATTGTAAAGCGACTTGTGTGTAAATTTACTGTTTTTTTTGTGATTAGATATCGCTCCTGGCACTTGTAATTCATTTGAAAATAATACTGTCACAGGAAAAAGTAAACTTTACATTCACACTAAACTGTAGATGTAACACAAGTGAGAATGCCACCAAAAACAAAGACCTTACAGTATTTTGCTTCTGGTCCTTCAAACACAAAAAAGCACATTGAATTTTACCAGCTGATCCAGGAAGACAAAGATTGAAGCTGATTGGTCGGTTCTGATCACATGACCTGATGTGTACTATCAGTCTAAAAATTTGGGTTGTTTTATCTTGCGGCGGCAGGGACGTGAATGGAAAACGCACAAGCGTCGCAATGGTGTCATGTTGACCACGCTTGTCACCCGTCTCTATTTAAAGTAACTCAACTGAGTACGAAAAAGATGCCTTTAAGAAACCCTGCTATACAGCATAAATGTAGAGAATATGAGAGAGAGAGAGAATGGATCAGAGGGTCTAATTCTTGTTATGCCACTGAAATTTGCCGGTGATCATACTTTTATCCCTTTGTAGTTACATTTGATGTGAAATGTTTGTGAATCAAGCATGGTTCCTGTTATCTCTTACCATATGACATCTTTAAACAGTCATTCCTTCTACACCTTCTTCTTTCTCTTTTCATTCTGAACTTTCATTCTTAGAGGATCAGGATCAGAACAAAAATGCTGTAATTTAATTATGACACATTTTAATTGCATGTACAGTCTGGAGTATCTGCTGTTTGCTATTAAAGGATCAGTAAAGTATTACAACAAGTGCTTTCGTATATACCTGGGATTTGCCTTGCAACTACGTTCAGGGCTGCAGTTAAAGGAAACTGTTCACTTAAAAAGAAAAACAAAATAAAAACATTGTTGCATTATATTACAGTGATATAGAAGCTCAGAGACGCTAATGAACATCTGTATCAGAGATGATACTGGATCATATATATATATATATATATATATATATATATATATATATATAATATTTTTACTTTTTTTTATTATTTTAGTTTTTTTTCCAATTTTCTCCCCAATATTAGTTGTAGCCAATTCCTCCCCGTCGCTAGGGGGGCTCCCACAATAGGGCTACCACTACCACTCAGTCGGGAGGGTGAAGATTATCCAGTGTTTCTTCCGAACCGCGTGACGTCAGCCGACTGCATCTTTTCGAACTGCTCGCTCGCGCACCATTAGGGGTGGAATAACACACTCAGATTTTTTCGGATTAACACACCACTCCTTCTGCGTGCGCGAGCTCACAGGATCAAATTTAATGTTTTGTTGGAATCGAATGTGATGTAGACAGTAGACATTCTTCAAGCATGTCTGAAAATTTATTAAAGGGTGCATTTACATTTGGATGTTGAGATGATTCTTCTTGAAGCACTTCATTGGATTCATTACCTGAAGTTTCCATTGAACACATTTCTGTTAGTAAATATAAAAAAGGCCACATGGTGTCACTAGTTAACTGTAATTATAATATTCCTGCATATGCTTTTTTTTTTTTTTTTAATAAGATCAGAACAGACAGACTAGGCATAAATTAAATTATCCTTTGATTTTGTCACCTGTTTACTGGTGTATAATTGATAATCAATGTTAATGTGCTAATCTAATGGCAGTAAATATGCTTGTGTTTACTTGGAGGGCAGTGAGTATGAAGGTTATATTAGACAGCTGTTTATTAATTGGTATTTTGCAATTGTTAATTGGAGTTTTGCTTTAAAAAAAAAAAACGATTTTGGATGGTGATGTACAGAAAAAAAATCTCCTTGGTGCATACTGTACCTCACGCCTTTCCCTTTGGTGTATTCTTTTTTTCTTTTTTTTCATGACAATGGCCTCATCGATCAGATGGCTTTACATTATACGATTACAAGAAAACAATAGTAAATAAATTTTTATATAAATTAATATTCTATATAAATAAAAGGTGTTGTCTGGACGTTGATCAGAACTCGCTCTTTCAATGATATCGTTACATTCCATACAGTGGAGGAACCAAAACCAGTCTCAGAAATGTTCTGTCTGTATGTCTGTCCATCTAGATTTTCTCACAGCACTTAACAAAACTGGCTGAACAGAATTTAATGAAACGTTGGCAGTACTTTGGTATTTGCCTGGAGTTAAACCTGCACTATTAATGATAAGTAGAAGTTATGAGCAATTATGTGCCAGATAATGTCACAGTACCTAGTGCTTTTCTTTTTTGGTTACCAAATTAGAGCTTTTCCCTCGAGGTGGGCGTGGCCATACGCATCACCCAATAGAAACAGTCAACATGATAGTTTACCATGTATAGACAGACTATGCAGAAGACATAGAAATGACGGAAATGGACCTACAAGCCGCCAAAATCATCAAGAAGCTAAAAGAAAAGCGCAGAAAAAAAGGATGGCTTATGCCAAAAAGAAGGAAAGTAGACTGAAATCCGACTCAAAGATGGATGGGCAGATAAATGCCTAAATGTAAATGTAAATGTAAATGTACGTTTATTCTTCCTTGTCTTATATTCCATAACTGCGTCGCTAATAAGCTGCAGCAATGTGTTTAGGAGATAAAATACGGGTCGTTAAAACAAACATATCCGGCGCAGTCTGAGGTGACCTTGTGCAAAATACCCGAACTGAGAGCTCAGTGTTATGCGCTAAAATGCGGCATGAGACGGATTGCTAGTCTACATAATCACTACAAAAAATATATATAGAAATATTTTATTATCTATGTAAATTAAAGAAACGTTTTGTCTGTCCATTGGTCACAACTCACTCTTTCAGTGATATCTTGACATTTCATACATTGGAGTATTCGAAACCAGTTTTATAACTTTCTGTATGTATGTCTGTTCTGCTAGAATTGTCACATCATCACGCAAAACTGGCTGGACAGAATATAATGAAACTTTGGGAGTAGTTAGACACCTGCCTGAAGTTTAACATAAAGAAATTCAAAATGTTGAGTAAAATGATTTTATGAACAGTTACATATCCGATTTAATAATCTCCTTTAAAATAAGCTACTTATTGAAGCCAAACTCAATATTTTTACTGGGATCGCTTGATATTCTCACAGCTGAAATAACAGTGCTGAAGTGGATTTTAACGCGCAGGAGTCAATTTAGGACAAAACTTTTTCGATCTACATTTTTGTTTTCTCATCTGTGAATCACTCCCTGATTACAGAACAGGATGTGTTGACAACGAAAGAAGTACAATTTAACGTAAGATACTCAACCTTACAGAAAGGTTGGCCAGGGTTCTGCTGTACAGAAATACAGGCAGACATGTACGTGGGCTCCAACCTGATATAATAATATCACATATTAGCTTATTTTTATCTTTAACCTTTTACCTCTTTCTACAAACAATTTTCTCATCAATGACAGATACTTTAGCTAGTGAACTAATATGCAGATTCCTTATTGGGAGAGAAATTAAAATGTTGCCAAACTGTGAAAATCTTGCATTTACAGGGTTGGTTCATCATTGCTTCGAAAGCTGGCTAACAATTTCCTCTCCTACACTACACATTTTTTAAGTCTAGACACACTCCCTGAATCAAATGGGTGTGGATTCCCAGAGGAAGCTTCACCCTTCATCAATCACCTTCATCTCTGCTTGATACAAGCATCGGGACGGACCTTCACTGAAAAGTGACGTCAGAACTTGGGGCAATGCCTTGAAGTCTCTCTTAGACACAACAGAACTATTCTGATACTAAGAGCTGTATTTTTGTGATATTAGTATGACATAAAAATAGTTCTAATACATAAAAAGAAAGTAAGTAACTCTCGAATATTTTGTTCCCACTCATTCCTTGCTCACACACAATTGTACTTCAATCTAATTCCTGATTGTCTAGTCAGTTCTGCAACGTGTTTCTACATGAACATGATTCCTAAACAAGCCTTATGAGCTCAGCCACATTACAAAATCAAGACACAGTCAAAAGGAAAATACAAATAAGCAAAAGAAACAACCGGACAAGTAAGCCTCCATCTGAGGTTCAATTAGATTTAACCTTCTGGAGTTTAATTTAGATTTTTTTTTTCCCTTTCTGTCTTCAGTGCACATGTCATGGAAGAAGCAGAAGCTTGCAGACATCCAGCAGGCTTTGAACAGTGACCCTGTGGACATTGAGACCCTGCGCAGTGCAGCTGTCAGCGAGGGAGGCTTGTTGACAAATGATGTGCGAAGAAAAGTTTGGCCCAAACTCCTCAACATCAACGTGTTTGACCTTCCTGCCAAACCTGGTGAGTGTGTGTAGTTGTGTGTCATACGTAAGAACCAGAATGAGAGAAATGAAGTGCATCAAATATAAGGATCTGTTTTTTATTACTCATCTAAAGTTTTACTTGTTTTTTTTTTTTTTTTTTAAATAGCTAAAGATATCAGAGAGAACCACAAAGACTACAACCAGGTGCTTCTTGATGTCAGACGCTCCATGCGCCGATTCCCTAGAGGTAGTGTTCGTCTGCTTTTGATTAGGTTACGTGACTCATCCCTTTTCTCATGACTGCGTGGTGATGAATTCTGAAACGTCTCTGAGTTGTTTTGTAACCGGTATGTCTAGAGACACTTGGGAATAGCAATCGGGTCATTCTGAGGTCTACAAAACACTCCCAAAATGCATTAAAAGCTAATTCTCCCTCTATATATAAAATAATTGATATAATAGTGATAGCTTTACCAGAACAGGCAAACTTTAATTATGATTAAAAAGGGTACATTTTGTATTCGTTGTCTGAGTGTGGGAGTGTAATTTTTTTTATTTAATTAAACTAATTATAATTTTTTTATCTTTAAGTTTAAAAGATAAAAATCTTTATAGTATGTGTGGTTTTTTTTTTTTTTTTTTTTTTGGAATATTACAAACTAAACTAATATAAAATTCTGCAGGATTAAATCAAGATAAAATAATAAAAATAAAAACAATCGAACAAACAGTACAATGCAACAGCAATCAGCCACATTATTAAGATTATTATTATTATTTTTTTTTTCCTTTCTTTTTTTTTTCTTTTTTTTCCCCTTCCCCCTAAGCATTATCGTGGCACTGATTACTAGCCGTAGCAATAACGTCAAGGGTAGCTCAGTGGTTAAGGCATTGGAATATGGTTCGGAAGGTCCCAAGATTAAATCCCATGCCCACTAAGCTCTTGAGCAAGGCCTTAACCCTCAACTGCTCAGATGTAAAATAAGATAATGTAAGTCGCTCTGTATAAGGGCGTCTGCCAAATGCGTAAATGTACATTTAAGGTTAATGTTTATAATCATCGAATCAAAGTCATCGCAGCTGCTAAATATAAAAAGTTAGGCAGGATGTTCATCTCTCTGTCTGTCTCTGTCTCTCTCTTCCTCTGTGTCTCGGTGTGCCTCAGGGATGCGGACTGATGAGAGGGAGGTGTTGCAGGAGCAGCTGATTGACATCATCCTGGATATTCTCAGGAGAAACCCTCAGCTGCACTACTACCAGGGCTACCACGATATAGTGGTGACTTTCCTTCTGGTGGTGGGAGAGCGCATGGCCATAGCCATGGTTGAGAAGCTGTCCAATCATCACCTCAGGTTTGGGTCTTTTGCAGAATGACAAAATGCTTTAAAAAGTTTTTATTTTCCTTAAAGAATAGGAATTTTATCCTGTATCCTCTGAGTGGAGAATATGAGGTTGAGTTTTAACACAAGATATTGTTAAGCCTTTATTTGTCACATATACATTACAGCACAGTGAAATTCCTTCTTCGCATATCCCATCGTAACTGGGGTCAGAGCACAGGGTCAGCTATGATACAGCGCCCCTGGAGCAGATAGGGTTAAGGGCCTTGCTCAAGGGCCCAACAGTGGCAACCTGGTGGAGCTGGGGATCGAACCTCAGACATTGCCTTAGCCCTCTGAGCCACCACTGCCACCACCTATATTGATAATATAGGTTAAAAAATAAAATAAAAACTTTTTTTCCCATAAAATATGCCTAAAGCAAACCAGCAATGTGTGTTTTGTAATTGCTTCCTGAAATGTTCTCATGAAAGCAGCATTATGAATGTCACTAACAAAAAAGCTTGTAAAGAGAAAGCTTGTGTCTTTAAACAGTTCATATACAGTATTAAGATTTTTATTCACTTGACATTTAAAAAAAGATGATCAGTGTTCTTAAAATTTTGAATTAAAAAGTTCACATAACAGGCACTTTTCTTGGAGAAATGCAAAAGTATCAAGTATTTTCCAAGTGTCAAGAATTTGTTAGCAGTTTTGAAAACAATATTGAATGTTTTCATCATAGATTTTCTGTCCTTCTGCTGTGTGGAGAGACGTGTCGAGGTTTCACATAAGGAAATATTAAACAAATCAATGATCTGATAATAATAAATGAGACAAAACATACTGACAATGTAGCACAGGTCTTGTGTATATATTTGAATGAAAATAGATTTTCAGAATAAAAAGATTTTTACCTCTGTCTGCTTGTAGTCCACATACACTCCACACACTGCTTGTACAGTATCTGTTGTACAGTTTATACCACTGTGCTGTGGAATTCTCCACTGTATTTAGTCAGAAGTTGTTGATTAATGTTTTATTACAACACCATACATAACATTAAAAGTTACACCATTGGGGTACAGATATACTTTTTCTTCTACACAAGATGAATTGTTCACATTGAGATTCTGTGCAGACTCTTTAAAATCTTCTGTCATCGACATGATGGTTATCATGATCTGTGTCTCAAATCGAAATCCTCACTGCGCATAAAAAATTTTAATAATCTGGAAAATCCAGAGGTTTAGTACTTAAAACATATTTCACTAGGATTAAAAAATGTAAAAACTTTCTATAATAGGAAAATCAATAGTGTTAGTACACAGTAATGGTCTAGAATAGTACATAAGTATGCTGTTCGAGATCCAGTGCTATTTTGTTTTCCAGAAGAAAGGACACATAGTCGCATGGCGCTATAGAGGCTGTATTGCATCCACTATTTACATTGGTAATGCAAGTGACCTGATGAGATTTTAACAGCAAGAATCAATTCGGCTTAAGGCATAGAAGGCTAAAAATCTCCACTGTATGTTGTATGTAGACATTTTTATGAAATTAATGATTTTAAACAAAAATTAAGCGGATTTGTCCATTTTCACACATTTCAATCAAAGATTTGGTATATATTTAATAAGAAAAATTGTATTTCAACACTAGAAAAGTGAATTATAGGTAGACTCTTGATATGTCTGATTTTAAGACATTGCAATGTTAAATTTTATTTGATTCAATTTTACTGTCTGATTTGTCTGAAGCAGTTATTTCTTAAAGGTTTTGGTTATTATTCTAATGTATACTGTAATACTGAAATGCTGTGTAAGTTAATTGTTTGAAAGTCATTTCTTATGTAATCTTTAATAATTAATTAATAAGTGTAATCTTTTTCTCTAATCTTCTCCACCTCCAGTCCAGTAGGTGGTGGGTTTGCACCAACCACACATAAACTTAAAAGTAGACCAAGCAATACTCTTTCTAAATTCACAGATTTGCAGATGCTTTTTTTTTGTTTTACTGCAAACGCTGAGCTATATTGTTGAAGAAATTGTGAAAAGGCTGGAATTTGTCCAGTGTGAATCAATTCTGAATCGAAATCTGCCCTATGAATTCAATTAATAAAATTGACCAACAAAAGATTGATTAAATTGCATAACCGAATAAATCGCTCAGCTGTTTTGTTCATGCATGTATCGATTTCAATATTGATATAAAAAAAAGAAGAAAAATTATTTCTCTACAGCAAGTCTTTTGTATATAAAGATTAGTAATGCTAGATGTGGTTTCTTAGCAAATATAAACAGTTTGTAGTGTTTTCACCTCGAAGTATCGTTATTAACACCTTGTTGTGGTCTTGTGTGGCTGTGCAGGGACTTTATGGACCCCACCATGGACAGTACCAAACACATCCTGAATTACCTGATGCCTATCCTGGAGCAGGTCGACCCTGAGCTCCATGACTTCATGCTGAGGTATGACTGCTTGAGGGCAGGTGGGGGTCACAAACTGGGGTCTGCGTTAGAAATCTCAAAATACTCAAACTTCTTAGTGCCACTTGCACTTGTTCAGTTTGCAGGCTTTTAAAGTATCTAGTTGGTTTTGTAAATTATGCAAAACCTAGAATTGTAAACACTTGTATAATCAGCTAGACAGCTTCCTAAGTTAAGCAGCATTAATGTTTAATCATGATAGGAAGAAGTATAATTAGGGTATCATGCATATACTATCTGTGTATTCCAAGTCTTAATGGCAAGTGCATAAAACACAACGAACAGTGCATTATTCTGCAAATTCTGTTTGTAATGGTTTAGGAGTGCGTTGAGCAAGGAATACAGCACAGAGGGACATGGACATGCTGTTTATAGAAGAATAATCAATGACCGGGTGGTGTGATGCCCTTTAAACTATGCAGTTATTTATTTATTACTATTTATATCATCATCTTCTCATACTACAGCCTTTTCAAATATTTATTCATTTATTTAAATACTTATTAAAAAACACAATGTTCTTTTATTTTTTTCTGCATTTAATGTTGTGGAGTATTCATGAAACAATTTCCTCACTAGCCTCTTCTTGTATTCAGCGAGAAAAGAGTTAGTATGAGTAGGTCTGATGTTTAAAAGAAGTGTTCTGATTAAACCGGGATGTGCAATTTAATTTCGAGTGAATGAAGGTGTAAAACCGACATTTACAGAAGACTTCAAGTACAGTATGGCGATAAGACCCTTAGCCATAGCAAAACATTTAAATGATGGAAACATTTTAAAGATGGCTGTATGTCCATGACTGATCCCAGCCGAAGTGGCTTGACCTGAACATTCAGTAAGTGGAATGGATGATCCTTAAAAAACAGTGGATAACTTGTCAACATGTGGAAATTACGCACGTCTGTGGGAACTGCACAATAATTCACCAGCACCGCTTGCACATTATAGGAACTCGGGTGGAAGTTATTTCCATGTCCCCCGTACAGTCCTGATGTTGTTCCAAGCCATTTCCACATGTTTGGGCCATCAAAGGAGTTCCTGGGAGGCCAGCATTTTAGACATGAAGCAGGCAGATCATTTCTTTCAATCTTTCTACTTTGATGGTATCTAAGTTCTAGTAAAACACTGGGATTAAGTTCAGTAGTGTAGCGGGGGATTTTGGGAGAATATATAAAAATAGAGAAATAACTTAGACTTTTTACTCTCATAACTGTGCTCTATTCTGCGCAGTCAAAAGTCCCCGTTTGACTTGAACAGCTTGTAGTTAGGCTTTTTGTACAGACTACCCACATGCAAGCAAATTTTTAAAACCAATTAGTAGGCCATTAGTCTCTGGAAGTTATAGGAAAGATTTTTAGCCATTTCCCGATGTTGGGGTGAAACTGAGAGCACATTTGGGAGAGTTCACTTGCACAAGGTGTACAAGATTAAAAAACCTGCAACTTATCTGTGCAAAATTTATGATTTCTGAAATACAGAACTGGTGTTTATCTCTTTCAGAAGTTTTCACCTGACAGGAAATCTTTATCACAAACTGCAGCAGAACAAACACGCACACCTTAAGGCATTCAGAGTTTGCTAAAATAAGAACAGAGAGTGAAGGTCTGTTTGTAACCCTGTAGCATCCATTGTCCTGTCGATCATTTTAGAAATCAGAATACAACTCAAAATACTTGATGAAGAAAGATCATGAAAAGGGTGAATACATGCATATTGAACAGGCATACTTGGACAAACAAACAAAAACCCCTCACAACTTTGGTGAAGTTTGTGTCACATTTCTGCAGCTGACAGTCAAATGATGTGTTTTCAGAGAGGATAACCAGCATCCAGTGTATCTGAAGGAGGCGTTTCTACTAAATTGTTAACTTGTCAGTGCAGAAAGCTCTAGCTTGTGAAAGTGTTGCAGGGCGTGGCTCTGCAGGGAGCACTAAGTAGGGAGGAATAATAATACCAATATAATATGACAGCAAATGAAAATACCTTTTAAAGAATATTGTTTCACATAATGTTCCTGAACAGCTGGTATGCAACAGCAAAATGACTGTTGTACATTAGGAGCTGTTGTTGTGAATTCATACTGTATCACATCAGTGATAAATTCACGAATCACATTATAGCTCTGATTGTAGTTCTGGTTGTAACATAAATGATTCAAAAGATGCTATTTGAATTAAAATTTAACCTTTTTTAGAAAAGTTGTATTCACTCTGATTTAAGCTGGAGCTTAGTTTGCTATGCATTGCTATGTTTTGCTAGCATTCTCTAATAATGATCCCTGAGTACTGACTAGGTTTGAATGGTTTTCCGTACCTGAGAACTTTCACTACTCCTTTTTTTTTTTTACATTACATTTTCTTGTCAGTGGTTGATGTTCCTTGACTAACATTAGCTAACTTTGGTTAGCACAGCACTGGATAATGTTTTAAATAAAAAAAAGAGGAAAAATCTCATCATTAAAATTAAATTAACAGTGATTGAAAAATACTACCAAATTAAGTGTTATTAATGGTTGTTAAAACAGCTCCTGTTGTTTTGCAGTTCACTTCACCAGCTGCTTGTTGGCTTCCATGTACAGTATGTTCACTGTGTAACACAGGAGCGCACATGATAGTACAGCAGTACTAAAGATCGCTGCATTAATTTGGTGGAGACAGACACCATTGGCAACTGCCTGGATAAAACCAGTCAGAAAATAAAATCATTAGGCCTGTTGGCGATCATTCCAGTCGCCATCTGGATCCCTGTAACATGCAAAGTGTTTGGCACTGAGGAGATTCTGCTTTCCAGTTTCTCAGTCACATGAAAAGCTGTGGGTTTTGTTGTTGTTTTTCATTAACGTCAAAGAGAATGGAGGAGAAGCTGTTGAGTGAATATATGTAATTGAGAACAGGAATGTGTCTCACAAATTGAAAATAACTATAACGTGCAAACTGAGAGAGAGTTTTTTCCCCCCAAAGTAGAAGTCAGAAGATCCAGTACCCACCCCCCTAGAATTTCTTAGTAAATTCAGAGTTCATTCAATATTATTTGAAAGCTCTTTACAGAATTAAGAAATTTATGCCGATGGTTCCAAGAAAGAACTTCCTGATATGATATTACTAAAAAACCTTGAGAGGAACCAGACTCAAGAGTGAACCCATCCTTATTTGGGTGATTTTAGTGTCAGCCATTTCCCACCTACTAAGTAAATTTCCTCTGTCTTATAATATTTATGAATAAGGGAAGATTAAAGCGTTTGTGCTTCAGACATGTGATCTATTTATCCATTCCTTCTTCCTTGATATCATTTATTCTGATTAGGCCTGCACGGCACCTGGAGCCTATCCCAGGGCACAAGGCGAGGTACACACTGTGCACACTGGCCTCACGTGCACATACACTCACACACACCCGATTATATTCCACGGTCTGTTTGGAAATACCAATCAGGCTACACTTCTTAGGAGGAAACCAGAGTTTCCAGAGGAAACCCACCATGCACAGGAAGGAAGACTGGAGGTGAGATTCAACCCCCACCTCCAAACCTGGAGGTGTGAGTGCTAGGCGTGATCTAGCTAATTGCAAGTTTTTTTAAACTGGTGCATTTCCAAGCAGCATAACACACATTACGGAAAGCACCTGGGAGTATGGCTAATTTTAGTCTCCCAGCCCTAGGTGTTGTAGCACAACCAGGATTCAAACTTATCATCCATCATCTCTGCCATATCGGAAGAATAGCTTTTGAACTTCTAGCTTTAGTCGATTGCAGCATTAAAGTTCCCTCAATTGGTTTTTAATGGGGTGAGGGGGAGGGGATTGGTTCAAATGGTCAATGTCCAATCTGTTGCTGGGAATAGAGTGCTATTTAAAAAGACTCATGCTTGAAAAACATTTCTCACTTATGTTCACATTCAGAGTCAACAAGTGCTGCTTTTTTTTTTTTTTTTTTTTTTTTTTAAACCTTTCTTTAAACCTATTTTCTCTGCTCACTTTGTCTGCACTTCTCAGCTCTTTTCTCTGAGGAAACAGAAAAAATGTTCAAGGAAAGGAAATGAGGACAGAAGGAATTTTGAAGGAAACTTATTCGCTAAAGCTCACTGAAGAAGAGGCACTTTTAAAGTGACTTATGTATTGATGCCTAGTTTCCCAGCTGTATGACACATTCCAAATAAAATCCTCATCATTAATTCTTTATTCACAGAAAATTCTATTTTTCCTGAAAGCAGGACAAGCGTGCAAGGTTCCCCCCCCCCATTATTGTTATTACTACAACTGTAACGGTCATTCTTAAGAAATGGTACGTCTTTAAACATGTTTGATTCCTTAATCAAACATATGAAACAGGAGTCAATCATGTCGCCTTAAAGGAGAATCTAGTTTAGTGGTGTTAAGACAAGGTGCATTGTGAGTTTTGTCCATAAGGAGGCAGCAAAGTGTAAGTTTAGCTTCACTCTCTGACCAGTCCTGCATTTCTGTAAGCGCTATGGCCTTGCCTCAACCAGCGCTACAGATCAGGATTGTCTATTTGTTTACCCCACCCTCCCTTGAGCAGCTGAAGCACTTGCAAGGTTACACTCTTTTTAAAATTCTGCACTCATCATAATCTTGTTCTTGAGATGAGGTGTGGTCGAGAGTAAAACTTTGCTTTACTTCAAACCCAGCACTTTAATTTATTTATTTTAAACATTAAATATCTAGAATTATTTTTCAACAGTTTTAACAGAGCGGAAATGCTGTTTGTTTTTGTTTGCTTTCTAACCCTCGTGTTCTCGCCATTTGATTTCTCATGCATAAGAGATGCAGGGTGTGTGTGAAAGGACTTGTGTGCTTGTTCCACAACCCAGTGAGTAGAGGGAAGCTTTTTTTAATGGCTTGTCATTTAAAATGGAACGCATAAGAGACTGTGAATAAATATTGTATGTGTGTGTGTGTCATGGGATTTCCATTTAGTGCATTGCAGCTCTTCAGGTTTAATGGGTAAGCTTGTTCAGGTGCTGTTGCTCAGGGCACTTTCCAAGCTAACAAGCTCGGTCACAGTATAGTCAAACTCTGGAAGTTTAAAAACTTTTGAGTACTTTGGTGCATTTAAGTTGTTGGGTTTTGTTTTTATTTTATTTTATTTCAATTTGAGAGTGTACATGTGTCAAGTGTACTGTTTTTGTTTACTTTCAAGCCATGCAAAGAAAAGACTGAAAATAAGCACTGATAATATGCAGTAAATGGACACAGAGGGGTGCTGGGGTGCTGGTCTCTTAGTATAAAAAAAAAACAAAATGCCATGTACAGTAGGGATTATAAGTTAGGAACGAAACACGGCAGGGCAGGGTGATGTTTACTTTCCAAAAACAGCACTCCCTCAAGTCTGATACTATAACAAATCACACCATAGGTTTCTTATAGTACCATAAAGCTTGAATATTGATGCCTCACCACATTTTTGTGTCGCCTGCCTGCAAAGCATAGGATCACTATCTCTCTTCTCATGTCTGTGTTTTTGTGACACTTTTATTCAATCTGCAAATCCTCTGAAACCATTTCTGGGAATTTGACCAAACCTTTATTATTGAAAAGGATATCTCAAAAAAGAATATCTATCTATCTGTCTATCTGTCTTGCACAGTACCTTTTTCAGAAAGCATAGATGCGCACTAGTCGCTTAAAGATAGATACTGAAATTTTTGAGCCGGGGAGAATATAAACACATTGAAAAATCTCAATCACCAGATGAACATTTCAAATATGCAACCAGTCAAAAGTTTGTACACAACTTCTAATTCCATGGTCTTTCCTGATTTAAAAAAAAAAAATTTCTTTCTATGTTTTATAGAATGCTGAAGGCGTCCAAAATATGCACTAATCTCTTTTGAACAATCAATATCGAGATGTGTCGGCTACTCATGATCTGTAAAGTCTTCATAACGGCTCTAATCTGATGTACTGTTGATGTACTGTTGCAAAAATTGGTGATTTTTGAGGCTTGTAGCTCTTCTGCGGCAGTGGTAAGTTTTTGTGTTGCTTTCCCGGGATGGTCTTTATGAGAGCCTGTTTCATCAGGGTAAACCCCAAAGGACGTTGGTGCATCATTAGGATTCAAGCTCATGACCTCCAGGTGATCCGGCATTTCATTTGCTACATATAGTAGGAGCGTAGTCCACTGCACATTGTATCCATGGAATGTGCGGGAAAGTCCTGTTCCTATATTCCTCTGACTTAAGGTCAAAATACTTTCTTGTCTTTAAGCTTTACTTCTGATTGTTACAATGAGCTAACCCTGGGGACTTTTTCCATTGGCTATGTCCTCCAATTCACTTACAGTAGTTCACTTTTTTCCACATAGTTCTGCACTAGCGATCAAGCACTGACTGATGACAATGATTAAAGCTCATCCTCACACACTTCTCATTTTAATATAGCAAGTTCATTACTGCGGCACAACAGAACATGGTGTGTGCGTGTGTGTAAGATCCTGTAAAGTCGGGGAGGAGAAGGAGCAGCCGCAGGATGGAAGCGCTGAACCGTGGTTAAGGAGCAGTGCTCGCGTGACTGAGATGCTCGTGCTCGCTGTTGCGTCACCCGTGCAGAGAGCAACATGCTGAATGTTTTTCTTGCACATTGACAGTGTTTACATGCCTCCATAGCCATGGGCATTGCAGCTCAACTAGTGTCGCCCTGACACAACAGTAAAATGAACTCACAAACACACACACAAACAGTCATAGAAATGCAGAACCACATACTGTAGTAGTGACTAGATGCAAACATGAACTGCAGATGCTGATGTCCCATGAGATCTGAAATAAATGGATGAATTAATTTACGTATGTTCATAATGCGTTCACTTTCTTGTTGCCAAGTTTGCATGTATTTGAGAGCATGATGCAGATTTCTTCCTTTTTGTGTGTGTTACAGGGCCGAGGTCGGCACCATCTTCGCTCTCAGTTGGCTGATTACGTGGTACGGCCACGTCCTCTCAGACTTCCGGCACGTTCTGCGGCTCTATGATTTCTTCCTAGCCTCTCATCCGCTCATGGCCATTTACTTTGCTGCTGTGGTGAGGACTTTCTGCATACTGAGCTCTCTCTCTCTCTCTCTCTCTCTCTCTCTCTCTCTCATGCATAGTGACACAGTGAACTTTGCAGTGTGCAGTTTGTCAGACTGAGAATATGTGAGAGTGTGTATTAGCGACTCATTGATTGGTTTCCCTGATAAAGCTGCTGAAGTGTGTTCTGGACGTAATGAACAGAACTCTAAAGGATTTCGCTCCATTAGGAAGTGCAGTGACGACTGACGCTCTGATTACTGTGTGCTGAGTCCACTCCAGCACCACTGCTCCCTCCTGGAACAAATACGTCTCTGTCTGTCTTTTTCTTTCTTTCTTCTCATGATCTTTTTTAGTTGTTTCTTTTTTACATAATTTGATCTACTTTTTCTTTCTTTCTGTAATTCTGTAGTTATTTTTAATTGTTATTCATTGCTAGATTTGCCCACAAATTTTTACGTGTTACAATGAAGTATGTGGAATGAAGGTGTGAGATTGTTTTATTAAGTAGGTTTCAATCGCACACTCAAACATTTAAAAAATGTACAGCACCATCTGTTGAATTTTTAGATTAATTATAGATTTTTTTTTCAAAGTTGATTAAAAAAAATAATTTTTTTGTTAATGATTTAAGGGTGTTCTCCATTTCAAATTAGGAAATCTTCTCTTCCTGTGGGCCGATTGTTATGGAACAAAGCCTATATGTTGCCTCATGTTCGGCCAAATACATCCGTGAAAGCTCCATTAAAGTTTGTTTAGTAGTTTTTACATGATGCATGCACAAACGAACATTTTCCCCCTTTTTGTTTTTGTCTATTTTTGTTTATTTTTTTAGTTCTTTCTTTTTTTCCTTTCCCCATCATGCGCTCTCTCTTGATGTAGTTTCACTATAACCAAATACTATGCATTGACACAAACGCACGCACTCACACACACACATACACACTTTTGATGTAGTCTTACTACAACTAAGTGCCCAGGATTCACACAAACACACACCTGTTACGTAGAAACACACTCTTGATGTAAAAGATGAGCAGTATGAGATGTGTGTGTGTGTGTGAATCCAAGGCACTTTGTTGTAGTGAGACGAGTTAATTAAACATCTCTAATGAACTCAGTGGAGGTTTGAGGGAAGCGGCTTGCTGTGTTTGTGCTTGCGCGCTTCATCTGGCCCTCTTTCACGCCTCGCTGTAAGACTCTGCCTTGCCAAAGAGCAGCGCTGAGCCGAAAGGGGGCCAAAACCTTTTGAAGTGCGGATAACAAAGCGTGCAGGAAATGTAGTCCATCCTGCCTCTTTAGGTTGCTGGAAGTCCCCTGGGGCAGGCGGTAAACCAGCAGGGCTCGAGCAGGAGCCGCTCGGACTAGACCACGCAGACTAAGTGCACTCTCCACTGACCTGCAGCGTGGACACCAGACGGCTATTTACACCACTGACCCCGCAACCCGATAGACCGGAGTGCAAATCTATCGCAAATGGAGATGTGTGTGTCTGTGTGTGAGAGTGATGGTAACAGATAATGTACCTGTTTTTTAATATGGACAGGTCGTGTGTATATGTGGGAGTGATGGTAACAGATAATGTACCTGTTTTTATGTGGACAGGTTGTGGGTGTCTCTGGGCATGTGTTTGTGCTAATTTGGAGCTAAATTGAGAGTGAGCTCTAATCATACACACCTGAAGTTAATCAGGGTCTACAGGATTACTAATGCTACAAGCCAGTGAGGTTTTTTTTTTTTTTTTTCCTCCCCCCCCCCCCCAGGGTTGGAGCTGAACTCTCTAGGAACGAACTTGCCTATCCCCTGGTGTAGGTTATTTTGTTGCTGAATTTACTTTAGGTTTTATAGGTGCTTTAATTGTAGTTGCAGTAGTTACTTTACAGTAGGTACTGTTGCTGCCTCGGCTGCCGTACTGTAGCTACTGTAGTTGCCGCGATCGCTGTATTTGCTGTGGTTGAGGGGATTAAAGCCAGCACTAGCAATGCGGCAGCGAAAACAGAATCTGAGCCCATTAACCAAAACCTCTTTATTTACTCATTTATCAAAAACTTTGCCCAGGGTTTGAATAGCTTGTGTGTGTGTGTGTGTGTGAGAGAGAGAGAGACAGATTCACTGTGTTTTGTGAAAGTGTTTCAATGTTCTTTTTTTTTTTTTTCCTGGTGAAATTCCTTTCTTTTTTGTCTTGTTTTAATTCGTTCATCATTTATCACTTTTTTTTTTTTTTTTTACCAGGCAAAGTGTTTTTTCTTTCTATTTTCCTTTCTTCCTTCCTTCCTTCCTTATCCTTACTCTCTCTTTCTCCTGTTTCTTTTTTTTTATTTGCTTTCTTCTTTCACTTTCATATTTAAGTTCAGCTTTCTTCCTTGCTTCTTTTTCAGTTTCATCTGTTATCTGTTCTTTGTTTCATCTTTCCTTCCTTTCTTTCAATTTCTCCATTTGTTCTTTACTTCTTAAATGTAGCGATAAAGTGAATTGCTTTTTCAAAGTGACTTTCTTTCTTTTTCTTTTATTCTTTTTCTGTTCTTCTTTGCAAGTATTTCTTTTTCTTGCTTTGCTTATACGTTCTTACAATGTCACAATAAAATGAATTCCTTTCCTAAAGTGGTGTCTTTTTTTTTTTTTTTTTTTTTTTTCTTCTTTCTGTCTGTCCTTCCTTTTTTCTCTGCCTTCCTCCCTTTCTTCCCTCCTTCCCCTGCTGTGTGTTCTCACTCCTGTGCTGGGTTTGGTGTGTTACAGATTGTGTTGTATCGGGAGCGTGAGGTGAAGAGCACGGAGTGTGACATGGCCAGTGTTCATCACCTGCTCTCTCAGATTCCTCAGAACCTTCCGTACGAGCAGCTCATCTCAAACACACACCACCTCTTCACCCGCTACCCCCCCACCCAGCTTGCCTGCTCTGCCACACTGCAGTCCCGCAACAGGTAACAAACACACACACACACACACACACAATCCATAAAGTATTCAGTAGCAGAGCCTGTAATGTGGGTTTATATTTAGAAGAACACTTATTGTACTATTCTGGGAATAATAATAATAAGTTATTATGATGATGATTATGATTCAGATGTTTGTCACAGGCCAGGACATATTTTTTTTTCTTTCACTGCATCTCTGACATTGCTCCCAGAGACTTGTTCCTTCTGTCTTTTTTTTTCTTTCATTTTTTTTTTATCAGTAATTTCCCTCATTCATTACGTCCTTACTTTATATTCTTTCTTCTTCCATCCAGAGACTTGGCTCCTTTCCTTTCTTATTCCCTTTGTTTTTGTTTTTTCATTCATTCCATTGATGTTCTTATTCTTCCCTATTCTTTTCCTTCTTGTTTATCTCATCATTCATTTGTTCCTTCTTTCCTTCCAGTCATGTTCTTTCATCTTTTTCTTGCTGTCTCCCATCCTTCCTTCTTTCTTTCCATTGTTCCATTTTCTTCTTTCTTGCTTTCCTACGTCCTTCCACATTTCAGGGACATGTTCCTTCTGTCTTACCTTCTTTATATGTTCATGTTTTTATTTGTTTGGTTATTTTCTCCCCCTATTCTTTCTTCTTAATTGCATATGTTTTTTTTGACACAATTTCCTTCATTCATTCTCTCCTTATTACTTCTGTACATGCTCCATGCTTCTACTGTCATTACTTCCATACATTTTTCTTTTTCTCTTTTATTTTTTAAAAAATCTCCACATTTTTCTCCAAACATTTGTTCCTTCACTAGTTCCTGGTTTCTTTTTGATATTTTTCTTTTTCTAAAAGAGACTTGTTGTATATGAAGCAGCTTGTCCAGCAGGTGGAGCTGTAGAGCATGAAATCGTTTCACCTCTGCCTTCCTTGCTCCGCTGACCCTGTATTGTCACGTACAGTATAGGTCATGGTGTTTTGCCACTTCTTGCCACACATCCTGGTAGCCACCCTTCTGCCTGTGTAGATGGAGTGTGTACACGGCTCTTCCTTCACCACTGGAGTCACTCTTTCATGCTCTTGCTGTTCAGAGAAGGTACCTGAAACCTTTTGTTCACATAGAAGAGGCATGTCCACTCCAGCAGCCCTATTCGTGTTTTAACAGCCTTTGGAGCAGAAATCAGTCTGGAGTGTGTGAGCACATTTTTTCTCTAGTTTCTATAGTAGATCACAAGATCTAGTAGAACACAAGAGCCTTGATGCAGGGCAGCTCTCCAATACACACACACACACACACACACACACCCTGCTCTCTGGGTAATTACATGCCTGCCTTGTTTTCCATAAGCTCCACCTCCTCTAGCATCTGTGACCCCTCTGGGAAGAGGAGGACTGTGTGTGTGTTCACTCAGCTACATTGTTTTTCGAGGTGTTGAAATGAGCATGCTCCCCGGGCTGTGACCTGTAGCCCAATTCTGCATTGTGTCGCTTGACCCTGCAGTGTGTAGTAATGAGTTGTGTAGTACACCACTTCTAATGACATTGACCCCCAAATGTTCTTTGTTAGCACCTCCCATACCCCCCCCCCCCCCCACACACACACACGCAAACATACTGAGGCGAGCGTGCCCCATAGCCCTTTGTTCAGCGTTGTGATTTGTATTCAGCTCTGATTTTCTCAGGCATTAAAACAAGATGTAATGAGGACCTTGGCCTTGTTCTCATCCTGCCTTCGTGTGTTACTGGAATTATCGCAAATAAAATGAGTGAGTTCCCGACCTACAGGTTGCACCTGAACGTCACTTCAAGCCGTAGTCATGTAATTTAGTGCGAGCTTATGAAATAACTTCAGTACCCATGTTTCTGGTTTGTTCCTGACTTATTCGCAGTAAATTAAATGAACAGTTTAATACATAAAGGTTTGTAGGACTTTATCCAGTTGTGGTATCCAGTTTTTCATTATTTTTATTTCCTTTCTTCCTTCCTGTTTTCCATTAGAGATGTTCCGATACCATTTTTCCCCTCCCGATACCGATTCCGATACTTGGGCTCAGGGTATCGGCCGATACCGAGTACTGATTCGATACCTGGGTGTGTATCTGTACAGTGTGTATGTATGTGTGTGTGTATACTGTATGTATAGCATTTCTTTTTTTTAAGTAAAATACTACTAGCCCTGTGCATGGGCGACACCATGAAACACAATTTATTTAGAAAAATGGGTAAGGAAAGGGTTAAGGGCTCTCTGCGGCCTTTTCCACTTCGGCGGCAGGGATGCGAAGGCGGGCTCTACGCGGAAGTGATGGTGCCGCGGGAGCTCGCGCAGCTCGTTCACGTGCTCCTCTCGCGGAGATCAAAGGCGCCCCCCTTTTTAAAGTCTCTGGGGCGCATCACATTGCCCCGCTGTTGTGCCACTGTCTCTCATAAAACCCACCGCGTCGCAAAGTCCAGCTTCCCAACAGTCAGACCCTGAGCAACACTCCCCGCTGTGTTTTATAGCGCCAGGATCATTAGCGGCGATAGCTCATGGGCCGTTGCCTGATTCTGCGGCCCTGCTCCTTCACGTACCAAAAGTGGGGGAGGCCGCCTAACTAGTGAGCTTCGGGGTGAGCGATATCAATTTGGGCGCACACCCATCACAGGCGCACGCCGTGACACTCTGTAAGTAAGCTAAGCTAGCGGGCATAAATAGGTTATGTTTAGGAAAATGGTATCGGATCGGTACGTGGACTCAAATACTCGCCGATTCCGATTTTTTTTTTTTTTGTGGTATCGGTAGCATTTCCGATACCAGTATCGGAATCGGAACAACCCTATTTTCCATCCTGCCTTCCTTCCTGTCTTCCTGTATTTTTTCCTTCCTGTCTATCTGCTTGTCTTTCTGACTGCCTTGCTTTTTGTCTGTCTTCCTTCCTGCCTTGCTTCATGTCAGCATTTATTCTTGCCTTTCTGTCTTTCTTCCAGACTTCCTTCCTGCCTTTCTTCCTGTCTTTCTGCCTGTCCTTCTTTCTTGGGTTTATTCTTATTTTCCTTTATGCTTTTATTAGTATTTTTTTTTTTCTGCTCACTTTTTGCCGTTAGTTTTCTTCTCAGTTAGTTTCTGCCACCAAGCAGTTCCCGATGATGAGATTACACCGTGTCCTACTCTACATCCACTTCTTAATCATCCTGCTCTGGATGAATAAGTCAGTAATCACAGATTATTTATGTATTTATTTATTTACAGGTAATTCAGAAGCACAGAAAAGTCAATATTTGATGCACTGGCAGTGTGGACAAAGTCCTGTGCCATTTTGCGTCCTGGCCTGTCATTTCTTTTTCAAATAGAAGTTTACTCTCTGTGTGTATCAATATGCCACTCCTGTAGATGCTACAGTGACTGACTCTAGTATCACCTCAGGCACATCTTTAATCCAACAGCAGGAGCAGCCGTATCTCTCCCTCTCTCCTTCTCAGAACTGTGTTTTTTAAAGCTTGCCACATGGCATCATCGAAGTGTTCCCGATTTAAAACGCTCAGCAGTGTGCCCTCATGCATTTACAATATGCCGGATCATGTAAAAGATTTTTTTTCCCCCTTGCTCCTTCCCGACTGCTGTGACTGCGCTGCTTTTTTGTTGCTGTTTTTCCTGCCAGCTCATTTCTCACAACCTTTCGAGTTCAAACGAATTCACAAAGGATGTAAAATTATAGCTTTTGCCAATCGGCTTCTGTGCAAATGAATGGGACAAGACTGTATGGGATTTATTTTTTATTTTTTTGCATTACTCACTTAAGATGCACGGACAGAAGAGAGAGAAATGAGTGCTGCGGGCTTATCACATACAGTACACTAACGTTAATCCTGTAAATGCAGAGATTTAATTAAGCTTCACATGAACAAAGCCGTGTCGGCGGTGCTGTTAATGTGTTTTGCACTAGCTCTGTGATAAAACGCGTAGGTCTGTTTTGTCATGTCGAAACAGCACGTCTTCGGTTATCGTGTCTGTTTGATGTTGTACAGTCACATGAGTGTCGCTTTGGTAAGCAGGGTCTAGTGATGCGATGTGTCACTGCATCATGTCTCACTCAAGAGCACACTCAGCTTAGTGGGTCACAGGGACAACAGCACAGCAGGGCTGCTGATTCATACTAGCACATGGTAGAAGGGAGAAAACAATGATTTACTTAGAATCCCTGTAGTGAGGATTGAATTATAGGTTTCCTATACGCGTCATAAAATAAATGATTAGGACATCCAAACTTCGACATCCTAATCAGAGTGTGCCCCCGGCCCAACTTCTGGTTCTATTTGCGTGTGTGCTTCATTAAGCTGCTCTTGATGACAGCAGCAGTGCATTGGTTGCTTCGTGTCACGCAAAATCATAGGTCAGTTGGTTATCCAGCTATGTTTTGGAAGAACTGGGATGTGCATCTCCGCAAGTATTAGTAACACACTAGTAAAATTTATTTAACCAAGTTATTTAAATCTCGTCCATATCATGGCTGGGCTTTTCTCCTCTTGACCACCTGACTGTGAAGATCAACCAAGCTTTGATGTTCTTAAATGATTCAAAGCACTCTCTGTGGGGTTCTGAATGAGATCAATTCATCTACCCTCATCAGTCATCTTAATAGCAACACCTATTATAGAATTGTTCATTGTTCATTCCTTCCTTGACATCATGTATTGAGTGTGGCATGGCTGTGGTACCACATGGGTTTGATTTCAGAAATGAGTTTATGCAGAAATGGTGCAAAAACAAAACATATAGGAAGGGGTAGTTCTGTGGGTGGAAACGCCTTGATTGTAGGTCAGGCAGGTTCGAGCTAACAGGAAGGCTAGGGGAGTTCAAATAATCAATATGAACAACCGTGATTAGCTGAAAAGCATTTCAAACTATTTCAACAGCCGGAAACCACACTGGGTTGCCAGAAACGGGAATCTGGACAGCTTAATATTAAAGGAAGAAAAAATGCTTGGTCTTTCAGTGGTAGCTCAGCAGGTTAAGACTCTAGAATTACTAATGGTTGTTTACGCCCCAGCCCCACCAAGCAGCTACTGTACTGCTACTACCTGGCTGACCCTGTGCTCTGACCCCAGGTTTGAAATGCACTGGGATGTCCAAAGAAAATTATTTGACTGTTTGCTAAAGTATATGTGATAAATAAAGGCTTACTTTTCTTTTCCGAATAAGGCTTGTTCGTTGGGGTGCATCAATTAGTGTCCAGTTAATTTAATTATCCATCCCGCATCCTGAAGTGTTTTCAGTAAACCGCAATTTGCTAATGATTCTCTATTTCACATATTTATTAAAGGAGGATTATACTTTTTATCCATTTGCAGTCACAGTTAACATTGGCGGAAAATCCACAAAACATGTAGCCTCATATCCGAGAATCCAGGCAGGATGTAGGACAGCAGTCTTTCTGCAGCTGTCAGGAGCATTTCAGCAAGAATCATGTGACCACCTGTGTGACTAGCAGCGAGCCAGTAATATGAGTCCGTGCAAACCACATGCTAAAAATTTTCTATTGTGCCTTTAGCGGCGTGATTGACAGCGGCTGGGTGAGCCACGTTACAGATTCGGCAGCGGTTTCATCAGCACCCGCCTCGCCTCGCCTCTCTCGGGTCTTCCTCTCTTAAAGTGCGAGTTTAAAAGTTAATTGCTCTGCTCGTACCTGTCAGCTATTTTCAGCTGCACAGTATTAGCTTCGGATCTTAATGAGAACTACAGAAAAAAAGGGAAGGAGGGGAGAAACAACACGTCTTAAAGATGCTAAGCCCTTCGGTCGGCACCTTCGGTTCTTTTTGCGCACAACACTCACTTTCCCCAAGTGCACTTGAGCATGGGGTCTTTATTTTTCTGGTGTTTTATAGTCTTGAGGGAACTGCATTTGCATTTTGCGTTCGACCAGAGGGACAATAATGAAATGGAATTGAATATTTTATGATTTCTTTTTTTTATAATGATGTTTTTCTCCAAACTGTTAAAGGAACTGTGTGTACTTTAGCCCTCAGCGCAAGCGCTGTTGCGCTGCCTCACTGCTGTAATTGGAGAACATTACTACTGAAATTAAAAGTGCTGTCTTTGTGAGCAGACTAGAGGGCAAATTTTCTGCCCCCCTCCCCTCACTTATTTTTTTTCCATGCCTGTCTACTATGTTTTCCCTTTCACTTACCCTCTCTCTCTCTTTTTCCCTCCCTCACCGTCTCTTGTCTCCCGTTGGGTGTATTTATGTAGAAATCAATCAGTCAGCCAGTCTTCCAGTTAATACTGTACTAGTATAAATATTGAATTCAGTCATTTCAATAGAACACAGGGGTTACTGTGTTCTTATTGTAGAGACAGAGGAGGAAGTAATGTTGCATTCCTTTTATTTGTAAATGTCTCTAGATGCAGGAAACCTATAGTAAGCATTCTGAACAAGCAGCACAGTTTTATTACAGTTTGCCATCCATTAGCAGTTAAATAAATAAATAAAAAAAAAGAAATCAAACATCTGCTTCCAGTGTTTCCTACAGGACTAAAATATAAATTTTATTGGTGGTGGTACCCCTTGGAATGCTCCAGCATTACCTGCTAGGGCAAAAGTGTTCGATTACATCCAACAAATTACTATGTTTTAATATTGTTTTTTGTTTTTTTTTTTACTTTTTTTCAAAGTAATAATAACTTTGGTTCCACATGACGCATCCAAAAGCCCCAAATGCAACGTGTTCTATATGGATCTCCTGCCCATGAGTGTCAGTGGGGAGGCTTCAGACAACGATTAAAAAAAAAAGATGTAATAAAAAATAAAAACTGTCCAGTGCCGTGTTTCCGTCACACATGCGTGCTGCTTGAGTTTTAAGGATTTTTAGTCTTTCTGGGTTTTTAAAAGAAGAGCCTGTGCACCATGCGAAACTGTTTCTCTGCAGAGCATGTGCACCCTTCTTATTCTCTTTATAGCAGCTGCATTTACTGCCTCTCAGAACACTTCTGTACTGTACCTGTTTATTCTGCCAGCGCGAGAGGGAACTGACCACTACTAAATAATTGATCACGGATGGCATAAGTTTTTATTTTTTTTAAAAAGGATGAGCAAATGTATTTAGGGTGGCGACCCAATATACTCTGTGTGGGGAAACACTGCCTTCATCAAATTATGAATTAGTTTTTTTTTTTTCCTTTGTCCACTCTCAGATTTGACCTCATTGCCATGTTTAAGAATCCAGTTTGATAATATTTTTAGCTTTGTGACATGATGTTATATTTTGGCCATAAAGGTAAAGTCAGCAACAATACTCAGGTAGGCTATGTCATTTAAACAAGGCTAAGTTGGTACCAAGGGGTTCAATCTGTGCTGAGCAAATATCGCAACATTGTATCACCTCTGCCAGCCTAAACCATTAATACAAGGCATGATGGATCCATGCTTTCATTTACGCCAAATTCTGACCCTACCATTTAGAATGTCGCAGCAGAAATCGTATATTGATCAATTTTGATGAGACTATGTTAATTGTAGTCTTAGGTTCCTGTTTCTGTTCTTAGTTGACAGGAGCGGGACCTGGTGTGGGTTTTCAAGGTTCTGTGTTCAGAGATGTTCTTTGGAATACCTCAGTTGTAAGGAGATGTTACTTGAGTTACTGTTTCATTTTTATTAATTTTATCAGCTTGAACCAGTCTGGCCATTCTCCCCTGACCTCTGGCATCAACGAGGCATTTTTGCCCTGTGAACTACCACTCATTGGATATTTTGTCTCTTTAAGACCGTTCTCTGTAAAAACACTAGGGATGGTTATACATTAAAATTCCGTTAGATCAGCAGTTTTTGAAATACTCGGACCAGGTTTCTTCCCTGGGCTCGGTTTGAATTTCATCCGATCGTCTTTACAATGTCTACATGCATGAATGCATCTAGTTGCTGCCATGTGATTGGCTGAAAAAATATTTGCATTAACAGGGAGTTAAAAAGGTGTACCTAATTACGTGGCCAATGAGTGTTTAAAATCTTGTGAAAGCTGCTCTTATTAAAGAATGAATCAACACCTTCAATCAGAATAGAGCATTAATAGGAGTCTTGTTTTTAGATGGAGTTATAAAAAATTTTAACTTATTAAAACTTAATAATCTTATAAGTACATCAGAATTTTTTAAGGAAATAAACATCTGTACAGTACACAAATTAATGCTAAAAGCTTGTCTGTCTCTCTCTCTCTCTCTTTCTCTCCAGCATTGCCATCAACTCCTTTCAAGACTTCCAGATGTCCACTCAACAGCAGCGACCTGACTCCATCCTGCGGCAGCAACGTCAGCATCTCCACCAGCACCAAGACCCCCGCCTCACTCTCATACAGCCCCACAGCGCTCAGCCCAGTGGCACCCACCAGCTCATCAGGATGGCCGTGTGGGGAATTTCAGCTACGCTTGGGGCGGCTGCACTGGCTGTCGCGCAGACCGCCATGGACTGGGCACCTGAATTTCTTTTACAGCTGTTCTGACCTTGAGAGAGATCGCCTAAATGTGTGTATGTGTGGGTTTGATGTACCAAAATCAGATCGGATTATTAGAAAATCTTTCTTTATGTTCTAAAGAAATATATATGTGCAAAAAAAACCACCACATTTCCCCCCAAAAAACATGGGTTTATTTATTTATTTTTTGTTGTTGCTTTTTCGTATTTCTACACTTTGCCAAGTTAGTAGTAGGAGAATGAAAGGTGGTGGATGGGTTTTTGTAATGATAAGCATTTCTGAAGGCCTTTCCATCAGCAGAATGTCAGGAGGGAAAAGTGCGCTGATGGCGAATTCCAAACAGCAGCAGACATGGAGATTTTTAAACGCCCCTCCTTCCTCCCTCCACTGCTGAAGGACTTTGCGGTGGAGTGAAAGGAACAGCTCATTGAGATGTGGAGAGACGAGTGCGAGCAGGTGGGTTTCTTTGGTTTGTGGAGAATAAAGAGCTCGGCCTGCAGTGAACGCAGCACTCGAGAAAACACACACACGCGCACATCCATCTGCTACATTTACAAATCAAGCTACTCATCAATCATGCTCAAGCAAGAACCACTTGGAGGAGGTTTCAAAGCCTAAAAACACAACTTTAGGAAAGGCTCTGTAACTTCCCCCATTGTAATTACTGGTGGCTTCTCCATGTAAAACTCGCTCATTGAATCCCAGGCAAATAGAAATGTATGACCCGCGCCACTGCACCGTCTCTCAAATGTTGAGCTCTTCTCACTTTTCTCAGACGATTACCTGCCTTCAGTTCCCCTCTGGCCTTTCTGAGATTTTAACGAGACGTTTCCAACACACACTTACTTACAGGAGAATATAAATCCATCCAAAGAGATTAAGCATCTTGCCTTTTTTCTGGCCTCGTACGCGCACTTTATTGTCTCTGTCATAAACACGGAGGCGAAGAGTCTGACGAGCCGAGCCTGAATTACAGTGCTGAACGCAGCCTGAAGCACCGGATGCTCTTGTCTATTAGTGCCATGGTGAGAGAGCTTTGGAGCAGCTGTTTATCTGCGAGACAGCTCTATGAGAAGCTCATCCTGTAAATTCCACCGCCAAAAATGTGGAAAACTTTTACTCTGGAAACACGGTCTTTGCTTCCCACTTTGTTCAGCTTGGGTTAATTATATGCCCAGCTAGAAATGCCCAAATCGTCTTCTTTTAATGTGAATTTAATTCAGCTCTCATGGATGTTGGCAAGGGCTTTCTTTGGGCTTTTTTTTTTTTTAATCTTTTGTGCCAAATGCCTGATCATGAAGTGGATAAAATGTGAATATCAGGATGTGCACATGCACCTGTAGAACCATGAGGGAAAACAAAACGAACATTTGGATTCATTACGAACAGTAATCAAGCAACGGAAGCACAATCAATTTTATGATTATTGCAGATGTAGAGGGCAATCTGAGGGAACACACTTCATAATCTTTAATTTGTTGATATTTTTTTACTCAGATCTAGTTATTACTGTTTACCCTCTTCCTAATTAGTGGTTTAATGATGGATGGAGTAGTTCTCTTGGTTTACTTTGGGAATAAGGTGCAGACTGCATTCTGTACTAGTACATGTATAAAGCTGTTTGGATGTTACTGCCACTGAATTCTGGGGGGGGGGGGGGTAACAAAAAATACAAAACTCAAGATTTCAATGACATGGAAAATGTTTATGTACAGTTTAATCCTTCTGCAGAGATCATGTTGGAGAAGAGACAGTTTAAGAAAGCATTTTTATAAAAATAAAATCTGCCTAAAGACATGTGAATCCTCACTAGATTAGTCTGATTTCTTCAGTGCAAGAACATTAGACTTTGATCAAATTGTTATTTAGGATCAGATATGGACTGTCAACATGTCCACAATGCTCCTCCACTGCACTCTTTTCAATGCAGTTTTTGTTCTTTTTATACTTTTTCGACAGTTTTTAAAATGCTGGAATGTAAGACACATTTCAGTTCAGGAAAGCCTGAAGTTTTTTAAAACTACACATACGACACTCTTGACTTGGGAGATTTTAAGACAAGTTTGTTTTCCTCCGATTTTCGCAGGATTCTGCCCTTTCTGCCAACCAGAGAGGGAAACCTTTAAGATATGCAATGTGCCAAAAAATGCTTTCCATCCCTATTTACCTTCATGAGCTCTCAGCTGTCTATAATTGGTTAACGTCAGTCCTGCAACCTGTGAGTACAACCAATCTGCCCACTAGGATTCCCGGCTACAGATGAGTGTGGCATCACCAGGATTAGAGCTAGCAATCTCCAGATAATAGGATATCATCTTTTCTGTTTTGCCACTCAAAAGCCGCAAGTATTTCTATTACATTTTTTCAGTTTATTCCCCCCAGAAGTACTGCATTTGTGATTTTAATACATTAATTTAAATGTTATTTATGAAAGTCAGTGAGAATATATGAACAATTATTTTTCTTCAATTGGTTATGATTGCTTATTGATTTTATTTCCCGAGAGGGCATATCATAATGTGCTCTGATTTGATTGTTACTGCCTGTACTGTTAAACTATAAAAAATATTTTTTGGAAATGAACAATCAATTGACGTCTCACAAATAAACAACAGCTCATGAATATTAAAGCATGTATATATATTTTTTTATTTACACACCTCTCATGTTAGCCTCAGGTATGGAGAAGGCCTCCCTGTTAAAGCCTCACAGGAGGCACATGGGGGGGGGGGGACTTAATTGCGTCATTTAAGTCTGTCGTAGAAATATGCAAAGTAAGGCTTGTTCAACAATGCCCAGAAAACATTTTACAATGACCATTAATCATATTCAAGAGATGTGTATAATTTTCATGTTTTTCGCAGCGTGCCCGTTTTATTGATGTATCCTGTTAATTGAACCCAAGTGTGTGAGAATAGTGTGTGCTAAACAAACTAACAATCTTCCATTTTTAAAACCTAATATGTGAATCATTTGCAAGGATTTAGTGATTAGTAGCTCTCTGAAAGTCTACTGTCATTGCTGATTAGGTTTCCGTCAGGTTCACAGGTGAAAGAGAGTCGAGAGATAGTACTGAAGTTCTGTTGCTCTTGCTGTGAAATGAAACATGGCCTATTTCAGCTCGTAGCACATTAGAGCAAAAGCAACAATGACTAGCTCTTGGGAGGTAGGAAATGTTGTCATGTGCAAGTGTGAGCTTGAAGAAGATGAGGTCATGGCACTTGGTGACAGCAGATGCATTGCAAGGCCTGCATCTTGTATTCCCAGAAGGCTTTTTCGCACATCCGTCTATACAGCAAGGTCAGTAAGCCTGCAAGAAATCGCAAGGAAGCAAAAGCAAAGATACAAAGATAGAGATAGTAGAGAGAAAGTCTTGCTAACCCCAGACAGGCTTGGGGAAAGGAAAGCTATTGAACCCACTAAGAAGAAAAAGAGTGGTGGAACTAAAGAGGGTCCATTTTGGATCAGCAGGAAGATGTACGGCTCATGAAAACCACATGATGCTACAGAGCAGGACACATGCAGCAAAGCCTCCCATCATGCCTGTTTCTAACTAAGACATGTTTTATGCATAGTGTCCTGGATAAGCACAGTGATGGCAAGGTTCCTTTATGTGGAAGAAACATCCATTGTAGTACACCTTTAAGCATGACCCCTGAAGTGAGCAGAACAGTCCATCACTGCGGTTTTGGATGGCGAACTCTCAGGTCGTTCATTTGTATTCAGTGCTCAGAGAGAAACTTTTCAAAGGACAGAACATTTCAGAGAGCTAATGGAGCTGAGAAATGACTCCTTTGTATTCAAAGACGTCTGGACGCCTGCATTGCTAATGTCTCAAAAACTTGGCTGGGGTTCATAAAGCCAGGAGGCCTAAATTCAGATGTGAAATAAAAAAATGTATATATATGTCAGTTTCTAAATATACCAGGCCTTGGTCTTGGAGAAAAAAAAAATGTCATGGGATTCACAGCTAGAGGTGTGATTCAGTGGTCAGGGGTCAAAGATCGTTTCAGAAGGGAAGCCTCCTGGTCACCCTTGGAGTCAAGGTCCTGTTGCTCTGCTCTGCAGGGGGGTACAAATGTGTCCCAGAATGGCAAAGGTGAAAGATTAATATTAATGCATTGGATATGCAGCTGTATCAGCAGGTCCTCACAGGCCTTCAGTTCTCCAAGCTTCCTGTGGCCAGGTTAATTGATGGATCTGAAAGTTCCTCATCGAGGCCCACGCATCGGTCAGCAGCTGTTAAAGTATTAATAATGAAAAATGATGGGAGAGTGTTTCATTGCACAGGTAGAAAATGAGCTGCTGTTAATTAGGCCCCTGAGCTCTGTAGTGTCTGTAATGAGCTTTCGGCTTGTGCTGTCATACGGCCAATCCGCTCTCTGGCCAGTGATGCACTTGCACACACTACTCAAGGTGGATGAAGAGATGCTTCTGTAGCAGAAGATTTCTGGAAAACTTTATTAGGAAACATCACATTCAACTCTGATAGAGATTGTAATAAAGGTGAAGATGTATTCAGACTACACACTACTCTAACTCACTCACTCATTCTCTGTCCCTCATTTCCTGTAAAGGGATAGTAGCGGGGCACTAGGTGGGGTACTCCTTGGACAGGGTGCTAATCCATCACAGTGCACTACTAATACAGTATACCTATTAATATTGGGACTTGTATAGCTCTTTGGCGTATGTCATGTCAGATCCGATGTAAAACTAAGCCAGTCGCCATTTTGTCCGCCAATCTGTCTGCGGTTTTATAATGCTGAACAGGTGTTATGCATGGGGAATGCCACAACATACGAGGTCAATAACCTGGAAAACAGTTTTATTAGTTTCCCACTGACAAAAAGAAAAGAAAATTTGTGGTTATCAGCCATCCGGTGGGAGACGAGGATAATCCTGGTCAAAGCTGGGAGCCTTCTGGTGATCACCAGATCATTTGGTGATTTTATCTCAGATAACATGATCCTAAAATAAATCTTCAGTAAATTTAACACCATAAATATTAAGCATAGGTTATGTACTTGTCACATTTGCAAATTTAATGTATGTGCAGGGGTTCGTGGACCGGGGCTGTCATTATGTTTTCATTAGCATTATTAAGCTTCTCATGGTATACACTTAGCATCCATTACATTTAAATCATAAATCACTGTTTCCCCCCCGCACTCCAATTTTTAGTTTCACCAGTTTTTTCTATGTTCTATGTGGCTAAATATGCCAGTTTGAGCACATACACAGAAACCTCAGTCACTTGTCAGACATCACACCTAGCAAAAGTAAGAGATGGATAGCATGGTAAGGAAGAAAATAGGTTAGAATAAAATGTGTTTAATAAAAGAATTTAATCTACACTGATATTCTCCATAAACAATGTTTCAGGTTTTACCAAATGAGTTTAATATTAAATTGTACCCGATGAGTTCACCATATCATAAATCTGCCAGTGCACTGTCCTCGAAACTGTTGTAAAGAACAGCTGGAGTTTGATTAAGTTTCTTAACGTACATCGTTATCTGGCCTCTCGTCAGGTGGTCTGCATAATCCGTGGGTGTTAAATGGAGCCAGCAGTTCATCATTAAATGATGGGATTATCTGTGGCAGGCATGATTGACAGACAAATTTCAGATGTATTGATTGTGGATCACATGACTGCAAGTTTTACATGCATGTACTTGCATAATAATTTTAAAGATCAAACTTGAGACAAATTATGAAAATGAATGTGCATTTATTAAAGGGGTGTGTGCGACTCGGGTGATGGTTTCACTAGTGCAGTTGTTCTCAAAGTGTGGGGCCCCAATAGTGGGGATACAGACATGACAGGTGGGGCGCAATGAATGGGAGGAAATTAGTGGAAAATAATAGGAAAGTACCTGTTCTAATTCATGCTTTTCTTTATTGATAATGAAAAGAGTACACTCAAAACTAAACAATCACACAAATAAATGGATCATTAATACAAGTAAATTGAATTGAAACCTGCGCGACCCACTGGGCAGCGCTGCGCGACTCTGACAGAAATAAACCGCGCCGACCATCCAAGTACATTTTACCCCGCTGGGATGCGCACGTACAAACCAGGCATGGCAAGGCGGAAACAATATTAAACAGTCCTGATATTCTAAATAAATTGAGTCTCGCAGGTTTGTGATTCGAGCGGCGCGTCGTGATCCACCGGGCTGCGCAAATAAACCAGATCATCACTGCGCTATCTAGATAGTCGCGCTGCGCTGTATTTGCGCAGATATTTGGATCAATCAGGTGCCGCGGTTTCGTCCCACTTTTGATGTGTTTGGCTTCACATACACTTCGACAATGGAAGAAGACGGTGCAGCAGCAGTGAGTTTGCTTACATGTGACGAAACCAACAACGAGGAGATTGTAAAGAAAAAAGGTGCCTCGTCTGTGGTGTGGAATTGGTTTGGGTATAAGAAAAGTGATACGAATGAGATGAACGTGATTTGTGAGGTACGCAAGTGCACTGTTTTGGTGGAAACACGTCAAACCTTTTCTATCATCTGAAATCCAAGCATCCAAACTAATATGGCCAAAGTAAAAAAAATGCGGCAAACCTCAGCAATTCACAGTTTATATAAAATTTTATATAAAATACAAAGTTTCTTTGTGTTTTAATTTTTATTTATGCATTTTCAGATACAAATTGCTATATTGTGATATATATCGTTATCGAGGTAGAAAATTGCTTCTACCATGATAGAAGATTTTAGTCTTGAATAATGAAGCCTATATCTTGAGCTTGGATTCATGGTGGTGATGGTGGGGGCAGAAGAGAAACCCGAGTGTGTTTTGTGTCTTATACCGCTGGCAGCAGACCGCATGAGACCCAACAAATTAGGAAGACACTTGGAGACAACACACTCCAGTCACGTTAATAAGCCACTCGACTTCTTTCAAAGAAAGCTGGCAGAATTCAGACAGCAGGAGAATCGCATGGTAAAATCTGAATCAGTGGACAGCAAAGCACAAATGGCTTCAATCAAAGTTGCATACAGAATTGGCCAGTGCAAAAAAAATACAAACGATTGTTGAGCAACTAATAAACATGGGGTCAATTATGCAAAGATATGTGACAACGTAAGCCTTTTATAACAATTGCATGTGTATTTTATCTATTTTGAACTTGGTGTTGTTTGATCTTATTGGTTTAGAAATTGATATTTCAATAAACAGTAAACTTGGCCGATTTTGTTATTATTTTGTTGACAAGTGGGGCTTGAAAATTCGCTCAACCCCTTAAGTGGGGAATGACAGAAAAAGTTTGAGAACCACTGCCCTAGTGTGTCTTCTGTCAGATTAAGGTCTCTAACGTATGACATGGACTAGCATTTTGTCTCAGGTTGTAAAACAAAACACACAAATAAACATTACCCACAGTTCACATACATTTTAAATTGCTTATCTTTTAGTTTTATAGCAATGTCACAACAGGTTTGTTCTGGCACCACTTTCCATACCTTTTATGTACCGTATGTGCATGTCACATGAGGTTATGATATGATGCGAGTCATTTGTACTATAAGTAGCACCTGATCATAGCTGTATATTAAGGCATCGCAGACCAGGAGCCAAATGTTTTGATGGTGTCTCCTTTCCTTTCACATGCATTTATGTATGAATGCGCCATAAAAACAAGTCATAAACTGCTGCACAGATGCAGTGACATGGAAGAGCAGACATAGAAGCAATAACGATGCTTCTTACTGAGACCATGACCTCCAAGGAAGAGGGAGACCATTTACAGCCTAGCATGCACTACAGGTCCTTTGTCTGAGGTGTGCCTGGATTTACTTTTCCTGATTTCTTTACCATGTTTAGTTTGGCTATTACTATGGCAGTTAGCCGGTACCAACCCATTAGCTAGTGCTCTATTGCTACATAAGCTTCCAATAGACAAGAGCTGCCACATTTGAGACATGCTTCTCAGCCATTATTTCTTTTTGTTATGCATGCAATCTGTGATCATATATGTACATGAGCCATCGTAGGGTAGGCTCAGTGGTTAAGGCATTGGACTATGGTTCGGAAGGTCCTGGATTCAAATCCCACGGCTGCCAAGTTGCCACTGTTGTGCCCTTGACCAAGGCCCTCAACTGCTCAGATGTATAATGAGATAAAAATGTTTTGTCCAGTGCTTTGACTGGCTCTCACTGGACTTTGATGACCATTGCTGTACATCATTTTAAAGAAATTACTAATTATTGCAGAGACTGGATCCTTAAATTTGGGATCAGGACTCCAAGAGCAAAACCCATCAGGTCAGGGAGGGAAGCTCTTTGTTTGCAGGTCATTTACTGTAACAACTTCAGTCAATATGATGTGTAATTTGGCCTTAACATATTGATCTAAAAGTAGTGGAAATGGAACACTCCGTTATCAGACTTAGCTAGGCATAGCAGTAACATCCTTAAACAGCCATTCCAGGAATTTGTGTAAGGGAGAGATGTATCCTAAATAAAGGTCACTCGTGCTGTAGGTAATAATTTGGTAATTTGCTCCCCCAAGCCAAGCTATGCTATTCACATGGGCGAAAAGTGTGCAGTACTGACAATAACAACGATAACAATGATTGTAACAGAAACATCAGCAGATGGAGAGGCCTGGGGAGAGAGTGAGAGCGAGGGACAAAGAACAAGTGAGTAAGGTGGGGGCAGAAAGAAGCTGAGCATGGCAGAAGACAGCATGTACCGAATTCTAGAGGAGGAAATGATGGTGCATGTTCAGAGTCGGTAGCTCCGAAATGAGTTTCCCTCTCGCACGGCTCACGGATATCATTACAGGTTTTGCGAAGATGATTTTCTCAACACTCAACGCCATGTGTTAAAAAAAGCCTCATGCACAAAATCCATTATCCAGACATCTCAGATAATGGGATTATCCCCCGCCCTCTTGTTCTTGAAGCAGTGCCCCATAGAGTGGCCATAATTGACTAATAATCAGGCCTCATCATTATCTCTCCTTGTTCTCAGTCTTTCCTAGGGTGCTGTCTGATATGTGAGACCCAGGCAGAAGTCAAGTCTCTTTTTGGCATTCCAGCAAGCGTAGGCAAGACGTCGCTAGCTGGGTCAGGCAGGGTCACCAGGTGGAAATGATGTAGGTACATAGGCACCAGAGAGTAAGTGGTACTGCCAGACATGTGTTCACAGCTGGCAGGGCGATGGGGCGAGAGTGTTGGGGAGATCAGAGGTGAACAAGAGAGCAGGGAGGTACTCCAATGATGTGGACAGCTCTAAATTGTACAGCGAGGTCCAAGAAAGGACGGCCAGGAGGCTGTCACACTCACTCTGTATCATGAAGGAAGAGAAAAAGAAGAATGGATGGGGTATTTAGAAGAATCTGAGGGTGCCAGGTCACTGACCAGTTGCTGGAAGCTTGGACTCTACTGCCACAGAGAGCAAGAAGGCATTTTGGCAAAGTCACTGAGTAAGATACTTACAAGTACATAATTTACTTGAGTGGTTTTAATGTTTTATTTTGCTGGTACACTAGTACTGTATTTCTATACAATACAGTAGTGGTGTACTGCAGTACTACAGTAGTATTCAGACCCTCACTTACCACACAAAGTCCCTATCCCAATTCACAAATACTGTACACCATTCACACAAGCATACTGCCTGCACCAGTGAGTATGAAAACAAGCATCTTAATATATAATTAATATCGCTGCTTACTTGAATGTCAGTCAAGTGATTGTGTGTGTCTTACTAGCAAGGAATGAGTCTAAACTAGCATATGGTGGATCAGCATCAACAGATCACTAATCAGCATAGTTTCATTAGATTTGACTGCAATAGGCTTTGTCTGCTGAATTTACAAAGCATTATGCATCACAGACCCATGCCACTAAAATTAGCCTAGAGAAATCAGAAAAAATTCTTTTTCATTTTGGAAATGTCAGTGGAGCATGAGCAGCTGGCCCTCTTTCAAACCTGAGTATTTAGGTCGTCTTGGATATGCTTACTGTACACCATGTGCTGCAACCATAAGCAGGATGTCTACTAGATTCTTGCTTGTAGAATGTGTTATGCTGTGTACAGTACATTATTCTTTTTTTCTGCCGCTTAATATGAATTATATTTTGCTGTGAAAATGGACCTAAGCACAACATCTCAAGCACTGTGGAAGGTTTAAAAACCTTGTCTTGGAGCAGCAAGTGGCAAAATGGTATGATTTTGATACTTGGAGGATTTCAGCATAAAACCAAGACTCAATACATTGCTTTTCAATTTTCATTGATTACAGAGAAAGGTCAGGACAGGCCTCAGCACTGGAAAGAGTTGAGAGCAGCTGCCTGCCAAAATCCACATTCAAAACCAGTCATTGATTCACTTTCAGCAAGAAAACACATCTAATATTATGGGATTGTGAACACCACTTTGCCTGTGTAATTGCAGTACTTGAGACTCCTCTGAACCGGATTTTTTTTTTGTTTCACAATTAATGTGAGCTACAAAGCTACCTAGCTTCTAACACATGGCTGAATCGCAAATCCCTCTCTAATCCTTGATCAAGAGCCTTGGTGTGTGGAACAAGGTATCGTACACCCTACATAGAGCAGTAGCTTTCCATTAGAACAGTCATTTAATTAATTCATTCATTCATTTATTTTTGGGAACAGTTATTTCGCTGGAGAGGAATAAATGGAGACATAAAGAGAAACTTATGAGATTTACAGAACTGTCAAACACCCCCATGGTTTATTCTCTTTTGGTACTCTAGTAACTCTAGTACTGAGTTTACCCCCTGGAGAAGACGGAAATCATTACATTATCTGCGTCATTTCTGAGGGAAACAGTGATGTCATAAAAACTTTACTGTAGATGTAGAAATTCAAACTGACATTGCTTCACTTGCAGTAAGTGAATTGGTCTCCTGCTATGAACTTTACACCAAGGGTGTATTCCCACCTGAGCATAGCAATGCCAGAATAGGCCCTGGATACATCATACCACTGACCAGGATAAAATACGTACCAAATATGAATAAATGAATGATAAATTCTTAGGAGTAAGGGAGTTTAGTTTGGATTCTCATATTGTGAACAGTAAATAAGATATCCTCAGGTGCTTGCTCATCGCCTCTTCTTGAACATGTTAATTGACAAAAAGTATAAGACCATTCAGGGATAACCAGAAGACGGACTTGCTTTGTCCCCAGATATTACAGGTTTCCTTAAAAACAAACCTATGGTGGCTAAAAAACCTACAGTACTAATCAGCAATTAGTATTTAAAATGATGTTAAACCCTCCAGGGATGCTAGGATATACTAGGATGATACTAGGATGCCTGCCCCCTCATGTGAATGTTTACTTGCAATACTCAGACTCCTCTTCTGTGTTTCTTCCCTTCATTTGTAAGACAGATCGGTGACAGATGCTTCTTTTGACAAGTGGGTGAGAGGCAGATAAAAAGAGAGAGAAATTGAGAAGAGAAGGAGAAAAAGGTGCCAAACAGTGGAGTTGTGAGGATGACTCAGATCAGCGTCTGTTTGTCTCTCTCCTCGTCAGAAAACACACCCCTTCCCTCCCCTCTCTCTTGTTCACTCATTCTCCCCTCTCACTTCATCTAAAAATGGTGCTCGACTGTAAGTCAGCTTTGTGAAAGCAGCCTGTCAGAAACCCCTACCACATCTAATCCCTCACGCGCATTCCAATAACTGACTCTGCGGCAGCTTCCTGGAAGCTCGCCGCCCAGTTTGATGTGACACTAACACATTTATGTCGAAGTAATAATCACATTATTTTCTTCCAGTCTGGCCCCGAAGCAGACACAGACAGACATCCTCTGTAATGAGTTAACAACAGCGTCTCTGAGACACACTGAGAGGTCTAATGCACTGACCTTCAACGGAAGACGAGTCCACAGATACCTGTGTAGTTTATTACACTTTCTCTGCTTTACAGTAAGCTGGAACAGCCAACATTGACAATGTGAAGGTGGCTGAGGCGAGAATATAATCTCGTCCTTGTGTTCTACACCTGTTTGTGTTTTTAAACACTTGACAAGTCCAGACATCACTCTATATTGATAAAATGGCTCACTGAATATACAGTAATGGGTTAGCAATAAAAGCAATAATTCTTCTAACCAAAAAAAAAAACTTAATCCTTGATTTAGATGATTGTATTTGAATAACTCACTGGCAATCTAAGTAAAATACTTTCCTGGAAATTGCGACTAGGAACAGAATGACTTTTTTACTGACTGGACTTGTAGCAACATTTCAAATCTCGCTTCCTTCACTTCTGACCAAATCGTAGCTCAGTCACGACCTACAATCAAACAAACGTGAAAGTTTCCTACCTGGACAAGTTATTAATAACAGTCAGGCTTAAGCAGGCATATAGTTAAACATTTGCTAATCTAAGATTACTTAATGCATTAGAAGATTACTTCTGCATTAGAAAATTACTTCATATATTAGAATTTGTTGGTGTAGGTGGTGGAGTATCTTTCTGTGCATCATTTTAAAATGAACAGACTGATTGTTCTTATTGCTTGCATACAGGATTTACACTGCAGTAATAGAATTGGAGAAAAGGTTTAGAAATAGAATAGAGGTAGTCCCCGACTTACAAACGAGTTCCATTCCGGGAGCACGTTCATAAGTCTGATTTGTTCTTAAGTCTGACAAAGTGAATCTTATCCACCTTTGACATGAATATACATTTAAAACATATCAATCCACTTGACTAAATCTCTGTCCCTTTTCCATTTTGTCTCAGAGTTGTTTTCCACTGTATTGGACTGTGGATTATTTTCCTGAGATTTCTACAACAAATATGCCTTATTATGTAAAAATTCATGTTTTGCTGATTTTAGTCTTTTAAAGAAAAACCAATAGCCTGTCATTATTCTTATTTAAATTATTTTTTTTCTTTAAAATTTTTAATTTGGTTTATAATTTAATATAATAAGATAATTTGTTACTTTCCAGCTTAGGGCTAAGTGCCACCCAAGAGTCACCACTGTGTATTTGGCTGTAGCAAACTGGTGGTGTGAGTTAAATATGAGGTGTACAACATGAAAAAAAACATGAGATGCCCTGTTGGTGTCTGTTATTAAAGACACCAAACTCTTTCTTTTTTAATACTAAGTGAAGCAAAGAAAATATATTTACAGGGGAAATGTTCATACAGTTATCTTAAAAGTACTGTATGTGACATTTCATATCTGCTTATATGAGATCACATTAGGGGAAAATCTTGTTGGGCTGTTTACGCTCAGGTAAAAAAAATGCAAAAGGACAAAAAGCAGGGGATAATTTTTTCTAATGTTTTTTTTTTTTTTGGTACACCCTGAAGACCCATCTGAACATCTAAAAATGACTAAAACGTGAATTATGCATAATAGGTCTCCATTAATGTAGAACAACATTTAAGATACAGCCTCAAGTGTATCAAACTAAAGAAGTGATGATATGCTAATGGTCAGTAGAGGCAAGTTCACATACTTTAATGTCAGTTACATTATTGAATTAATAGACATTTAATCATAGAGAGTAGAAGTTTAAAGTCCATAAATTTTGGAACATTATTTTTGCCGTGTGGCTACATTGAATTTGAATCAAGATGCGAGCGAAGACAATACTTTTTGGTTTGTTTTAAGGAGTTTGGCATTGACTGTTCAGGAATTATAGCCATTTACACACACACACACACACACACACACACACACACACACACACACACACACACACACACACACACACAACGGATCTCATAAATAATGGAACAAATGGATGGCAAGCAGTTTCATGGCGAGGTGGAAATGCTTCTGAGTGTTACATTTGCAAAGAGATGTCTAGGCAAGTTTTGGTGGCCATCAATTGTCTGAAAAAAATAAAATAAATCATCCAATCAGAGATGTATTGGCCTGAAAGACCACAAAAGTAGGTTACTGCATAATTCATTCCATGGTGAAGACGTCAAGAGCACTCTTGAGGAGGTAGGCATGTCAATGCCAAAGCCTATAATCAAGAGACAACTTTATAAAATAAATGCAGACACTTTAGATGTACAGTATTATAACCCAAAACATACTGTGAAAGCTACCCAAGTTTCTCAAGGCTAAGAAATGGGATATTCTTTACTGGCCAAGTTAGTCACCTAATCTCAACCCAAGAGTATGCTTTTCATTGAAGACAAGACTAAAGGCAGAAAGACCAATAAATGCCAAAAATAAATAAATGATAATAAAATATTTGTTCTAAAATGTATGGACCCAACTGTATGTAAGTGTATTTACAGGAGGCAGTTTTTTTTTCCTCTAGGGATTGTGCTAGCAACTGCAGTTTTGAAAAGACTTCTAGGGTCACGTTTGCCTTTATTTATGTTGTGAAAACTTTTGTAACTTTCTCAGACAGTGGAAATAAGCAGTGGGATCGGTGTAAAGGTTTACAGTACAAAGAAACAGTTTCAGACTTTTTGTGTTGTGTTGTATATGTGAACAGACCTTCAACCCTCACTGCGTTGCCTCTCCATGCAGCAGCCCGTGCCCTGATAAATGAATGCAATCATTTTAGGTTGTGATTTCCACCCCTATTAACCCCATGGGCTAGTGAGAAGACCTCAATTACATGTGTGATTGACAATATCTAGCTCTGCAACCACCAAACATTCTAGCAGAAGTGGTCAGTAATAAAGTCTTTGTGTATGTACAGTACAGTACTTGTTTATCAGTTTATTAGAAGATTATTATTTTTCTTTGTTATATTTAACAGCACACGTTGTCTCCATGATTGTGGCACCATGCAGCTTTTTTTTTTTTTTTTATAGATAAATCCTAAGAGAACATATATTAAATCATTTAAAATGTGTTTAAACATCCCAAGCAACAAGAGCTCATTTTTGTCAATTCATTTTACTCTTAAATTAATAATGCAGCTGAGATTTTAAGCGAAAATTGGCAATCAGACAAAGCTATGTTTTATTAGTTTAAACTTTTTAAAGAAACCAGTAAGTCCGTGAATGTTGATCCCACTTGAGGAGGCTCTGAGCCACTGAAGATCATTCAATGTCACTTGATCCTTGAAAATCGATGGATAATGTGTTGCATCTGTAAGAGATACATCTCTCTGCTCACCAACACCACTTGCACATCATAGGAACTCGGCTGGGAGTTATTGCCACATCACCCGTATAGTCCTGATCCCGCTCCAAGCCATGTCCACATGTCTGAGAGTTTTTACTTTCAGAATTGTGTTCCGTTATTCTGCACAATCAAAAGTCCCGGTTTGATTTGAATGCCCCTTGTATTACTGTATGTTCCCAGTAAATGCATGTATAGTGGGTGGGGGATATTCATCTGAGACATGCATGCAGGTTGTTGTAAAACAATCTGATTCTGCTAAAAATCTCTTTCACTTTCCATATTTATTTGTAACTATAAAATCTGTGGGACACTAACAGTAATGGAATCTTGGGATGTATGGGAGTTTTGGAATTAGGATATAATGGATAAAATAGAAAATAAGTCACTGATATGTGATATGTGTTAATGGTGTTTATGCCCATATGTGCAGAATGAATTTGAAACCAAATCCTGCTGTGATCCGCAAGATGTCATAGTTACAGAGCCTCTCAAATAAGCCATATTAATCACAGATCCCCTCCTCAAAGCATCTTCAAGGTTCTCTTGCTCAAAAAAAAAAAGTAAAAAAATGCAGAGAAATCAGTAAGGTGCACCTGTTTTTACTGGACAGAATGTTCTAGAGAGACTTGCATAACGTCCTGAACAGCATTTATTTTTATCTTTCCCTGACATATGGAAAAATATTCGGGGCTGGGCTTATAGGCGAGGACTACCTTGAACTAAATTACAGTCTGACTGATGACCTTCCCACAATTCTGAATCCTTTTTCGGTCCAACTCTATGTTTAATCTGTCTCGGAGAGAAAACAGCTTGCTGGGGTTTGTGGACTGCTGTGTATTCCCTTGCTGAGCTGGTAAGAGAGTTCATTTTGAGGAAAAAAAAAGTGGATGTCGAGGATATTGTTTTCAGCATAAGAAGTCTGCGTAGGCATAAACACTGTAATTGGAAGGATTAGATGAGATTTTGGGGGTTTAAACTGCCTGTCTCAGCAGAGTTTCTGCCACCGGAATGACCGACCCTTTCCAGCCTTGTCACATTATGTCAAGAAGTTGTGTGAATAGATGTCAGTTGCTTGTGGCTCAGGGCTAAAGGAAGGCACCTGGGCACAAGTTTACACACTGGACTGTATTCAGTATTATGGCCAGTATTATGTCAATATTGTACAGAGGAAAAGTTATGCGTCTTCATGAAAGGGTTAAGCCCATTCTTTAAGTTGATTGTCTAGGCTAGCCATTCATATTATTAAAATTTCAATTACCTTTCAATGGAAGTGTCTGAAATTGGATTTTTCCAATGATCTTTAGGGTTAAGGCATAGGACTATGGTCTGGGAGGTCCCAGGATCAAACCCTACCACCACAATTCACCCCTATTACAGTAGGCCTTTGAGCAAGGCCCTTAACCCTCTGCTGTTCAGATGTATAATGAGATGATAAAAAAAAAAAAAAAAAAAACTAAGTCGCTCTGGATGAGGGCATCTGACAAATACTGAAATGTAAATATACCTGAGACAATCAGGAGTAGAAAATACTGGATGGTGTCCTATTAGTTATGTATTTCTGGCTCGTGCTCAGGACAGGCTCTGGATCCACTGTGACCACAGTTGTATGACCATTTGGAAGATACTCATACTTTTCTTGATCTTCTCCATGTCATTTGCTTGACTTCCTCAGACTTTCTTTCTCTTTCACTTTTCTTACAAGGCAGGAGTTTAGTGGGAGAAATAGTGTGCTGGAAAATGATTATCTAGCACAGGCTGAATAATGGCTTTGTGAAAGAGAGCTGTAATCCCCTGCAAAGAAGAGAGGGAGAAGGAGAAATCAATGAGAAAGAAGGAAGGCTCTGTCATGTTAATTAGCCAACTCTCGTAAACCTGCTGAGGACCTACATGGGTGCCGCGAAACAGCTCGACTTTATCTCCTCTCACCTTGTACAGACACTATTCCTGCTCTCATTAGATCAGTATGCTAACTGTGGATATATTAAACGCCTCATGCAAAATCAAGAGCTGTTTTTGAGCTTCAGGATAAATACAGTTCAGTTCGGTTTAGGAAACCGGCCGACTTCCTCTTCTTCCCAGTGTGCTAAATAATTACTCATGCAGATTGGATATTTATGCAGGAATGTAGTTGATGTGAAATGATAATATTGTGAATATGTATGATGAATCCTGCCATAGCGTGCGATGAAATTCCTTGCTGGACTTATTAAATCCACAAGACGGCACCTTTCATATGCAAATCTCTACTGGGCCATGCCATGTATAAACCCAATGTCTTTAAATAAACATGTAATCTGGGAATTGTCCATGATGGTTCATGAAGATAAGCTATTCATAAACACCCATGCCACAGTAATAGCGGATTTACCTTCAGAGAGCACGGCTTTCTGTATTTTTTTTCTGGTCAAAATTAAAACTTTTGAGGCAATGTCAAGTTTGAGGAAATGAGAATAAGATGCACAAAAGTGACAAACGTAAGTTCACATAAAGTGCACTGAGTTGAGGCCACCAACTGTTTGTGTACATAACTGTTCCTGGCAATTTTATTCCTAACACTTTTTGAGCATTTTTATCACAAGCCATTACAAAAAAACTGTTTGTATCATTGTACTCCATGCAGAAGTAGGGCATCAAGATGAGTCAGGCAGGTCTGGAGTGCAAAAAGGGTCAAGAGTACTGGTATCTAAGGAGTGCCATGCATAGTTTAACAGAGAGAAAGAAAGAAAAAAGGAATAAGAAAGGGGGAGAGATTGAACTGGAACATGGTGGGGGAGGAAGACTGGAAGAAAGGAAGAGAAAATTTAGGTATGCTCACTATAACGCCATGGATAAGTTCAAGCAGGGACTCCAGCAGGGCTAGCTATTAAAGCATAACTAAAAGGGAAAACCATAAGGATACACACGGTACATTTACTTGCACAGTTATATAATGGTTATAGCTCAACTAGGCCATTTAATTGAACTACTGTCTTTGTCCCATTATATAAATATACTTTTTGTAAGTCGCTCTGGATAAGAGCGTCTGCCAAATGCGTAAATGTAAATATAAGCTCAGCAGTGGAACTGATTATGTCTGACTCCACTACAATAGATGGCGCTATAGTCCCTTTCAGCTTGTTTGTATTGTATACCCAGTTGACCTGTTACGTCACAATCAACAATCAAATTAACAGTTTTACAGCGATAAACATTTTATACGGGTGTGTTTATATGGGAGTGGTAATCCGACTTCGATTTCGAGGTTCGATTTAGTATGACTTCACGTGGACTAAAATGTTTAGATTTTTTTCTTACTCAGACTAAGTCAACATCATGTAAATGTACTGACGGTCATGAGGACTCCCTGGGGAGTAATGCAACCAGTCAAGAAACCTGAATCATCATTGAGAGTGGATGAAGACAGCATTCAAAAATACCACTTTACTATAACACTAAATGCTCCTGAGTCCCCCAGATTTGCACCTTTACCTCATGAAAAGCTATTCACACATAAATAGGACTGACAAGAGAATTAATGTGACTATACATTGGACGCATTGCATGAGGCACTTTTTTTCACATCAGCACAAAAATGCTTTTTAGCAGCGTAAAATCCCTTGAAGATCCCATTTCAGAGATCTTTACTTCATCAGCAGAACTCTGCACTCTGGAGGTCCATAACACAGAAGATATGATAAAGTCATGCATCTTCTTAAGTAGAGGTAACACAAACCGAAGTGGCAGTATGTATTTTTGGACACTTAGAAGATAAAGGCTGTTTTATTATAAAAGCACAAAACAGACATCTGTCTGGTAAAAGAGGCTTTTTTTCTAGATTAGGAGGCACACAAACATTCTGTTTAGCAGATGAGAGTACCTTGCAAATCTGATGAAATGTCCAACAAAGGAACGTTTTTAAACAGTACTTCCCTGTTTTGTATTTGAAATTTTGTTAAAATTCCACTACATTTTCAGCATACAGAAGATTAACTGACATAACAGACTAACTCTTCATTTTGTTTGTCATTTGTGTTTTTTTTTTCCATATACTGTAGGGCCAAGTTCTCAATGTTTAACAGTGTTCTGAAATATCCCAAGGACGGTGACAGATATCTGGTCAACAGCTCTGAGTTTAGTACAACTGGTATAGTGTACAGTACTGTACATTCTGTTCTCGTGGCTGGGAGTGACCCAGAGATCCACCCTTGGTCCTCTTGAAAACGATGGTCTGGGGTTTGGTTCCATCCAACTGTTGTTGTGGCGCGCATTGGGTATGGAATCTATTTGCTGTTTTTATTTTTTAGCACCCATACATTAGCTTAGTTAGCTTATTATTGTAGTCAGCAGGAAGCATATGTTTAATTTGCGGAGATGTTGGTGAACTAATCTGAGCAAACAAATGTAAAATGTACACTTTGATAGCAGACAAATTCTGTTATTGTCAGGATCCCATAATAAAATGCTGGCCAACATGACAGATACCACAAAAGCTCTCTCATACACAAACAGAATTAGATTAAGCGATCTCTGTTGACAGCCCTGAACACGCAGTGACCGGGAGCAAATGATTGGAAGTGTAGTGCCAAACTCAAACTCGAAGCACACACACACATATATATATAACATATGTTCATGACACACACCAGATGGGGTTCCAATCACAAGGCAAACTCACATACTATGGGAATTAGTCTAATCTGCACGTCTTTGGATGGTGGAAAGAAACCAGACATCCAAAAGAAACTCACCATGCAAACTCCACGCATATAGACCCGAAGGTGGGACTCAAACCCTCAACCCTAGAGGTGCGAGGCCACACTGGTTACCACTTCACTCCATGCCGATTTACATATTAATATTGCTACAAATACTATTAATACTTCTGTTCGGCCTAATTAAAATAAATGATCACAAACGGTTACAGTTTTATTTACTAGCAAAAGAACATAGCTACATTTAAAGTTTTTACTAGTTTAATGAATTGTGCCCATTTTCCTATTTTTATGGATCAGAGAATGCAGTAAACATTTCATTATAGACCCCAACCTGAGTAAGTGTAAGGCACAATGTAAATATGCCAAAAGTGACCTTAAAAAAAAAAACATTCAGAATGATTTCTCTCACAATCATGCTTATTTAATTAATTATTTCTTTAAAAAACATTTATTTAATTAGAACTGGATTTTAGTGGGAAAACACTGCTGGCGACAAAACTCTGTATATCAGACAGTCGTGTGGACATGTGGGAAGCATTTCCAGGATCAGTTCTAGCTATTTCACAAAAACTCCAGCTGATAGTGGACATACACATACGTTCAGTGCGAAGAAAATAACTAAGCATAGCAGGAAGCGGCAGCAGTCTATAAAGAAGCTGAGAAATAATGAGTAGAAGCCTGAAAAATGAGGCACTCTCTGGCTGCTCTCCTGAGAGCCTCATTTGCTGGCTTTACTCACTTTTTTTTCCCTGAGCTTATTTACTAAACTGAAAAGGGCCAACTAGTGCCAATCGTGTCAGACTCACCATAGATAGTACATACAGGCTTGACACCATGGACGCAAAGGTGTAGCCAGGGTTCAAGGAGTAATCAGGAGTAACCAATTAAAATGCATTTCTGTCTCTTTTTACTCAAACAAGCTACTTACCCCAGTGGTTTTCATTCCTTTTGTGTCAGGCCGCACTTCTTGAAAGTTTTGTATCGCCTCCCTCTGGGCTCTAAATCATACTACAGCAACCTCCATTTCTCTGCACAGAGGATGGAACTGCACTGGAAACCCTTTAGTTTTGTTAAACATGGTACCTTGCTACCCCTGCTGATGTCACTTCATCATAAAGGATGAAAATGACAACAAAACAACTACAGCACTCACTCTCCAGAAGTATTGGAACGGAGAGGCAAGTTCTTTATTTCATTCATTCATTCATTTTCTATACCGCTTTATCCTATATTCAGGGTCGCGGGGGACCTGGAGCCTATCCCAGGAGACTTCTTTATTTTATTTTATTTTATTTTATTTTTCTGCACACTGAAGATGCTTGGGTTTGACATAACAGATGATAGATCAGAATTTCAGAATTCTATAAATAAATAATAGACCATAGCATTGCCCTTTGCATTTCACATGTAAAGACTATATTTGTCATTAAAAAAGATAAACCAACATGAAGACCAGTGAACTGTTTATGGGAGAAGAGCAAGCCATTTTAACGCTACAAGAAGAGAGAAAGTGGATCAAAGCAACTACACAAGCATTGGACATAATCATAGGCATAGATTCTGGGGAGATTGAAGGTTGCAAACCACTAATAATCAAATCTGGCCAGTTCACTCCCTCCAATGTGTCATAATTCATTCATCTTCCATACCCCTTATCCTGTGTACAGTGTCGTGGGTGCCTGGAGCGGATCTCAGGAGACTTAGGGGATGAGGTGGGGTACACCCTGGACAGAGTGCCAATTCATTGTACAGCACATGCACACACTATAGGTCTATTAACATAATCTGCATGTTTTTTGACTGTGGGAGGAAACCCACCAAGCATGGGAGAACATTCAAACTCCACACACACTTCCAAGGTGGGAATCAAACACCATCCCTGGAGATGTGAGGCCACAGTGCGGGTTCATATCATAATTATGAATTAAATTTACAAACTGTTGTAAATCATGATAAAGTCCTTGGATACCCCCTACATGAGTAGAGATCACAACCTCCCCAATGTTGAACCCAAAGTTATGCCCTTGGGCATAGCCAATACAAGAAGTTAGAATGTCAACTGGTATATGACCAAAGAAAACAAAAGTGGTTTATGAAAGAAACTTGATTTGTTGTTTAAGTACTTTCAGTTGGCATGTAGTTTTGTCTAAGCAGTACACATATTGCTCACAACAACAATTTCAACTCACAACAATGTACATGCTTACATGGTAATGTATTTTTCTGAAAATTCACCATGGACTCATCAAATAATTGGTATATCAATGCTGATATTTTATGCTAGGTTTTCATACCGTAAAAAATTAATAAATAATTTAATTAAAAAAAAACCCTAGACACACCCACATATTTACATTTTATAGTTAATTCTAGCATTGTTTTTTACATCCTTGCATGCAAACTGTTTATCCTATAATTAAGCCCACGTTTCGAGTTGCATTAGGATTTGTTAGTGAGCAGTTAGTAAGCCTTTCTTATTTAATTGCTATTTCATATTCATGATAATAGATTAAACTACAATTTTTTTTATTGTAATCATTGTATAAGATACGTATCATCTAAGTCAGGGTGTTCAACTGCACATAAAGTGAGGCCTCGACTGTCTTGTCCTTCACTTAAAATATGAGAACTCGGCAAACATTAGCCCGTGTATGTCTTTAGAGATGCACGAGCCTTCAAGCAGCACCCTCTCACCGGCCCGTCGCCAGAGCGGGTTTTCGTTAGTGAGCAATGACTTAGTGTGAGCTGTTTACCGCATGCTCATTCCACTCCAGCCCACTTTAAATAGAAGGATACGCTCACCGACAGGCCAACATGTCATTCTGTCAAAAGAGCCATATGAGGCTGAAATCAGAGCCTTTTTTATCGAGTGAGAGGCAGATTTTTTATTTTTTTTTGCTTTTAATATACTGCACCTGGGTCTTACAGCAAAAGGCCAAATGTACGCTTGTAAATCTAACCCTCCAGAATTGTGGCCAGGAGAACAAGAGGCTCATTCCTACCTAATTATTCCACATTTCCCATGCAAGAGAAGCTTCAGTGTTATGCATTTAAGCAGAACTCCTACTGTGATCTGTATCTCAGGCAGATGTTGTAAGAAGACTGAATTCTGTGTTCCAAACAGAAGGTTTTAGTTTTCCACTGGCTATCCATAGTGTAGCTACTCCAGTTTTATAAACATCAATAGCAGGATTGTTTCTTGTGGTCTATTAGCATGCATTATTGTATACGTTTATATCAATTATTTACATCTAAGCAGAAACCATAACACTGGATGACCTTTGTAATTTGCTTAGAATGATTAGGAGGTTATTTTTTAAAGTTACAATGGTTTTGATGAAATGACATTGAGGTAACACTGAACGAACGACCCATAAACAATGTTGCAAATACAATACCAAAACATCAAATTGTTAACCTTTATACAGTACAGAGCACTTATGCTGATTAACATCCATCCGCGTAGCATTCAACCGCATCCATAGTCCCTTAAGTTTCTAACAGGGTTTAGAATTCTGATTGGAAAATGGGTTGAATACAACAGCTTAACACACACAGTTCATCTGTTTCATTTTCTTTCAGGAATATCACCATGAGGCGCATCTCAGCTCCCAATTGACTATACTGTAACCAGAGGACGCTCAAATAAGAGTAGATGTACATCAAAATAATATTAGTCAAGTAAGAGTAAAAAAGTATTTGGTGGAAAGATTACTGAGTAACTGTTTCAATCATAATGTCCGATTTTTTAAATTATTATTATTTTTTTTTAGAAATTATGTACAGTAATATAAGTAATATGTATGTAATAATATAATGAATGAAATTAATTTTATAAAGTAAATGAATCAGATGAATATCGTTACATAACAGCAAATTAAGGAACAAGAAACACAAATTTCCTAATCTCACTTTTTTCACAACATAAAGCTTTTGAAACAAATACCTTCTGTAGGTAGCATACTGTATGTACTGTATGTTTGAACAGTGTATATACTGTATATTCAGTTTCCCCACAAATGGCTTAGCAGATAGAAAATAACATTAGAACATGTGTACATGAGGTCTCACTTTACCATAAACCATGAACAAATATTTAAAACTTATATTTACTAGTCTCTAGCTTATTTGCTAATTACAGTATATATTTTAACATTGCAACATTAAATAGTACAGCTAAACTAATGGCGATATGTTTCCTTCACTGTCAAGTAGTGTATTCCACAGCTGAAGATTTGACTACATGTGGTTATTGTTCTTGTGGCTGATTGGTCAAATGGAGTTGTTGCTACGTCTGATTGGTGGAACACAGTCACGTGGTAGATCCACCAGCTGCATTTCTCTGGCAGAAACAAAGAATATCTAATGTGTTGAATAAATGGTTAGAAAAATCGAGCCAAGTGTAGCCGAGTGTAATGGAGTAAGAGTAGCGTTTCTTCTTCGCAAATCTACTCAAGTAAAAGTCAAAAGTATGGTGCAGTAAAACTACTGATAGAAGTAATTTTTTTTTCAAAAACTTACTTAAGTAAATGTAACGGAGTAAAAAAAAATTTTTTAATATGTGATCTAAGTTACTTGTGCTTCAAGTCACAGTCAGTGAACCAACATACACATACACACACTACATTAACACACATTAATATTCACACAAAAGCAGGACCTCATTCAGTACAGGCATCCGTTGTGGAGAAAAAAAATCATAAAAATTTAATGTGTAGCCATCAATATGGCAGCTAATCTCCATCTCTCTGGAGAAGGGCAGCTTTGAAGCCTCGCCGTTTGTCAATAGTCAACAAGCGGTATTTATGGATGCTCTTTTGAAACGGGAGCGAAGGGACAGTTTGCAGCCGACGCGGCCTTAAATCATTCCAATCCCTGCGTTCTTTCCGTGATCTCTCCCTTTCCTCCTCAAGATTTTCACAGTTGCTGTTGTGTATTGACACCTTTACTGCATGAATGTGATTCTTCTATTGACTCACTGGCACACGTTTATAAGTGAGTCACCCCTATGTGAGTGTGTGTAGAGTGAAAAGGTAGCAGAGGTAGTCATCAGTTCATCGCTTGCTGGAGGAGAGGGTGAAAAAAAAGAGAAAAGGACAGAGGGGAAAGATGAGATAAGCCAGCGATGTACTCGTCCCACAGGATCTGAGCTATAGCTACAGCAGCACATTGCTTGGCTTTGCAATTAGCCTCTGCACTGCAGCCACATTCCTCACCCGAACTCATCCGTCTCTCTCTCTCTTCCTCTTTCCCTTTCTCTCTCCTCTTGCGCATGCACAAACAGAAGCACACCTTAGAGAAACTACTGTATATTAAATCCTAGATCTGTTCAGGGTGTGTGGCGCTAGTCGAATCTTGAAATAAATTTTTTTTCCATGCAAACAATAGATTTTTATGGTAACCTAGTAGACAAAAGGAATATAAATTGTTTATAGAAATAAAACTATCAATTCAATATATATTTATTTATTTAAATAAATAAAAACTAACTTTTTGTTTAAAGTACTGTATTTAATAAGAATGCATTCATACAGTACTGTATACACTTTACTTTTTTATGTCAAACTGGGACTTGTTATGAAATTTCTAATGAATGAAAAATGTGGTATAAAACCAATTGACATTTACAGAGGATGTTAAGCACAGTACAGTGATGAGACTCTTTGTGTATTGCAGTAAAACTTTTTAAAGTACATCCATGTATGGTGATCCCAGTTGAGGAGGCTCGGAGCCCAATCATTCCGGTTTTCCTGATCCTTGAAAATTTACTGAAAACTTGTCACCGACTCGCAGAAGAGACGCATCCGTCTGTGGGAACTGTACACACAATCATTGCACATTGCAGGAACTAAGCTGGGAGTTATTGCCACATCCCCTGTACATGTTTTGGCCATTAATGCAGTTCCTGGGAGGCCAGCGTTTCAGACATTAAGCACACAGTCAATGATGGCTTTGATGTACTGAGTAAATTTTCTACAGTACCTCGATGGTATCCAAGCACTAGTGAAACGCTGTGATAAATGCATTAATGTCGCGGGGATTATATAGAGAAATAAAGGGAGTTGTTACTCTCATAATTGTACTCAATCAAAAGTCCTGGTTTTACCTCACATCTTCATCAAGCATTGTGGCCTAAAGCATACATATCATAAAACACCCCATATATGTACATTCTAGTTTCTAACACAGCTGTTGAGAATTTTTCCTGACTGATGTGATTCTTTTGCGCCATTGTAGCAAATCAGCAACAAATGGATGTTCAGTAAGTATCTACAGCCTTCTTTTTGCTTTTGTTTTTTTAGCTTTGTTATCGCATTATGTGATTTGCTACAGATTTTCTGACTGTGCTGTATTTTGATTTCGTTGTGATGTTTTCTGGATTTGTTGTGGTTTTGGCTTTGCAGTTGCACAACAGTTGGTTTTCTGTTGCACATTCTGATGAACTGTTGTGTTTTTGGGTTTAAGGTTTTGTTTACAGGATTGCTAGTATGTTTTCAGATGTGCGGTTGCAGTTTCTCTCTATATTTGTTCTTTTTTTAAATTTTTTTTAATTTACTGGCATATTTTTGGTTTTTGTTGCTACACTTTTTGCCTTTATGTGATTTTTTTCCCTGACTTTTCTGCTTTTGCTACATGCTTTTGGTTTTTCTATTGCATTTTGTTGTTGCATTCTGTTGTGTTTCTGACATCATCATGTTTTGGTGGTTATTGCTATGCTCTCTGGATTGCTATTGTTGTTTTGCATTTGCTGCCCTGCTTTTGATTTTGTTGTTGCGTTTTACATTTTTTTTGGTTTTGCTGATGTGCTTTGAGATTTATTGTTGTTTTTTCCCTTTTTCTCCCATATTTTTGTCATTGCGATGTTTAGATTTTGCTGTCTGCTTGCTTCATATTTGCTGTTATTTTTCTGAATTTATTGCCATGCTTTTGGTTTTACTGTTGTGTTTCCTGATATGCTGTTGTGTTTCCGACATTGTCACTATGCTTTTGGATTTAATGCTGTACTTTCTGTTTTGCTGTCACGTTTTTTTGGTATTACTGTTGCCTTTTACTGTATGCCATGGTGATTTTGATTTGTTGTTGTATTTTGAAATTATGGGCCAACCATGGGAATTCAACACACAAGCAGAGAACTCAAACATAGAGAAATTTTATCCTTAAATCTTAGATCCTTTCATGAGAAACTCTTGTGTCATATAGATCCATGCATCTGACCTTCTAGTTACTGAGTAATAAAAGACTGATACGTCTACATTAGATATTATGCAGACGAACATCATCACGCTTAGAAAATCAATTTCAACAATGTTAATATGTCATTTAGTGCGCAATGTGCGGCACTGAACATTCAGACCTGCTCTGCTTCACAATCATCCAAGATTAATTTTAATGTCACGACACTCATTTTAGCGAGATGATTGTTAAATTGATTTAATTATCGAATCCTCCTCACTGACATTGATCAACCCTCATTAAAAGGAGTCGTCTATCCGTGTAATTGGCTTTGATGCATATCTAGTCGGAGAGGCACGCAGTGGTGCGGCCAGACAAAAAACTCTGTTATCACATTTAAAGGGCAAGATTCGGTACACAGATTGGACGAGCAACACGGCCTCAAATATGGCCTTTGAGGTGATGGATGATGACAAACCTCGACATTGGTTATTCTCCTCTTGTGTTATTTTACATGGTTACATATTATACTATTCTAAAATATTAAAGCAGCTCTTATATGTGTCTGAGGAATTAGGATTGCATGTTTATAGTAAACCTGATGCATTTCAGTATGTTTTTATTACCTTCGTATCTTCGCAGTTACTACTTAACAATTAAGTACAATGTATTCATGACACATTAGAATAAAATTCTAATCTTTAATTTCTATAAATGCCCAAAGTGTAGATGTTCACACTTGTTGATCACATGATCATTACGGATCTTTCTGTCTATTAAAAATGCCACCAACTAAGAGAAAACGGGAAAAAGATGAATAAATGCAGGTGGCTAGAAAGGTTACAAATTATAACAGTGTGCATGTATTTTTATTTAAAATAAATACATTTATGCAAACCTGGATAGTGATGAGCTCATAAGTGATGGTGGTGATAAGTAGCATGAGCCTTAAGTAGCATGAGCCTGAAGTAAACAAGGATAAAAACCTCAAGTTACAGCATAAGTTTATTAATGTCATCAGTGGAACTGAACACTGGCACTTGAACACTGCATTGTCTTTGTCGATACTGTGTAGGTCAGTGCAGACTGTGACACATCTGCGCCTGCATGTGTTTGTATGCAGGCCATGCTGCGAGGATAAAGCAAGGTGCCAGGCAGAGCTGGGGAAGCATGACTAAGCTCAAAAATGCTGATTACAGCACATTTATTTCTCTAAAAGAAGAGCAGGACGTTGTGTGGTGGAAGGCCGTCCCCATGGATTCCCTTTTCATCATGGATGCTAAGTTTATAATTAACTCACCATTAAACCCACAGTGCTGTCCCCCTTACATCCATCCCTTCCATTTCCATCCATCGCTCTTTAGTCCTTCCCACTTCTGTCCTCCTTCTGTCCATCCAACAACCACCTCAACCTACTGTCCCTCCCATTTCCATAGCTCCAACTTCTGTCCATCTCTCTTCTATCCATCCCACTTCCACTCATCACCTTCTTCCCTTTTTACCAGTGAAAAATATTTCAAATCTTAATAATCACATTCTCTTCCCTTCCTTTCCTTTCCCTTCCCCACAGTGGATTTAAATGAAGCAATGAACTTGTGATTAAAGTGTAGACTTTCAACTTTAATTCAAAGAGCTTAAAAAATATCGCATTGACAATGTAGGAATAACAGCATTTTTTGTTACAAAATCCCTCCAATTTTAATAGGATCATAAGCTGACTGCTGAGCAATTTGATAGCCAGTCAGTTGTGGCTTGTTTCATGACAAATTGAAGAGATACATTTTCTGGAGTTAATTCCAAGTTTTAAATTGCCATTTGGCTGGTCAGAAGATCTACCTACTGTACACTACCCAGCTAAAAAAAAAAAAAAAAAAAAAAGTTGCCACTTGGATTTAACTAAATGGTAAGAGCATTCCATTTGACTTTACTATGGAGCAGAGAAATAGAAAGAAGGGAATATAATAGAACTCTGGAAAAAAGTCACGTGGTCTTAAGAGTCCAGATTTATGCTGTTCGAAGGTGATTGCCGCATCAGGTTAAAAAAGGAGGTGGATGAAGTGATGTACCCATCATGCCTAGTGCAACCACTGTACAAGCCTGTGGGGGCTGTGTTATAATCTGTGGTTGCTGCTGTTGGTCAGGTCCCTGAATATATTGAAAGTTTTGTTTTTTTCCATAAATGGATTTATTTCTTCCCTGATGACATAGGAATATCCCAAGGTGACAATGCCAGGAATTATCGGGATCTAATTGTGAACGAGTGACTCAGGGAGCATGAGACATCATTTTTACACATATACTGGCTACCAGAGAGTCGAGACCTTGACCCATTTGAGAATCTTTGGGATGTGCTGAAGAAGACTTTATGCAGTGGCCTAACTCTCCCAGCATCAGTCCAAGATCTCAAAGAGAAATTAATGTGACCGTGGATGGAAACAAATGTTGTGACATTGCATAAGCTTATCAAAATGATGCCATGGTCAAAGCAAAAGGCGAGTCCAATGAAATATTAGAGTATGTAACTTTTTTTTTGGTTGGGCGATCCATCCATCCATCCATCCATCTACAGTATGGTGCATACTGTATTATGGCATAGGCATGCACTGTTTGGCTGCCAGTGAAATCTTGCCACTTGTGTTTATTGATGATGATGATGATGATGATGATATGACTGCTTCTAGAAGTAGTTATATTTTTCACTTCAGATTCAGTCAAAGGCCATCACTTTATACTACAGATAAATAACATCTCAAAATGAATTGCAAAGGCAAACCAGGATCTTTTTAAGGCAAATATTTCATATGGTCGATTCAGTCACCTGACTAACAAAAAGTAGAGAAAAAATGACTGGTATTCCAATCAAATAAATATAATCTATTTGATAAGACCATTGAATTCATTTTGAAAGTATACACTTCAATCACAATTGCTTCATTTCATTTTACTGGAGTACAGAGAGGCGGCACAGTGTCTCAGTGGTTAGCTCTTACAGTACCTTACACCTTCAGGGTCTAGGTCAAGGTTTAATTCTCACCTTGGGTTTGTGTGCATGGAGTTTGCATGTTCTCCCCGTGCTTGGTGGGTTTCTTCCTGCAATCTGGTTTCCTCCTACAGTCTAAAGGCAGGCAGATTAGGCTAATTGGTGTTCCCAAATTGATGGGAATCCGATGAGTGAGCGAGTGAGTGGTGTACAGAGTCTAAATGTTAAAATAGTGTCCTTATGCTAATACTTACAGTACTGTATGAACCTGACTGCATCTTCTCTTTTCTTATTGTCTACTTTCCTCATACTGTATATCATCTCTTCAAATGTTTAGAAAAAAACACTTATGATTGTCATTAATGATGTTCATAAGGAACCTCAGCAAGCAAGGCAAAAACAGATGCACATTTGATGAGATTTACAGGAGAAATATAGTAAATAAATAAATAAAGATAAAAAAATCTACAGTGTCAGTCCATGTGGACTCAACAGCACATCTGTTGTAAACGTCCAGGACTTATCAACCCTCCCCTCCTGAAATTCAACAGATGGCGCTCCTCTGACATTGGCAGCCACGAATGCTGATAAAGAAGCCAAGAATAAACACAGTGCCCAGACAGTCCAGGATCAAGCTGTGGGAAAATGCTTGTGCTTTCTGTTAATTACTCACACTATCTACTAACTGTGCAGCACTAACCATATGTGAGATACTTTGATGTGCTCTATTAAATGTGAAATCTGCTGTAGAGAAGAAATAATCATCCATCCACATCCAGGCTGCATCCATGCATTCACAGTATCAGGAATATGTGACTAAACACATCCTCCATTCTCTCCTCCTCTCATCTCTTCTTAACTCTTTTATGATTTCTATCTCTTCCCTCCTTTAATCTTTTTTCGTTCTCTTTTCTTTTAATCTCTTTTTTCTTATCCTATTGATCCCTTCTTTGTTTTTAAACTATTCTCTAATCTCTTCTCTTTTCTCCTTTTTTTACTGCTTTATGCCTCTTTTTAAAAAAAATATCTTTTCCTATCTAATCCTTTATTTTTCTCTCCTCATTTTTCCATTTTCTTCTTGTTACTTCTCTTCTCTTCTCTCCTCTTCTTTTTCTCCTTTTCCTCTCATGCTTGTCTCTATCTATCTCCTCTTTGTTGTATCAGGTTTTCAATCAATCTTACACACATACACACACACACAGTACAGACCTTGTTTCATCTCACTCCACTGGTGCTCTGTAGCTCGCCTATAGAGTATCCAATGAACCGTTGCTCACCTACCTGGAGCGTATCATCAGAGCCCATGTCACATCCCGATTACTGCAGACTGCGACTGAATGTTTCTCGATAGTCCTGAAATGGTTGGAAGCCCTGGACAACTTCGTTTGCTTTGCAAATTCTTTACAATATTGACATCACTGAAAAGAATATAAAACACAATTTTTCTAAGTGTACTCACTGTATGATTGTCTATTACGGCATGTTCTCCATATTAGGGGTTTTTGAGGAACCCCTGGGATCCATGACTGTAAGCCATGTAAATAATTTTTTTTCTGCCAGTGGGTAAATTCAGGAATAAAACACTCTATGCAATCACAGTAATTATATGCATGGTATAATACTAAGCCTTATATTTGAACAGCTTGGTTATGTTTAAATAAAATAAGTTAATGGGGTAGCTGGGTGCAAAATATAAGTTAAGTCTTATATACTGTAAGTCAGAGCTGGTGTCAGCCATTCCTGAAGCAGAATGGGTTAACGCCCCACAATGGCAGCCTGGTGAAGCTGGGCTTGAACCACCAACCTTCTGATGAGTTACCCAGAGCAATAACCTGCTGAGCCACAGTACCTCTCTTATTACATGTTTAAGAATCTATGCTCTCTACACTGTAAAAATGCTATTTTGTTCCTGATGGATCTTGCAGATGAGCTGACCTGACTTACATTTTTATTAATAATGCTTGTTTGGAAAATGGAGCTTCTTTGTTTTTCTCTTCACCTGTTGTTATGCTGTTCTGTTGCTGTACTTCGTCTGCTTTAAGGCTCAATTTGTGATGTAGTCTGAAATACTTTTCTCCTCACCATGGATGTAAAGAGTGAGTATTTGTATTAAAACACCCTGATCGTTCTCCACTGACCTCTCTCATTATAACACAGCAATGAGTGTATAATTTAGTTCTAATTATTACTAAAAGTTATTATTAGTATATAATTATTACTAAAACATGTGTAAAAATAAGTACCCCCTCATCTAATCCTATGCGATTTTGTTTAAAAACAGAACAGACTCTCAGTATTAGGCTAACAAGATTTTAAACGAACACCAACCTGTAACCATTTTTACCATGCCACTATTTATTTAACAAATGATTTTTTAATGTTGGTAATACTACTGTAAGTACCTGCATGATTCAATATATTTAATCAATATACATTTAGAAGCAATAACTTTGTACTTTGTATAACTGTATAGCCTGTATAACTTTATCAGTCTCTCACATCATTGTGGTGGAATTTTCTCCCATTCTTCTTTACAACATTGCTTAAGTTCATTGAGGTGTTTTGGTCATTCACTTTGGTCATTCACTGTATGCACAGCTCTCTAAAGGTAACCCTGCAGCGTTTTAATTGGGTTGAGGTCTGTACTTTGACTACACCATTCCAAAACCTTGATTTCTTTATTATTCAGCCATTCTGATGTAGATTTACTGGTGCGCTTTGGATCATTTTCTTGTTGCATGACCCAATTTCAAACCAATTTTTATCAGTCAGACAGATGGCCTCAAATTTGCTTTTAGAATACTCTGCTATACAGAGGAGTTGATTGGCAACTCAATGACTGCAAGGTGCTGTGGCTGCAAAATAAGTCAAAATCATCTCTCCATGCTGTGTGTGGCAGTGGGTATGATGTGTTTCTGCTGAAATTCTGGTTTTCACAAAACATGGTGCTGGATACTGTATTAAGGCCAGACAACTTCACTTTGGTCTCATTTGTCCATAGAGCATTGTTCCAGAAATCAAACCTTTGCAAGCCTCAAACTTTCCACATTTTTTTTAGACAGAAGCAACTTTCTCCTGGCAACCCTTCCAAACAAACCATATTTGTTCAGTCTTCTACTAATTGTGCTGTCATGGACTTTAACATTGAAAGGATATGAGAATTAGCTTTGTTTTCTCTCTCTCTCTCTCTCTCTCTCTATCCCTCTCTCTCTGAGAAATGTATATTGACCTTGGGGTGAATGTGCTAGAACGTCTACTCCTGAGAAGATTGGCAACAGTTTTGAATGCTTTCAAGTTGTGATTAATCTTTCTGACTGTAGAACACTCTACGCCAAAACCAGTTTGGAATTGGTTTTTATCACTCTTACTAGATTGATGTGCAGCAACAATTGCTTCTCTAAGACCGCTGCTTATGTCTTTTCCCTTGGCATTGTGTTACTACACACACCTGAATGCTAGAGACCATCAAACTGCCAAAACTTCTTCTTTTATAGAGCTCTACACACCTGCTGATGATCAATTAATCAAAGGCTTATAATTAGCAGCACCTGGCTACAACCTACCCTCTTAAATCCTGTAGAAGCAGTACGAGGTACTTAATATTATTATTGTTGTTTGTCTGATGGTGTATTTGCCGAATACTAAGAACCACTACGATCAGATGATTTTTATGATGTGTTTATACAAAAATGCAACTTTTACACATGCCTGTACATATGTAATACTGTTGTGTTTTTGTTTTACTTGCTGACATAAATGCATGGTAGCTAGCAAATATGTTGGATTTGACATTATACTTTTGAAAATAAAATTCTTACATATATTTTATGTTTAAAGTTAAGATTATTGTTGTGTCACATACTGCATCTATTAATATTCCTTCTAAATTAACCTGATTTTTATGATTACATTATCTTGGATTACAGGCTAGCACTGAAGTCAACAGTGTAGCAATGTAAACATTTTTACCCACAAATGAAGATAAAAAAAAAAAAATGAACACAGCATTCATGTGGTGGGAAAACATCCTAACCCAACCTCTGTGACTTGGTCCGTAACTTTTAACCTGGCAATATTTAGAGTTTTATAATCAGCTGTTGAATTTCTTGCCAGCTGATTTATTGTGTAATGTACTCCAGTGTACGGTACCTTGTCATGTACCTGCGTTATTGGTATTAAGGCTATGACATGACTTGCATTTTTGTCTGTATCAGATGGTTAGGATTTAGTCCTGTAACATTTCTATTGCTGTTTGTTGAGTGTTTGAAGAAATAGATCCATGTGTTCTGCCTCTCAGGATAAAAGATGGCATCAGCCATATGAGTAGGTGTAATCTATAGCAAGTCTTTCCCACAGACACTGAAAGTGCTGTACATCTTCTGCAAGTGTTTTTTTTTCTTTCTTAATTTAATTGCTTAATCATGTCACTAGGGTCAAAGCAAATCTCATAGTGCAGCACCAGACTGTAATATGCAGTCTTTTAATAAAGCCTTTCTACTGGAATTGCACAGGAAAGCATATACACATGTGAGATGAAAGGACTTAAACGTGGGAGGGCATTTACGTTTTCTAAACATCCCTTCTGCAAATTAAGGGCCGAAATGTCAAACTCAGTTCCTGGAGGACCCTCAGATCTGCAGAGTTTAGTATTTTTCCATGCGCAGACGCACCTGATTCAATTCACTCCAGATTTGGCAATTAGCTGATGTGTGTGTGTTACGTTTGGGAAAACACTAAACCCTGCTGTGTCCAACTCGACTGACTCTGAAGTTCTGGTTTTTATGCGTGGGTACCAGTGCAAACTCAGCAGTGTGGGTCGGCGCTTCTGAGACGTCGACAGTTTATAAAAGGAGCGGTTTTGTTTAGGAAAGGTATGGAAGTGAAGTAACATTGATTTTCTTGCTCGAGGGAATTGAGCGAGTCGAGAGCTGAGTGCTCGAACGCAAAGATTCCGGGATGCAAGATTAATAACCAAGCAAATGTTTTTATAAAAGGCAAAATAAGACATACCAAGACATCAATGGCAATAAGAGCATATTCTGTGTAATAGTCTGGTTCGGGTGTAATAAGCCCATACGTGTGCTGGAGCTGTCATTACTGAAGTTATAACAGAACGCCCTCACAGAGGAGCAGCGAGGATAGGAGGGTTGAATTCAATAAGGCTGCAGGGCATGGTTTTATTGTCTGATTCTGGGTATCTTATGGAGTGTGTGTCTGAGTGTGTAAGTGAAATGGAGTTTGTGTGAGTCAGAGAGTGAGTGTGTATCCTACCTTAACCTATGCTGCTGGAGAATTGGTGGTGATCAGAGCAGATGTGAGGGTGGGTATGACAGAGGGTAACAGAAGCAAAAGAACAGAAGATCTGAGTATGGGGATGAGAGATATATGCGCCGAAAAGAAGCAATATAGAAGTGAACTAGGTATAAAAAAAAATCACCAAGACTAACTGTAGGTTTTATTTATTTTTTTTACCTCCTGTATATTTGATGAGAGAGATTCAGAATGAAAGAACCAGGTCTGATGGTTGGGGATTCATGTGTGATTATAATATTAGTAAACAATCTTTATACAAATTTAAATGTGGCAGCACAGAACATCGGATGTCTGCAATAACTTTCCTATTCCAATCTGCAGATCTCTATTCATAAAATGGTTTCTGCACAAGTCATGGTGATTTGAGTGGCCAGTCAGATCACTAAGCCGCCAGGCGTTGTCTGCCTGTGAACTCAGCGTGCAGCGAAACCATTTATTTTTTCCCTGATAAATGATACTGAAGCAAAAAACGCTGAGCCTACGGTACAGTCAGAATGGATCATATTCTGCAGGGTTAACCTTGAATAAGGGCATCCTCTCCATCTATTTCTGTCTCTCCATGTAAGCCCTTTCAGCTCAATTCTCCAACCTATTCTCTATTGGCACAAGGCTTAGAGAAACAAAACGTTTCCACCAAAAAGACATCATTTTCCAATGACTGTTGAATCAGTTTATTGGCTCTGAAGCTGAGCTTTTAGAATAAGGGATTCTTGAAGGACTCGCAAAATACATTTGAATAACAGGCGTAGGAATGTGGACAGTACTGTGCAAAAGTCCAGCATAAAAAAACATCTAACTTAAGGCATGAACCAGTGAGAAATAGGTGCAGATGATGACAGATGATCAGGCTGGTGATTAGTATACTGGTGATACTGAATGCTGAGTGGTTGGAATAGACGAGAGGGGAAATGAGGTCGCTGCTGAGGTTGTTACATAAACAATCCACAGTACTTAAAATTTTAGTTTTTAAAATTTTGTCCTTAGGGACCTTGCAGGCCCTAGCATTAAACTATTTGCTCCCATTTCTTTAATTTCATCTACATCATTTAATTTCATTTAATATAAAGAAATAAGGGTGGCTCAATACTTTTTCCACAGTACTCTGTACCTATCATGGATTATTTAATGTTCTATACGATAGTCTTTTATAATCTGCAGATATATTAGAATCCAGCTTATTATATATAATAAATTACACTTTGATTACACAGTCTTTGATTTTGCATTTCAGAAACTGAAGACTTGCAGCTTGAAGACATTTAGACCAGACTATCATGCAGATCATTTTGGAGCAGAGGTGTCAAGTAACGAAGTACAAATACTTCGTTACCTTACTTAAGTAGAAATTTTGGGGGGGATTTCCCCCTGATTTTCTCCCTAATTTAGTCATGTCCAATTCCACCCTGTCACTAGGGGCTCCTACATTAAGGAGCCGACCGCGTCATTTTGAACTGCTCGCTCACACACCGCTGGGGGCAGTGTTACACACTTGGAGGACAGCACTATCTACTCCTTCCGCTTGCGTGAGCTCACGCCCCGGATTGGCTGTAGAGCCGTGATTAATGTGGGAGCACTAAGTACCTCTCATCCCTCCCCTCTGAGAGAGCTCGACCAATCAGCTCTCTCTGGACCTCCGGCTGCGAGAGGTTACAGCATCACCTGAAATCAAACTTGCAATCTCCAGATGCGAGCACTTTACCACTGTGCCACTCAGAGGCCACGAGCCACCTTATTATTATTACAAAAAAAAATTATTTTGTATTTATTTATTCATGGATGGACAGTGAAATTTCTAACATATATTGTATAAGCTTTCCATTTTTTTTAAAGCTGTACTTTACCATCTTCTATTGATGTTTGGCATCTGTCCAGTCCTTCGTTCTCCTATGGTACTTTCCTGTGTCTGGAAAGAAGCTGCAATTTTCTTGCCCGAAGAAAAAGACAGCCAAAAAAAGCTTCAGAACCTTTATTTATACCCAGAAAAGCTGGTCTCTGACTGTCGCCTGTAACTTTCTGCTTCATACAGAGAGAGAGAGAGAGAGAGAAAGAGAGAGAGAGAGAGATACTAGGCCATCAGCAGTTTCAGAAAGAGCAAGACAGAGACAGTGGTACTGGGTCATCAGTTGCTTCTGCTCTGCCAGACACAGTCAACAGAAGCAGATAATCTGAATAGGCCTCATTAGCACTTAGCACTTACAACCAGACCAGATGTCACGCCAAACCTATTTTCATACAAATTCGTCTAATTAATTCGAGCAAAAACCTGCTGTTCCTTACAGAAGGAGGTGGAGACGACGGCGTCACGAGTCGTATTTCCATTTTTATTCCTTCTTTAAGAAGTGTGGAGCATTCATAATCTGGTTTGCCAGGATTAAAGAGAAAAGAGGAAAATCACCATCACAATGAGAGGCAGGCGCAGATCTTTTCTGGCCTCATGAAATATGAAAAGGCGAGTCAGTCCGACTCGGAGATGGCAGACAGCGCGCATTCTGAAACCTCGCCAAGACTTAATCATCTGTAAAGAGAAATGATTTCCCATTATATTTATGACCAGGGCATTCAGAATTTCTGTGTACATGCACGCCACTCATATGTGTGAAAAATTAATCTGGGAAACAGATTTTTTATTCTTCTGTTCTCCCCTGAGGTCAATCTGTTAAAAAAAAAAAAAAAAAAAAAACCCTAGTGCCATATCTAGAGAACAATGAAATAGAAACACAAGGTGCCATGCTGCTTAGGGGGGGATTGCTATTTAAATATCCACAAGTTATGCTAAATCAGTCTCTCTGTGTGGTGTGTAAAACTTAGTTCAGCAAGACAGACTTTGCTCAGCTCGCTCCTGCTGCTCCTGTCCAATTTCCCAGAATCCACAGTTCTTCCTCAGCACAGCCAAACGGGCCGAATCGATTTAGAAAATAATGAACTACATGTTCCGTAATACCGGGAGGCCTTGGCCCGACACATTCTGCTTATTTTCCAAATGTTCCTGGCAGCAGTTTGGAAGAGAAAAGAGGAGGATTCAGACACCCAGAGGACTTGCACAGCACTTGCTCTTACCTGCAGTCTTCGCATCTCTCATCTCTCCCCCTTTCTGTCTAAGATTTTTAAACTTCTAAAAATAGATAAGTAATGCAAGATTGATACAACTGAATTAATAATGAGTAGAACATTCGTGTGTGTGTGTGTGGGGGGGGGGGGTTACAGGAAAATAAATACCAGCACAGTGTTTGTAACATTAATTATGAGGGACGTTCAAGTCAAACCAGGACTTGGGGTGAAATTTCTAGTGAGCCTAGCCGTAAGACCGATTGAAATTTACAGAAAACTTCAAGCAACATGCGGCGATGAGACTCTTAGCCGCATTAGCATCTGAATGTGCAATAATTTTTGAAAGATGGCTGTAAGTCTGTGAATGACGATTCCAGCTGAGGTGTCTCTGAGCTCGCTGTAGTTGTTCCCGTGAATAACTTGTCACCTACTTGTGGAAGAGACGCATCTGCCTGTGGGAACTGTACACACAATCATTCACCAACACCACTTGCACATTACAGGGACTCGGCTGGGAGATTTTGCTACAGTACATCTCCCGTACAGTCCTGACCTCAAACCAATTTCCACATGCTTGGGGCATTAAAGGAGGTCCTGGAAAGCCAGTGTTTCAGACATGTACTGTATCAGACACGCAGTCCGATCAAGGCTCTGGTGTACTGAGAACATGAGAACATCCATGATGGTATCCAAGCGCTAGTAATATGTGCATTAATGTACAGTAACAGGGGCTTATATACCGAAGAGAAATAAAAGGAATTCCTACTCTCTTAACTTTATTAGTTTTTTCTGCTCAACCAAAAGTCACGGTTTGACTTGAAGACCCTTTATCATTTCCTATATCAGAATATCTCCTATTGTAAATGGTTTATTCCGATTATATCACAAATAAATTAATTATATTTCATTAATTTATGATCTTCATATTACAGTATACAGGTGAAACTCGAAAAAATTTGAATACCATGCCAAAGTTCATTTATTTCAGTAATGCAACTTAAAAGGTGAAACTAATATATGAGCTAGACTCATTACATGCAAAGTAAGATAGTTCAAGCCGTGATTTGTCATAATTGAGAGGATTATGTCTTACAGCTCATGAAAACCCCAAATCCATAATCTCAGAAAATTTGAACATTGTGAAAAGGTTCAATATTCTAGGCTCAAAGTGTCCCACTCTAATTAAGCTAATTAAGCCATAACACCTACAAAGCATTCCTGAGCCTTTAAATGGTCTCTCAGTCTGGTTCAGTAGGAAGCACAATCATGGGAATGACTGCTGACCTGACAGTTGTGCAGAAAACCATCATTGACATCCTCCATAAGGAGGGAAAGCCTCAAAAGGTAATTGCAAAAGAAGTTCGATGTTCCCAAAGTGCTGTGTCACAGCACATTAATAGAAAGTTATGTGGAAGGGAAAAGTGTGGAAGAAAAAGGTGCACAAGCAGCAGGAATAACCGCAGCCTAGGGAGGATTGTCAGGAAAAGGCCATTCAAAAGTGTTGGGGACTTTCACAAGGAGTCAACTGAGGCTGGAGTCAGTGCATCAAGAGCCACCACACACAGACGGATCCTGGACATGGGCTTCAAATGTTGTATTCCTCTTGTCAAGCTGATTCTGAACAACAAACACCGTCAGAAGCGTCTTACCTGGGCTAAAGAAAAAAAGAACTGGTCTGTTGCTCAGTGGTCCAAAGTTCTCTTTTCTGATGAGAGCAACTTTGCATCTCATTTGGAAACAAAGGAACCAGAGTCTGGAGGAACGATGGAGAGGCACACACTGCAAGATGCTTGAAGTCCAGTGTGAAGTTTCCACAGTCTGTATTGATTTGGGGAGACATGTCATCTGCTGGTGTTGGTCAACTGTGCTTCATTAAGTCCAGGATGCAATGTCAATGCAGCCATAATTTTAAAATGTATGATTTAATGCCAGGAGATTTTAAAGCACTTCATGCTTCAAGCTTCATTCATAGACTTCATTTTCCAGCAGGACTTGATTTTCCACTAGGCCACACTGCCTACACTGCCAAAAGCACCAAAATCTAGTTCAATGACCGTGTGCTTGATTGGCCAGCAAACTCGCCTGACCTGAACTCCATAGAGAATCTATTGCCAAGGGAAAGATGAGAGACATGAGACCGAACAATGCAGAAGACCTGAAGGCCGCTATTGATGCATCCTGGTCTTCCATAACACCTCAGCAGTGCCACAGGCTGATAGCTTTCATGCCGCATTGAGGCAGTAATTGCTGCAAAAGGGGCCCAAACCAAGTACTGAGTACAATATGCATACTTATACTTTTCAGAAGTCTGATATGTTCTATGTACAATCCATGTTTTATTGATTGCATGTAATATTCTAATTTTCTGAGATTGTGGATTTGGGGTTTTCATGAGCTGTATCCCATAATCATCTAAATTATGACAAATTACGACTTAAATTATCTTGCTTTGCACATCATGAGTTTATCTCATATATTAGTTTCACCTTTTAAGTTGCATTACTGAAATAAATGAACTTTTGCACGATATTCGAATTTTTCGAATTTCACCATTTTTCGAATTCATTCATTCATCTTCTATACCACTTTATCCTTCTATTCAGGGTCGCGCGGACCTGGAGCCTATCCCAGGAGGCTTAGGGCACAAGGCGGGGTACACCCTGGACAGGGCGCCAATCCATCGCAGGGCAACCAGTATATCAATATATCATTAAATAATGACGATTGTCATGTTGCCGTGAAACCACACAAAGATAAATATATGTCCCTGCGTAAGTTGTTGCTACAGAAATTATAACACATCATAACAAGTACATTGAGTATTACCCTACATTGGATATCCAGAGGACTGGATGAAAAGTACAGAATGTAGACGGCTTACCATCACTCCGATGTGTGTTTTTTGAATGTCCTTTTTCAAATGTAATCCCCCTTTTTCCTGCTACAACAACCTCCACTGTTTTTGGGAAAGTTTTCCACTTGGTTTTACAGCATGGTGAGGTCATGCGTTCAGTGTGGGTTCCAGTTCAGGCCACTGGAGCTTCAGCACTTCAACCTTGGCAACCAATGTCATGCTGGGTCAGGGTTGAATATCTTCATTCTAGTGTAAGGAATCTGTAACCTTACAGTCTACAAAGACAGTCCATGCGTGTATGCTTCCAAGTTTGGTGCAACAGTTTGCTGAAAGGTCAGATGTTCACATACTTTTGTCCATATAGTGTATGATTTAACAGCAGTGTGGTATACAGTAAATGAGCAAATTTAAGCTTTGAATAATAAAAAAAAGAAGATATATTTATATATATTATTTTTGCAGACACCTCAAAAAACAAATAACAGGAAGGAAAATAAATTAACTTTATGAAGGATTGTCTCTTTTATTCACTGGATGCCCATTTCATGACTTGCGGTCAGTGGATCTTGAAATTAGCCTTATTAGCCATAAAGAACATTACATGGGGGGAAAAATCAATGGACATCAGAACTGGAGTCATTTTTCTTGAGAGGAAAAGATCTCGGTTTGTCAGATGGACTCGGCTATTCAATAGCTTGTCAGACAAGCAAGGCTTCTTTCCCCTCTTATCATTTCCTCTCCACGATACACTCCACTAGAAACCACGGTCTTGATCTGTGGTAAAATGATCCTCTTACAACATTACGTACGAGCCTATACGACCTTGACCTGACAGCCCTCAGCAAATCCTCAGCTAATCAGAGTGTTATATTGCTCTCAGCTTTGAGGTATCATCTCCTACCTGTCTAGTAACCTTAGGAAGAAATATATGTTTGATCGCAGAACTGCAACTCAAAAAAAAATAAAAATCTGTTGCAAGAGTACAATTCCCAACGTCAAAACAATATCTACAAACAGGAGAACATGTAGTTCAAGTTGTTGTTTAAGTAATGGAATAGATCTAGTGTGAAAACGCATCATCAGTTTGGTGTAAAACAAAATCTTATAGATAAAAAATGGATTACTGGAAATGAATGATTGTTTTTTGAAAAGCTCCAGCAAGTTGGTGGAACTTACTTTTTAAACATTGTTCAAATCCCCTAATGACACAATAATCATAATGATAGTACGGTTATAAAAAGGTTATAAATCATTGCAGTAAACAGGTGGAGAAGAGTGAAGATAAGAGTAGGAATGAAAACAGCTCTAAGGTACAACTTTAAAATATCCATACTAGATGGCTGTGTAAGTACAGATATTTGTAATGAGGCACTGTGGTGACTGCAAATGGACATCCAGGAACCTCATATGGCTGAAATCAAATAGCATTAGATGTTAACTTACAGAGCGAGGTGGAGAGAGAGGAGGTTGTAGTGGGCGATGGGGAATACGAAAGCAAGTGGATGTGTGTAAATAAAGGCAAGAAAGTGAACAACGTGTACAGTGGTGTGTGTAAAATATATATGTGTGTGTGTATAACAGAAAACAGCAGAATTTTAGTATTTGCTCTCAGTGGGACGTACAGGGAGGCATCTATCATGGCGGCGGGCGCTCCAGACACGATTAACTCCATGGCTCTGGGCAAACACAGCATGCTGAGGAGGCTTTCCTCTCATTACAGAGCTCTCCAGTTGCCACCACCACTCTCTCTCTCTCTCTCCTACAGTATTTCTCTGGCTCACTCACCTCAGTTACCCTCCCTCACCCCCAGCAGAGTCAACATTTCCCGCACTGCCTAATGTAGTCCAAGCTCAGCGTACTGCCGCTGCCAAGAAGAAACAGGGAAAAAAAGCAAAAGACCATTAAGTCTCACCTTTGGCTAATTTGCTTAATTTCAGCAAACGATGCCCTCGGCCTCAGAAGTGTCTTTAAACAGCGATGGATCTTATTATTATCTCATGCTGCAGCCCTGGGGCACCTTACCGTGCTGAGCTGTATTAAACCTGGCCGGCTCAAATTATGTGCATCAGTGTGTGGCCCGGGCACATCGCAGCTTAGCACACTTTACAACCCCATTCCTGCCCTGTGATGTCAGAGTTACATAAGACTCACAGGCATGATGTAAATGTCTGTACAAGATGAGAATTTTTAAACTCATTTTATTCACAGAGCCATCTTCTTGGCTATACTGTATGCGTTCTGGTGTTACATCTTGTGCAAATCATTCTGTCTTGTATGTTGTCTGACAGTTTAAAGGTTAATATGCTTCCTCTGAGACACATTGTCGTGAATTCTCTTTCTAGTGCATGTATTACGTTTCATTCATGTTTCTTTATGTGAATGCATTATTTTAGGTTATGGTTTTATCTCCAGCCCTACATTAGCCAAATGTGTCAACTGTTCTGTGTCACACCTTAAATTAGTGGGTATTTCTACCCTGATCTTTGCTTTGCTTTGGAACATCTTATAACGCTCTTATAAAGTTTTTAGAATTTTCATGATTTTTGGTTCTCACTCTTGCCTGTTTATAGATTGTATGGTGTACCGCCTCTGTTTTGATTGCTACTATAAAGACTGACTATAATTTTCCTATTACCAACAATAAGCCTGTGCCAGACACCACCTTATGATTAGTTCAGCTGAATAACCCTTGGACCTAATACAGTAGACATTTGATGATTGATCTTATGTAGATAGCAGGACATTGATGTTGTCTTGGTTTGGACTTATGGCACCTTGTATGATAGGGTGTTCCAACAGCATGTCTGTTCAATGCACTGCACACATTCCCATATACACTCCCTGCATTATAATATGCTTCATTTTTCAAACTAATAGCATGTACAGCTTAAACACAGGGGACTGCAGCATGTAAAGTTGGGCAGCTGTAATTAAAGCATGGATGAATAAAAAGATGAATTTTTTTTGTGATTGTGTAATTTTTATGAAGCTTACCCTTGTGGATACAGAAAGAAAAAAATAGACAGGATGCACAAATGAATATCCTTGGATTTTACTTGCCTCCACTCTGCAAAAAAAAAGACACCCTAGCTAGGCAGAAAAAGAGATTACAGTATCATGAATATGAGCAAAGTTCTTAGCTGTTTCTTACTGTATGATTATTTTCAATCAAACCAGGACTTGTAATGAAATTTTCCATAAATGAAGGTAAAATTGACTTTAAGCACAGTACAATGATGAGACAATGATGAGTAGCCAAAGTAAAAACATTTAAAGTTTTTATGAAGGTTGTACACCTGTGAATACTTGATCCTTGGAAATCGATGGATAACTTGTTGTGAGTTGTACACACAATCATTCATGGACACCACTTGCATTTACAGAAACTTGGCTGATCTTTGGAAATTGACAGATAACTTCTTGTCTGTGGGAACAACAAAATCATTCCAGAAAAATCACTTGCATATTACAGGAACTCGCCATGTCTCACATACAGTCCTGACCTCGCTCTAAGACATTTTCCATTGTTGAGCTATTAAAAGAGTTTCTGAGAGGCCAGTGTCTTAGATGTGAAGCTGGCAGTCTGATCATGGCTCTGGTTTTCCTTCTACCTTGATGGTATCCAAGCACTAGTGAAACACTGGGATAAGTGCATTAGTGTAGCAGGGGATTATGTAGAGAGATAAAGGGAGTTTTTTACTCTCATATGTACTGTATGTTCTGTTATTCTGCATAATCAAAAGTCTCGGTTTGACTTGAACATCCCTCATTTTTAAACTGTATTTAAGCTTGAAAGCTTCTGGAAAGAAGTAAAATTACCAGACTAAATACAAGTTGTTACAAGTCACAATAAGTAAAACTTTTAAATCTAACACATGCTTAGCCATTCCTTAGTAACTAACGTTTACTATTTTGCCTCGCTTTATGTCTCTCTCTCTCTCTCTCTCTCTCTCTCTCTCTCTCACTCTCTCTTCTCCATGCCATCTATCTCTCTTTCATCCATCACTGCCTTTGATCCTGTGATCCTCTCCCTGTCTATCAGCAGCGGTGTGTCACTCAGAAGGCAGAAATCCGCAGAGTCGGGTCAGCGCCTCCAGCCTGCTCTGTAGGACAGAGTGCCTGTCAATCAGCCTCCTGGAGGAATTCAAGCTTCTGTCTTCTCATCATGTCTTAGCATGATCCTAATACTATTAGCTTATAAAGCACAATGCTGTTAGTAAACAGATTGACCACAAGACCTGCCTACAGTAGTTTGATATGTCTTTAATCATCCTAAGGTCAACGATGTCATTCCGTTACACGACTCGGGCATGTATTACATTTAAACCTCTCTGTATTACATTTTAAACTCTGATCTTGCCAACGAAGCTGAAAAACAAGATTGATCTGCCCTACAGTATGTGAGACCAAAAGTAATGTGGTCCGGCTGGAAGCAGAGGTACTGTTACCACCATAAAGTGGATTCTATTCCAATAACTGCAGGTATTAAAGTGTTTTGTTCTTTATATATATATCACATCAATGTGCCAACTCTTATGATTTCCACTGAATAATGACGTCGTCATACTTTGTAACCCATTTATGGTTACATTTATCCCCAGTGAAAAAAAAAGCACTTTAGTGTATTACAAATACATTGAAATCCTCGATAATACACTGCAAATATACTAACAAAAAGTTGTACCATCAGTTAATATATAAAAAGTATACTAACATCATGACTTAACCAAATTTTGGAATTAAACTTTAAATATACTTCAAAATAATTGTATTATAGTACACTTTCCAAAAATATGTTATTGGAAAATATACTTTAAGTGAAAGGCTGGTCTAATTTCCAAAGTATACTTATTTAAACTTGTTTTTCAATATATTTTGGTATATTTAAAAAAAAATATGCTCGATATAATCATTGTACAAATGTACAGAAAGTATACATTAGAAAACAATTTTTAATACACGGTAGTCTCAGTATATTATCAGTTAAATTTAAATGTACTTATATTTAGTGCGTATATCTCGTGCGCGCGCTTTTAGACTCGTTTTTGCACGCTGAATCTCTCTCTCACACGCACGCGCGATCTCATCTCACAACTCGTTTTTGTGCGCTGAAAATCACTTTCGCCGTTCAAGAAAATTTATGTTTGCACTCTCTCACTCTTGAAACTGCAGCAGCGTTAGAACTCCAGCCAACCGGCGATTAGAATCGTTGCGCCCACCAGCCAATCAGTGACTGGAGGCGGGCAAATTCGGACTGTCCGTTCTCTGATTGGCTCCCCAGTCCTCCGTTTCTAGTTTGAATTAACGGCTGACGCTGCATCATCACGTGCGTTTGTTCGTATCGTTATTATTTAATTTTCATCGGCATGAGGTAAATTTAACGAGTTTTGTTAGGTAATTTGTAATTAAGTACATACTTTAAGCTATAGAATGTATTGTCTAATGTGTTGTTGCTTAATCTCATGTACTTTGCTTGTGGTATAATGGCTCTGTTGCTCTCGGCCTGTTTTCAGTCTCTGTGTAACAGAATCAACACACCAGGTTTAAACAAATACTGTACCTGTTTATTCTAATACTAATGTCTGTCTGTGTTCACACACCAGTTTATATTTTAGTTTGTTTGTTTGTAAGCCAACCTGACTTTTGTTGAACACAAACTATAGTAGTGCTTTTTTGTAACCTTGTGCAAATGAAATCTGTTGAACTCCTGAATAAAATCCATAATTACTGATGTAATGTGTTTCAAAACATGTTATAGTGTAGAAAATACATTTGTAAATTATGCTAAACACCTTTAGTGTACTGGTAACACATTTGCAATAATGTAATATAGAAGGTTGTGTGTACTGTATGATACAATAAAGTATATTTGTATTAACCACAAAGTGTACTTTTTTAGTATTTGTAATTGTCCAGGGCCCGGTTTCTCGAAAGCTTCTTATCGCTAAGTAGTTCTTAAGTTGTACCTTAACCTCTCTCTTAACTTTATGGCGCATTTCCCGAAATGTTCTTACGTTAAGTATCTCTTAGCTAAGTCACACGTTCGTAAGGTTGGTCTGGACCAACCTTAACTCATACTTAGCGTAGTTTCAGCTCAAGACGCTAGTCGCCGCCCCTGAGCAGCAGTCTTTATAAACCAGCGGTGTATGCAAACACATTATGGCACGTTATCAAAGTCGTATTAACGATGGAATATATTGTAGGCCTGTTTAAGAATTTTATTTGATTTGATTTTATTTGATATCAGAACTAATAGAGTGACTTTTAATTAGCCTATTTCATAATGTGACTAACGCATTAAAATTGCCAATCACAATTAATATTAAACAGGTGGCGAACAATTAGGCAGCGATACAGCGTGGTGTTGTGTTAAACTGAAGACGGCGCGGTCCGTGGAGCCGTGTGGGTCATGTACATGTTTCCTTTAGACAAAACTTCAGCCCTTTTCATATTTTCCCCGTGGTCGTTATTTTAAAGATATTTAAATAAAAGTTTTGCCTTCCAAGGCAACAGATTATGGAGCTTCTTGAGCTGCTCAGACCTGCGCGTGCCAGGCCAACGCGTCGTACTTACTGTACTTACTGTACACTCCCCGTCCCGATGTCCAGCTGCTCGCTGCTTTCTGTTTAAAATATGTTTTATTGATCATTAGCCATTATCCATAACTTTATGGGTTTTTCTTTTGACACGTTTTATTTTTATGAAATTTGATTTCGTTAAATGAGAAAATAACATTGGGAGTTTCAAACCCCGCATCCATTCATGTTTCTTGGTGATTGTAATGTTTAATACCCCTACAGTATTCACTTATGCGGTTTGACTCGCTGTGAGATGCGGTGTGTTATACCCCTATCTCACCTGCGCGGGCTCGCGCTGTGGCCGTAGGCTTGATCATGATTCACCCCGAGTTTTTGCGCTGTGATTACGTTTCCGTCTTTCCGCGTGAAAAATTCAACGTTTAATTTTTTGCTGGTCCTCGCGGAAGCTTGCAGACTTTGCAGAACTTCGCGGAACGTTAAAGGAACGTCGTGGGCAATCGCGGCAGCTCACGGAGATGAGTCCGGCCACACAGGTGAGAGAGGGGTATTAGGCATCGTGATCCGCCTCGAGTGGCCGCCCGACGGTCCGCGAAGATCTGCAAGGTCCGCAAGCTTCCACATGTTAAACATGTTTATTTTTTTGCGTGGTAAAATGGAAACGTAATAACAGCACCAAAACTCGCGCCGAATCATAATGAACTGCACTTACGGCCCCGCGTGTGAGATAGAGGTATTAAACCTCCACTCTGTCATCTCATCGTATTCATTCCATAAGTGCGCTATACAACCCCAACAACTGACACTTCACATTGTTTCTGAAGCTGGTGAAGAGTGTTATCAGCTCTTTGTCCATCAACTATGATTGGATACCCGGTTCGTTTCACGGCCACATGTTACATGAAAATATTAGCGATATTAATTAATTAATTAATGAATATTAATTTATATATTTGTCTATTATGGCATGTCTATTATGGGTTGTTAAGTTAACCCATGTCGAAATAAACTCTATTAAAAGAATTTACTGCAATGTTTAATTTGCATAGAAAGTGCCGTCTTTCTTAACACTGTCATGCAAAAGGAGTGAAAAATCGATTCCAGAGCCACCGATGTCCGCTAATTCAGGACCTTCACTGTAGACAGCGCCGCGTAACGTCGGACGTAAGAGGCAGTAATTTAAGAAGACTCCTAAGAGACAGTTCGAGAAATACTCTTAGAAAAGTTATCACTTAACGTAAGATATATCTTAAGAGTCTACTTAGCGCGCGAATAGTGTGCGTTATCGAGAAACCGGGCCCAGAAGTATAACAGCTACTGCTGCAATAAGAATATACTCATAGTATATTAATCATGTATTTGTAATACAGTAAAAATAGCTGTAATGTACTTAATACATCAAATATATGCTTACATTTTATTAATTACTGTCAGGTATGTACTGTACATTAGTAGACACACAGCCATATACTGTACTTTAAGTGTACTAAAGTATACTTAAAGTTGTTCCACTTTAGCACACAAAAGTATACTTAATACACTTAAAATTGTGCTTTTGTACAGTTTAATTACAACTTAAATACACTTAATACAAAATTAGTTGTTCCAAAATAGCAAACTTCAAGTATACTAGTCATTAGTCTGGCTGCAAGTACATTTAAGTATGCTTTGGCATGCTAGGATTTAATATACTTAGCATGCTTCTTTTTTTTTTTACTAGGGATTTCTGTTCATGAAAATTCCTGTTCTTGTTAGCATTTAGCAGGTAAAGAGGCATTTCTCTTTCTTTCCCTTTTTTAAGGTAACATTCATTCATTTTCTATACCGCTTAATCCTGTGTTCAGGGTCGCGGGGGACCTGGAGCCTATCCCAGGAGACTTCGGGCACTAGGCGGGGTACACCCTGGACAGGGTGCCAATCCATCGCAATACACTCTCACACACCCATTCACACACTACGGGCAATTTGGGAACACCAATTAGCCTAACCTGCATATCTTGGGACTGTGGGAGGAAACCAGAGTACCCGGAGGAATACTCCTCCGGGTTTATTTTTAACCATCACTTACTAACTATCGCTGTGGAATTAGGGTTAGGGTTAGCTATTCAACTATAAAATAAACTAAAATAAAATACATCACATCACAATTATGTTAACATGTTATAACACATTCCATGAAGAGGCTGTAAAACTGGGTGTTTTTATGCTATGCCTTGATACGTCTCTTCAGGTTTGTTGTATTTTTCCCAGTGATTGTGTGCCCACACTGTTTCCCCTCCGATATTACTACACTACTGCTTTTTTTCTCTCCAGTTCAATATGAAGAAAAAGGTCCCATCCCAAATATTGCCTCTTCTCTTTACCCCGAGGAACACTGCTGTGATGACGAAGAGTTAAAGATGACTGAGCTTGTAACATCCCGTCACTGTGCGTGTAAACTACTCCTGATATGCTGCGTGCCACCATGGCCCGGGAAACACCGCTGCTCGTGCCATAATGAATAAACACCATATCACAGCTGATTGTAAGGAAAATTGTATGTTGACGACATTAAAGACAGATGTTTTATTAGTTTTTACTTTTTAAACCACATTTTAGTCAACAATATTGCGTGCTGATTTGGTCCCTGTCAGTGTTCATTTATACTGTATACGTGATGTCTCGTCGCGATGGCGGCACGGTGGTGTAGTGGTTAGCACTGTCGCCTTGCACCTCCAGGGTCTGGGTTCGATTCCCCGGCCAGGCTCGATTCCCGTCTCTGTGTGCATGGAGTTTGCATGTTCTCCCCGTGCTTGGTGGGTTTCCTCCGGGTACACCGGTTTCCTCCCACAGTCCAAAGATATGCAGGTTAGGCTAATTGGCGTTCCTAAATTGCCCGTAGTGTGTGATTGGCCCGTAGTGTGTGATTGGGAGTGTGTGTATGTGTGTGCCCTGCGATGGATTGGCACCCTGTCCAGGGTGTACCCCGCCTAATGCCCGAAGTCTCCTGGGATAGGCTCCAGGTCCCCCCTGAACACAGGATTAAGCTGTGATTAGATAAGAAGATGAATGTCTCGTCGCAGGAGAAAAGGTCATCAACAAATATTTTTCGTCACTACTCTCGACATGACAACAAGATGAATTTAATAAATGTGTACATTACTAATAGCTTCAGAATATCCGTTTGTAAAGTGTCTTCAGCACCAGTGATTAACTCATTGGTGTTAAAGTTAGCTTGTTGTACTTGTTGTGCTAAGATTAATATATTTTATTTGCCATTAAATTAACACTACAGCATGAAATATATCAGGACAAATAATAGATTTCTAAATTGAAACTAGAACATAAATACTCTCTCATACTTACTCCTTTTAAGATTTAATCTATGTTGCATATAAAGTTGGCCGCCATACAGGTGCCTGTATAGAGAGTTACTGTAGCTGTTACTATGGAAACTATACTACCGTATATTAGACAATATGCATTACTACAGTATAAACCTGTGGTTTAAATTACAGCTGGGAATACTCTCAGAGCAGCATTTATTCATACTTTCTGACCAATCAGAATGCAGAATTCCACAGCATTGGAAAGCTATTGAGGTAAATTCAACCAAATGGTGAACAGGTAGAAGTAGACGATGGTTGTGGAATGCATCTAGCCAGTGTTTACTGAGTAGTTTAATTCTCTGAGAGTCATATGACTGATACTGGTGTTCTTTTGTAGTTCCTTATCTTTTAATCAACACCAATAATAGGGGCTATGGCCTGGCAGGAGGCAACTGCTACTGGTTGCTCTCAGTGCTTCATTACTGCCACTCTCTTATCATTTCCTGTTTCATTACATCCCCTTGACTATTTCTAATGTACCCATGATGTATGTTAGATTAATAGAAGCTTCACCCTGTCCTCTGTATGTGCATTCATGTGTGCATGCGTGTGCGTGTGTGTGTGTGTGCAAGGCTGACTTTCCCACAATCAGATCATGCTTCAAGAAAAACAATGCCAGTGATTCTTTTTATGGGTTTTGCACATTATGGAAATCAATGCCACAGTGCCTAAATGGATATTGATCATTGATTGCGATCAAACCCTGAATACATTTAGATAAAATAATGACTCTCTTGGAGCAAAGCAGACTTTCTTGATGGTAGTCTGTCCTGAATCATAAGAACATCTTATGGAAATTCTTCTCTATATCTGAATGCCCTGAGGCCTGAATTCATTTAGGTGAGAAAAAATGAAAAGGCAACTACCGTATACACCCCTGACCACATGAACACGGACCTAATTTACTTGAAATGAAGCCATAGTTGTGTTAGGATTGTTCACAGTCAAATCAAAAGATTATGGTGGCATTGTGTGTTTGAATTTAAGACGTGTGTTCAAGTCATACCGGGACGTGTGAAGAAATGTCTTGTGAACGAAGGCGTAAGACTGATTGACATTTATAGAAGATAAAGTATGGTGATGAGACTCTTTACGAAGGCTGTATGTCCATGAATGATCTTTGCCGAGGTGCCTTGGTGGCTTGCAGTTTTTCTGTGAACATTCAGCAAGTGGAATGATTGATTCTTGGAAATCGATGGGTAACTTGTGGAAGAGACGCATCTGTCTGTGGGAACTGTACACATAATCATTCACCAGTACCACTTTCACATTACAGGAACTCGGCTGGAATTTATTGCTACATCTCCCGTACAGACCTGACCTCACTCCAAGCTATTTACACATGTTTGGACCATTAAAGGAGTTCCTGGGAGGCCAGAGTTTCGGAAATTAAACAGGCAGTGTGAAAAGTTGCAGAACACTGGGATAAGTGCATTAGTGTAGCAGGGATTGTATAGGGAAAGAAAGCAGCGCTGGTTTGTTGTCTAGCACACGAAAAAAGGCACGGCTGCCAGAACTTGTGTAGTATGTCTTAAGTTTATCTTTACGAATTACGGATTGCAGAAAAATCCATTTATCTTCTTATTCTATCATTTGATTTTTGTTACTAATGAACACAAAAAGATGAGCTGATTCTCTGTTCAGGATGTGTGAGAATGTCCTTACGCCATGACCATGTCCTAAAATTTTTCTAATTTTGAATTAGCAACAACACTAAACCCCAACCTCTATGTTTTTTGAAACCTTCATTTGCAATCCACTCGTCAGCTCACAAGTATGCAGTTTCAAATATACTCTCAAAATCCTGAGTGGATATAAGCTTTAAACGAAAAAGAAGCTCATTTTCACTGCCAAAGCAATGGATTATAATGTAACTCAGAAACAAAATCACATTATCGTCCTCAGTGAGCAATATCAATTAAATCTGTGAAACCGTCTTGTTCCCAGGTGTGACAACACACCATTTTTATATTTAAGAAAAAAAGAAAAACGCTTTCACAATACGTTCATCAGCATAAACCCCTGACAAATCTGTTTCAGAACCGTTCACACAATCTGTAGACACTCGCAGAAGAGAAAAGTCACATTATAAATATCAGCTGTCGCTGGTTCTGCCGTTTGAAAATCCTCTTGGTTAAAGAACCTCCAGCTGATGTCTCGCTCTTTTGCTCAGTTCATGCACATGACCTTGGAGAGATAACCTGGAGATTATTAAAGACACCATTAGGGGATATTTAATGAGAATGAAGAAAATTTTCTTTTTATGATGATTTGCTTTTGATTCATTTCTTTCAGGCAGCAAAATAGACCATGTTTTTTTTCAGCACCGCACTTACGCCTTCTCCTAAATATTTGTAAATGTCTTGCAGAACAAAAATCTTAATTATAACCATTTCCTTTTCAATTTTCTGCATTTCTATTAATTTCAAATCTTGTAATCTAACCGTCTTACTCTATACAAATGATTTCTAAAAAATAGTAATTTTATTCTATAATAATACCTTACAATAAAACCTTGCTATGTAAGAGCATAATGAGAAATATTAGATAAATGTGACTATATTTAAAATAATATTTGTAACAAATTTTTGCCCTTGCCCCCCTGCCCTAATAATATTTTTATTTAAAAATGATTTTTATATTATTTTTTAGCTGATATGCAAAATAGCCCAAGAGGGTAAAAATATTCACTCACTCACCTATACAGTACCACCTTATCCTGCATGCACATACTACAGGCAATTTGGGAAGGCCAATTAGCCTAATTTGCATGTCTTTGGACTGTGGGAGGAAACCCATCAAGCACGGGCAGAACATGCAAACTCCATGCAGGCGGGAATTGAACCCAGACACTGGAGATGTTAGTTCAAAGTATTCTTTGAACTAATAAAGTTTTTATTACTTACTCAGTAGAAAATTTTGTTTTTTCCACATGTTTAGCAATGTAATTTTGGCACTGTTCAGATGATATTGAGACAATGTTGGTTTGTTTTTCAAAGTTAGAATTACTTTAATGAAATTATGCTGGACCCACATTGATTATGTGATGTTGGGATATGTTGACCGAATGATCAAGGGTCATTTATTTTTAATTTTTTATCTCTGAACTGAAATAAATTCTCGAAATGCTCAGACTGCTGATGGTAGAAGTTCCCATTCCTTCTGCAATAAGCTAGTGACCTGCCCATTACTTGAAAAAGCATTTGAAGCTAATAAATAGCCATGCAGTATATTGCTTTGTCAGCCAATGCACACTATAAAATGAATCCTTCACATAAAAAAAATAAAAATTAAACCGTTAAATCAGTAAGTGGAAGGAGAATGACCGAGATCCCTCCTGTGAAACCAGACGTTATGCAGTTTGCATGTTGTATGAAACATGTTTTATTCATTATTTTGGAGTTAATAGGCCAAGACGAAGCTTGTTAAGCTACAAAGAAACTAAAAAAATAAAAAGCAAGTTTTTTTTGTCCTGAGCATCCACTGTACATGTAAATCAGAATTGTATCCTTGAAAATTTTTAAATGTTTCTATAGAAACGAGAACATATTGCACGAGCAAGAGCTTTAATATAGTGTGATTTGCCTTGAAGCTGGAACTCCAAGCTGTTGATAACTGAACAAAAATCTATATAATATTATGACTGTGATCTAAGATGACTTATCCATTTACCAAGCAGTTTTAGTGTTTAAAATTGCCCCTAGGCCAGTTATAATTCTGTAAGTTTCTAAACAGACTGCAAGCGGAAAACTGCGATTCACAATGTTGGCATGTGTTTCTAAGCTTTGTACATTTATTCCTCACAGGTACGGGTGATGAGTCTGTTTTTAACTTGCTAATCATGCCCACAGGTTTATCCTGAGTGCATTTCGTTCTGGTTATATGCCTGGCTTCCCCTCTTTCAGTGTCGCACCACCACCAGGAGAGAATAAAGAAACACGAAGCGAGAACTTCTGTTAAGGCTCCTGTTCAACTTTATACTGTAAACTTTTTTGTTGTTTCGTTCAACGCTACGCTGACTCACAGTTTTGTGATCATTGCCTGTGAGGAGTTCTTTGCCCCCGGCTCCCCATGCTCCCTTTCACACTCCTCGACTTGCATCATCCATCAGACGATCTGAAGTCTTTTTACTCAACGCACAAGACATCAGCAGGCCTGAACCACATAATGCACTCTCTAGCAGCAACATCTTGATAATCTTCACATCATCGATTTACTGCTTACGAACGACTACGTGTCAGCGCACTCAAAACAGGAGAAAAAGCAAGGTGAGTGATGCCAGAGCTCATCTTATTCTCTGTCCTTCTCAGTCTCTCCGTCTGTCTGTCTCCTTCGCTTTCTCTTTCTTTCCCCTCTGAGGCTTGTACTCTGGTCGCACTTGTCAAGCGGCTGTCAGGGTTCATATCTCGACTGGAGGTGGAGGCATCACACAAACTGTAGCTGACATGACATGGCTGGTGTTAAGTGACAGAGGGCGTCTTGCCAGGCAGGAACAGGACCTTCTCCGGAGTCGGGCAGCGCTGTCTTGTCTCCGCCTCCGTCTCTTTAATAATGCTGACCTCTTGCTGGCATGTAGCTTTGAGATATTCACTGCGCAGCTTCGACTGGATGAGAAATGCACAAAGGTGTTTGACGTCACTCAGGCTTTCCGGTGACATCAACGAACTCCAGGAACATGATTGATGATCAACTGATGGATATTTTTCTCCATTTCTTCGATATGGAATACTGTTCGTCATGATAAACGAATCTCGAATATCTGATAGATCTGATATATTCGAGTCAAGGCCATGCGATAACATCATTTAATATTACAGGGAGAGGGCATTGTAAATGACACTGTTAAAAATACATGATGTATAAAGCGCGAGAGTCGACTAAATTGATTTCACAGAGCTTGACGATCAAGGTGGTGATCTCTATCATCATCTCTTTCCTTGGGCTGCTCCTGCGGGATCGTGCTTGTAATTGAACACTCCTCATCTCATTTCCCCTCCTCACTCAGTCACTCCTTGTGATCAGAATGACCTTCGCTTTAACCTTCTTGTCGCAAATGCACGCTCATGACGTGCTATATAGATACACTCCGGGCTTGAATGCACGTAAACCAAACATGATTGGATAAAAAGACGATTCGTTTCATTCGGATTCTTGAATTCTGTACAGTGTGAGCCTGAACATGCTGTGAGCAGGTCTAATAAGGGTGTTTATTGGTAGATATTAGGGTGGATTTAGATGGTTTTAACACTTCCTCTATCTTCTGCCTGAGCAGTTCCGAGCTGTTGGCAGAGCAATTGTGTATACTATATCTGGAGCTTCAGGCATTAGCATCCTGCTTTTTCTGTAATGTGCCATGTGCTCTACACGTTTCCTAGCGAGCGCAGCAATGAGCGCTTTTATTGGATTGCTGTAATCATACACTGCCTTTGAGTGACTTTCTCTCTCGCCCCTGATCTCTCTGCAGCATGAAAGTGAGGGGACGAGAGAGAAAGAGAGAGAGAAATTTACATTAACCGACACATGATCTCTGTAGAATGACCTCGTCTACAGACAGGGATGAACAGAACGCTTACACATACACTGCGTCCTTGAACAACACCAGTGCCTTTTTGAAAGTAGCCTTGAATATGCTGTATTAAATCTTTAATCTAAGCTGAATAAAAAAGTACTTACTATAAGCAGGGCATAAAACTTGACGGGATGGTGTGTTGTAGGAAAATAATCAATGAAATAGTAGTGTGATGTTCATTACTTTGCTTTAACCTTAAGATCCTACCAGCTTCACTTTTTGCCTTACTACACATGGAGAAAACGCTATCTGCCCTCTTCCACATACTGTACTGTATATACAGTACTGTACATGAGCTAATAAATACTTCAGCTAGATACTTCTGATTGATCAGAGTTGGTGTGATCGACAGTGGTGACAGGAAGAGATCTCTCCCATCAAGGATCAACTGAACTCATGTATACTGGTGGTATCACTGAGATGCAAACCTGCGATTACCTAACAACTTCTGCTGTCAGAATTTTCATAGGTGAATTTTCAGAGTGTTCCACCCACAAATATGTCAATAATTTTTATCGTACCTATAACTTCCCAATAGAATGCCTATGACTTCTTGGTTCTCCGGGTGAGGTTTTCTGGAAGTTGCATCATGTCAACTGGACTTCCTTCTTGTTTAGTAGTTATGTCTTGTTCACTCATCCATGTAGATTCTTCATTCTAAGGTAAGTTGGAACGTTCCTTGTATAGAAAGATCAAAGGTTACTCTCCTATCTGAAAAGGCTTGTTATGTGAATAATGGAGAAGGTGAGAATAACAAGCCCTTTCAGATAGAGGAGGATCCTTTGACCTTGGAGGACTTAAATACAAAGAACTTTCTAACTTACTGTAATTTAGACTGAAGAATAAAGAGGTCCAGTTGACATGACTCGTCTTCCAGATTCCCAATAAAATAGATTTCACATTTTTTAAATCAACTTTTCACTGGGGACAGGAATACCTCTGACCAACTACAGAACAGCCACTCAACATTTTGCTGCTGTGCACATCCTAACTGGGAACTAAACCCTTTCATTGTCAGATTAGTGTTTAGATAATATTTTACCCAAGGCACACAGCCAGGCGCTGTTCCCGATCGACTGGCTAACGGAAATTGCTCTTGTGCTTCTTCGAGTCCATTGTCAGAAGCACCAACAACTCCTCAAACTGTCCCATGGATGAAGGTTCTAAAGTAGGTCCAGAAGTCATCACGGTACAGCTTCAACTCCTACACCAACTGGGGAAATTATCCATGTTCTTTTCTTCGTATTGAGTGCATCCAAAATGTTCTTATTTAATTCTTTCTTAGCAGAAATAAGTCGACTTCATCGACCATCAGGGTTTGGGATTCGATTCCCGCCTTTGGCCTGTGTGCATGGAGTTTTCATGTTGGGTTTCCTCCAGGTACTCTGGTTTCCTCCCACAGTCCAAATACTGTACATGTAGATTAGGTTAATTGGCATCTCAAATGGCCCATAGTGTGTGTGTGTGTGTGTGTGTGTGTGTGTGTGTCCTGTAGTGGATTGACAGCCTGTCCAGGGCGTACCCTGGCTTGTGTTCTGTCTCCTGGGACAGACTCCAGGCCCACTGTGAATTCACCTTTAAAATTTTTGCTTGTTGTATGGTTTATTTTTGTCTTTTCTGATGTGTAACAAACTTTAGAAAATTTCAAAACACTCTTGTTATAATTCCGCTACAACTGGCTATAAATCATAACCACTGTAACTGTATATTCAGTAGTTGATAAGATACATTTGCATTATGGTCATACTATATATGATAACCAACTTTAAGAATCATAAAATCTACTTAGAAATGTAAGCCAGTTAACCCGAAAAGACTAAGAGTCAGCTCATTTGCAAATGACAAATCATTATTGTATTATTTTACCATATGGTATGACAATTCCTTTAAGCTTGAAAATACTTCAGCTGTTAAAGCCTTTATAAGTAAAATAGTGGAAATGTTTCCACTTTAATTCCCGTTAATGTCCTCTCATCCTGACTTCTTTTCTATGTGAAAGTGCTAATGAAGCACCGGGAAAGGCTGAGGACGTGAGTCAAGGTGGCTGGAGTCTCAGCCAAACCCTCCGCAAACGCCCCCGAGCAACAGGAGTTCACAGAGTGGTCTGCACAGAGAAGCATGCTGGGAAATGAAGTAATTCTCAGAACTACGGGTCTCCGAGGGCAAAGACTCGCCTCGGGCTGACTGTGCACACTGCCATGAAGGTGACATCGTGTTCTCTTGGCATAATTTGACTCATTTATTAAAAAATGAGGGGTTGGGATGCTCATTCTTGTGCGCAGAAATATTAAACTTGCATAACAGATCATTTGACTCCAAGTATGATAGATTGTAATGGGAAAGATGATAAAATTGTTTTCTTTCCTTCTTTCCTTCTTTCTTTCTTTCAGCCTGCATCTGCATGTTTTAGAGTAGCAGATTGTGGAAATGTGCATGCATTGCTGCATGGGCGTGATAGCAAGCTTTGGGTATTACAGGAATTAGAAGAAATGTATTGCTAGTGCATTCCCAATGACTTGATTCAGTGAGCAGAAACAAAAAGTAGATCCCACTCAATGCTGCGTGAAAACGCTATGGGAACACTCTCCGCTTGACCGGTTATTGAAGCATGTGTGTCAAACACGGCAAAGATTTTGGCATATACTGTATAACCTCGGTCAGGTGACGTCATTTGATTAGGTGCACCTGGAGGTTATAAATAGGCATGAACTGGAAACATCCTCAGCTCTTTTTATCTTCAGGACTGCATTGTTGTGTGCGTGTGTGCAAGCACTTTCTCAAAAGAAAGCGAAAATAGAAAGTGTCTTATTACTCAGCAGAAAGATGGCAGAGTTAGACACGAGTCTAACGCCGTGTAAAAGAATATCTCGCTGAGGGTGATCTCCACGCTTTCTGTTTTCAGTGTTTGGGGGAAGAGCAAGTTTCCTCGGGCTTCAGGGAGCAGGTAAGTATTGCAAATTTTCTCCCTATTAAAGTCCCTCGCGCTCAGCTTGGCGTCTTTAAAACGAAACAGTAAGCCGCGGCGCATTTTTTGTGTGCAAATCTGGCGGAAGCGCACAAGACGGAATCTTCCTGTTCTCTCGCTCTCTTGCCAGATCATGAGCCTTTTAGCGTCCACCTCTCAAGTGGGCTTCAGCGCTTCTTGTGAAGGGGGGAAGAACTTTCTCTCTTGCTTCCGCGGAGATGGAATCTATCACTTCAGAGCGCTCCTCTAGTGATGAGTGAGCATATATGTTGTTGTAAGAGGTGGTAACACGCGCAGTCGAACGCGTACACCTCAATTCGGCGTAAAACAATTTATAAATAAAAAATAAGATCCCCCAACCGCTCAAAGTTAGACGACAGGTTTCTGTCGGGTGGCCGGAGGAGGGACCTCAACGATGGCCCCTCCCCTTCTTAGCCGTATTCATCTTGCTTCAGGGTTCAATCTCCGGCACAAATGGTGTTTCAGGATGCCAGAACATCTAACGCCCATCCCCCCACCCCCCTTCTAGCCGAAGTGTCAAAATTTGTGCATGTTTTAGAGAAGCCGGCAGCGGGGAACCTCCTGTCAGATATGTCTCTTTAGTTTACAGGCTTTACTGGGAAAAGGGGCCATAGAACATTCCACTGCCAAGTTCCACTGCCAGACAGAGAATCAGGCTATTATAGTCAGTATTTCTTGGACACGTTGGGTTGGGTCCAGTTTTACATTTTGTGGGCTGAATATCAAAATGTTGACAATCAAAATGATTGTTTCTCAAATCCAACCAGAGCTTTGGTTTGTGACAATCGACCTTAAGGAAGCATATTTTTATTGCCACAACACAGGAAGTTCCAGAGGTTCGCTTTCGGGCGAAACCTGCCAGTATCGGGTCCTTCCATTTGGCCTACCCATGTCACCCAGCACATATATAAAATGTATGGATGCATCCGTATCCTGAATTACACAGACGACTGGCCGATTCTGGCTCAGTCTTAGCAGCTATCGCTTCGACATCGAGATGTCATCCTAGCTCACTTCAATTCTTAGGATTGAGATTCAACGTCATGGAAAGCGTTCTCTTATGAGATTCGGCCGCAATGCGGGCACAGCTGTCTCCTGCGTGTGTCGAATCCATTCTCACTACCCTAAAGGAGATCAAGCTAGGCCAGAAAGTAACTTTTACTACCTTCAGAGAGTTTTAGGTCTCATGGCAGCTGTTTCCACGGTGATACCCTTGGACCTTCTGCACATGAGATCGCATCAGTTGTGGCTAAAAAGCCAGGGGATTTCAACCAAGTGCCAATCCCCAGAGGCAATAAGGGTTACGCGCCGAGAGCTTTGTACCCTTTCTATGTGGTTCAGACCCTCGTCCTTGACTCTAGGTCCCACTTTAGGTCCGTGTTGTCGTCGCAAGCTGCTAATGACAGACGCTTCCCTCACGGGCTGGGGTGCAGTCTTAGATGGCCGTCCAGCCCAAGGGATCTGGAGAGGTCATTTTCTCGCATGGCACATCAATTGCCTCGAAACGATGACTCTATTTCTGGCCCTGAAATACTCCCTCAAACAGTTGAGAGGCTACCATGTCCTAGTGCGGGTGGACAACACTATGGTAGTCTCGTAAGTAATCACCTGGGCAGACTGTGCTCTCACTGCTGGGAAAAGCTAGTGCACCAGATTCTGCTTTGGGGCACAGGACAAGTTCCTGTCCCTCAGGACGATTTACATTCCAGGGCCGATGAATATGGGAGCAGACTTGCTGTCCAGGCAAGCTGTGACACACGGGGAAGAACTTATGACCTCAAATGGAATGTATTCAAAATTGGTGCACAGCAAAAGATGTAGACCCAGTTCACTGCCAGATTGTTTCAGTGCTGGAGTTCCTACAAGAAAATTGACCTCATGCCCTAGTATTCTCAGAATGTACGTAGCCGCTATTTCGGCTTGTCATGTCTTTGCTCCTGGGCTGGTCAAAGCTATTCTGCATCCTCACCCCAACCATTTTCCGAAGGTTCCATTCTTGACTATGCACGCAGTTGTTCTCGTTGCCTCTGTCCTCCGCCTTTACAGCTCTGGAGCAGGAAAGACTTTACTTACTATCTCCACTTAGTGCTCTTCAGATTTACAGTACATCCACCGCACTAGCCAGTGACGTAAATCAGAGCAGGTTTTATAACGTTGTGGGGACCACAGCCGAAGGGTGGCCGCCACTGGACAAATGCTGTCACATTGGGGGAGAGATGCTATTGTCCTTGCCTATGAGGCGCGTGGAAGACTTCGACTCTAGTAATTAGGGCCCATTCGACCAGGGGGCTCTGCAAGAGGCGTTCCCTTGCAGCAAGTGTGTGATGTGGCAGGTTGGTACTCTCCGCACACATTTGTCAGATTTTATAGTTGGATGTCGATGCAATGCTAGCATCCCAGAATTATGTCTGAGACCCGTTGGGGGACTGTGCGCACACTACACAACTCTGGGGGTCCAGACACTTGCAGTGCGGTGGCGTTGGTATTCTCGTTCCCATAGCGTTTTCATGCAGCATCGAGTGTAGCTTTTGAAAGGGAACGTCTCGGGTTACTTTGCTGTAACCCTATTTCCTGAAAAAGTGGGAGCGAAATGCTGCGTTCCAATGCCGCACTGCGACTGGACGTCCTTTCAGACAAAATTGACCTGAGGATGTTTCCGGTTCATGCCCATTTATAACCTCCAGGTGCTAATCAAATGACGTCACCTGACCGAGGTTATATATGCCAAAATCTTTGGCGTGTTTGACACACACATGCCTCAACAACCGGTCACGCAGAGAACGTTCCCATAGCGTTTTCACGCAGTATCTCGTTCCCACTTTTTCAGGGAACAGGGTTACAGGAAAGTAACCCGAGACATGTTTACCCTTCTACAGTGGAACCTCGGATTACGAGTAGCGCGGTTTACAAGTGTTCTGCAAGACGAGCAAAGATTTTTAATTAATTTTGACTTGAAAAACAAGCATTGTCTTAGTTTACGAGCACCAAGTATCATGTATCACACATACGCTTCTTGTTTTGACACCGAGCGTTACATGATCACAACTGAGCCAACAGGTTTTCTCTCTCTTGCGCTGCAGAATTGTAGGTAATCGTCTCCCCTGCTGGGTGAATACACACACACGTGCTGTGTGTGTGTGTGTGTGTGTGTGTGTGTGCATGTGTAATGTGCGTGTGCACACACACTCACACACAGTAACGGAGAGACCGTTTTTAAAACCATTTAAAACTACACTGGTGCTGGTGATCGGCCGGTGCTGGACTGGGAACCACCGAGAACCGACGCGCGTTTACACTAGACAGGAGCTCAGCGGGAGCTGCATGAATATACGTCACAGGCCACGACCACTAAACAGAAACGAACTTGCCCGAAGTCAGTTTACTGGTTATTCTCCAAATTATGAAAATGTATTTCAGTATTCAAAAGCAGCTTATTTGACGTGTTATAACCACTGAAAGATATCGACATAGACAACTAGCTTATACACTATTTGGTCGGTTGTTCGTGTGAAGCCTGCGACTATTAGTTCTTCTCTTATTTCCTCATACACTTTTTTTTCTTAAAGCACTTTCCAATTTCTGCTGAATCTCGGCGGATGTCCAAATTGTTAAAAGCGCTTTTGTTTCGTCCGCGCTCCAGATTAACGGACTTTGCGTCTAATTTTTTTTACGCTCCCTATAACTCCGCCCACTGCTCGTGACATCACGGGTTCTCGCGACTAGACCAGCACAGTTTAGGGGCCGGTGCTTATTTTAGGGCACCAGCACCAACTTTTTTCTGTGGAAAAGCGCGGCACTGGTTCCAAAATTGGGAACCGGCACGGGAACCAGAGCAGTGGAAAAGGGGTATTAGTGCTTACAGAGAGGTTTTGAGTGTGCGTGTGTGTTTGTGTGCGTGCGTGTGTGTTTGTGTAAGGCAGAGAGTGTGTGTGTTTGTTTGGGAACCTGAGAGAAGGGGGGCTGTAAACGCGAGCGAGTATGTGTGTGTGTGTGTGTGTGTGTGTGTGTGTGTGTGTGTTGGTGTAAGTGAATGAGTGTGTGCGGATTAACATTACCATTTCTATTTCCTGCTTTTCCAAACTGGAACCCATGTTTAAATTGAACACTGTGTGTATTGTGGTCCTGACATCTGTCCCATTTCTTATTTTAATGGTTGAAAATGGTGCCCATTACTGTTACAGCTTACTCCTTACTACATATAGCACATATCTCACACTGATGCAGACTTAAAATGCCCAGTTTGATTTTGTACAGGGCAGTAATTTAGGCTGTGACTGAATTATAAGAAAGTAATCCATGCCAATGTGGTGTGATGATCTGTAGCCTAATGGGAAATGGGTTAACTCTTACCAGTTCAGAGCTGACTGGAACAGAGACAGATCTTCCTAAAACAGCACATCCTGGAATGTGTAATTGGCCTTCTCCCAAACAAAGTGGCTTGTCATGTTACAGAGAAAATGCAAACCTCAATCTACTGTACCTCTGCATAACTGTTACAAAACGCTAATACTGGAGACTCCTTCTGTAAACATCTCCTGAAAGCTTCATTATATAAATTTCTTTTGTCTTTTTTTAATAACATGATTTCAAAGTATTATAACACTTGACAAGACTTGTCAATCATCAGACAAGTGAATAATTCCTGTGTATAAGCTGTTATGATAAAAACAGTTATTTATTACTACTGGCACCTTTAATCCAAACCTGTCATTTTACGTTACAGCAGGAATTACTCTTAGATTTAAAAAAATTTATTCATACCTTTTGATTGGAGAACGTGGTATAGCGGAACCTCTGGCAGGTGCAATTACATGAAATCCAAAGGTGGAGAAAAAAAATGAAATTTAAATGTGCATAAAATTGCCTTTTATAATTAAATGAACTTGTCATTCAGGAGCATTACTGCAACTTAAGTAGAACATGAACCGTAAAATAGCTGATTAAACTGAGTGTGATTGGTTAATTAATTTAATCCATAATTACCCAGTGTCATGTAGAGTCTGATAAAAAATGACTGTAAACTAAATTCATCTCCATAAGGACTCCAACAACAACAGCAACAACTGCGAGATTCAACTGGTCAAAGCGACACTTCCTTACAAGAATTCGAGTGATGAGTAATTGAGTTCATCGAGTCCAGGGCAGTGCTCTGTCCCAAATGTTTGTTTGTTAAACTCACACACCCTCAAGGACTTGAGGACCTTTTCAGTGCCTGCCTTGACTTGATGTTTTTCCATATGCGCATATTAATGAATATCTGAATCTGCAGCAACCTGCTGTTCGGCTTTGTTTCCTAGGCACTTGGAGAAATTAATAACAATAAAAAAAAAATCTACAATGCTTTGTTTACCACCACAGAAGGTCCCGTAGGCAGCAGCAGAACCACACTGTCTATTGTTTTCTTTTTTACTTAAACGTCCAATGGACGCTTTTGTCTTTGTGTGCGTTTTCAGTCTTTTTTAAATTCAAAGCCAAATTGTGATGTTGGAACAAAACCCCCTGGTTGTTGATTATTGTGCCCAAGGTTGCTCTGTTCCAGCTGTTATTTTACCTGAGCCAGGTAATCAGAATTATACAGTCCTTGATAACTTTAGACATGGACATAGTAGGAATAACACCAAGACCACAGAAAACTACAGAAAGTTCTAACTCTTCTCCTAATGCTGCAGGATGTGTTAGTAGGTGCGTTGATTTGAGTCACGTGCCCAGTATTCCTGACACAGGCTCCGGATCTGTCATGCCCCTAACCAAGGTAAAGAAAATACCTAAAGATGAATGAAAGAACAAATGAATGATTTATACTTCTATCCAAATAGGATTATGATGCTTTTAAAGCATCAGAAAGACACTCTGGACAAATTTGTTATATATATATATATATATATATATATATATATATATATATATATATATATATACACACATATAAATATAAATATATATTTGGACATATGGATAAAAATGGTAGGGTTGCGTCAGGAAGGGCATCCAGTATAAAAACCTGTGCCAAAAGTTGTGTGCGGATTCTACAGTACCTACTTCGCTGTGGTGACTCCTTGTTGGGAGCAGCCAAAAGAAAGTGTATATACTGTATATATATTATATATTATATATTGTATATATATTGGGAGTGAGATCCTGCCCCAAGTGGAGGAGTTTAAGTATCTCGGGATCTTGTTCACGAGTGAGGGTAAAATGGAGCGGGAGATTGACAGGCGGATCGGGTCAGCGTCTGCAGTGATGCGGGCTCTGTATCGGTCCGTCGTGGTGAAGAAGGAGCTGAGTCAAAAGGCAAAGCTCTCAATTTACCGGTCGATCTACGTTCCTACCCTCACCTATGGTCATGAGCTGTGGGTAGTGACCGAAAGAACAAGATCGCGAATACAAGCGGCCGAAATGGGTTTCCTCCGCAGGGTGTCTGGGCTCTCCCTTAGAGATAGGGTGAGAAGCTCAGTCATCCGGGAGGGGCTCAGAGTAGAGCCGCTGCTCCTCCGCATCGAGAGGAGCCAAATGAGGTGGCTTGGGCATCTATTTAGGATGCCCCCTGGACGCCTCCCTTGTGAGGTGTTCCGGACACGCCCCACCGGAAAGAGACCCCGGGGAAGACCCAGGACACGCTGGAGGGACTATGTCTCTCGGCTGGCCTGGGAACGCCTTGGGATCCCCCCGGAAGAGCTGGAAGAAGTGGCCAGGGAGAGGGAAGTCTGGGCATCCCTGCTGAAGCTGCTGCCCCCGCGACCCGACCTCGGATAAGCGGAAGAAGATGGATGGATGGATGTATATATGATCATATATATGAGTTTTCATTCAGCATGAAAAATATATGCCTCTGTTCTGATGATCACATGATGACGTCAATGATAGTGTGTCTACTGACATCTTTAAAAGCGTATAGAGTACAACTGTTGAAGTGCGTATCCATTTTTTTGGGCTGATTCTGTGTATATATTTGTATTCTATGTCTTCCAGATTCTTCTTAGGATATGGATTAAAACATACAATGTTGCTCGGTAAAAAAATAGCATGCCAGTGTAACAGGTGGGAGGACTAATTATTGAGCATACTTCTCATCTTTATGCCTTGAATATGAATTTATTTAATAAAGGTGCCCTATTTAATAACTATATGTATATATATATAATTATTAAACTAAACGACAAAACTTTATTAATCTGTGTTTCTTGTAAGCCATAATGCCCAGGCCAGGTGTGCTAGAGTAGAGCTTTAATACTGTACGACTGCAGATTTCGGTGAAAAACGTTCATCTGTATGCTCACTTAATATTCTTATCTAGCATTACGAGAGATCTGGACTTTCCTCAACACTAAACACAGATTGTTGTGACCCTGAATCGTCTAATAAAAGGCATGAATGATGAAGAGCTGTCCAAGCCTTGATGGTATTTCTAAGAGAGTGGTCTTTATTGGGGCCATATCTTTGAAGACTCGGCTTATGTGAAGCATAGACAGGAAGAATATCTTTATTCACCACCTCAGGGAAAGGCCAACCTTCATTCCTCTGTCTGGCACCATCAGCAAGTCTCTTTGAGGTTGCTGCTTGATCCACAACTGTCACCATAACTCATGAGAGCCACTGATATAAGTGAACGTGTACTACGCAGTTATGTCTACGCTGGTTGTGTCTGTACTGGACATGTACAGTACAGACTATAATTCTTGTCGTTGGTCACTGAAGAGGTCAGCATAACAAGCATTTACATTATACATTACATTGTACCCATTAGGTATCTCATACAGTAGCTATCTCTGAGATACATGGGGCTCAGTTGTCTCTCAGTTATCTCTCTCATATCAGTCTGATAGCTATTTTAGGCATTTCAGACAAATCTACCTCAGTTATTTCAGGCAAGCTTAGATATACAGTTATCTCAGGAATCTCAGACAATTTTCTTAGTTGTCACAGCTACCTCCTGACAGCCATATCAGGTATCAAATAATTATCTCAGATATTTTAGACAGTTATGTCAGTTGTCTTAGGAGAGTATTTCAGAGAGTTTTCTCAGGCAGAATATCTAAGACAACTATTCAATTATGTTTATCTAGCTTAAGCAAACTGGTATTCTGTCATATAGCAAAGAATGGATCCCTCATCTGTAGGAAATTCTGTTCATCCTTTTAAGCCTATGTCCGCCACCATATCAATGCCAACGTCCACTTTGGAGAATAAGAAGTAGTTACTAAACATCTCTGTTCAATATTCTAATTACACTGTTAACCATCACATGTGTAAAGATCACAGTAGTGAAAATTGAATGCATGCTGTAATGCTCCATTAGAAAGCATTTCAAACATTCAGTGGCTTCAAAGTCGCCTTAGTAAAATATACCAGTGCAACAAAATCACCTGCTGACTTAAAGGCAATTTAATACCTGGACAAGTGCCACTCAGCAGGTTCGGAGCAGACAGCATCCGCTTCACCAGCAATCCACAGACCCTTGGCTCCTGCGTGGTTGCTTTGATACAGAATCTGTCAGCTGGAGGGGAAGGACCTCGTCTCAAACTGTGCAGCCACCAGGATCAAACAGGTACAGTGCCCTCACTGTTCGCAACCCAAATCAAAGGCAGAATTTTATCTCCAAGCCCTGGCCCAAAGGCACAGCTCAAGCAATTTGCACACGCAGTTTCAAAAGGAGCTGTGAAGAAAATCAGGACAGGCATTTCCCTCTCACACATGCCATGTCACTATAAAACCTGATTTATTTGCTTGTGTACAGGTCTAGGGTGCGTTGCGTTACACCAGTTAACTCTTGATAAGAATATAATGGACTTCAGGAAATGAGTCTGATGGTAGTATAAAATGACCCCTCACTGCAGCCATCTGCAGGCAAGATGATATTTCTCAATTTTTCTTAGAGCATCAGAGCCTTTCAATCCTTTGTGTGGGAGAGATACAGCATGTTTGCTGTGAAATTAGGAGAAATAAGTCCACCTAACAAATAATATGCACTAATGGAAAAAAAATGGAACATTTCCCTCCATCATCAAACCTCCTCTTTATACCCGGATGTTTAATTTTTCATGAATATCAGGATTATATCTGCATATCAGGAGTACAAAAAAACATAGAAATGTACAGTAGAAATAAAGGTTCGAATATAACAATTAGACACAGAATGAATAGAAATATTGCGTTTTAAAATAAGTGAAGTCTGTTCAATGTCTCGGCGGCATGGTGGTGTAGTGGTTAGCACTTGCACCTCCACGGTATGGTTTGATTCCCCGCCAGGCTAGATTCCCATTTCTGTGTGCATGGAGTTTGCATTTTCTCCCTGTGCTTTGTGGGTTTCCTCCGGGTACTCCGGTTTCCTCCCACAATCCAAAGACCTGCAGATTAGGCTAATTAGCGTTCCTAAATTTTCCATAGTGTGTAAGTGAGTGTGTGTATCCTGCACTGTATTGGCACCCAGTCCAGCGTGTACCCCACCTTGTGGCCTAAACCTCGATAGGCTCCAGGCCCCCCGTGACCCTGAATACCAGATAAAGCGATATAGATGATGAGTGAAAGGGTTCAATGTCTTAATGTTCTCAGAGTTGCTTAATAGAGCTAATAAATGAGAGCAGAATCTGCTATGATATGGCACACCTAAAGAAGACAGGGTTGCTCAGTGAACACTGTCCCTTTAAGAAAACTTAATATTTGGCCAAATATTCAAATGAATGGAAGAGTTGAGCTTCAAAAAGGATTTGATGATCTCATTAAGACTGGATCCTGAAATGGCTGGATATGTTCTTAGACATGATATGTGCACAAATAGCAAGCAGCTATGAAAATAAGTCCTGAAAATGGATATAAAATGCTGTTGGGTTCTATTAGCCCTTGTGTTCCGTATATATATTGTACTAAATGTATCCATTTTAATATCTTTTGCTTTTCTTGTCATTTTATCCGAACTGTATTCAGACCTGTTAACCCTGTAGGTATATTTATTTATCTATTCTGTCTAGGGAATAACAGTGTCATCGAGTCTCATAAAAGAAACAACGCTGAAGAACTTTTAGTCAGTTCTGTTATGATATAAGCTGTCTTTCACCTTCGCACAAGTAGCCAAGGACTCAAGGGTTTAGGACTTCTCAGTGCAGGTTGTTCTCATCACTTTATTTGATGATAATGTGCATGCTCGAGACACCTCAGGTCATCTACAAGTCAAGTTCCAAGTTCCGTAATGGATGTAAGTTGCACGGCTCGGATCGATCACAATCTTGTCCATCTACATCGACCAAGCTCGTGTCTGAGAGCTGGCTGTTCACTCACATTTTTAATGCACCGACAGCTGGGCTGTGTCTAGGATGCCACGCTCTGGCTGAGCCTGTCACACTCCCACGACCTCGCATGGCAGACAAATAGGGGAACGGGAATCTCAACTTAGGCTTCCCTGTTGGGTTTGTTTTCCTGGTGTGGGTGTGAAATGGAGCCTAGATGAGGAGCGACAGCAGAACGCAAGACTACTTCGGGTTCTCACAAGCAAAAGAGGGAAGATGGAAGGAGAGCAAGTAAGCAAAAGTGCGAATAAGGAAACTTTTCTTTCTTTCTTTAATCATGGCAAGCAAGGCGAGTTAAAAAGAAAACAAGTAATTGAGTGAGAGAGAGAGATTTAGGGATAAATATCTCCCTATGAGCTTGCAGCACCTGTAGCGTTGCTACCTGCCGTGGTGCCTGATCAAACTGCCTCAGATTTCCACCATCTGTGCGTCTCCGAGCTTCTCTGCAGTTGCCGTGCGTCAAAGTGCCACGCAGGAGACACAGCAATCCCACAGACATCTGCCTCCAGCTAAGCTTTGTTCAATAAACACACACACAGGGTGCTGCGCCACCTCACTGCACCCAGGAAAAGACTCCTCTTTTGCTCGGTGTGTGTGTTTGTTTTTTATCCTAAAGGAGCATGTTTGAGGCTGTCTACTGTCTGTACATGATGATATGTATGAATTCAATTTGAATACACTGACAATGTCGAGAGTCGATCCGTCGCACGACCTCACACGCCGAGGAACTTTAAATTTACCATCAAACATACTGTAGTGTCTCAACAGTGTGTTTAATCACACTACCAGTCTAATCAAATTAATTGTCATTACAAGCATTAGAATACAAAATGGCAGTTACTGCCAAGGCCCATAAATCCTACCCCATCTCTATCTTGCCTGCGTCCTCTCAGGGGGAAGATCTTGTAGTGCCGCGGCGGTTGTGTTCCGAATGTTTTTCGCCCGATGCTCACCCGATTGATCTGCCACTAACAGGAGCTGAATTCAGCCTTTAGCGTTCGCACATTCCACTGGCAAAATGGCAATCTATGGTGCGCAACGGAGCGCCTAATGCAACCTTTATTTGAAATGTTCCATTTTGGTGGAAATCTCATTGAATTAATTGCGAAACGCTCGGCTGATTATTGCCCCACAAACACAATCGTATCAGTTACAGCTTCTGCCTGCTTGGAAATGTTTGATATGGCTTGAACATCTTATTAATTAGTTTATCGAGCTTCCTCTCCATGGGAACATTACAGTCAGCAAATGTAGCTGCTTACTGATTAGGTTAATTTCAAACCAAAAGAATAAGCCCTCTCAAAAGACTTCATTCATGGCTAGAACGGCAGGCGGGATATTTCTCTGAGAACCGATAAGTACAGACGTTGTTCAGAGAACAATCTTTACACCAAGGATCTGATGTTTGCACTGTGACTAAATGCGTGAGTGTGGTTAGATACGATCGCTGAGGAGTATTATTAAAAGTTGTCAATCTACAGTATAATCAGATAATGAGCCAGGCAATGAGTCAAAACCAGTAAACAGAGCCACGAAGTCAATCCAGATAAGCAGAGACAACAGAAAGGCGATGGTACATTAATGGTAAAGAAAACAATATAGCAGTAATAGTGCATTCATATTAGTAGTGAATTCTGCTCCCCTGGCATATCAAATTCTGAATTTATTGTAAAGACAAGCAAAAACCTGCACAAAGAATCGTAGTAATGACAGCATTGTTGAGAGCTTAATATTATTTTAAAACATATATAATAAAAGTATTAAATCTCTTTTTTATTTCCTTCAGGATCAGTAAACTATCTATCTATCTATCTATCTATCTACAAGGGTGAGTCAAAAATCATCTGCACTCTGCCTGCAGAATTTTTTTAATTTAACAAGTACATACTGTATTGTAATTTTTCGAAATTATCTCCTCGCTATTTAATACACTTCGTTAATCTCTCACCAAGCTTTATATTCCCTCATTAAAAAAGGTTTCAGGCTTCGAGCCATGATTGCACCGCTGTCTTCACTTCTTCATCAGAAGTGAATCTTCATTCTTGTAGGACTGCTTTCAAGGGAGCAAACAGGTGGAAGTCCAATGGAGCAAGCTCGGGATGATGCTTCAATGCCTCAAAATAAGGTTTTTGCAGAGTGTCGACAGTGCGTGTGGCAGAAGTGTGCGGACGTGCATCGTCCTGCAAGATCACGATGCCATCGATAGCAGTCCTCTGCGTTTAATCTGAAGTTTAGGCTTTAGCTTATCCATAAGCATCTCACTGTAATGAGCATAGTGGATTCTTCAACCTTTTTGCTGATGTTCCAATACTACCCTTTGAGAATCCCCGAGAACTGGAAGCATACATTTTTTCAGCTAATGGTTGACTTTTGAACTTTTTGTGGCTCGATGACTGAGGATGTTTCCATACCTTACTCTGCCGTTTACTCTCAGGCTCATAATGATGAATTCATGGCTTATCACCAGTAATGATTTTCTTTAAGAAACTTTCAGACAAATTTTATTTGCAAATATCCAAAAGCTTCTGTATATGCTCCTCTGTGAGTACCAGGAACTCCCTCAGACCACAAAAATGTAATCACTGCACGATGATCTTTTTTCTGTCAAAAGTGGGGTATCCATTTTTGTTCGCACCTATCTATCTATCTATCTATCTATCTATCTATCTATGTTAGGGTTGCAGGTCGGGATGGATCCAAGTGCAGTGGAGCAACTTCCAGGAATTTATTATGTTGGACGTGAGATTCAAAACTGACTTGGCAGTGGTTCTTCTCTGCAAACGTGTTTGTTGCTGAAGCGCCTGCTGCTCTGCGCTGGGGAGCTGCGTGTGCAGAGAGAGGGAGAGAGAGGCGCAGGAATGCGGAAGCCGGAGTGAGAGCTCTGTGTGTAACTTGAGCCTGGAGGGAATGCGGAAGTGCCGTGAGCCGGCGAGCGCGCTGTGTGTGTCCCGCGTCGGAATGCGGAAGTGCCGTGAGCCGGCGAGCGCGCTGTGTGTGTCCCGCGTCGGAATGCGGAAGTGCGGAGAGTCGGTGAGAGCGCTGTGTTTGCAGCGTGACTCGTGCGGGGATGCAGAGACGTGGCGAGCCGGCGAGTGAATGGAGACGTCGCGCAGGTTGGTGGCTGGTTCCGTTAAGCTTTCTCGTGGTCGGGGGCGGGCAAAGTTCAGTACCAGAAAGACGAGGGAAAGTCCGTGATCCGAGTTCGTAGTCGTTGAAACAATTCCAATGGTCAATAACAAAATCCGTGAGCGTGGAAATCCAAAACATGAGACAATAACGTGGTCGAGAAAAACAAAGCGTGGTCAGTATCAGAGAGTCAGAGCATGAAACAAAACGCTGGAGAATTGGGCTATGGAAGGCACACAATAATCTGGCGATGAGGTTCTGTTAATGTGTGGTTTAAATAGGTAGGGGAAATGATTACAGATAGTGCACAGGTGTGTGGAGGGCGGGAGATGAGGAGGTGAGATGTAAGGAGTGGTAGGGAACGTGGAGCAGGAGTACTTCTGAAATCATGGTGGAGCTGTGGCTTGGCGGGTCGTGACAGTACCCCCCCCCCTATGAACGCCACCTGGCGTTCTAGCAGGTGCCTCAGGGTGGAGTCTGTGAAAATCACTGATGAGGGAGCGGTCCAGGATGAACCTGGTAGGTACCCAACTTCTCTCCTCAGGGCCGTAGCCCTCCCAGTCCACAAGGTATTGGAGACCACGTCCACGGCGGCGAGATTTGAGGATTCTACGGACTGTGAAGGCCTCACCCCCGTCTATGAGTCGAGGAGGAGGGGGGGGTTGGATGGGTGGAGATAGTGGGCAGGAGACCAGTCTGCGAATCTGTGAGACATGAAAAGTGGGGTTGATCCGGCGCATGGATAGAGGTAAGGCCAACCGGACAGAGCATGGGTTGATAATACGAGTGATTGTGAACGGGCCAATGAACCTTGGCGAGAGTTTCCTAGAGGTGGTTTTGAGGGGAAGGTCACGAGTAGATAACATGACCCTTTGGCCGATGTGATATCTGGGAGCTGGTAAACGGTGGCGGTTAGCCTGACGCTGGAAGGAGCTGACAGTGCGTTGTAATTGGGCACGAGCCCGCTGCCAAGTTCTTCTGCATCGGCGGACGAAGGCTTGGGCAGAGGGAACAGCCGCTTCCTCTTCTTGGGAGGGGAATAGTGGTGGCTGATACCCAAGGCAGCAATGGAACGGGGACAGCCCTGTGGAGGAGGTAGGGAGCGAGTTGTGGGCATATTCCACCCAGGGTAGGAAACGACTCCAGGAAGCTGCGTCCCGAGAGGCCATGCACCTTAATGTTTTTTCCAGTTCCTGGTTCATGCGTTCAGTTTGTCCATTGGTCTGGGGGTGAAAACCAGAAGAGAGGCTGGGGGTAGCACCAATAAGGCCACAAAATGCCTTCCAGAAACGAGCTGAGAATTGAGGCCCTCTGTCAGAAACAATGTCCAGCGGAAGTCCATGGAGACGAAAAACCTGGTTGATCAGAACTTCGGCTGTTTCTTTGGCGGACGGAAGCTTGGGTAACGGAATGAAATGGGCTGATTTGGAGAACCGATCTACAATGGTCAAGATGCACGTGTTATTGTCGGATGGTGGTAGTCCAGTGACAAAGTCGATAGAGATGTGAGACCAGGGCCGATGGGGGATGGGGAGGGGTCTTAGGAGGCCCTCAGGGGGGCGGTTAGTTGTCTTATTTCTCAAACAGATGTCACAGGCGGCTATAAATTCCTTGACATCTTCCTTAATAGTAGACCACCAGAACCGTTGCTGTAGGAGTGAAAGTGTGCGTGTCACCCCAGGGTGACAAGCCAACCTAGAGCTGTGAGCCCAGCCAAGTACTTGGGGTCTCACTGACGCAGGGACAAAAAGCATCCTGGGGGGGACATTACTTGGGCCTGGTTCCTGATCAAGAGTTCGCTGAACTAGGTTTTCCACTTCTAGCCGCATAGTAGCCACAAGACATGGGGGGGGGAGGATGGTTTCAGCTGTGGGTGTGTGCTGGGAGGTGGAAAATTGCCGGGAGAGAGCGTCGGGTTTAATGTTCTTAGAGCCTGGCCGGTATGATAGTGTGAAGTGGAAGCGAGAAAAAAAAAGTGACCACCGCGCCTGACGAGAATTAAGTCTTTTGGCCGATTTTAGATATTCAAGGTTCTTGTGATCCGTCCATACAAGAAAAGGGTGTTCGGCTCCTTCCAGCCAGTGTCTCCATTCTTCGAGGGCCAGTTTGACTGCCAAGAGTTCCCGATCTCCAATGTCATAGTTTCGTTCTGGGGGTGTGAGTTGGCGTGAGAAGAAGGAGCAAGGGTGAAGTTTGTTGTCCTTAGGTGATCTTTGCGAGAGGATGGCCCCTACACCGGTCTCAGAAGCGTCCACTTCCACTACAAACTGGAGGGAGGGATCGGGTAGGGTGAGGATGGGTGCCATGGTAAATCGACGCTTGAGCTCGTCGAAGGCGTTGCTTGCCAGGGGGTTCCAGTGAAACGGGGTCTTGGTCGACGTGAGTGCTGTGAGTGGGGTTGCCACCATGCTGTAATTCTTGATAAAGCGACGGTAAAAATTGGCAAATCCCAGGAAGCGCTGAAGTTCCCGTCTGGAAGATGGTAGTGGCCAGTCAGTTACCGCCTTAACCTTGGTGGGGTCCATTTGGATGCCGGACGGTGAGATAAAGAAGCCGAGAAAAGAGGTGGAGGAGCAGTGAAACTCGCATTTCTCTGCCTTGACATACAGCTTGTTTTCTAGCAGGCGTTGCAGAACTTGACGGACGTGGAGCTTGTGTTCCTCCTCAGAGCGTGAAAAGATTAAAATGTCATCGAGGTAGGCGAACACTGAGACGTTGAGGAAGTCTCTGAGGACATCATTGATGAGTGCCTGGAAGACTGCTGGGGCGTTGGTTAGGCCGAACGGAACAACCAGGTACTCGTAATGGCCAGTAGGGGTATTGAAGGCAGTTTTCCATTCATCGCCCTCCCTTATTCGGACCAGATGGTAGGCGTTCCTTAGGTCAAGCTTTGTGAACACGCAGGCATCCTGGAGTAGTTCAAAGGCTGAAGACATTAATGGGAGAGGGTAGCGATTCTTGACCGTGATCTCATTTAATCCCCTGTAATCAATGCAGGGTCTGAGAGACTTGTCTTTCTTATCTACAAAAAAGAATCCTGCTCCTGCAGGTGAGGAGGAGGGGCGAATTATACCTGCTGCGAGTGACTCATTAATGTATTGTTCCATAGCCTCTCTCTCTGGGCGGGAGAGAGAATACAGTCGGCCCTTAGGAGGGGAGGTGCCAGGGAGAAGATCGATAGCACAATCATAGGGGCGATGAGGTGGTAGAGAGACAGCCCGTGATTTGCTAAAGACCTGTCGAAGATCATGATATTCAATTGGTACTTTGGTCAGGTCAGGGATTTCCTCTTCGAAGGTGGGAGAGAGTCGCCCTGTGGTAGCAGAGCGCAGACATGACGAGAGGCAGGTGGGGCTCCAGGCCAGGATGCTTCGTTTTAACCAATCTATGTGGGGGTTATGTAATCTTAACCACGGGAGGCCCAAGACAATGGGTGCGTGAGCGTTTTGGACAGCGAGAAAGGTGATGGTCTCAATGTGATTGCCGGAAAACTGTAAGGTAACTGGAGCGGTGCGATGAGTGATAGGAGCGAGCCTACTGCCATCAAGGGCCTGAACGACGAATGGTCGAGACAGAGAAGTGAGCGGGATTTTGAATTGTGAAGCGGCAGAGGTGGAGATCAGGTTTTGGTCTGCCCCGGAGTCTACTAGAGCGTGGGTGATGAAGGAGCAGCTGTCCAGGGTCAAGGTGACAGGAAAACATGAACGCTGATCTGGGGAAAGAGTGGAAGCAGGGCCCCCCTGTAACCCCAGAACTACTGGGGGGCCCGACCTTTTTAGTGGACAGGAGCGAACAACATGGCCTACCTGGCCACAGTAGAAGCAGGCCCCATCATCATTACGGCGCTGACGCTCCCTTGGGGAGATATGTGCGCGGCCTATTTGCATTGGATCAGGAGGTGGCTCAGGGGTAGTGAGTTTGGGCGCAGGGGTGTAAATTTTACTGAAGGGCCGGTGTTCCTCGCGTCGGGATCGTTTACGGGCGTCAATGCGTGTTGCCAAGTCAATTAGGCCCTGCAGGTCTGATGGGAGCTCTCGGGCCGCAAGCTCATCCTTGATTGAGTCCGAGAGACCGTTGTGAAAACAATCAAAAAGGGGCTTTTCATCCCAGCCACAGGAGGGCGCCAGTGTCCGAAAATCAATAGCGTAGTTGGAAACAGAGCTAGATCCCTGGCGTAGTTGAAGTATCTGACCTGCCGCCTGGTGTCCTGTGAACGAATGGTCGAAAACCCTCCTCATCTCATCAGTGAATGTTTTGTACATGAAGCAGTAAGGGACCTGGGCATCCCATAATGCTGTTCCCCACTCCCTTGCTTTCCCTGAGAGGAGCGTGATTATATAAGCCACTTTGGAGCGTTCAGTGGGAAATGAAGCGGCCTGCAGTTCAAGAACGAGGGAACACTGCGACAAGAAGGAGCGACAGGTAGACGGGTCACCATCATAAGTGGGTGGGGCAGGTAGGCGTGGTTCATGACCAGTGGCATGTACTGGGAGAGAAGGCTGTGGGATAGGTGCCGAGGGTGGTTGTGTTTGCTGTAGCTGAATGGTAAGTGACCCTAAGGTTTCCGTGATAGTTTGAAGCGTGGAGGTGACCTGCCTAATTTCTTGTTGGTGATTGCCTAAGAGGGCTCCCTGGCTCTCCAGTGCCCCCCTCAGGCGAGCTGCTTCTGCTGGATCCATTAGATGGCCAGATTATACTGTTAGGGTTGCAGGTCGGGATGGATCCAAGTGCAGTGGAGCAACTTCCAGGAATTTATTATGTTGGACGTGAGATTCAAAACTGACTTGGCAGTGGTTCTTCTCTGCAAACGTGTTTGTTGCTGAAGCGCCTGCTGCTCTGCGCTGGGGAGCTGCGTGTGCAGAGAGAGGGAGAGAGAGGCGCAGGAATGCGGAAGCCGGAGTGAGAGCTCTGTGTGTAACTTGAGCCTGGAGGGAATGCGGAAGTGCCGTGAGCCGGCGAGCGCGCTGTGTGTGTCCCGCGTCGGAATGCGGAAGTGCCGTGAGCCGGCGAGCGCGCTGTGTGTGTCCCGCGTCGGAATGCGGAAGTGCGGAGAGTCGGTGAGAGCGCTGTGTTTGCAGCGTGACTCGTGCGGGGATGCAGAGACGTGGCGAGCCGGCGAGTGAATGGAGACGTCGCGCAGGTTGGTGGCTGGTTCCGTTAAGCTTTCTCGTGGTCGGGGGCGGGCAAAGTTCAGTACCAGAAAGACGAGGGAAAGTCCGTGATCCGAGTTCGTAGTCGTTGAAACAATTCCAATGGTCAATAACAAAATCCGTGAGCGTGGAAATCCAAAACATGAGACAATAACGTGGTCGAGAAAAACAAAGCGTGGTCAGTATCAGAGAGTCAGAGCATGAAACAAAACGCTGGAGAATTGGGCTATGGAAGGCACACAATAATCTGGCGATGAGGTTCTGTTAATGTGTGGTTTAAATAGGTAGGGGAAATGATTACAGATAGTGCACAGGTGTGTGGAGGGCGGGAGATGAGGAGGTGAGATGTAAGGAGTGGTAGGGAACGTGGAGCAGGAGTACTTCTGAAATCATGGTGGAGCTGTGGCTTGGCGGGTCGTGACAATCTATCTATCTATCCATCCATCCATCCATCCATCCATCCATCCATCCATCCATCCATCTACTTACTCAGCAAATCCAGAATTCTACTGTATATATGTTACTCTCAATTAGTATAACTGTTTTGTGTTTTTTTTTTATTACATTTCTCAGTCATTTCCCTTCAGGCTGTTGACATATACTAATGTAATAGATCTAAGATTCAAGAGATTTTATTAGCCATTTGTACACATACCAACAATATGAGTCCATTGATAATTTTTGTGCAGAAGTTCTCTGAATCTGTGTTAAAAAATAAAGAAAGATAACAAAGTAGAATAAACATACAATACAGGAATACATAGTAAAAAGATTTACGGTATCAGACTATAACACACTATAATATTACCTAGTACTGCATGGTATATTTTAAACATGATCCCCCAAAACCGAACTAATGCAATACTTTATTTTTTCAAATTGCACTTTGCACTTTACTTCACTATACTAACGGTGATGTTTAACTCTCTTGTTTCTTTTGCCATCAGTCTGGCTGGAAACAGTTATAGAAAGGTGGTTTGTGTATGATTATACTGTCCGGTCTGCGGTGTCTGAGGTTGTGTGTTGTGAGTTTGTGCATGAGCAGAGAGTGAGCTGGGTACTGTGTGTCCCTGAGGATATTTTGTGATTTTTTTTCCTGCAGCGTTCTGTGTACAAAGTGTCCATGGAGGGGAGGTCAAAACCAATGATCCTATCTGCAAACTTTATGACTCTTTGGAGAGCCTTCTGTTCTGCCTGGGCGGTGTTTTCAAACCAGACCGTAATGCCATGTTTGAGGATGCTCTCTGTAAGTACTCAGTATGCGTGGATGAGGGGGCGACGGCTGAATCCAGACATTTTCATAGCAGCGACTTTGTTTTTGATCTAGCTTAGTTTTTCTGCCACATAAAGACCCAGAAACCTGATACCGAATACGATATTCAGCATGTTTTCACAGCTTTTTCACACTCACTTCAGTTCAGAAAGGCTTGTGAAGTAGCTAATTACTTAAATCAGGTGTGCTGGGAGCTGAACATCAACTATTGTAAATGTGCAGGGCACAGTCTCCTCCAGGACCCGGGTTAGGAACCACTGCTGTAGTATATTGTATATTAGTTATTGAGCATAACATCACTGGGACGATTAACTATAAGTTCTAACAGTCATTAATTACACTAATCATCAGTCTGCAGCATGGGTGAATGTAGGTCAGTACAGTCCGTACAGACTTTCTAAGATGTACAAAGTCTTTGTAAGTCTTCCTAAGTCTTCAATCAAGAAGTTATAGTACGCCATCATTTCCATTGAACAGGTCTTCAGTTTCAATTAATAAGTCTTTGTAACCCTTTGATTTCATTCCAGAAGTCTTTGTAAGTTTTTGTCTTCAATCAACAAGTCTTCTTAAGTCCTTGTAAAATGTTGTGTTCAATCAACAAGGCGCATGGATGAAGAATTACAAAGATTTATGAAGACTAACAAAAGACTTGTTGCTTGAAGACAAAGACTTACAAAGATATAAGAAAACTTGGTGATTGAAACCAAAGACTTTTGAAGACTTCTTGATTGAAAACAAAGAGTTACAGTACAACGACATGCTGGTTGAACATTTATGAAAACTTTGTAAGGTATACACAGAGGTGGAAAGTAACGAATTACATTTACTCGCGTTACTGTAATTGAGTAGCTTTTTTGTGTATTTCTACTTTTTTAAGTAGTTTTAAAAATCTGTAATTTTACTTTTACTTAAGTACGTTTTGTTTGAAGTATTGTAATTCGCTACATTTTAAATCATATTCGCTACTGAGTAAAAAATAAATGAATGAAAATGATAAAATAATAAAAATATTATGCTTTGTATAAATGCTCCGTTGCTCCACTCCGGGTTTTCTGACATCGGCATCTTCCTGACCTTCCACACGGTCGCTTCCGCCCTGAGTGACGTCATCGACTAGCACGCCCACATACAATATAAACCGGAGAGAGACGTGGGAAAGAGGAAAGAGGTTGTGATTTTGGTGTTTTGATATTTGGTTGTGTATTCCGGTTTTGACTTTTTGCCTCCAATTGACTTTGATTATTGCTTTGTCCCTTTGGTTTGGTTGGTCTTTGTATATATTTGTAGATAATTTCATTGTTTTTGGTTTAGGGAGTCCGGGAAGGTACCTGTATTTTTGTTTCTGGGGTTTTTTGTTGTAGTTTCTTTTTGCAGGTAATCTAGCTACTAAATATAAATACCATTTTGTTTGTTATTTTGGCCTGGGTCCATCCTGAATCTGATCCTCCTCCTCCTCCTGGTGTGTGTGTGTGTTTGTATATACAAACCTCATTATTTCATCAGTTAATGATTGGATCTAGTTCTTTCTGCCATATACCACCATTTCCATACAGTTTAAAATAGAAGCCTGAACCATTCTTTTGCTGTTTGGCCCTAGACTGGGACGTAACACCATATTTAAGTGACCACTTTGATTTTCAAGCACAAGAAAGACAACAGCTTTATTATGCAAGGGTGTTCCTTCAGTTAAAAACAACTAGTTTGAGATTTATATCTGCTCATCTTTTTTGAACTACGCTAGAATGCCTCATCCCACCCCCGCTGTGTGTGGTTTTTTTTTTTTGATATTTAAAAAAAAAAAAAAAAAAAAAAAAAGCAGAGCCAGATCAATATACAATAATCTGTTAATATAAGAGTGAACATGGAAACACCCAAGGGCAAAACAATTCAGCAAAAGAATCACCCCCGTTGTTAAAAAAATTTAAATAAAAAAGTAACTCGGTAACTTTTACTCTGAGTAAATTTTTTAATGAGCTACTTTTTACTTTTATTTGAGTAGATTTTTATAAGGGTAACTTTACTTGTACTTAAGTAAAATTTCACTGAAGTAACAGTACTTGTACTTGAGTACAACATTTTATTACTCTTTCCACCTCTGGGTATACATTACAAAGACTTTTTTTTATTGATGACAAGTACTTTCTAAGACTTACTGTATAAAGTCTTCAAAAGTTTTCACCTTCAATCATCAAGTCGTTGTACAGTCAGTCTTCCGGAGTGTTTTTCTGATGTACTTCCAGCAAGAAAACACAACTGATACCCGCCATCTTAAACAACAATTTGATTCCTTAGTAATTGCTTCTAAGTCAAATTGACACTGAAACGTCCATGTTGTTCTGTTCATGGCTAATGTACTGTAGCTACAAAGCTAACTAACTTCTTACATTAGGCTGAATCCCAAATCCCTCTATAACCCCTAATCAAGGTAATCAAGGATACTATTTATCGATTGTACACCCAATATAGCACATTAGCTTTCCATTTAAAGCTAATTGGGATTTAACCCTAAATCATACTGATATTCATAAAGGGAAATAAGTGAAAATACAAAGTAAACCTCGTATGTGTCTGAGAGGAGACTGTACCAACATATGTTCACACATGCAGCAGTTAGTTTAATAAATTAGGGAATTCATTGTTTAAACATCTATGGCATGTGACATGAGTAAGCAATATCAGGAAGGTTCACTTCCAAGAATCCAATATTGGAGCATGCTTAAAGTTTTTTTTTTCCATCTCACTGCACAAAATAGCTTCTAGCTTCTTCCCCAGTTATATTTTTCTGATTGCATAAAGTCATACAGTACCTAATACTGGCTAGAACTAAATAAAGAATCATAGGTACGGTGTATACTATGAGCTGCCCAGCACTTATTTTTGGAATAAACAGGTTATTGCTTAACCAGCCTGTTTAAACACAAAGACTCGCCATTGGTCATGATAAGAACAAGCACTTGGTAAGGGAAAGACTGATGCCTTTGCAATGATTGACCCTGAATACGATCTATTTAAACCCAGGATATTATTTACTTAATTCTCAAAATAGGAGTGCTGATCAAGCATCTGATTTTGTGGTCGAGATCAATATAAAAAGCGGACGCAATCTGATCCTACATGTCAGCGTGGCTATTCTGAGATTCTAATGGTTCCATATTAAAGTACATTTGAGTAAGGTAAATTTGGTTAAATCATAAATAAAATGTTTGGGGCTTTTAAAAATTCAATTTACTTTCCAGTTCGGTAGTAGAAGGAAACTGTTTGTGACTGTACTAAAGTCCATTAGACAAACTCGATGATGTTACAAACAGCTCAAAAACAATTTGCCAGCATATCTGATTGATTTAAACAGGAAACTTTTTTCTCTAAATGGAAAGAAAACTCACTAACCTGACACGTTGAACCAAGGCTCAATTTATTTTTTTTCTTCACAGAAGTTATTTTGATATAGGACAACTGATTCGGAATACAGCTGCAAGAAACTTCCCAAGTTTCCTAACATCACCATGGCTGTTTTTTTCACTGCTATATTTTGCATCAAATTCCAAAGAGTGATTTCATCCCAAAAGCCCAAAACAGCTGCTATCTACCTGCAGGTACTTTTCAAACACCATTTTGCTCCGTGTTCTCTCTAAGCATTAAGTACTCATCCACTTACCTTCATGCCAACTTAATTTCTGTAAGGCCATTCTTGTGAAGTGTTTATTAAAGAATGGCATGTTTCACAATTGGGGCACTTCTCTCACTCACTCACTCACTCACTCACTCACTCACTCATCGTCTACTGTATATCACTTTATCCTGTATTCAGGGCACTATTTGGGCACTTGTGTAATTAAAATAAGTTTGTGGAATATCTGTGAAACATGTTCTCTGCTATAACTTCATATCATTATTTCTGCTATAAATAGCTAAATTTTTGTTGCACAGAAAAGAAATGTTACCCAAGAAACCACAAAATCATCCTTCTTGAAGACTTTGTCATGCTGGAAAAGTTACAGCTTTGTTCACCTCCAGGGCTAATGGGTTCAATTCTCCCAATAGGAGAATGCGTGGAGGTTGCATGTTCTCTGTGTGCTTGGTGGGTTTCCTCTGGTTTCCTCCAACAGTAGGTTGATTGGCATTTCCAAATCAACAAGTCAACTAGCCAACCAAACACATACAAACATTCTACAGTGGAATAAATACATCATTAGCCTGACCAGCATGACCTTGAAGTGTGATATTCCTTTTATACAACAATTTCACAAATACAATTTATCAACAGATTATGAATTGCCTTTTTATTGCTTTAACTGTTTATTTCCTCTGCCATCACATATCCATCCACACCTGCCAGAACTAACTAACCACAGCTGGTGGATTACAGTTAGGATAATTAACATAGCTTTAAATTCTTATTGTAAAGCCAAAAGGTAATGAGAATAAACCATACAGTCCTGCGGAATGTAAATTAACTTATTTTCCTTGAGGTTTTACCTACATAGTACTGATAAGAATTTAAAACTATTTTACCCATGTTACTTATGCTAATAGCTGGTTGCCAGCTTAATGTTAGTTCCACCAGTCATAGTTAATTAGTGTGTTTTGCTCAGGAACGTTTTCTCCTTCTTACCACGTCCATATTCTGGAGAAAATGTCAAGAGCGATGCTCTCGTGTGCCTTCCGGCTATGGCTGTGTAGGTTAGAGGATGAGTTTAGTTACATGCAAACTAAGATTTCAGGGGAGACTTACTGTATGATTGCATCCATATCTGATTCAATCCATGCCCAAGTACTGTACACTGTATCCTTCCCGAGATTATCTTTTTCAGCACGGGAACGGTTCTGAGCGAAGAACGATTGTGTTCTCACTGATCAAAATGAGCCAGACTTTGGGGTCTTGTGTACTCGGAAACGATCCCAGGGCGTTTAGTTCCACCAGTGTTAAGTACTGTAAATGAATATCTTCAGTGATATCATCAGTACTCGGGCTGCACACTTTTTTCAAAGAAAACTATTTTCAAAGAAAACAAGTATGGTCGTGCTGATATTTTGTACAACAACACTCTCTCTCATGCTTAATTGTAACCTGCGTAACTCTTCTGAGAAAAGCAAGTTGAAAGTTTGCATCCCCCTACCCATTTGTGAATGTGTGAGCTCTTGAAGACAATCCTTGCTTTTCTAAAAAAAAAAAAATGTGCTATGCAATAAATAAATAAATAAATAAATTAGACAATAGTGCTTTTTAAATGTAGAGACATTCTGCACACATAAAACTTCTGAGGTGGAAAAAAAAACAGCATAAATGCAACATCCTGTGTTTCTCTGTCTTTTTTCCCCACAGCCTCTGAACCGCAGAAGACATTTACATCTTCTCCACTTGCTGAATGAACATTATGCTACATGACAAGATCCATTCAACCAGCGAAGTCTTATAGAGTTAAATCACAGCCAGGCACTTTTATCACAGATACACTCTAACCAGTGATGTATGGAGACGCTGCCCTGTGGGTTTATTTACAGGACCAAATAAAGCAGAGTCGCACACTGACTGAATATTTCATGTGGACGAAACAAGCTTGGAACTGCACGCCATTGTGAACTAACCACAAGAACGAGCGGAGAAACAGGAGCTACACTGTAGATTGAGTGTGGCATACACACACAGAAAACCTTGTTTATCCAAATGGGTACGAAAAGATTTTATTCGTAAATAATTCACAAGAGCAATTATACAAGAAAGCTGATGTTTTTAAAGGGGTCCTATTATGCAAAATTCACTTTTTAGTCATTTCTTGTTAATCATTTGGTCTCTAATGTGTTTTCACAAAACAAATACCTTGAAAAAAAGTGTTTTCCTTAACTTTTGTGCTTTTCCTATTTTTGTACTGACGAGTCAACTGGATTCCCCCCCCTACTGTGACCTCATATAAGAAAATACCTCTCCCCCAATTCTGCTGTTCTCTGGTTGGGTGTCACTCAGCAGTATCTCTGTTATGTACTATAAACACTGAAATGGTGTGTTTAGAGAAGGAGTGAAACATAGGGAGTTTGAGGTATGAAAAGAGCATCATCTGAGGCGTATTTCAGCTGGAGCATTAATATACACATTCTGTGGGAGCTCTGAGACCTACATTACCGTGCAAAGGTCGAGTGTTTCCTTATTTCTTTATATTTTACTTCCAAAGACTTTTTGTATTTTTATAAATGTAGTCTTGAGGAACAGTTCTCTTTTTCCTGAAGGACTTTTTTGTCTTTCAAGTTTTTGGCTCTTATTTTTAGTCCAGTTCCAGGACCTGAGCAGTTTCAGAGAAATATATATTTTTTGCTTGTTAAGTCAGACAGTGACCTATGAAAAAAAAAGAAAACATATAAAAGCAGTAAGGAATGAACCAGTGAGAAACAGGTACAGATGATGACAGATGATCAGGTTGGTGATTAGTATACTGGTGATGCTAAATGCTCAGTGGTTGCAACAGATGAGAGGGGAAATGAGGATGTTGCTGAGGTTGTTACATAAAGAACCTTTTTTTTTTTTTACTGGATCTTTAGGCACTTTATAGCATGTTGCATGAAAGCATTTGTTCCAATTTCTGTAATTTAATCTACATATTGTAATTTTATTAGTTAAATGTAATATATTTGATAATAACAGATGATGATACATACTGTAGCACTGTAGATTGTCAGAACTACAACTCCCAATACCAACACTGCCATTCGCCTGAATACTAACACCTGAAACTAATTACCTGACAAATAAGAGACTCAAACACTTCAAATTCAAATTCTAATTGTCACGTACACAGTCATACACAGTATAATATGCAGTGAAATGCTTATACGACCGCCAGTGACCTTAAAAAGAAAATAAAAGCTTGTACGTAAAATAAATAATCAATAAAAAGGAAATACTAAAGAAATAGTTTTAACTAGTAAAATTAACTGTACAATAAGGGCATAATAAAATATTGCAAATAGAGTATATATGTATATAGAATTAAAGTGTCATTGGTTGTGCAAATATGCATGAAAGGTGACATGTGCAATTGTCCAGATGTATAAATATTTAGTGCAAGTGTGTATGAATGTGTCCATGATTGTCCAGTCAGTGTTGTGAGCTTAAAAGATGTTATTAGTCCTGTGTGGAGGTGTGATTGAGAGACCTTATCGCCTGCGGGAAGAAGCTCCTCCTCAGCCTCTCTGTGTTGGCCTTTAGGGAGCGGAATCGCTTCCCAGACCGCAACAAAGAGAACAGTCCATTACTGGGGTGACTGAGGTCCTTCATGATCTTCCTGGCCTTAGTCCAGCACCGCTTGCTGTAGATCGAGTGCAGGTCAGGGAGCTCAGTGCGGATGATGCGCTCGACTGATCGCACCACCCTCTGTAGAGCTCGTCTGTCCTGCATGGTGCTGTTCCCGAACCAGGTCGTGATGTTTCCCGTCAGGATGCTCTCTATGGTGCAGGAGTAGAAGTTCCTGAGCTCCTTGGAGGGCAGTCTAAAGTCTCTCAAGCGTCTGAGGTGGTAGAGACGCTGCCGGGCTTTTTTCACCACGGTGTTGATGTGACAGGACCATGACAGGTCCTGCGTGATGTGAACACCGAGGTATCTGAAGCTGTCCACTCTCTCCACTGGGCTCCTGTTGATGACGGGGGTCTGGTAGTTCCTCTCCTGCTTTGTACAAAAGTCCACTATCAGCTCCTTTGTCTTACTGACGTTCAGGAGGAGATTGTTCCTCTGGCACCAGTTCTCCAGATTTCCAATCTCCTCTAGGTAGTCCGACTCATCATTGTTTGTGATCAGTCCGACCACGACGGTGTCGTCAGCAAACTTGATGATGGAGGTGGAGTTGGTAGTGGCCACGCAGTCGTGGGTGTACAAAGAGTACAGCAGGGGGCTCAGAACACAACCCTGGGGGGCTCCAGTGCTGAGAGTGAGTGTAGCTGAGACATGACCGCCCATCCTTACTGCCTGTGGTCTGCCAGTCAGAAAATTGGAGATCCACTGACATATAGATGAGCTGAGTCCCAGGTGCTCCAGCTTGGTGGTGAGTGTGGAGGGAATTATGGTATTAAAAGCAGAGCTGTAGTCGATGAAGAGCATTTTAACATAATTCCCTTTCCTAGTGTCCAGGTGAGTGAGTGATGTGTGGAGGAGATGAGAGATTGCATCGTCTGTGGAGCGGTTCTGACGATATGCAAACTGTAGTGGGTCCAGTGTGTCGGGTAGTGAAGAAATGATGAAGTCTCTGATAAGGCGTTCAAAGCACTTCATCACTACTGAGGTGAGGGCTACAGGGCGATAGTCATTGAGGGAAGCAGGATGTGGTTTCTTCGGGACAGGAACAATGATGGACTCTTTGAAGCATGTGGGGATCACCGACTGAGATAGAGAGATGTTGAATATCTCAGTGAACACAGGTGCTAGCTGGTCTGCACAGGATCTGAGAATACGGCCTGAGATGCCGTCTGGTCCTGCTGCTTTCCTGGTCTTCACTCTCTTGAAGGCTCTCCTCACGTCGTGCTCGGAGATGATGAGCGCGTTCCCGGTGCTGGCTGTGTCTTCCTGTCTGCAGCCGTTAGCGCCATTAGCATTAGCGCCGTTAGCATTAGCGCCGTTAGCGTTAGCGCCGTTAGCATTAGCAACGCTAGCGTCTTTAGCTGCAGCCTCGAAGCGAGCATAGAAGGTGTTGAGCTCGTCTGCCAGAGTCGTGTCCGCGTTCGTCATACCGGATGTTGGTGCTTTATAATCCGTTATTGTTCTCAGTCCCTGCCACAGGCTCCTAGAGTCACTCTGTTGAAGCGGTGACTCTAGTTTTCTCCCGTAGCGCTGCTTCGCCTCTTTCACCGCCTTCCGGACGTTGTATGACGCAGCCTTGTACGGTTCCATGGCCCCCGACGCAAGTCCCGTGTTGTAGGCAGCTGTGCGAGATCTCAGAGCGTCGAGGATGGTTTTATCCACCCACGGCTTCTGGTTGGGAAACGTTCTGATAGTCTTTTTCTCCACCGTATCGTCTACCAGCTTCTCAATAAATCCCACAACCGCTTCCGTAAACACGCTGACGTCATCATCAGAGCTCTTTCTGAACATGTCCCAGTCTGCGTCATCGAGTGCGTCCTGTAACGCGGCCACCGATTGGTCCATCCAGCGCGCGACCTCCCTCTGAACCGGAACTTCCTGTTTCAGCCTTTGTTTATATTTTGGCATGAGGAAGATGGCGACGTGGTCGGATTTACCAAACGCTGGACGAGATTGTGCCTTGTAACCGTCTTTGACCATGGTATAACAATGGTCCAGTGTCCTTTCGCCCCTGGTGGGGCAGGTGATATGCTGATGAAAGTTCGGCGCTGCACGTTTGAGGTTGGCACTATTAAAATCCCCCGCCACAATGAGCGCAGCATCCCGGTGTTGTGTGAGTGCCTCATGCAGCTCGCATAAGGCAGTTTCAGTGTCCGCTTGTGGTGGGATGTAAACGGCACTGATTATGACCGATGTGAACTCCCGTGGAAGATAAAAAGGACGACACATGATGGATAGTAGTTCCAGGTTTGGTGTGCAGGAGCATGTAAGAGGAACAACGCTCGCGCTGTTGCACCAGCTGTTGTTCACCATTAAGCACACGCCGCCTCCCCTTGACTTCCTCCCCTTGAGTCCCGCATCCTGTCCATGCGGTGAACCGAGAAGAACTCGGCTGGTTGTATGGCGTGGTCTGGCACCACTGGGTTCAGCCATGTCTCGGTGAAGCAGAGGAGATTGCAGTCCCGAATGTCTCTCTGGAAGTTTATCCTGGCCCTGAGGTCATCGAGTTTGTTCTCCAGTGACTGGACGTTGGCGAGCAGGATACTAGGCAGAGGTGTGCGGTGTGCACGGGTTCTCAGCCGGTTCCTCACGCCATCTCGTCTGCCTCGAGGCCTCTGCTTCGCGTCGCGTCCATTGTTCTCCCTCAGGATCTCACTCGGCCAGCTCGGATCCGGAGTTAAAAATGTCGAATTGTGAGTACATTGTATACCAATAGAAACAAGTCTCTATCATACCTAATGTACTCAATGGTGATGATTTTGCCGATTTTAAAACACTGAAAACTAACTTAAAGAACAAAAACAAAGTAAAGGTGGTCGGAGCAATCGTGACGGCAGCCGACCTCACCGGCGCCATCTTGGTAAAAACTTCCGGCCTTTGTGAAGTATGCCCTGCCTGTGATTAGTTCCAGTGTTGTTACCAAGTCGTTTTTGAATACCAGTTTTGGTATTGACCCTGTTTGTAATTTTGTTTCCGAGTTTAGCTTGATCCAGTTCACGCCCGATGCGCATCGCCTGACCCCTGCTTGTTTTCTTAACTCTCGATTTTGGATTATCCTGTTTGTTTGACTTGCTCTTAGACACTCCTGTCAATAAATATCTTAACTGCACCTGCGTATAAATAGTGAAATATGGGACCTTTAAATATTTGATTAGTTTGAGAAAATATACAAATACTACAAGAGTTTGTGTAAACGTGTCCCAAATAGTATGGAAGTATAATAGTGCCAAAATTCCTGAAAGCAAAATAGGAGGTTGAATTACATGAACTGAAAAAAACGTGTTGAAATAAAAATGTTTGAATTTTTCTGCATTGCAATTTATTGTGGTTGTATATTTCAAGTGAAAATGTAATTCAAGCATTTAAAATTCAATGCACAAATATTCAAGTTAATAAATTGCTGTTCAAAAATATTTTCAGGTGTTAAAAATACAATCTTTATTATTTTTCAATCTTACAAATTCAGGTCGATGCAAAAATTCAGGTAATAAAATTCAAGTCGCTAAAATTCAGGTAATTAAATTCAGGTCGCTAAAATGCTGGTCTTAACATCCGGGATATCACAGGAAGCGCAGTGGAGTGCCGCGTGCTGCTGTCCGTGCAGCAGTGTACTTTAAAGTGTGCTTCCGGCTCCCTGTGCAGTCTACTTCCCAGAAACTACTTACCGATCGAAACGCAGCACTCTTAACTAACAGGCTGGGTTGCCAGTTGCACAATAAACGGTTAAAATTACCCCCCTTCCGTAAACGCTATATTCAAAGCAAAGCCGAGGTGTTATGCGCTAAAATTCCCCCCTGCCACGGACTGCCCCCCCTAAAATCTCTATCCAATTTTATATTAGAACATAAATTCACAAGTTTATTATCAAATATATTATTACTATTATAATTAACCCTAGGCACGTCACAGCCGTCAAGCCCATTAATACAAAGACAGTACTCATATAACATTTATTTGATGACATTTGTTTTGCAGGGGTTTGTCAATACAAAGCTAACACTTTTATTTATCACAAATTACACTAAATAATGATTGCGTATGATGAACAATTACACAAAACGATTTTTATTATAAAATAAGCAATATAAAAATATACTTGTTGAATATGAAACAAATATATAATTTATATTTCCCCCCCCCATACAACATTCATTCATTCATTCATTTTCTATACCGCTTAGTCCTGTGTTCAGGGTCGTGGGGGACCTAGAGCCTATCCCAGGAGACTTCGGCACTAGGCGGGGTACACCCTGGACAGGGTGCCAATCCATCGCAGGGCACACACATACACACATTCACACACCCAATCACACACACTACGGGCAATTTAGGAACGCCAATTAGCCTAACCTGCATATCTTTGGACTGTGGGAGGAAACCGGAGTCCCCTATACAACATGTTTTTTATATTGTTTATTTTATAATCAAATTCATTTCGTGTAATTTGTAAATGATAAATCTATGAATTTATGTTCTAATATAATATTTAAAAGAGATTATGTAGAGTGGAAAATCTGTGGCAGGGGGGCATTTTAAAGCATCACACCGGCTTTGGTTTGAATATAGTGTTTACGGCTGAGGGGTGATTTTTAACAATTTACACCCTTTATTGTGCAACTGGCAACCCAGCCTGTTAGTTAAGAGTGCTGTGTTCCGATCGGTAAGTAGTTTCTGGGAAGTAGACTGCACAGGGAGCGGGAAGCGCACTTTAAAGTACACTGCTGCACGGACAGCAGCACGTGGCACTCCACTTCGCTTCCTGTGATATCCCGGATGTGAAGACCAGCATTTTAGCGACCTGAATTTTATTACCTGAATTTTGTGATTGGGTGTGTGTGTGTGTACTGTATATGTGTGTGTGCCCTGCGATGGATTGGCACCCTGTCCAGGGTGTACCCCGCCTAGTGCCCGAAGTCTCCTGGGATAGGCTCCAGGTCCCCCGCGACCCTGAACACAGGATTAAGCGGTATAGAAAATGAATGAATGAATGAATGAATTACATTTTCACTTGAAATATACAACCACAATAAATTTCAATGCAGAAAAATTCAAACATTTTTATTTCAACACGTTTTTTTCAGTTCATGTAATTCAACCTGCTATTTTGCTTTCAGGAATTTTGGCACTATTATATTTCCATACAAATGATTCCTTTTGAAGGAATGAATAAAAAAGTATTTTGGCCATCACTACGTAAATGCAAATTATGGGCAATAAAAATAAAAAAAAACCTTGGAATGATAATATTTATAAATGTGCACATGCAATTACAATGATAATTAGCATTAATTAAACTTTGGTAAATGTTTGTTTGTTTTTTGGTTTGACCTACAAAAACATTTTCACCCAACTTTATTTTAATGAATAAAATGAAGCCTAGAGTTTGCTCGTTCAGCTTTAACACACTCTATAAATACAGTATGCTGCTGAATAGCTGAATCCCCTGCAGTCTGTAGCACATGAAGATCTAATCTCAGGTGAAGCCTCTTCCAACATCCAGACTCTTATTCCCGGAGGTCCTCTCTAAAGCAGTCCAGATGTAAGCACTGATATGATTCGAATAGCTAACCGCCGCTCTCAGCACGGATGGGAGTGATTAGTGCCTCTCTAGCTCTGGAATTCAGCTAGGTCCGTGAAACCCAATCTCGTCCCATAATTGGCCACGATAGATCCATAACAAGAGCAAAAGACGTCAAAATTAAATTACGCAGCGCAGCGGTGGTGGCAAGACGTTCCTGTTGATTGGGACTTTTTAAAGGGCTCTTTCACACCTCATTGGATTTCAATTAGCAGGTGTGAGGAGCCAGCACTGTCGCTGCTAACCAGTTGCACTCTGTGACATTTCACCACGTAAGGGTAAAGAGGAATTCATTTTGCTCTCAACCTCCCCCCACCGGCACCCTGCCCCCCTCCCCCCCTTGTCTGCACTCATGCAGAGATGGAGATGTAGCGAGGGAAGAGGAGATGACAACTCTGGCTCTGTGGCTTTTTCCAGCTATTAAGAATAGGGCAGACAAGAAACCGGAACAGGCCAGACAGGGAGCTTCAGGTATCAGTGGCTGCCATTATTTTCTGTCTTCATCAATCAGCATTCCTGGTTAGTGAATATAATATCAAAGAATTATATACCAACTATATATATATATATTGCATTGAAATACATTGATATACAACTACAGTGGTGTGAAAAACTATTTGCCCCCTTCCTGATTTCTTATTCTTTTGCATGTTTGTCACACTTAAATGTTTCTGCTCATCAAAAACTGTTAACTATTAGTCAAAGATAACATAATTGAACACAAAATGCAGTTTTTAAATGAAGGTTTACTTTATTAAGGGAGAAAAAAAAATCCAAATCTACATGGCCCTGTGTGAAAAAGTGATTGCCCCCCTTGTTAAAAAATAACTTAACTGTGGTTTATCACACCTGAATTCAATTTCTGTAGTCACCCCCAGGCCTGATTACTGCCACACCTGTTTCAATCAAGAAATCACTTAAATAGGAGCTACCTGACACAGAGAAGTAGACCAAAAGCACCTCAAAAGCTAGACATCATGCCAAGATCCAAAGAAATTCAGGAACAAATGAGAACAAAAGTAATTGAGATCTATCAGTCTGGTAAAGGTTATAAAGCCATTTTTAAAGCTTTGGGACTCCAGCGAACCACAGTGAGAGCCATTATCCACAAATGGCAAAAACATGGAACAGTGGTGAACCTTCCCAGGAGTGGCCGGCCGACCAAAGTTACCCCAAGAGCGCAGAGACAACTCATCCGAGAGACCACAAAAGACCCCAGGACAACATCTAAAGAACTGCAGGCCTCACTTGCCTCAATTAAGGTCAGTGTTCACGACTCCACCATAAGAAAGAGACTGGGCAAAAACGGCCTGAATGGCAAATTTCCAAGGTGCAAACCACTTTTAAGCAAAAAGAACATTAAGGCTCGTCTCAATCTTGCTAAAAAAACATCTCAATGATTGCCAAGACTTTTGGGAAAATAACTTGTGGACCGACGAGACAAAAGTTGAACTTTTTGGAAGGTGCGTGTCCCGTTACATCTGGCGTAAGAGTAACACAGCATTTCAGAAAAAGAACATCATACCAACAGTAAAATATGGTGGTGGTAGTGTGATGGTCTGGGGTTGTTTTGCTGCTTCAGGACCTGGAAGGCTTGCTGTGATAGATGGAACCATGAATTCTACTGTCTACCAAAAAATCCTGAAGGAGAATGTCCGGCCATCTGTTCGTCAACTCAAGCTGAAGCGATCTTGGGTGCTGCAGCAGGACAATGACCCAAAACACACCAGCAAATCCACCTCTGAATGGCTGAAGAAAAACAAAATGAAGACTTTGGAGTGGCCTAGTCAAAGTCCTGACCTGAATCCTATTGAGATGTTGTGGCATGACCTTAAAAAGGCGGTTCATGCTAGAAAACCCTCAAGTAAAGCTGAATTATAACAATTCTGCAAAGATGAGTGGGCCAAAATTCCTCCAGAGCGCTGTAAAAGACTCGTTGCAAGTTATCGCAAACGCTTGATTGCAGTTATTGCTGCTAAGGGTGGCCCAACCAGTTATTAGGTTCAGGGGGCAATTACTTTTTCACACAGAGCCATGTAGGTTTGGATTTTTTTTCTCCCTAAATAATAAAACCCCTCATTTAAAAACTGCATTTTGTGTTTACTTGTGTTATCTTTGACTAATAGTTAAATATGTTTGATGATCAGAAACATTTTGTGTGACAAACATGCAAAAGAATAAGAAATCAGGAGGGGGGCAAATAGTTTTTCACACCACTGTATACATAAAATGACGAACATTTGCCTTTTAAATGATTAAAGTTATAAGAATATGTTGCTAGGCAACTGGGACAAGTAACTGTCATTTATGAACTAGATAATGCTGAGGCTAATCATTTCACCAGCTCACACAGCCATTACATCTTACATACACTACCGTTCAAAAGTATGGGGTCACTTTCTAACTCCATGATCGTTCCTGATTTTTATTTCTTTCTACATTGTAAAGGAATGCTGAAGGCGTCCAAAAAATGCATTAATCTCCTTTGAACAGTTGATATTGAGATGTTTCTGCTACTTCTGCTCTGTAAAGACTTCATAACGCCTCTAATCTGAGGTTCTGTTAATTGGTCATTTTTCAGGCTGATAACTCTAAATGAACTTCTCGTCTGCAGCAGAGGTAGGTTTTGGTCTCGCCCTCCTGGGACGGCCTTCATGAGAGCCAGTTTCATTATGGTGCTTGACGGATTTTGCAAATGCACTTGACAATACTGTTCTTGCAAGAACTATTACAGAAAGGCTGACCTCTGTGTCTTAAAATAACAACTAACTGTGGTTTTTCTTACGTAATTACCTAATTCTATATGTATTATTTTATCGTTTTGAAATCCCCAGTATTGTTGTAGAATGTAGAAAATAAATAAATCACTAAACAAAAACAAAGAAATTTGCAAGTGTTCTAAGTGTTCTAGAATTTCCACTATGCATTTTTAACTACATATACGGGCAGAATGACCATGAGAACAAGACAAATCCATGAAGTGTTTCAACATTTTTCTCATCGACAAATTCCAAAAATAAATTACATTCATCATCAACACCTAACTGAATTCTCAAATACAGTATATTCGGCATCATAGTGCACTACAACTGGACATGGTTCTACATTCTATATTTTATTATATTTTTTATATGTCTATTTTTATTAGAATACTATTTTATTTCCATTATTTTATTATTTGTACATAATGTAAATTTCAAAGTATTTTACAGCTAATGTTTATTTCTATATTTCTCTACATTTCTAATTTGTAAAATTTTCTTATTTCTTTCTACTTTCGTTTTTAGGTCATCAGCAGTCGTATAAACATTTCACTTCATATCATACTGTATATGTCAGTGTATGTTTGAATTTTAAAAATAATTTACTAAGTGAAAATATCATTAAAAAAAAGTCAAGTCCTTTTAATGTTCCTTAGTTCACTTAGTCTAATGTTCCCAATGTCTCATGCCCTGGGTCTCTGCGACCCTGTATACAGGATAAAGCAGTATAGATGATGAGTGAGTGAGAGAGTATTCCAATCTCAAGACATTTTACACTTTACAATTTTTTATTTGATTGCCAAATTGTATGCTTCTTTCTAGAAATAATGCTAAAATTATCTGCCAACAGAAAGATTGAAATAAAAAAAAAAGTCTAGGAGTTAAATAATCTTATATTTGGTTTTTGGAACATTATAGTGGGAAATACTACACATATTTGACTCTATACAAAAGACATATGGTGTTCAAGTCAACCCAGTACTTGAACTCAACCATGAATGAAGGCATAAAGCCGATTGACATTTACAGAAGTTTTCAAGCACTGTATGGTGATGAGTCTTTTATTTTAATGGTACAAATGTTTGAAAGGAGGCCGTACATTTGCATTGCAGCGAGGATCCCGGCCGAGGTGCATCAGAGCACATTGCAGTTGTTCCCCAAATATTCAGAGAGTGGAACACCTGATCCTTGAAAACCGATGATAAATGGTTACGACAGACAGACAGGCAGGCAGTAGATAGATCATTTCACCAGCTCACTAAGCCATTACATCTTACATATAACTTCATTCTAGTATGTCTACTATGCTACAGTTGTTCCCCGAATAATCAGAGAGTGGAACACCTGATCCTTGAAAACCGATGATAAATGGTTACGAGCTTGCAGAAGTGACCCATCTGTTGGTGAATGTAGTGTGTACAGTTCACACAAACACCACTTTCACATTACAGGAACTTGGCGGGGTGTTATTGCCGCATCGTCCAACAGTCCTGACCATATTCCAAGCCATTTCCACATGTTCGAGCCATTACAGGAGTTCCTGTGAGGCCAGTGTTTCAGACATGAACCAGACATCAGACATGATCAGATTCATGGCTCTGACGTACTGAAAAATTTTTCTATCTTGATGGTATCCACGCAGTAGTGAAACGCTGGGATAAGGGCATTAGTGTAGCAGGGGTTATATAGAGATTACTTATAAATGAGTTCTGTTATTCTGCACAATCAAAAATTCAGATTTGACTTGAACTCCTCTTGAATTTTCAAGAGTAGCGTCATCAATCGTGAACTCGGAACTTGGAAAAAGTAATGAAATGGTGAATGAAGACTCAGGGATGGGTGGTGAAATTTTCTCATAAACATGGTGGACATATGATCATACTGTATTATGGTGCAATAGTGGATTTGTCTAGTAGAAGGTTCATCAGGATAGAGGCATTCCTCAAAAAACAGACTTATGATGGTAATTAAATATTTTTTTTTAATGAACTCCTCTAACCATATGAATGATTTTCCCATTCATTGCATGTTCACCTCTAGTACATGTTCATTTTTTTTCGTTGTTTTTTTTGGAGAATCTATATATAAATATAGATGATGTAGACCAGTCAGACAGTGAGCTGAACATTTTGAGTTACTGTGAAGAATTTATTCATGATGATGGACACTCTGGAATAAATACAATAAAACCAGATGGGCAAATGGGGCATACAGCTTTTTACAAGACGCTAAAAGATTTGGAACGCTTAGTTTCTCTTCCTGTCAACAAAAACAAGCCTGAAGATGAAGCTTTCGTGCTGCACAATGTGAAAGAAGCGAAGTATTTCCGTTTTCCCACTCCGGGAACATGACGACGGAGTGTGAGGCAGATGGAACAGGTGGTCTATAACAAGAGTGTCACCAGCAGGCTCCTGACAGATTCACACACACACACACACACACACACACACACACACACACACACACACACACACACACACACACACACACACACACAATGCTATGCAGACAGAGTGCCCATTACTTTTCTTCTTAGTCATACACAGCTTGCAGCTTACAAGGAACTGTTTTGGGAAGGACATATGGGCAGTAGTGTGGCGTGTCTGGTGTGTAAAGTAGTGCTGACTTCTCTAGACGACAGACTGAACGGGAAGTTAGAGACGTATGAGTCTTAATTGTGATGATGATGTCTAATAGGATTGGAAGTCTTTACAAAGTTGTGTGTTGTGTTACCTGTAAGAAGCTTGTTGATCTAGTTCGCTTGGAATCGTTCAGCTGACGTCAAATCCAACTTTTTCAGCTGTGTGTTTGGATTTTACCATGTTTTATCCACTACTAGGCCACGGTGGATATATTTGTCTACCAAGTGAATGAATGCCATTCATGCAGTCATGAGGCAGCAGCACTGTGCATAAACTCATATAGCTACAGGTCAAGAGATTCAGTTAAGTATGAAATTTTTCAGAAAACGCTAATCTCCTGGGATTATGATACAAAATAATATTTACACTGAACAGTGCAGGGGAAAAAAGATATACTGCACAGTGAGAGAATGTTCTTCAGGCAAAACCATCTTATTGATGAGAGAGGTCAGAGGAGAATAAAAAAAACGGTTTAAGTTTAAAATAAGGTTTAGGTAATAAATAAATAAAACAACCACTTTTTACAACCATGATAAGCAGAAATGCATCTCAGAACAGGTCAAAGCTCGGGGTTGATAGGCTTGAAGCAGAAAATCATGTCAGGTTCCACTCCTGTCACTCAAGAACAAGACTCTGAGATTACACTCAACCTTTTTTTTTTCTTTTTTTTTTTTTATAATCCAGTGATTGCACGTTCGAGGAAGCAGACCGGCCATGCTCTCAGGGTGGCCTACTTGTACTTTCACTTTAATCACAGCGACTCTAGCCAATCAAGTGTTCCTGTGAGCTCACACATGAGGAAAGGGTGGATACAGCTTTTCTTCATGTGCACCAATGTACTCTTATTATCTCATTACCTTAAAGACAAGGTGGAGAAAAAGATACAATGCTAATAAACACACCACCTTTTTTATGTGTTCTAGTACATTTAGTCATTTTTGCAGACCTTCCATTAATTTAATGCCAATCCATCTATCCATTCCTTGTTTAGGGTAGCAGGGAGCTTACTGTATCTCACAGTCTATCCTAGGGTACTCAGGGCACAAGGCAGGGTACATTCTAGACCCATCACAGGTCACAAGCACACACATTCACACACCTAGTCAAGTCATACACTATGGGCAATTTGCAAACACAAAACAGCCAATCCTGCACGTCTTTGGGAACATCAATTATCCTAGTTTGCATGTTTTTGTGGGAGGAAAATGTGGACAAAAACCAACCAAGCACTGGGAGAACATGCCAACTCCATGCTGAGGTAGGAATCATCATATTATTATACTGTAGTTGTTGTGGTGGTGGGTAATGGCCAATCTGACCACCAGACAATTTAATTACGAAGTGGCATCCCATGTCTAACTACTGTCTAAACACTTCTTCTAATGTGGTGAGATTTTAGCTAGTATTTTGGAGTCTAGTTTTGAGTCGTTATTGGGTCGCTTTTGGCAATTTTTACTGGAAAAATTATAAGCATGTTGAGGTGTGTAATGCTACCCATCTTACAATCAAACCACCTGAGATCAAAATCTTAACAAGGCCTCAGATCTCACAATGCTGCTGATTGTCCATATTTATTTTGCAATCAAAAGCAAAATCTACACGCCACCTACTGTATGCTCTTGTAATGGCTCTAATGGCTAAGTATTTTGTTGACCTACCTTGGTTGTACCACCATTAGGCTGGCATGTTAACATACTGTAGTTTTGGCTTCTACATGACTAGTGCTGGTGTAATGGTTCAGCTTGTTGGATTATAATTTTTAGTTGATTTTACTTATATTTGATCGGACAGCTTTACTTTTTGACGTTTTTTTGATAGTTTTTATAGATTTAGTTTCAAAAGGTTTAGGTTCTCCTCTTGTGATGTTATTTCCCACACATGAGGTATGCAATTTATTTTTGCTGGTGCCACATGTGGCATGTTCATGTATATATACAGCACACACACACACACACACACACACACACACACACACACACACACACACACACACACACACACACACAGAAAAACACTTGCACTTAGAAGCAGCTCTAGCAATTTAGTTGCATCTCAAGTGCCGCTACCTCTTGGACACAGTCATGTGCATCAGCAAATGAGCAAGGGGAGTCTGGGGTTTGACAGTCTATCTGAGACAACGAGAGAGAGAGAGAGAGAGAGAGAGAGAGAGAGAGAGGGAGAGAGACTGTCCTGGGTCGCTCTAATTACAGAGTTCTCATTCAGTCCTTGTCCTCCCTGCAAGGGAGCCATGGGCTTATGGGCACTGGGGGTAGAACTGCAGTGTGTGTGTGTGTGTGTGTGTGTGTGTGTGTGTGTGTGTGTGTCAGCTGTAAGTCCTCTCCTAGAGATTCTGCTAGGGGCCAGATCTCCCGCCTGCACACTCTGCCCTGTACACTTGTTACCTCACCTGTTAGCGCAGCATAGACAGACAGAGAGAGAGAGAGAGATAGAGAGTACAGATGATTAAAGATTGTCAGAATGTCTATTCGGTCTCAAACAGCCGTGACAGGAGTGCCATGCACTCCTCAACAGCAGGTTCCTGCCTCAGATTTATCCCAGACCTCTGCTGAACTGCTGGTGATCTCTGCGTGGCTAATGGTTTTACTTAGCATCCACAAGATTGATGCTAATCTGCAGAAAATCACTCTTGTTGTTGGGCCGCTGTTATCGAGTCGCTTCCGATCGATAGGATTGTGAGCTGGCTTTCGCAGAAACACGTGATAGATCAGTGTAAAGATTGAATATGACCTGTAGCGGCAAATATACTCATTTATTCAAAGATGTTTGAATGCATAATATGATGTCTGTTAGATAGCACCCTAGACACGGAGATTACATCATCACGGTGTCACATGACCTAGTCTTAAATTAAAACACAGTGAAAAAGAGAGTAGAAAATCCACAGTAGAAAAAGAGAGAAGCTTCTTTGGCAGGACAGTAGAGACAGACAGCACAGCACAGACAGACAGACAGACAGGCAGACAGACAGACAGATAGATAGATAGATAGATAGGTAGATAGATAGATGAAGAAAGAAGAGAATAGAGACAGAGCTTTATCATCAAGTAAGAGAAAGACAAAGAGTGAGAGAGAGAGCAACAGATAGAGAGTGAGAGCGAGACAGATCAACAGACAGGCATGGGGCGGGGGGGGGGGGGGGTTGTCATGTTAGACAGAGTCCTGCGGCAATGGCTCTAATGGTCTTGTCACAGTGAGTTTAAGCATGTCAGACTTACAGCACATAAAAAATCTTATACAAAGCTCATGTATAGTTTTAAAAGAAAAGAGAAAAACAAACACACACACACAGAGCAGCAGCTAAAAGGGAAAGTCATGTGTGAATTCCTCTGCACTGGATGGAACTCGTTCTGCTCGGCTGCATTTATTCACACGAGTGTGCGATGGTCCCGCGGCACGTCAGTATTAAAGTGGCTCACACTCAACATCATCCCAGCGCCTGCCGCTCACCACAAACCCACATGTCCAGAGGCAACAGCTGAGCGGAGGACATCAAAAGACAAGCTGCTCAGCGTGTCACAACATCATCAACAACACAAGCCCAGGAAATATCATCCATCCACACGTTCACTTCTGTCTCTTTCGTCCTGGTCACTGGGGCATGTTTACAACTCCTCCAGGGACGAGGATGAAGAGCAAGACAAGAAATCAGTGCCTCAGTGCAGCGTCGGCTGTCGTAAGGTCACAGACCCGTGGCCTATTTCCAGGTCAGTGAGGAATGAAGCTTGAAATGGGCACAGTGGGATTCGCACTGATCCTACATTTAATCTGAATTTCTATCCATGGTAACTATAGCATGGATAGCATGAAGATGGAAGAAAGGATTACACAATTTCAACTCAATGCTAAAAGTCTAATGAGGTGTTTTATCTCATCCAAGTGCATTATGGGGGGAAAAAACATAACCACAGCTTTTAGCCCCAACCCAAGAGCAAATTCTTGACGTATAGGGTTTCATTGTGTTTGTACAAAACTTTCATTATACAACAGTTAAACAACATTAAACTTCCGTTATACAACAGATAGTTCTGAATGACAGAATGAGAGATTCACAACCACATTCCCACATTCAAAACCTACCAAAGAAGCACTGTCAGCAAGAAAATACATCTGATAATGATATGTCATATGAAACACCACTTTGTCTCCTTAGTAATCAAATAAATTTTTTTCAAATAAAAATTTTATTCGTCACATACTGTACACAGTCATACACAGTATGATATGAAGTGAACTACTTGTACGACTGCTGATGACCTCACAAAGTTTCAGTGTGAAAATAAGAGAAATAAGAGAAATTACATTAATTAACTAGAAATATAGGAAAATATGTAAATAAACTATAGATATAAAGGATTTTTAAGTGTACGTACTGTACATGTACAAGCAATAAAAACTATAGAAATAAAATGCTGGAATAAAATAGTACTGCGATGGATTGGCACCCTGTCCAGGATGTACCCCGCCTAGTGCCCGAAGTCTCCTGGGATAGGCTCCAGGCCCCCCGCGACCCTGAACACAGGATTAAGCGGTATAGAAAATGAATGAATGAATGAATAAAATAGTAGAATAAAAATAGAAATATAAAAAATATATAATAAAATATGAAAAAATTATTAAATTAAATACAGAAGAGTTGAGATGTGATGTAGTGTAGTGTGTGTCCAGTTATGGGCTAGACACTTGGGCAAGTAATGGCTTTTAAGTCATTCTGAATTTCCTCTGAACTGTCTATGTTGTTCTGTTGATGGATAATCTACAAAACTAACTAGCTTCTAACACAAGGCTGTCTCTCAAATCCCTCTCTCACCCTTGATCAAGGGCACTACTTGGTGTGTGGAACAAGAGAATCCACTCCCTACATAGGACACTAGCTTTCCATTGAACATTATTTTTGATTCGCTGCCTGCTGATACTCCAAAGCAGTTGTTAGTCTCTTGGCTGCTCCCATCGAGGGGTCGCCACAGCGGACCATCTGATTGGCACACATCAGGTTTCACATCGAATGCGCTTTCTAAAGTAATCTTTCCAATTTATCTGGGCTTGGGATCGGGACTGCATCTAGTTGGGTGGGAATTGAACCCGGGCCTTCCGCATGACAGGCAAGAAAGCTACCACTGAGTCACCAATGTCCTAAGCTGATATTCTAAAGCAGAATAAGTGGAAATATAAAATACATCTCTTATGTTTCTCATAAGTCTCCACCACCTCCATGGTTTATTCTCCTCACCTTTTAAGTCCATAGTAACAGTAAGAATTCAAAACTACTTTCAACTTATTAATTACACTAACTGTGGGTTGCTAACTGTCAGTTAGTTAGTGCTACTAGTTGTGGAAGGGATATGTGGTAGTGGAGCAAAATAACTGTTTCCAAATCCTAATCTGTTTATAATAAATGGTGTCTGTGAACTGAACTGTTGTATAAAAGCAATATCACACTCAAGGTTGTGCTGTTATACTGAATAACAGCATGGCTGTGATATCATCAGCACCTGCTCGATTTAAATTGCTAAAATTATTGTTAACCATATCGCACGTAAGCTATGATAAAGGATCAGTGAGTTCGTTTGAAAAACACTAGACTATTCCTTTGAAAGTGAAAAATCCTTCAGTAGCAAGCAGTTCTAGAAACTTTGAGATGCTTCTCAAAGTTTTGTGGTACTAAAGCGCCATCAGACACACCCAAGTACCTTCTATCTTCAATCTCTGATATTTATAATAGTCAGTGGTTGACTTACTCTAAGCCAGACACATTTGTTAAGCATCATGTCAAGTCCTTGTATTTCTTTGCCTTTTTTTCATCCGAATAAGCTTTCTGCTATAATACACCAGCTACGAATGGTACTGTACCATCTACTGTACATGTCATCACATGATAATGTAACCCATTCTTTTGCTTCTTTCACATATTCCACATGAGCTCACAGCCATGTTAGCAAAGACTGGATAGTGTTACTGTGATTGACAGTAAGGAGACAACATACAGTACAGTACAGTAAGCCACCCCCTTGCACCTACAATTTCCTCACTTTCTATTCTCAACCATGAATGTCTTTGGCATGGTTGGGATTTGTACAATACAAGCGATCTTAGGAGGGAAAGGCAAATGTATTTCCATTGCACCATATGGGAGCCCCTTCAGCTGTATTTCTGCACACACAGCTGGCAGGACAAAGAGCAACAACAAGCTTTGATTTTAATTTGTTTTGGCAACTCTTGCATTCAGTTATCTGTTGCAAACAGATGAATGTACAATTTCAGTTATTTATTTTGTTTTGAGAGCGATATCAACTGCCTAATATTTAATAATTAATGCGCAATAAGTCTAGTTTGAGAGCTCTGAGATCAGGATTACCAGTAGACAATTACACTGTTGTTGACTGAACAATTTGGATTGATCTAAAAGTCAAATAAATTGCATCCACAATCAATTATTGGTTCTTATGGATTATAAGTAAGTGAAACTGATGTACAAATAATTTAACAGTCTCACCTCGGAGATTTGTCTATAAGTCAGGTATGTCTATATATATAAGTCTATATGTCAGCAATATTTATGAATAAATTCTACTAGGCTACTAAATCATATAGTATTACACAGATTCAGTCATATCGATTATGAATAGAAGTTATAGCATAATGTGTTGAAAGCTAAGGTTTACAGAAACAGAAAGTGTCTGTTCAAGAAGTAAGATGGTGTAAAAGTGAACAACTGGTATATTTGTTTCAAGTTCTGTCATGCATAAAAGAGCATAAACAACACTTGAACAGCTTGACAGCGACATGATAAACACCATTTTCCCAAACTTTTTTTGAAAAAATTATTCTCTGACATGAAAGCTTGCCTATAACAAAAACAAAAACACAAGACACCACCATATAACCTTATTTGAAAAGCTTTAAACTTGTCTATGTCATGAGCAAAGCATGACACATACTGTAGTGACTTGATGGTCTCACCCTGCATGGTTTGTCACCAGCTCTGGTTTCCTCTTCTTTAAACATCTTCATCCATCTGTGCACATCACTATTGTCAATGGTGTCATCTCTGTAAACATTCCAGTGGGAGACCATCATTTGTGACAGAGAGTTGGGTTCAACGATGGTTCAAATGCATCACGTGTGAGGGAGACAATGTTAAATAGTACCTTTGTATAGAGAAGAGGTACTCTGCCAATTAAAATGACCTCACTCACTCATCTTCCATACTGTTCTATTATGTGTACAGTACAGGGGCACGGGGGGGGGGGGGGGGGGGGGCTTAGAGCCCACTGGATTCCAGGAGACTTATGGCACAAGGCGGGGTACAACCTGGACGGGGTGCCAATCCATAGCAGGGCAAATTTAAATGATACAGTATATGTCCGTTATTTAAAAGAGTGATGCTAAAAAAAATAAAAAATAAAAACACTCTAAATGGTATAAATAATAAATGAATAAAGTATAAATAGTTTATTATGGGGATTCTCTGCTGTAATTTATTAGGATGTTTGTGCATGAAGTAATTTGTTTTTTATTTTAAATCGAGTTCCATTACATTTATTGCATTATTTTTTGAAAGATTTATCAGAGTGCAAAACACTCTTTTTTGGGTGTGTGTACTGTATGTGTGTGCGTATGGAGATATGATGGTACATATGGCATAGTGTAGCTGTTTGTGAATGTCAGCCAGAAAGTACAGCAGAAAATAAACACCCTTGTGTGAATGTACTTGTGCTCTGGCCCTGATCCCCAATTCATAACCCTGTTTTTTCTTGTATGGCTTTTTTAGCTTGTAGCTTTTAGCTTGGATTACTTGGCCCAGAGGGTGTAACCTGGCCCCATCTCTCGCTCTCTCTCTCTCTCTCTCTCTCTCTCTCCAACATTCAAGCAAACTACTTCCTTTAGAAGGAAAAAAGGATTTTTTTTCAGAAGCTATCAAATATTTACAGAGGCATTTTGGAGAAGAGATTTGGGTCTAGATAAAGAAAAGAGTGTAGCCCTGTAGTGCATCAGTCTTTCATCTGACAAATCCTCAACTTTATGTGTGAGATCAAATGCAATCAGAAGGGTCTAACTAAATGCTGTGTGTGTGTGTGTGTGTGTGTGTGTGTGTGTGTGTGTGTGTGTGTGTGTGTGTGTGTGTGTGTGTGTGTGTGTGTGAGAGAGAGAGAGAGAGAGAGAGAGAGTGTTTCTATCTACAAAGTCGCATGCTCCGTCAAACGTTTTTACATCTCACCAGACGGTCTCTCTCTCTCACACATACAGACACACATACAGTACATATGCACGTCTGGATTTAGAGTTCCTCCTTGTAAGACAGATGTTATTTTGGAAAGTGCAAGAATAATTTATCTGAACGTTTATTTATGCACCGAATTGCATTAGAACATATAAGTATGACAATTAATAGGACCATTAGGCATGACCATGCAACATAAGCTTACTCTCAAAATGCAATATATATTGCATTATATAATTATATATATATTTTGCACCACAACACTGGCAGATTGGCCATGTTATATTAATTAATGATATTAATTAATTAACAGCTCATGGAAAGTAAACATTCTACAAAATATAATTATACACTAATAAACATATGTGTTAATTAACAAACTAAGACATATAATACTGTACATTAAGTGGTGATGTTTGAGGAGATATTTCCAGACAATATTTATAAAAGTAGACTCCTGGCACTGCTTTGTATAAGGGGCATTCAATTGAAACGAGGACTAGAACACAGTTATATAAGTAAAAATATTTCTCTATATAATTCCGTACAATAATATACTTATCCCAGTGTTTTACTTATTGCACTAGGCTTGGATACCATCAAGGAAATTTTTCTTAATATGCTGGAGTCATGATCGGTCTGCCTGCTACACGTCTGAAACACTGACCTCCCAGGAACTCCTTTCATGGTCCATACTGTCCATGTGGAAGTGGCTTGGAGCGATGTCAGGGATGCTTACGGCAGCGACTGCAGTGGGCTCTGATCCACCTCGACATGGACGTATCGCTTTCTTTAAAATTCTTGCAGCGTTCAAATGTTTTACTGCGGCTAAGAGTCTTATCACGGTACTGTGCTTGAAGTCTTCTGTAAATGTCAATCGGCTTTTGCCTTCATTCACCAGTAATTTCATCACAAGTCCTGTTTGACTTGAACACCGCTTGAATCATTCAGGACATTTTTGACTACAGGAAAGCCTTCCTTCTGTTTCATAAGAAATGGAGCAGCTTGGTCCTGTAAACAAAAGGGAGTGATAGAAGCAGTGGAAGAGAGGCTAAAAAAGGAAGGTGTTTAAATTTTGCATCTGGTTTTCTCACCCTGTTGGGTCTCACACAAACACACACTCACGCACACTGCTATAGCGGAGGCGTTCACACTGACAAGCCCCACACAAACACACGTCTCGGAATAATCCAGGCTAGCAGCGCTCTGTTATTGGCTACAAATTGAAGCCTCTCAGTGTCATGTCCTCATTTTTTCTCTGCAGCGTTTTTCACTTCCAGTACTACATCAAGGTTACAGGTGAGACGCCGTTCATCTGCGCGCAAGCGTTAAGTGGTGCTAAGGTTTGGCACCTCCAGCTTGCATGGGAAATCGATCGTCTCGGCATCACCGCCAGTGCCAAAGAGTTTCTGACAGGCCTGTTCTGTCAGGGAAGGAATCAGTCAGGTCCAGGAGTGAGAGCAGTAGAGCCAGGTAAATTTTCCCAAACTCACATTCTCTCTCTCTCTCTCTCTCTCTCTCTCTCTCTCTCGCCTGTTCCTCTCACCTCAGTGGCAGTGGCTAGGCTGCTGGATCAAAGTTAATGGCCCTGTCAGGAGGCTCCTGGCCCGGGTACCTGGAGCAGTCACGCCTCATGAAGCCCTCACCTCCTCCCCCTTCTCCTAACCACACACTTAACTAAACGCACTGATGAGGAAGATTGAAGGTGTTAAGAGGGTAATAGCTTTTCCAGGTAAATAAATCCCCATAATTCATAATTAGCTCTTAGTATGCATGTCAAGTACTGGCTAGGAGTCTGTATCTAAGTGATTTTGGATTTTCAGAAGGTTTAAAGGTGGTTTCTTTTTTTAAAATTATTGTCTTTCCCCATATTGTATCTAATGGATACCAAATCAAAAATACATTTGCTTATCATATTTAAAGCACAGATTCTCAACTCTGCTTGGCAAATTGCTTGGTTTTGCTAATTTGACTTGTATGTAAGACACTAATCATAAATAGATTTGAAAACTAATATAAAAAAATTATCATTGATATGGTGAATGTGTCCATGTGAAAATGTTTCTTTAGCATTTTACTTGAATTTGACTTGAACTACCTGGCAGGAACGCAGTAGAAACCAGTAAGGACGTTATATCGTGTCCATTGATGTAAAGTTTTTATTTTTCATTTTTTTAGACATGTTCAAAGTTCAAAGCAAGGATGACACACTTAAAGTGAATAAGACACACTTGATAAGAACCTACTGAATTAACAAAAGCATTGACCAGTTAATAATGTAACAACTGTATCATCTCTTAGTGATTTCATTAACCTAATACAAGCATGGCAAAGACGATGAAAGATTGAATGCTGTTTTTAAATGAGTCAACTGCATTGTTTCTCCGTCAGTGGAGTTCTCACAACCACCTGGTCACAAGCCGACTATGGTCATGGCATTTTGTAGAACACAGCATGAAGCTCATATTACTTTCTTCAAGTGCTTTCATGGCACGCATACAACAGGTTATAATCATGTACAGTAAATGTCATGTTCAGTGAATTTAGTATAAATCCTAGATCCAATTCCTCACACCATAACTTCATGACGCAAAATGTTGAAATTGTAGGAGTATTTACTGGTCACAATGACAATGTCAGCATGTACTGTAGTAAGCATGTGATAAGCACATGGTAGGAACATGGTGCATCAGACATGGTAATAACTTGGTTTGGATCTGGTGAGTGCAAAATCATGTGCTTGATAAGAAATTTGCGAACCCTTGATAAATGCATTAACATGGACATGGTTAGGGAGTAGTATAAACTTTATAAGGAACTCAGGGAGTTTTTCCTTGCCACTGTCGCTGTCACCCTTGGCTTGCTCATCAGAGACTTTTCATTCATCATTCATTCATTCATCTCATTATTATCTAGACACATTTTTCTCACACATACACACTTCTAAAAATTTTCTTTTTTTTAATTTCTTTCATTTTTGTTAAGCTGCTTTGAGACAATGACCTTTGTTAAAAGCGCTGTATAAATACAATTAAATTGAATTGAATTATAAAATCACATTTTTCCAGGACATAATAGGAACTTCCTAGTCTTTGCTGCAGTGTGACAGGGGCATAATCTTTGGTTTTCCAGCATAGAAAGGTCTTCATGATGGAGGACTTTATGCTTTGTGGTTTGTGGGTGGTTGCAGATACAGTAACTCTACTTAATATCAGGCAACATTACACCAGCCTGTCATTGAAAAATCTTCTTACTACATCACATCCTTTAATCATTGATCATGAGCCAGCAATCAATCATTAAACTCAGATAAAAAGAGCTCTAAGACCCTCTGCGTTCTCCTTATGATTTCCAGCACATTACAATTACTTACACCTCCTCCATTATTAGGAACGGCTAATAGTTCTTACTGACATGCAGTCTGATGAGCAGACAAGTGAAACGCCAAATTGTCAGTGAAATGGAAATTCAGCAAAACCTAGTTTCAAATTAGGACTGTGTAAAAATAATGCTTTTCGACTAATGTTTTTCTATGTATGCTTTGGTGGTATGAACAACTTTAGTGGTATGAAACCCAAAGGTCGTATTGGCACCTCATCCCTCCATCCATCCATCCATCCCTCTATCCATCCATCCATCCGTCCATCCATCCATCCATCCATCCATCCATCCATCCATCCATCCATCCTTTTCCCCATACTATTTACCCTGTGTATGGATCAGGTATATGAGCCGCCAACCCTGGAGATGCAAGACAACAGCCACTGTGGCACTGATTACTTGTTCGTTTTTTTCTTTTTACATTTTCTGCTCTGGCCCCTTACTGCATGAATCAGCAGGGCCTCTGGCAGAGTGCTGTAGTGTCTGTCACCAGGACGTTGGCAGTGAATTGTTTGGGTGCTGTGAGTTACGGGATGGGGACTTGTTTGTCAGTTGCAATCTCAATCAGATTGATATCTGAGGAGTTTGGAGGCCTGGATTGGCAGCCTCTGGCTCCTTGCCTTGTGTGCCCCATTCGTGGCGAGCTGTGGTGCACTGGATATTTTGGTGTCTTTCTACCGTGGCCAGCATTGACATTAAATGCATGGGTGGAGCCTTGGGTGCCCATGATCCTGTCTCCTGTTTGCTGGTGTGTCGTTGCTGTTCTGTTCACCTGGTTGTGATGTTGATGTCATGGCTGATCATACCTTGTTGTACCATATTGTTTGTTTAAATGTTCTCTACTTAATATGCCAATCAAACAAGGCATACAACAGAATGCATTATAACATATTCCTCATAACATCCAGCGTATAATATGTGAGGCGTAATTAACATTCAAACTTATTCAAGCCAACTTCTTTTGTGGTGCTTTTCCATGCTCCAATACATCCTTCTGGCGTTATGTATTTTGACCTGCCTGCTAGTGCGTACATTCTTTCTTTCAATACATTAAAATTGTTGCAGCAGTATGTGGTGTAGTGGTTACCACTGTTGCCTTGCACCTCCAGGGTCCGGGTTCGGTTCCTGCCCAGGCTCGATTCCTATCTCTGTGTGCATGGAGTTTGCATGTTCTCCCCATGCTTGGTGGGTTTCCTCCGGGTACTCCGGTTTCCTCCGACAGTCCAAAGACATGCAGATTAGGCTAATTGGCATTACCAAAGTTGCCAATAGTGTGTGAATGAGTTGTGTGTGTGCCCTGCGATGGATTGGCCCTGTGATGGGGTCTCCTGGGACTCCAGACTATGCTGTATATAGGATAAAGCGGTATAGATGATGAGTGAGTAAAATTGTTGCATGGGCTATGCACATTGCTTGTGCGATTGATTTAATCAGTTTTTCCCCTTGTCTTCCCTTTAAAGTTAGATAGAAAGCACAATGAAAGCACAATGATCTTTAGTGTGGGTTTACCTTTTCTTTTTTTAAACAATAAATGCAGTAATCACAAGTGAAGGCTCCACTTAGACTAAAGCCTTAGACTTAAAACAAAAGGTGGCATTTTTTAAAGCTGTTTAACACACATAGGTGTATATATTAGGAAATTAATGGTGAAATTATGATCTAGCATGTTATAATTGTCTTTTTATCTCAACCTCAAATGTCTTTACTGTATAGTGAAAATAATTGTTGCTGTTCCAATACTTTCGGAGGGGAGCAGCAATATGCATTTTCCAAGAAAAAAAAAGAACGTTATTAAAAAAGCAGCTGTACAGAAATGCACAGGTGGAAACTTGTTTATGGCTCTAAGAGGCACATGATTAACATTATTTTCCAGCATCCAATCAGGAGTACGGCGTGTATCTCATTTCCACTGGCGTGTTAAAGCTCAGCGTAATTACATCAGCCTTGAATCACGTCCAACAGACTTTGACTGGATTGGCATTCTGAAATGTAATCGCCATTACTTTTTAAACTAAAAATCTGCACAATAATTAGTGCCAACACCTTAGGCTCACATGCTGAACTGTATGAGATATCAGTACACAATGATCTGTTTACACAAGTGTGTATCGCATTTGCTATAAAAAACAATGGCATCAGCCTGATACCTGATAACGAGCTCTGCAGGAAAGCGAACATCAATCAAAGCAATCCGTTTGCAAACTCTGTCCCAAACCTCTAGAGGAAGTCCGGTCCAGGGAAGTGCGCTGAGAAATCGCAGCTCCTGCCAATCGTCTATCGAGTCTGGCTGCCTGGTGGCGAGGATTAGATCCTTTGCCTTATTTAAAACGAGTGTAAACTCCAATTGCCTAATTACTCAAACACTCCGTGCGCAATTAACGCTGGAACAAGGCCTGGCCAGTTTCCAGCCTGGATCCATGCGTGAGAGTGAGCAGAGGACACCAACTGCTACGGGACACAAAACTAAATTATTGCAATGGATAAAAAGCTGCTAACGGAGAGGAAAAAAGACGGGGCTGTAATTAGTTTATATTTGTTATATTTGTAGCAGGCTAATAAGTATACTCAAAAAAGACACCACCAAAATTATTGCAGCGAGACCCAGTAATTGTGATTTTATGAATAATAACAAAACCAATGCTGCTCTGTTCATTAAAGCACATAATGTCTAATCTCATTTTACTGCAATGTTATTGCATGAAATTTACATAGATTTACATTCGATCTATTTAAAAAAAAATTAAAGTGCGCTTCTATTTGCAGCATAAACCCAATATGCTTAGTCGAGAGTTTTTTCTTTCTCTTTTTTCTGGGTTTGTCTTCAACCAGTGGGTGTATGGCATAGCTCGCTGGTGACCTGACTGCTTTTTGGGAATTGAAGTGAAGGCAGCCGTGGGCCACGTTCAGATGGAAACATAAATCATTACGAGAGCAAATTAAAATGCTTTGTGAGCTGGATCCTGCCTCTGGGCCTTGGGCTTGACAAGTATGACACACGGAACCCACTAATGCGAGGGATAAACATAAATTTAGATTTCCTTAGACGAGTGCTTATTATCATATTTAGTGGGGGTGATCGTGTCTCAGCATGACGCTCGATCGGGTCCCAAGAGGATCCGGATTTATTGGAGCATCCATGAATACACATGTTAATAAGGTACATGTTAATAAACATGTTGATATCACAGCGTTGTTGAATTCTTGATTCTGATTTGTCAAAAGATGTTGATGCATTTCCTATGATAATATCTCTGCTAGTTGGGTGCTACTGTAGGTTGATGTTAAGGCCCTTGTTGTGTTGGATGAAGCATTGCAAAGAAATTAAGACATAACATTGTAGACATGAATAGAAAAAAAATGATGAAGAACATAACACAGAACGTGTTGGCTCGATTCCTGTCTTGGGTCAGTGTGGATGATGTGCTTGGTGGGTTTCCTCCGGGTACTCCAGTTTTCTCCTACAATCCAAAGACATGCAGAGTACACAAGCTTATTGTCATTTCCAAAACTCCCCATGTGTGTGAGTAAGCGTCTGGGTAGCTCTATGGCTTTGGGCCTCGCCACACTATCCTTTCATTGATCAGCATGTGTTTTATTTCTTACATGCCTCATATGTTATACAATGATTTTAGTTGTGAAGTACAGTCTTCCTAGGCATAGGATAAGCAGTCGATCAGTGCCTAGAGAGCTGTGGACTCGAGAGCAGTGCTTTGTTCTGTCCTTGATAAAATCCCTATAGCTCTTGGCTTGGAGTTGTGTCCTTGACCATCGCTCATAGCTCGAGGCTCCCTGTGACACACAACAGCTTTGTCCAATAGTCCAGTGTAAAAACTCCATTTCAATAAAGGTTAAAGCACTTATAAACATATACAAACTGTCATATACCTTCAGTAATGTTTGTCTAAGGAACGCATATTATTTCAGCTATTTAATCTCTGCTTTTACAGTTGTGGTCATGGCGAAGTTTATAGCTGCTGTAGTGAGTCGTTTTATTGTTGTGACCTGTGGATTCACCTGCATGTGATCTGCACTTGAAGGGCAGCACCACAAATTGTCCATTAAGGAAAAGAAAAGTGCCATGAAAGCTTCCCAGGGAGTGAGAGCAGTAACAGTCAGCAGAGCGGAACCCCCTCTAATTTATTTCCTCGGCTTCAGGGAGAACCGGTGACAGCGAATCTGTCGAGACGGCATCGGCCCTGCAAACAGTGGGTGCGTTTGAAACCGGAGGCTGCCTGCTGCCTTGCTCTCTAATGAGTCAGAGTCTTTAGAGCGAGTGTTTTTCGATGCCCTCTAAAGGAATATTGTTGGAATCATGACCTTCCAAAAGCATGGTTTCGTCCTTGCCAGGATGCAGACAGTTGACAGCTGTGATTAATGTCAACTCTTAGCCTACAATAGAGCTGTCTATAAGCCTCCTACGTACTTGCTTTTGTGGTTATTTCCTTGTGTAGTGTACTTTAATGAAAATGGGATGATTTACAAGAGGCGTTCAAGTGAAACCGGGACATTTGATTGCATAGAATAAAACTCCTTGCTACACTCATGCACTTTCAGCGTTTCAACAGTGCTTGGATACCATCAAAGTAGAATGCTTTCTCAGTACGCCGGAGCCCGGATCATACTGCCTGCTTCATGTATTGCCTCCCAGGAACTCCTTTCAATACCCTAAACATGTGGAAATGGCTTGGAGTGAGGTCAGGACTGTACAAGCGATGTGCAGTAACTCCCAGTTGCAAGTTGGTGAATGATTGTGTGCACAGTTCCTATGCGTCACTTTTGCCATTTGCCATCAAGTTATCTGTCGATTTTCAAAGATCAGGTGTTCCACTTGCTGAATGTTCATGAGAATATCTCCAGAGGCTGCAAGCCACCTCAGCCAGGATCGCCATTCACAGACGGTTGGCCTTCTTTAAAACGTTTGCACCATTCAAATGCAGTCTCATCACTGTACCGTGCTTGAAACACAAAAACATTCAACATTCAACATTCATAAGTGAATGATGATAGTGATCGGGAAGTTATAATGACTAACATAACTAATACCATTTTAAACTGAAACAATCAAAATATTAATCTGTTACTGTACTGCATGTATATCATGATTTGGAATCAACAAATCAAATCCCACTGGTTTCTGAATCTTTTTTTTTTTTTTTTTTTTTTAAACGTTTTTTCAATCACAGTGTTGTGAAACACTTAAAGAAATATTTCCCAGTAGTACTGCATGAGTAGGTATCATTTTTCAGTTTCAAATACACCCTAGGTTTATTATTATTTTTCTGTTAGCAGGTCCTTTCTCCTCCTCTCCCTTCTGCTGTTCAGCCTCAATCTGAGCAGGTGATTAATTCTAGTGACAGATTTGCTTATAGCCACCCCGCACTTCCTTATTTTGCTTTGTGCATCAAATTTTCCCCGTTAAAGGGGAGAACTGTGGTGAATAAGCGAGAACGAGAGGTAAAGTTCTTATCAACCCTGTCCAAGCGGAAGTAGCCAGTGCTATATGAAAATGAAATAGCAGTTCCTTTTATATACAAGTATTCAATTGTATTCAAGTATATTTAATTATATTTAAATATATCCTAGTTTACGTTTGACACAGTATTTAGTGGTTGGATTAAGATGCAGCTAATGCTTTAAAGAAACAGCACCATGGTGCCCTTATGAGGATGCTCCGCCCTGCACTGCAGCGTCCTGAAAGCTGATTAATTGGCTTGTCAGTGCAGTATTTTTATCCCTGCTCCCCAGATGGGTGCACTCGCTCGCAGTCCTTCCCAGTGTCCTACAGTGTCCTAGAGCATATTCACGTGACCATAAAGGAACCTCCTCTGACTCCACCCCCCACCCCATGCCTAATGAAGGCTCCTTATTGACTGCTTTAGTCAAGTGCTGATATAAAAAGATAGAAGACAAAAAAAACTGTGATTTATCGTCCATTGTGTTAGTGTTACTGACTAAATCTCAAAATACTCATTATGCTACAGATGGTGTATTTTATATCGTGCTCAATAGGGAATAGGGTGCATTGGGATTCAGGGATGGTTTAAATAGGAGTACTGGGAAAACTGGTGTGTATGTACAGTATATGTGACGCAGCAGCGGAAACACCTGTGCGTGTTTGCGTGTACATGTGCACTCTAGGGAAGTTGATTAATGTGACAAACAGCTGGAGCAAAGTCAGGCCTGACAGAGCCCGCAGGAAAAGTGGGAGCATCCACCGCAGCACGTGTGAGAGAGAGAGAGAGAGAGAGAGAGACTCCATTTCGACCACTGAAGACTCTCTGAAACAGTATAGAATGAAATAAAAAGTCACAGTTATGGATGGAAACAGTTTCCGCAATCTATTTCTAATTTATCTTTATTGCAACCTCAGCCCCAAAGGCAATTCCAGGTTTTATGTGACATGAAAACACCACTAAAACACAATTCTGGTTTTGCTAATAATAACAAATTATCTTCCTAGGCATGTTGCCACCAGGGATCGGCGGGGTAAAAAAAAAAAAGATAGCTAACTCCATTTCAGTAAACCTATCACCGAATACTTCTTAGCAATTTGTTGATTTTAAACCAACCTGTCATAAAAGGAGAAAAAAAAAACAATTTAGGGTGAAATAATTGCAATATAATTTATATCACACTCCCATTTTATTTATTTTTAAACGATATCCTGCCTGCACAGGACTTTTGCTCATATTACATTCTCTCTTTTTTTTGCACTTGTAGTTTTATTGCTTGATCATTTAGACTTAACCAAAGTTTCATTCATAATCTACGACAACCGATACAGACCAAAAGCCCTAGTAGCGCTAACAAAGAATCATCAGGTAACATAACTGTTTGATTTGAGACCATTCAAATTAGAAGATGCGTGCCACTGAAAAGTGTGACACTGGAACACTTTCGATCCTTGAAAGTCAATTTGAATTCTAAACATCTTGTCGGTTTTGTCGATGAGTTACACCTTCAGGCTGCCTGCAGAATTCTGAGTAACCTTTCAGGGACTCACTTTAATGATCAGCTTGATTTACAAATATTTTGTGTTATCATTAATGTACAAACCGGATTCCAAAAAAGTTGGGACACTAAACAAATTTTGAATAAAAACTGAATGCAATGATGTGGAGATGGCAAATGTCAATATTTTATTCAGAATAGAACATAAATCACGGAACAAAAGTTTAAACTGAGAAAATGTATCATTTTAATGGTGAATCAAAATGTCATGGTGTCAACAAATCCCAAAAATGTTTGGACAAGGCCATTTTCACCACACTGTGGCATCTCCCCTTCTTCTTCCAACACTCAACAGACGTCTGGGGACCGAGGAGACCAGTTTCTCAAGTTTAGAAATAGGAATGCTCTCCCATTCTTGTCTAATACAGGCCTCTAACTGTTCAATCGTCTTGGGCCTTCTTTGTCGCACCTTCCTCTTTATGATGCACCAAATGTTCTCTATAGGGGAAAGATCTGGACTGCAGACTGGCCATTTCAGTACCCGGATCCTTCTCCTACGCAGCCATGATGTTGTGATTGATGCAGAATGTGGTCTGGCATTATCTTGTTGAAAAATGCAGGGTCTTCCCTGAAAGAGATGACTAGATGTTGTTCTAGAACCTGAATATATTTTTCTGCATTGATGGTGCCTTTCCAGATATGCAAGCTGCCCATGCCACACGCACTCATGCAACCCCATACCATCAGAGATGCAGGCTTCTGAACTGAGCGTTGATAACAACTTGGGTTGTCCTTGTCCTCTTTGGTCCGGATGACATGGCGTCCCACATTTCCAACAAGACCTTCGAATCGTGACTCGCCTGACCACAGAACAGTCTTCCATTTTGCCACACTCCATTTTAAATGATCCCTGGCCCAATGAAAACGCCTGTGCTTGTGGATCTTCCTTAGAAATGGCTTCTTCTTTGCACTGTAGAGTTTCAGCTGGCAACGGCGGATGGCACGGTGGATTGTGTTCACTGACAATGGTTTCTGGAAGTATTCCTGAGCCCATTCTGTGATTTCCTTTACAGTAGCATTCCTGTTTGTGGTGCAGTGTCGTTTAAGGGCCCGGAGATCACGGGCATCCAGTATGGTTTTACGCCCTTGACCCTTACGCACAGAGATTGTTCCAGATTCTCTGAATCTTCGGATGATATTATGCACAGTTGATGATGATAACTGCAAAGTCTTTGCAATTTTTCGCTGGGTAACACCTTTCTGATATTGCTCCACTATCTTTCTGCGCAACATTGTGGGAATTGGTGATCCTCTACCCATCTTGGCTTCTGAGAGACACTGCCACTCTGAGAAGCTCTTTTTATACCCAATCATGTTGCCAATTAACCTAATTACTGTTAATTGGTCTTCCAGCTCTTCGTTATGCTCAAATTTACTTTTTCCAGCCTCTTATTGCTACTTGTCCCAACTTTTTTGGGATTTGTTGACACCTTGAAATTTGGAATCAACATATTTTTCCTTTAAAATTATACATTTTCTCGGATTAAACTTTTGATCTGTCATTTACGTTCTATTCTGAATAAAATATTGACATTTGCCATCTCCACATCATTGCATTCAGTTTTTATTCACAATTTGTTTAGTGTCCCAACTTTTTTGGAATCCGATTTGTATTGTTATCACATTTCGAATTTCTCATTTCAGACCCCCTTCCCATTATTGGTGGCACGATGGTGTAGAGGTTAGCACTGCTGCCTTGTCAGAGGTGTGTAGTAACGAGTTACATTTACTCCGTTACATTTACTTGAGTAACTTTTTAAAAAAAAATTGCTTCTACTGTATGAATAGTTTTACTGCACCATACTGTTTACTTTTGCTTGAGTAGATTTGTGAAGAAGTAATGCTACCCTTATTCTGCAACATTTGGATAAACTCGACTCGTTACTTTTCTAACCATTTATTCTACAAATGCCGCCATTAGATCTAGCACTTGACTGTTTCATCAATCAGATGCAGCAATAATAATCGCATGACTCTGTTTGACCAATCTTAACCACATGTAATCACATGACCACACACAAACCGGCAGCATAGCGGGGGGAAAAAATCTTCACCTTGCAAAAAAAGCCTTGCACCTCCAGGGTCCGGGTTCGATTCCCGGCCAGGCTCGATTCCCGTCTCTGTGTGCATGGAGTTTGCATGTTCTCCCCGTGCTTGGTGGGTTTCCTCCGGGTACTCCGGTTTCCTCCCACAGTCCAAAGACATGCAGATTAGGCTAATTGGCGTTCCCAAATTGACCATAGTGTGTGAATGTGTGTGTGTGTGTGTGTGTGTGTGTGTGCTCTGCGATGGATTGGCACGCTGTCCAGGGTGTACCCTGCTTCGTGCCCAGAGTATCCTGGGATAGGCTCCAGGTCCCCCGCGACCCTAAATACAGGATAAAGCGGTATAGAAGATGAATGAATGAATGAATAATATAATATAATATAATATAATATAATATAATATAATACTCTAAAAAGTAATATAAAAGTTACTCTTACTTGAGTAAATTTTTTGGCTACTCTAGGTGCCTTGCACCTCCAGGGTTGGGGTTCGATTCCTGCCTCTTTGTGCATAGTTTGCATGTTCTCCCCATGATTAGTGGGTTTCCACCAGATGCTTCAGCTGCCTCCAGCAGTCCAAAGAGATGTAGGTTAGGCTAATTGGACATACTGTGTTAATAACAATCAGATGTTTTTCCTTAAGTAACTGCAGAAATGATGGGTATATCTACAGGGCGGAGTGTATCCATTGCCTGTTGTGGCAGATGGCAGGTGGATGGACAATTTTTTTTTTAAATCATTGTTAAAATGGTATGGCTAAACCCACTGGCCACTCAAAATCACAGGGACAGTACCTCGAAATTGCCTCTACCTAACTGGAAGACGACTGGCCCAAGGACTTTACTTTAAGTACATTATTAGAGCCTATTTGTAAATAGTTAGTTTGTCTGTGTGTCACTACAAGGCTTATGGCCAAGCGATTTGAAATTGCCGATGTTGGTATTAAAGTTAAGAGTGGGTGGGTGTTGGTGGTGCCAGAGTGGGGATGGATGACAGGTTCCCCTGTTCCTTAATTTCTAATTGTAGGCCTGAGTAAGGGTCAGTGAAACAGATCAGATAAACAGCTCTCATAAGACCTTGGACTGAATATAGTGGTATTTTTACAGAGCTGAAGAAGAGCATGAAAAAAATACCTTGGTCTTAAGGGAGATTGTCATCATTCAGAAATGGTGGAATCTCCGACACAATAATGCTACAGAAAAGGGGGGGAAAAGCCCGAACAATTCCTGAGGGGTAAGTAATAAATGTCCACAATCCTGTCTTTCACTCACTCATTCGCTATAGTGCTTATCCTGTACAGAGTCAAGGGAGGCCTGGAGCCTATCCCTGTGGACTCAATGCACTAGCCCGGGTACACGCAGAACAGGGTGCCAATCCATCATATTGCACAAGCACGCACACATGCACATACCACAGGTGATTTGGAAGTGGCAAATCTGCATGTCTTTGAGAGGAAATCAGAGCCCCTGGAGGAAACCCACTAAAGCACGAGGAGAACATTCAAACTCCACATACTTTCTTACTTCATAAAGAAGTCTTAAAACACATTCACATGAACTGGTTGAATCATTTCAGATGAGTACTTTTGCAACTCAAATGTAATATGTGCGGATGTACAGTACAGATTAAACTCCTAATCAGCCTTCTCATGCATCATCAAACTTATTATCAGAATGAGGTTTTGGGGAACATCAGGAGCTCAGAATGTGAGACAAACTCATTTATTCTGCGCTTTCCTAAAAGAGCATTCGAACATGCCAGCAGAACTGTTGCCAACGCCTTAAAAGTTGTAGGAGAAAGAGCTTTTAAAGAGCACCCAAATGCACTGCAGCTTAACAATTATTTAAAAGCTTGTGCATGAGAGAGACACACAATATAACAGGATCAGACACATAAATGTGCATCAGGAGAGAACTCCAGCTCTCTTACACGAAACATTCCAAAATAGAGAAGATTCCAGATAAACTTTCTTTTCATTCCACCACAAAATAACTCACCCGTGCTCTTTGCTTAAAGTGGTGTTTTGAAGCCCCAAAGGGCAGCTCAGTGTTTAATCAAAGATTTCATAGCGTTTGTTTATTTCCTATTGCAGACGGACTGGTTACATCAAGCTTTAATTGCTTGGGCAGTTTGCCCAATGCTCACCGGCAGGCAAAACATTCACAATCTTCAGCTGATCGTTTATTCTCTATCCTCTTAATCCCAAAACTCCTGAGACAGAGAGAGAGAGAGGGAGAGAGAATGAAAGGAATGAGAGTGAGAGTTACAGAATAGATGGAAAATGGAGAGATGCAGCTAGCATGTAAAACCATTATACAATGAAATAAGAAGGTAAAAAAAATATGGAAAAGAACACAAGGGAACCAAATTAAATTAAATTGAATGAATTCCAATGAAATAAAATGTAATTCATAGAATATACTACAGGTAAATGCAAAGCTTAATTTAAAAAAATGAAGTAGAATATAAAAAAGGAGAAAAAAAACTGGAACACAAAACAATTTACTCAAACAATAGATCCCAATCAAATGGGAAAACAATAGAATAGAATGGAAATTACAATGGATATTTTAGCAGAATTCAATATAATAAAATAGAATAATAAATTGAATTAAATAATATTGATCAGGATAGAATAGATTACAGTGAAAAAGAATAAAATAAAATATACTTTAATAGAGCACAATAATGCAAATTGTCCAGTTCAATAAAAAAAAATTAAAAAAAAGAAATTCCTTTCTTAAAAAAAAAAGAAAGAAATAATGAATTGAATATGGCTTGTACAGGTGACACAGTGACTTGTACTGTAGCCTCGCACCTCCAGGTTCGAGGTTCCAATAGCCACCTTGAGTCTGCTTTCCTCGTGCTTAGTAGATTCCCTCGCACAATACAAAGACATGAAGATTAGGCAAACTGTCCCATACTGTAATATGTGAATGTGTGTGTGTGTGTGTGTGTGTGTGTGTGTGTGTGTGTGTGCCCTGCAATTGATTGGCACCCTGTCCAAGATGCACAGGAATCGCTTCCCTTGATCCAGATGCAGAATTTATTTTTATTTAAAAAAGGAGGTAATAAAATACTGTCTGGCATGAAAAGTCATATTGGGATTAAAATGCTCAAATACTTTCATTGCCTTTAATTGGATAGTCACTGCACTAATTAATTTGTTTGATCCCATGGTGGTGAAAAGATGTTACTGTGTTTCAAAAGGGCCAAATTATTGTCCTGCATCAAGACAAAAAAAAAAAACCCTAGGGAGATTGTTGAAATAGCTAGAATTGGTTTAAGAACTGTCCAACACGTTATTAAAGCCTGAAAGTATAGTGCTGAATTGACAACTTCATAGAATAAATCACTTAAACAATTTGTGAAGGTTCATTATCAAAATAACAACTGTATTAGTATTAATAAAAATAAGATAATTTCCATAAGCACACTAGGTGACCAGAAAACCCATCATGCATACAGTAGTGCCCACTGTACACGCTTCTGGGGTCAATGTTATGATTTGAGGTTGCTTCCTTTTTTCAGGTCTAGGTTTAACAACGTTAAAATTAAGTCAGCTGAGAACCAGAATGTACTGACTGACCAGGTTATGACATCTACTGTATGCGTTGTTTTCTTTCTTCCCTGATGATATGTCCATGGACTCAAATTGTGAAAAAGTAGTTCTGGGAGCATGGGGAGTCACACACCACTCATGACTTGGCGAAGATATGAGAAGATTTTACAGAGCGGTTTGAAACTCTACATGATTTTGGCCAAAAGCTAATGTTGTGATGTTGCATAACGCTATGAAAACAATGCCACAGTAATTATAAACCGCAACCAAAGCTAAGGTAATCCAGCAAAATATTAGTGTGCGACTATTTTTCCGGCCAGGCAGTGTCAAGTTTTATTATGACTGATCATTCTGACTGTTCTAATGGTTTCGATGGTTCTAATGGTTCTGATTTTCTGCCTCCTTTGATATATCCATGTGATATTTGCACAAACCCAGTTTTATTTTTGACTCTCATTCACTTCCTAGCAATGTCAGCAGAAAACGCTCAGGTCATCTGCATCGTATATTGTGTTCGAGCACTTACCCATGATGCACTGCAAAGTCTTCCCATGTTTAGAATCAGCTGAGTGTGCTTGATGTTCACTTGTGTGAGAATGTCATTATTTCTGCGCGTGTATGGGTGAGTGAGGGAGCTAATCACAGAACCTATAGCTGCAGCTGTACACACTCCGTTGGGGGCGAAGTGCTTGAGGCTGTAAGCATAAGCAATATAGCTAGAATAGCTAGCACACTACTTAGGTGCACTCCTGTTACAGGACGAATGAGAAATAAAGATGACAGTGAAAGACAGTGAGGATATACTGTAAATTAAACTGAACAAATCTATTACTGTAAGTGTGACTATACGGATAAACATTAACAATAAAACTTCCTGAATTCGCTTAGGCTCGCGCACAATGTGCACACAGACATGCACACACATACGGTACACATACACAATTACTTTGTGATAAAGAAATGGCTTCTATTGCTGTCTGTCACCTAAAGAGGTTCCTGAAATGTGAACCCTTTTTACTCAGCATGAGCCAGGCTTCATGGAGTGTGACCGTGTGTTTGTGTGTGTCTTTGCGTGACAGTGTGTGTGTAATGGTAAGTGAGTGTAAACCTTGTTGTTGTACTCCAGTGGCAAACTCAGCATCCTTCCTAGCCTGGGCCTCGTCCTTGTACTGGACAGTGCTGTAGTTGATTCTCACACTGTGTGTGTTTATGTGTGTGTGTGCATCTGATGAATGTATCCAGGGAACAGGTGTATTAATCCTCACCCTACGAAGTCTGCGTCAGTGAGGTCTGCCAGGAAACGTTCCCTCTCACAGTTTTATGGTCTCTATATCAGGTCTGTTTGGACCGCATATCACAATTTGAATGAAATAAAAATCTTAGACTTGTTGACTTTTCTTGCTCATGAGACACCTTTGTGGTTCAGTATGTTGTTTTGATGTCAAACCACACTAAAAGCAGGGTAAAGTTTTTTTGGATCCCTAATTTTGCGTGATTGTACTAGTTACAGTACAAATATCCAGTCTGACTTGAACTTACCAATAAACAGTTCCTCCATTTTATTACGTCAAATGTGTCTCGTGTCTAGAGCTTTTTAATTACAACACTGTTTGAAACATTAAAAACTGTATACTGAATAATAATACCAGAACATTTTACAGCATCAGCTGTGTGTTCCTCCACCAGTTTCAGTTTCACCTCTGTATTTGATTACAGTGTATTATCATAGTACAGGCACAAGCTGTATAATGTTTCTTTGTGCATCTGCATAGGAATCCCATAAGTTTATAATAGAGGATTAAAATCCCAAAGGAGAACAATATGGTCAAATAGACCCTGGATGTATGTACAGTAGCAAACGCAATACCTTAACGCATCAGCACTTGTATCTCATGTCTTTGTTCACACAATGCTCTTACATCTCTATTGAGTGTTGTACAATTCTCTCTCTGGTTAGTTTTATTTAAAATATATTAAAGTAAAGCCTGGTTCCGACCACCAGCCCAAAATCAGATTTTTTCTGTACCACAATTGGAATCATATTACCGTCATGTAGTCTGAACAGTAAAAACACATTTAGTCTCAGTTTTTTTACAAACCCGATTTGAACCACATCAAGATTGGTTTGAAATCAGATTCAATTTTGATTCCTAAAGATGATGCAGAATTTTACATTCACAGGATCATATGGTATGGACATGGATCCATGGTTGAGAAATGAGCAGGGAAACAATAGAAGAAATGGAGATGGAAGTAGAGAACAATAGTCGCAGGATAGAGGACGCTAGCACTTTGGGGGGATTCATCAGTACAGGCACACCTAGCAGAAACAGGGAGATGTATGTGGGATCACTGTGCTGCTTGCAAGAAATGGGATTCAATTGGATATGATGTTGGTACCATAGTAACTAATACAAAGGACTACATTGTGAACAGAGCCCAAATACCATCTGGTTACTTTCAATTAACAATGTGGACAGTCAGTTTTTACCTTCAGTCTGAACAAGACCTATCTGCTTCCCAAATGCAACAAGACTAGTGCTGGTGATAGCAGGACCAGTAACATTATAAATGCTGTCATTAGTGGGGGGGAAAGAAAGAAATAACATGACCACTTACGTAGCTGTCTTTACACAGTTGGAAATTACCTTGAATCTGGAAACCGGAGTACCCGGAGGAAACCCACCAAGCACGGGGAAAACATGCAAACTCCATGCACACAGAGGCGGGAATCGAACCTGGCTGGGAATTGAACCCACACCACACTAAGCCACCATGTTGCCTTCCACAACATTAATTACACATAAATGGATAAAAACAACTTTTGTCATTAAGAACCAAATAACCATATGAAACATTTGTCTTATTAAACAGTAAGTGAGTGAAACTAATGAACATTATAAATGTAATTCCACTTTGTATTAAATATAACAGTCCATGCATGTTTTCTTCTCACTCAATCTACTGAGGTTTTGGTTTATATAGTATGCACAGTCAGATCTCGCCCTGACCTTAAACATGTTTGGTGTTTACATCAGGTCACCAGCTCAACATATTCAGCTCATTTTTTCATGAGTAACTAAACAGATGCATCACATAATTAGCATAATTTGCACATACTGTAATAAGGTTTAGTTTTTTCTTCAGTGTCTTTCCTGTCATTCTGCAGCAAAGCAGTTTTTCACAGTCACAGGCAGATATACTGCTGGACGGGTAAAGTGGGAGGAGAGAAGAGGGCTCCTGATGCTGTGGAGTGCTTTATGTGTTAGCCTGAGCCTCAGAATGCATTTGAAAGATTCATCAGGAGCCGCCCTGGTTCCCTGCTCAATATTTCACACAGACCAGACTCCCACGCAATGTTATTACTGCTCCTAATCGCACATGGAAGAAGGGAAGAGGGAGAGAGCGAGTAAGCCGTGAACCTCAGTTTGCTTGTTTTAGTGTTGTCATAGGTGCAACAGCTCACTGGAGTCATGAACGATTCGCTAATTTGCCCTCTCCATTATAAATGCTGTCATTAGTGAAAAAAAAAGAAAAAGCATGACCACTGTTTACCCAGTTAATGTTCCAAGCATATTCAACTTACAAAGCGGATCAAGCAGAAAATTTTTGTATTTTAAATTCTAGTTGATAACAATATTTATGAGATTTATACCTCATTAGTCTCAGATATTTAAGAGCTTCCAAGCTGATTTACACAACAAAAATTACATTAAACATATGAACCACTGTGATATTTCTGTATACTGAGTAAAAGTGGCATTGGACTACGGTTCGGAAGATCCCAGGTTCAAACTAGAGATGTTCCGATACCATTTTTTCCCTCCCGATACCGATTCCGATACTTGGGCTCAGGGTATCGGCCGATACCGAGTACCGATCCGATACCTGGGTGTGTATCTGTACTGTGTGTGTGTATGTACGTATATATATACATACATACTATATATATATATATATATATATATATATATATATATATATATATATATATATATATATAATTTCTTTTTTAAGTAAAATACTACTAGCCCTGTGTGACGGGTTCGACCCTACAGTAAGTGCACAGGCGACACCATGAAACACGGACACGAGGCGAGGTCTTACAGGAAAAAGGGTCATTTATTTAGAAAAATGGGTAAGGAAAGGGTTAAAGGCTCTCTGCGGTCTTTTCCCCTTCGGCGGCAGGGATGCGAAGGCGGGCTCTACGCGGAAGTGAAGGTGCCGCGGGAGCTCGTGCAGCTCGTTCACGCGCTCCTCTCGCGGAGATTAAAGGCGCCCCCCCCCCTTTTTAAAGTCTTTGGGCCGCATCACATCGCCCCGCTCTTGTGCCACTGTCTCTCATAAAATCCACCGCGTCGCAAAGTCCAGCTTCCCAAAAGTCAGACCCCGAGCTACACTCCCCGCTGTGTTTTATAGCGCCGATAGCTCATGGGCCGTTGCCTGATTCTGCGGCCCTGCTACTTCACATACCTAAAGGGGGGGGGGGGGGGCGCCTAACTAGTGAGTGAGGAGCAATATCAATTTGGGCGCACACCCATCACAGGCGCACGCCGTGACACTCTGTAAGTAAGCTAAGTTAGCAAAGCTAGCGGGCATAAATAGGTTATGTTTAGGAAAATAGTATCGGATCGGTACGTGGACTCAAGTACTCGCCGATTCCGATGCCAGCTTTTTTTGTGGTATCGGCAGCATTTCCGATACCAGTATCGGAATTGGAACAACCCTAGTTCAAACCCCACAACCACAAAGTTGCCACTGTTGGGCCTTTGAGCAAGGCACTTAACCCTCAACTGCTCAGACGTGTAATGAGATTTAAAAAAAATTTAAGTCGCTCTGGATAATGCCTAAATGTAAATGTAAGTGTAAGAATAAATTTTGCGTTTATTTGTGGATGCTTTCATTGTAGAAGTCTTACTTACTTACTTAATTTAAAATGTTTACTTATAGATCAGTGTGAAGGGTTGATCAGATATTATCGCATGGATATACTTGGAGGTTTATGACATAAGAGGTTTATTCACAATTTTTTGATGATGTTTACTTGTAAAGGCAGAATATTAGTAGAGATTTACCTGTTGATCTTTGTAGATCCCCTAGTTCAGTTTTCTTATACGGTAGATAGATGTAGATCTGTTATTATGTAGGTTTACTTGTGGATGACTTTCCATTTTTTAAGGCCATCCTCTGTAAACACTAGACATATGCTTGTTAGTGAAAATCCCAGTAAATCAGCAGTTTCAGAAATACATTTGGCACCAACAACCATGCAACATTCAAAGTCATTTAAATGACCTTTCTCCCCCATTATGATGTTTGGTGTAAACATTAGCAGGTCTTGACCATATCTAGATGCCTAAATGCAATAAGTCACTGCCATGCGATTGAATAATTACAGTACATATTTGCATTAACAAGCAGTTGAATTGGGGTACCTAATGAAGTGGCTGGTGAGTGTACTGTATATATTATTGCCCCTTTAGGTCATGATAGAGACATATGTAATAAGAGGCTTACTTGTAGGTCATCGTATATCATATGCTAGAGGTTTACTTAGTAGTTCACCATCCTTCTCTGCCAAGGGCTACTTGTCTCTTATGATCAATCCATCCATGTGGAGGTTTACTTTTAGGCCACCAATGCATCTGCCACCATGGTGATTTTCTTCACTTTTAGGTTGATCAGTGTAGCAGTTTACTAGTGGGATCCCATATATTACTGTGGAGGTTTACTCATTGATTATGTTGGATATGCGTGTAAACGTTTATTTAAAGGTCACAGTAAATCCATCAGTAAATCCATCAGAGTTTTACTATTAGGTCATCATACATACATACTTGTGTAGGTTTACTTGGAGGTCATCATAAATTTAAAGCTAAAGGCAATTGCTTATAGATCCTTCAGGGTAGCAGTTTATCTACAGGTGTTTACCTACTGATCGTAAATGTAGCAAGATACTTCTATTTCAAAGGTCTAATTTGTAGGTCATCATACAGTTGATCCATTTATACAGTGGTTTACCTTTAGGTTATCATTGATTCATTATAGATCCATTATAGATCCATTATAGATCATTATAGATCCTTTGTGGGGGTTTACTTTAACCATCAGTGTAGAAATGAGCTCGTAGGTCATCATAGATCCATCAGATCCACAAGTGTTTACTTGTAGATCTATCAAGGTAACAGTTTCCTTGAATTTTATCTTAGATCCAGTAGTACTGATGTAGAGACATACTTGTATATAATGTACAAGAGGCTTAGTTATACATTACTGTAGAGCTCTACAGAGAGCTGTCTGTGCAAATCCATTAGTACAGATATTTACTTGTAGCTCACCATGCAGCCTTTCTTCTAGAGCTATTATGCAGATAATGGTAAATGCTTTCACATGGATTATCGACGAGGTTTATTTGAGGGTTACAGTATTTACTTAAAGATCAGTAGAGATGTTTCACGATTAAGGTTAATCCATTTTTACAGGAGGTCTGCTTGTAGATCTTAGGCGAGGCTTGTTTGTGGATTATTGTTGCAGATGCTTATACCAGCAGCTAATAAGCAACAAGTGTTAAGGTTCTGAATACCACAAATTGTTGTAGAATATTTTTTCTGAATCTGGTGAACAGTTAAGAAGTCAGACAACATTTGTAGGCTTTCTATGTGCCATTAGAGAGAACAGGTTTGGTGAGAAAGCACGTCTCCTTCGCTGAAGCCATATGCTTGAGTTTTCTTGAGGGGCATAGTGCTTGTACAGTGCATTATCCGCCAGCCCCAGCAGGCGGAAAAAAACAGTGCAGCAGAGAAACTACATGCTGTCGACCTTTCCAAAGCTCTGGGGGGAAGATGTTCTGACAAATTAGAATCAACAGCAAGCATCTGGATGCCTAAATTTACATCCTACAAAGTCTACGGCTTGCACATTCTCTTTCTTTCCTGTACTTGTAAGTGCCTCTGTCTCCCTGCTGCTCAGCAGTGTGTGTGTGTGTTTTTCTCCCTCTTCCTCTGCCCCCATGGCCAAGTCTCTAAACTGCTGAAATATGCATGTGCATGCTTTCGCTGCCTCCATGAACCATGTCATCTTTGTTCCAGCTATAGGAAGCCAAAGGCACAATGAGGTTAGTGAACGCTTGCTGCGATTTCTCCGTCGGTGACTGAGTGTGATCTGCTATTTACACCTTTCGTCACACAAGCGTCTGCGCCTGGACAAAGCGCATACGCTCTCCTCGGGCCTGGCTCGCACCTCTGAATGCTAACTTCATCTGTAGGTGAGTCCCACAACTGTGCGAGTCTGTCCAGGAGGAAATAACAATAAAATTCTCTTTCAGTAACACTCTGCTCCAATATCCTTCAAATAAATCACTGTCTTCTATCCACTCACCTGCCTGTCAATCATTTCTAGAAGTATTGCATCTTTTTCAAAGCAGAGAAACTCTCTATAAAGATAAGGGGGGGAAAGCAGAGTTGCCGGGTTTAAGCATAATTTTCCATGTCAAAAACAACTTAACAGACCTGAAACAAGTCCCAAAGAGTCCAGGCACTGAAAAAGAAAATGCATTTGCATTCGTAAAGGAAACAAGTTCCCCACTGTGTGCATACATTAATTTTTTTAACTAGTTCTGTACATCATTGAAACAATGTAGACATGTACATTTTGTTTGCAGAAATCGATTCGATTTGAATATAATTATTTGCATTTTCCTCAGATTATGACAAATCACTAACACAAGACTCTCAAAAGACTTTGCTGTATTATAATGCCTCATTAAACTTCTATTTAACAGTTGACGACAGCTCTGTAGTACATGTTTATATGAGGGACATTCAGGTTAAACTGGAACTTTTGATTGTGCAGAATAACACAGAGAGTAAAAACTTCCTGTATTTCTCTCTATAATCCACGCTACACTAATGCACTAATCTCAGTGTTTCACTAGCGCTCGGGTACCATCAAGGTAGAAAGATTTGCTGGAGCCATGATCAGACTGCCTACTGTACTTCACATCTGAAATACTGGCCTCCCCAGGACTCCTTTAATGGCCCAAACATGGGGAATTGTCTTGGAGCAAGGTCAAGGACTGTATGGGTATATGGCAATAACTCCCAGCTGAGTTCATATAATGTGCAAGTGGTGTTGGTGGATAATTGTGTTTACAGCTCTCACAGGCAAATGAGTCTTTTCTGCAAGTTGGTATCAAATTAGGCTTTGATTTATAAGCATGAGGCCACCTCAGCTGGAATTGTCATACACGGACGTACTGTACAGTCTTCTTTAAAACATTTGTGCCATTCAAATTTTTATATTCATATTTATTGCATTTGGCAGATGCCCTTATCCAGAGCGATGTACATTTTACCTAATTTTACATTTGAGCATTTGAGGGTTAAGGGCCTTGCTCAAGTGCCAAACAGTGGCAACTTGCTGGTGTTTAAATCATCAGTAGTCCAATGGCAGTAGTTCCAGCAGTTACTGTCGGAGTCTCATCACCATACTGTGCTTAAAGTCTTCTGTAAATGTCGACCAGTTTTACACCTTCATTCACGAAACACCCCTCATAAAAGCAATGGCATTATTTCATGTTTACTGTAAGCATCTTTATTTTGGCACTAATCTTTACTTACTGTGAACCCACCCCACAAATGAAGCAATGCAAATTATTCATACTAGTTGTGATTTTTGTTCCTTGAGCCCAAGAGAGCAAACTCCCAATAACAATAACACACACATGTTGAATAGATAAATGAAAAATACTCATATAAAAGCATCTTCAGTCATACCTGAGGTTGACAATATTAATTAACACCCCACTATTCCTCATTCATTTACATTTATCAGGTCTCAGGGGCGACTTAATGGTGTGAGATGATGATAATGCTTAATGAAAACATATGATGCTAATCTACCATCTCACATCATGTGTGTAAATAAAGCAGGAGTCATGCAGCTAGAATGAGGTATTTAACTTACACTCTACAAACAACATACACATGGCTTGAAACATCATCTAAAAGAGTTGCCACCTTTTTACAAGGTCATCCCAACCTCATAATGCTTTTCACGGCTTTATCTTTGGGGACGTTAAAAAAAAAGCTTTAGGATTAAAGAGCAGCTTTAAAAAGGTCAAAAGTGACAAAGAAGCTTGCTGATAAAGTAGTTTTTCCTGTCTGCGCTGGACCCTCCAAGTCAGTGTATCCAGTTTGATTTATCTCCAGTATAAGAGGCTTCCACGCTAACATGGAGTTCGTAAGCAAGCATAGAATAGTGCTGGAGGTCAGTGTGTGTGTGTGTGTGTGTGTGTGTGTGTGTGTGTGTGTGTGTGTGTGTGTGTGTGTGTGTGTGTGTGTGTGTGCATATGTGAGTAGATTATAGCTAGTGTGTGGACACTTCCTGAACAGTCGTAATCTGAGGATCTGGGGTTTTATAAAGAAAAAAGAACAGGAAGGGCTATTATAGGAAAACAGTCAGTAAAATAATCAGTGAAGTTGGAAAGCAATTCTCCAGCAACTGGAAAGCAACTATGTGTCTGAAGATTTTGCCAACTGAGAAAACTCTTTCCATAAATTTCTTAGTGAAAATGTCCCAGTAGACTGGGATCGGTCCTAGACCGAGTAACCCTAAAAGATTCAGTGGCAGTACACAGTACTGAAAAGATAGGGACATCGGTCAGCCAAGTTCTATATTCAAAGCCAGAAACTGAAGCACTTTCAGCAAAAAAACTAAACAAACAAATCTGTCAACCTAAAAAACAGTTGTCTCCTAAGTAATGGCTTCTAAGTCATTTCAAATTGCCACTGAACTGTCCATGTTGTGTTTTGATCTTTCATAACTGCTTATTAACATGAGCACAAGCTCAAAGCGAACTAGCTTCCAACACAAGGCTGAATCCCAAATCCCTATCTAACCTCTGATCAAGGGGACTACTTGGTGTGTGGAAAAAGGATTCTGCACATACCGTAACATTGCACACTATCTTTCCATTTTCTCCATGTCAATTTGTCTGGCATTTGGAACAACCATCATGGGTGCTTTTATAGAAAATAATCTCCTTCTGACCACTAAGATTTATGGAACCTACAGGAAACAACTGCTTCTGGGGTCAAAATTTGAATGAGTTGCCATGAGATTTAAATTTTGGAATATTTCTACAATTTTAATTAGGGTGTAGATTTTGTCTTTGTTCTGTATGGCCATTACATGGATCTGTTTAAAAAAAAAAAAGTCTAATTGTCCTGGGTTTGATGGCACAGTGTGGTGTGGTGAGCACTGTCACCTTGCACCTCCAGGATCTGGGTTTAATTCCCAGTAGGCTCAATTCCCATCTGTGTGTGCATGGAGTTTGCATGTTCTCTCTGTGCTTGGTGGGTTTCCTCTGGGTACTCCGGTTTCCTCCCACAGGCCAAAGACCTGCAGATTAGACTAATTGGCGTTTCCAATTTGCCTGTATTGTGTGAATGGGTGTGTATGTGTGTGTGTGCCCTGCGATGGATTGGCACCCTGTCCATGGTGTACCCTGGCTCAAGTTGCCTGGGATACGCTCGAGGCCCCCCGCGACCTGAATACAGGATAAACCGGTATAGACGATGAGTGAGTGTCCTGGGTTTTAATATGGACATTTTCCCCTAGGAGCATGGGAATGTACACAGATTAACCACTGCCAGGGGAATTAAATATCATTAGCAATTATATACCTGTAAATTGGTGACAGGATCATGGGCAGAGCAAAGGCTAGCCCATCTTGTCCAATCCAGCAGAAAAGCCAATGAAAAAGTTAATACTGGCCTTGATATCCCAGTATAATTGTTGCTGTAAACAGGTGGGAAATACACCAGTCCTTGTAATTAATGGCAAATCATGACATACAGTAGGTATACATCAATACATCTTACTATTTTGTGCATAATGCACAGACAATTTGTAGGAGTACATGAAACGCCCCCAGACAGTGTAAATTCGAATTGTAATTTCTATAATAATAATAATGATAATAATAATAAAAATAATAATAATAATATCTCTTAATAACTTCCTCAGCTTTCCTATATACGTAATGACCAGGCCAACATTACAGCGAACAGTATAAAGTAAAACTGGCAAGCACTCAGACTCTGTGACAGCTCCCATTCGTCTCTGTAGTATCTCCTCATTTCTCAGCTGCACAGGTTTTAAATTGGGCACCTCAGTGCAGTGGGAGAAATGAATGAAAAGAGTAAAAATGTTGTGTACAATGGAGCAAAAGATCTGATTTGGCATCTGTGTGAGTAGAGGATTGTGTGATGAACTGTAGTAGACACGTTCATCGTGTAGCTCAGCTGAAGCATCCATCACCATTTACCCTGACTGTGAATTCTGTGTAGCATGGGGCAATACGTGTTCCAAACCTATTTAAATATTGCAAACCTGTTTAATTATTTCTTCAATTTTCTGTATATACATTACATATAAATAAAATTATACAGTAAATCAAAACACAACTGTTTTAGTTCCTTTTTAAACATACAGTAGATTACATTACTGTGGCATGTTGTCTACTAAAGAAAAACGCCTTTTAACATTGAATTTTAATTTTACGTTTTGAAATTTTGTCAGTTTTACAAACTTTGCCATCAGTATTTTTATGATTTTGAAAATTAAGTGAATCTTTAGTTTCTCTCAGGTTAACCCATTCACATACAGTATACTATATAAATCATCTGGGAAATCAAATAAATAGCAGATCTCAAAATCAAACTTTTCCATATGTATATGACTTTTGTCCTTTATACAATCTTGTATAATATGTCCGTGACTCAGATGTTTTTGACTCCTGTGTGGATGACTGTCTGTGATTACTACAGTATGTGGATGACAGTTATGTCTATGACTCATATGTCTCTGACTATATATAGATAACTCTCCTATATGGATGACAATTATGTCTATGTCTCCTATGTAGATTCCTCTTCTGTCTACAACTCATGTCATCCACATTTTATCTGATAATTAAAAAAATAAATAAAAACATTGTAATATCTCCTTTAACTTAATCTCACATTTCTCCTCTAAGGGGTTTTCAGACAAAAGAATAGAAACCTCCGTAATTCTTAATTAATACTCGTTGAGATAAGTGGCACAAATTCCTCAGGGAGTGCAATTTTTCAGAATTATAGATTCTTGAATTTTTTTATTTATTTATTTATTTTTTTAGAAATCTGAACAGATTTTGTTTAATATCTAAACAAAATAGATGAAGAATGTTGTGAAGAATGTTACCGGCAGATATCAGAAAGGAGAAAAAAAACAGATGTTTTCATGTATTCATTGTGAATAAGTGTGTGTGAAAGTGTGAGTTTGTTTATGATGCCCTACAATGGACTTAAGGCTTGCCAAGAGCGATAAAGCAGACATTAAAGACAATTAAGTGAAAAAAGGTCTAATAAAAAAACCCCTATTAATGTCATGGACACAGTATTTCTCATTCTTCTCATTTAATTGCCTAGAAACGTTTATATAGTGCTGCCTGTTTACAAGCCACTTTTTACGGTTAATTTTACCCTTGACTAAGATGTTTGAAAAATAAATGAAAGCTTGTCTTAAATGAGGCTTTTTCATAGGAAACACTATACTTTTACTATGTACTTGTTTATGAGAGGCTTGTGAAATAAAAAAAAGGAAGGAAGAAAGGAAGAAAACATGACAAAGAGAGAAAGTTGAACAAGACAGAGAGAGCAAGGGATCCTCCTTTGCTTTGGGAGGATGTGCCGACTCAGCTGCGCGTGTGCGTGTGTGTGTGCATGTGTGTGTGTGCGTGTGCATATGTGTGCATGTGTGTGTGTGAGAGAGAGCGAGAGAGCGAGAGAGAACACAAGGACTTGAGGGAATGCAGCAGTTTCCTGCAAGGTACATTGTTCATCGCATGGCCGCTAATCGATTCCAGGTACCGCAGAACCATCCTCTAAAAACAAGGATATTACTTGCCAGCATATTTCCACATAAGTAAACATCAGCAAACACTTATACACACACATATACACATTACAGCATACCACAATAGGAGACTCTTAGCAAATTGCCCATTACTAGTGCCCCGATATTGCCATTTTTGCATGTAAAGCAGATCTGCGTGGTATAAGTGAACAAATCGCAACCGTTCTACGTATACAGTACTTTGTGGAAAACTGTGGTTTATTGCTCCTGTAGGGATATGAACCTCTGCTGCATTCCTAAGCATTAATTCTTTAAAGGGATAGTTCAGTCTCTTAAATAAAAAGTGAGGTGCATGTAAGTACATTATAGGGCTGAGTTGTTATAAATTTTCCTGCACTGCACACCAGCCATAAAGGGTTGTCACCCGGAACGTGAGTACAATTTAAGTAATTGGGGCCAAATTCAACCCATTTCTTTACCCTTAGCCACACCCCCTTTCCCTTTTCCAGTTAGCCCTGCATCTAGTACTGGATAGCTGTATGGCTACTTCTAGGGAAGGAAGATTTAATTTGTACTAAATACACCATTCCTTTTAAAGACACCAATTCAACAGTACTGCACACGCTTCATATGAGTCTCAGCTGAACTTTGGAATGCGTTTGTTCCTTCCTAGAACGAGGGTTGTGGAATTTGTCCTGAATGACCAACATTGTTCTTGCATTTTGGGTGTCGGTGTGCAGAGCAGGAAACAACCAAGACCTATGGTAATATACTTACAGTATACTGTATGCACCTCAAAAAGACTGCATTGGTTAATTTGTTACTTTAATCCTCTTGCGGTTATTTATGGAGCAGAGGCTTCTGTTTAAAGAGACCCAGATGTGATCACAGAGCTGTTACAGGAGTCGCAGTTAGGGGTTCATTCTAAATTGTGATTTGTATGTTCGGTATATGTGACTGGTTACATGGTTACCACTGTCACTTTGCACCTTCAGGGTTGGCAATTCACCTCCATTCTTTGTGCCTGGAGTTGCATGTTCTGCCTATGCATGGTGGGTTTCCTTGTTTCCTCCCACAGTCCAAAGGCATGCTGTGCATGATTGGGTGTGTGAGTGTGTATGCACTTGTGCCCTGTTATAGGTTGGCACCACATCCAAGGTATGCCCCATGTTTAATGGAATATGGTCTAGGCCCCTGCAACCCTACACAGGGGAAGCAGTATAGAAAATAGATTGATGGATAGTGATACAGTTTTATAGGTATAAACAGCCTTACTGAAAAAACAAGAGTTGTTCCTTCAGTTGTTAACTTCTGTATATATATAGTATAATAATGTTACCATTACAATATGGTATAAGATTTAACATAACATTACATAAAAAGCTGAGTTTTTATTTATTAACTTCATTACTGTAGAAAAAAGGGAGATGATAGAGACTGTGTTGTCATTTGTGTTGCTATAAGATAATTCAAAGATGTTTCACAATATTAAATGTCACTATGAAGAGATCAAACACAATTTGCCATTCTTTAATAAATAATATCTGTAATCATTGGCAATTTGCTGTGCATAAGAAGAATAAAACCCTTCGGCATGGTAACAGAAACCCAGTTTCATTACACCAACCTGTCACTTATTATTTTCCTCTAAACAGCAGTTTTAACAGTGTTTTATCCTTAATTTAAATTAAACGCACGTTTTCACATTGTTGCCAGCCATAAAAGAAGTAGAAGAAGTTTCTAGACACTTAAATCCCAAATCACAAATTCTGAAGGACTAAACATCCTCCAATTAAACAGAATGAGAGTGTTCAAATGATAAAGTTTTCTGTTCACCAAATATTCCTGACCCAGTTCTTGTTTTTATTCACTTTTATATTTCAACCCTGTGTGTGAAAAGTGTATTTTGCTTCTTGACAAAAAAATAAATATCTGTTTTAATGACCTGTCTGGTTAAATAAAAAACAAAACCTTATCATATTCACTGAGGCAGCTCAAGCATCAGCCAACTTTAAGTGCAGGGGCGAAAAAAAATGCAGCAAAGTTAACAAACTTCCATTTTAACTGAAATGCCTACATAATTGACCTTTAAAGCCAAGCAGTATCAACACTTTCTTTCCTAATGCACTCTAGCTGCATCAGCACTGTGAATTAAAGTTCCTATGAGAGACTTTGAGCACTTAACTCCGAGTGCGCAGTTATGGTAAAAGATATATGACTTAATGAGCATACAGTCCAAACGAATCAATGTGGATATTACACTAATATGGCTCAATGACACATGATGAATCGCCCCGGTTGCCCTTGGAGACGCCTGTGCATGCCGCCAAGCTCGCAAATTGTGACTCTGTTGTCATAATCGTGTAAATAGACTATGCTGGTTAAGCAAAAGCACACAGAATGAACACTGTAATATCTCCCATAAGACATACACCGATGTGCAGTAAATCACATCCATATTAAACTACGATCATGTATGGTATAAAAATAGACATTTACTATCCTGGCATCATTACTTGCACAAACATTTTAAAGGTTCCGGCATGATCTTTGACGTTCTTTCATGGTGGTCTTCTTGGTACGGCGACAGAGAAAGACAGACACAGGTTTCACCAGCCTCACTGACCTGATTTACAGGTTACAAGCACAAATCACAGGGTGTGACAGTCAACAACCAAGTCACACCACTAAATCACACGGCAAACCTTTAGCTCAGATACGCTACAGAGAGCACACCCAGAGTAAAGAGTGTGAGTATCGACAGTATACAAGGTGTAAATCAATGCACAGTCTCACTACAGTACTGTCAATATCTATTATTCAGGAACAGTGTAAACATACATATTAAGTGTTGTTTATGATTTGTGCTTTAAGTAGACCTTTTTTCATTGCTATTAAAGGTCAAAGGTATTTATAGTCATTTGTAAAATGACTTAATTGTTCATATAAAAAATAATTTTATAAACTCTAGTCTAGGAACAAGTATACAATATGTGGGTGAGGAAAGTCATTTAATTGTCAAGCATTTTCTATACCACCCCTGCCTTGACCCATTAAGCATGTTCAACTCCAACCCCATCTTAGTCTGTTTTAAAAACAACAAAAACAATTATTAAAATCAGCAAGCACTTAATGGAGCCAAATAATTATCATGGGATTAAAAAAATACCAAAGGGAGAATATAATTTCAGGTAGGTTGACATTCATAATAAGACATCAGAGGAAACATTGGTCTGATGGCGACGTCGTGCCCCCGGCCAAAAACAGGCGTGGTAGGAAGGCATTCATTGGTAAAGATTTGACCAATTAAGGCATTAATTGTTAAAAATGTGTGACACAAAACATTTCCTAAAATGCATTCAGATATGTTTGCACATGTGTACAGATGTCTGGGGTTGCATGTATAACTGTTACTTTGTTTTATAGCTGAGTGTTGTTCAATATAAACCCTCCAAGCAACAATTTGGATGTTTCATGACCATTTATGACAGCTGTTGTGAATCAGATAATGTCAAACATGTCCTTTCATTTCAGCTTTCATTTTGTTCAACTATTTTTTAATCATTACAGGACGCGTCGGAGGGACATCAGTTCAACGGTCATCAAACGTACAAATGTTTGCTGGAAAAGCCAAAGCGACCAAAACAAAACGTGGGTAGGCAATCTTTAAAACGATAAAATAAGCAACGGTCAGGGGAGGAATTACCAACCATGAACATGGTTTTATGGCGAACCACCCATCAGTAACTCAGATCCTTAACACATTGAGCCACCACTGCCCCTTAAACTATGAGCTCATCCGGGATATGAAACTGAGACATCTCGCAACGTAACATGGTGATGCTAACTTGATATTACCATTTAAATCAATATCAAACAAATTTGACATGAATACTGTGTAGCATTTATACAGTGTGATGCAAGAGCTCAAAGTTCTCAAAACCTCATGAGTCTATTAATGACCATCCTCATAAGTCAGTATAAAACACATTTCAAATATTTATAATGTGACAACATGTAGCTTAATGATGATATCATTCTAATACTGGAGCTCAAAGCTCATAAGACCTCATTATGAACAAAAGCAGTACAGTAAAGCTATTGTTTTTCATAAATCAGTGTGAGGTGAAATTTGTCTGTTTATACTATTTTAATTAAAAAAGGTAGCTGAAAGGGTCAAACATTTAATTTAACTAATGATTTGTTTATGGAGATGAATTATACAGTACATAGGGTACACATTAATTGTGTAAAGAAGAAATTATCTGGTTTAATGAAATTTGTTATAATGTTTTTGTCTATAATAATAATAATAATAATAATAATAATAATATTTTAATTGATTTTTATAAATTTTTTACATACTGATTGCAATACGATTCTTATACTACTACTACTACTACTACTACTACTACTACCACCAATGATAATGATATTATTATTATTATTATTATTATTATTATTATTATTATTATTAATAATAATAATAATAATGTTCACAACCAAAAACAGTTGGAAAGGTAAAATCAAGGGTAATGATTCCAGGCTTCATGTACTTTAACAACAAATATTTACACATCTTACACCATGATATTATAATGAAAATATTACTATAAAATCCTCAAATATTAGACCATGAACAACATATTAACTGAGTGTGTCCAGGACATAAAAAAATTTGATGACCAATAACTTTCTTTTACTAAATTCAGATTCAGACAAAAACCAGTACACAACAGCATTCACAATTCAGCCTGCATTTAGAAGGATGTACTGTTACTACCAGCTCGACAGTGAAAGACCTGGGCCAGTAACTTTGAAAATCACATTTCAAATATCACAAAAACAGTCTTTTTCCATCTTAGAAATATTGCCAAACTTAGGACCATTGTTAAAAGCGCTATATAAATAAAATTTAATTGAATTTAATTGAATCTACACTGTAAAAAATGTTCGTAATTCTAACAGTAAAATACCGTATAAATGCTACAGAATAAAACAGAACAAAACTTGGGATAACCGTAGAATTTACAGTGAAAAACTGTAATTAGTTTTACAGACTAAGACCTTAAATTTAACAGTTAAAAACATATGAAAATATGGTTTATTGCAGTAAAATTTATGATATACTGTATTTATAAATGTCATAATCCTGGAATGAGGGGGCGGACGTAGGTGCAGGCCTTGAACTTAGTTTCTCTTTTATTAAACGTGCACAAACTCAAAACGACTCCAAATGAATAAAACACAAAAACATAAATCAAAACTCTGGAGTCTCTCTCTCTCTCCCTCGAGGATCAAGGTCTTTTTTGGTGCCGTTCGGAACCCCTGGCACCCTGGGAAACAGGCAAATATACTTTAGACTTGGATGCAGGGACAATAGTCAGAAACAACACAAACATGACAGTGGACGGACGAGAGACTATGGGGTCGGCTGGTATAAATAGGGAGACACAAAAGGATACACAGGTGCTTCTCATTAATTGATAAAGTGAGATACATACACACTCAGACACACTAAGGGGAGACACAGCGATGACTCAGTAGTCCGGGGAGCTGGATCTTACTCTCCGAGGCTGCGGTGGCACAGATGTTACAGTAGCCCCCCCCCCCCCCCCCCTCCAGAACCGGCTGCCGGAGGAAGGCGAGGGCGTCCCCTTCGTGCTGTCGAAGGGAGCGAAGACTCACCTGAGTGACGGATTTGCCGGTGGGGGGGGCGACCCAGGGGACGGGGCGCTGGGTGGTCCAGCCTTGCCCAGTGGAATTCTGTGATGAGTTCTTGACTCAGAATGTCTCATGCCGGGACCCAGCTCCGTTCCTCCGGGCCATAGCCCTCCCACTCAACCTGATATTGAAGAGCCCCCGCTCTCCTTCGTGAGTCCAGCAGTTCTTTTACCCGAAATGCTGGGGCACCCTCTATTTCCACAGCCCCGGGGAGTGAAGGTTCCGCTGCACCTTCGTCTACTGGTCCCCGGACCACCGGCCTGAGAAGAGAGATGTGGAAGACAGGATGAATACGTAAGTGCGCAGGGAGTTTTAATCTTTTTAATAGTTTTAAAAAGGGAAAGTTTTCTACAAGGGAGGTTAAGGTGGAGGTCCTGTGTCGAGAGCCATACCCGATTGCCCTTCCTGGAGCAGATGACTCTCCCTTCGACGTCTATCGGCATGTTTTTTGAAACGCTGCACTGCTTGGGAGATTTTTGTGTGTGCGTCCTCCCACACATTCTCCGCTCTTTTGAACCACTGGTCCACCATGGGCACATCGGTGGGCGTGGCATCCCAGGGACATAGCGGGGGTTGATAACCTAGCACACATTGGAACGGCGTTAGGCCGGTAGAGGAGTGGCGCAGGGAGTTTTGTGCGTATTCCGCCCAGGTTAAACAGTCTGGCCATTCGTGTTGTTGGCTGCTACAGTATGCCCGGAGATATCTCCCGAGTTCTTGGACAGTCCGCTCTGCCTGTCCATTAGACTCGGGGTGATAGCCCGACGTCAGGCTAACTGTGGTCCCCAATTTCTGGAAGAAAGCTTTCCAGACCCTAGCGATGAATTGGGGACCAGGATCGGAAACAATGTCCTCCGGTATGCCGTAGCACCGAAACACTGAAGTGAATAGGGTTTCCGCCACCTGGAGGGCTGACGGAAGGGAGCGAAACAGGATGAACTTGCATCCTTTTGAAAATCTATCTACCACCACTAGTATGTAATGCTTGGATTATTATTGGATTATTATTATTAACCACATTTCCACCCATTTGGTGAAATAATCCACCACCACCACCAAAAGATAATCATTCTGCCTTTTACTTCGTGGAAAAGGACCCATGGTGTCCAGTCCCACAGTGTGTCCAGGCTCTGGAACCAGGGTACTCTGTAGTAGTCCACTGGGTTTAGTATTGTCCGTTTTGTACTGTTGACACACGCTGCAGGTCCTCACATAATGCCAGACGTCCTTCCGCACAGTCAGCCACCATGCCACATCTAATAACCTTAGCAAGGTCTTTAGTTGCCCCAAGTGTCCTCCCAGTGGATTGTCGTGGTAGTAGTGAAGAAAGTTTTTGATTAGTGACTGGGGGACAACGAGCTGGAATTTTTCTCCGTCTCTTACGGGTACCCGGCAATATAACGCGCCCTGATGATGTTCGAAGGAGACCCTCTGATCTTGTATGCCTCTTGGGTGATCTGTAGAGAGCAGCTTCGTGATAGTTGGGTCATTTTGTTGTGCTTGGGTTATCTCACACAGGTCATTTGGTAAGTCGGACGAAAATTTTGTGGTTGTGATGGCAAGACATGGAGCGGTGCCTACTTGTAGCAGCGGGGGCGCCCGGGAAAGCGCATCAGGTCCCAGATTCAGGCAGCCTTTTCTGTGATGTACTGAAAATATGAACTGCTGTAGGCGTAATGTCCATCGGGTGAGACGAGAGCTGGTTTTCGGGCAGTTGAAGGCCCATGACAGGGCGGCGTGGTCGGTAAAGTCCTCGATAGAGCGGCCTTCTAAGTAGTGTCTCCACTTCTCTACAGCCCAAACCACGGCCAAACACTCCTTCTCTGATGTGGAGTAATTCTGCTCAGCTCCTCTCAACATTCGCGATGCGTTCTCCTTCTGCTGATTTCTGGGTGAGTATGGCTCCCAGGCCCACTTCGCTGGCGTCTGTGTGTACTTGGAATGGCATATTTAGGTTTGGTTGAATTAGTACTGGGGGGTTTTGAAGGGCGTGTTTGATGTTCTCCATGGCGTTCTGGCATTCTTTGGTCCACCCCCATTTTACTCCCTACTTCTTCAAATGATTTAATGGGGCTGTCATATCGGCAAAGTGGGGAATGAATTTATGATACCATCCGGCGAGACCCAGAAAACGCTGAAGAGATTTTACGTCTTGTGGAGGAGGATATTCAGCCACCGCCCTGGTTTTCTCTGGGTCCAACTGCACGCCTTCTTCGGAGATGATATGGCCTAGGAACTTCAGCCACCTTTTGAAGAAATGACATTTCTTCATGTTGAGGGATAGGTTGGCCTGGGTAAGTTTGGAGAATACTGCATTAAGGTGTTTGATGTGTTGCCCCTGTGTCTGGGAGTAGATAATTATGTCATCTATGTAAACAAAGCAATATTTCCCTCTTAGTTCAGCCAAGACTTTCTCCATCAAACGCTGGAAGGTGGCTGCGGCGTTTCTGAGTCCGTAGGGCATGGACCGAAATTGAAACAGCCCTTTGGTGGTGATGAAGGCGGTCTTCTCACAGCTGTCTTTCTCCATCTCCACCTGCCAGTAACCCGATTGCAGATCCAAGGTTGAGAACCAGGAGGCGCCATCCAGTGATTCAATGATGTCATGTATTAAAGGCATTGGATAAGCATCAGGTTTGGTCTTGCTGTTTAGCTTTCTATAATCCATACAAAAACGGTAAGTCCCATTGGGTTTAGGTACTAAAACAACAGGGGAAGACCAGGGTGAACATGAAGGTTGGATGATGTTATCCTTCAGCATCTGGTCTACTTGATCTTCTATAATGGTCTTCTTAATGGGTGATACTCTATAGGCTCTGGATCTAAATGGTGTGTTGTCTGATAAAGTGATCATGTGTCTCACTACTGCTGTTTTGCCTAGGGTGTTGGAGGTGGTGCGTGGCCAAGCAGCCATTAGTTTCAGCAGCTCCTCCTCATTGTCGGTGTCCCAGGATGTCGTGTTCTCTGGTCTTTTCTCCCCACATCGGAGCTCGTCGGGCGTCACCAGCAGGGCGAGGTAAAGATTGGCAGTTGCAGGGAGCTGAAAGTGTCTTCGTTGCGTTGGCATGGATGGCACACAGTGGGGTGGGGACGTTATGAATGGATGATACACGATCCCCTCCTCTGTTTTCAGCGCATACTCTCCCCCAGCGATGTCCAAGATGGCTCCTGTGGCTTTTAGGAAGTCGAGTCTCACGATCAGAGAGAAGGCCAGGTGAGCGTCCCTCATGATGAAGGTCTTTATCTCACATTGGGTGGTGTGCCACTTGTACTGTAACAAGGCATGCGTTTGTGCTTGATGTACCTTTCCATAAGCCATGACGATCTTCTGAGGAGATGGAAGTCCAACTTGGTCCTCCTGATCGTCGAGTGTCTGCCAAAGATGGTTCCTCATCAGCGTATAAGAACTTCCCGTGTCCACCACCGCATTCACCTTTCTTCCTTGCACTGTCACTGGAACCAGGAGGAGAGATGGAGCTGGTAGAGGTTGAGCAATGGAGAGTCCTGCTGCGTACTTTGAAGGAGCTCGCTCACCTGCCTTCTTATGACTCTTCTCCTTGTTCTGCTGAGAGTCCACCTTCTGCCAGTAGTCTTTGGAACTCTTGCAATCTTTTTCCACCCTGGAACCTATCTTCACGAGCTGTTCCACGGTGGTCACAGTTCCCCTCAGACATCCTGCCACTCTGGTGTTGATATTTTTCAGTATTCTCCCCACCAGTTCCTCCTCGGAGATATCCGGTTTCCACTTCAGACAGAGGGCACGGTAGTCATAGGCGAAGTCCCGCAGGCATTGACCCGGCTGCTGTACCAGCGACCTCAAATTTTCTTCCACTTCCGTGAGGTAGTCATCCGGTAAGAATGCCGCCATAAACACCTGTTTGAAAGACATCCAGTCCCTCACCTTGCCTTTTTCTGCCTTCCACCAGCTCAGAGCAGGTCCGCTTAAAACTGTGCTGAGGGTTCCTAGCAGTTTTGGGCTGGGCAGTGGTCTGATCTCCAGATAGTTCTTAGATGGAGTACATCTGCTGTCTCTGAAGCTTCGCCAAAGGCTGGAAACTCCCGGCAGATGGGTGGTCGACCATAAAAGGAAGAAGAAGAGGGAGAAACTGAGGAGGTAAGCTGAGCAGAAGAGTGTGGTGGAACACCAGGAGGAATGTCATACGTTTCGTGACTGATGGATGGCTTTACCTTTGTTGTAGATACCGGGATTGGAGTGCTGGGAGAATGTAGAACAGGAGATTGGAGAGATGCAGGGGTGTAGGCCTGTAATCTTTGGATGGTGGGCGTACTTGTGAAGCGCAGTTTCTTCATCTGGTTTTCCCAGATCACGTCGCGTCGGAGTAAACAGTCAGTGACAGCTCTTTCCAGCTTCTCTAGGGCCTCTTGGCAGTAGTGCTCCAGCCCTTCTAAGCCAGCGTCCACTGCCTCACGGAAACTGGTTTCTCTGTTACAGTAAGACTGCTGTTTACGGATTGTCTGAAATCCTGCTCCAACTTGCTCACTTTGTCTGTGAGCGCCTCTACATCCGCCTTGCATTGAGTTAGTTCATTGTTCATTGTTTGCACGACATTAATGTCAAACACATGAGCAATAACATCATCATCATCATCATGTCTATCAGATATATACAGTGAACTAATCAAGGATGTTATTTCAGCAGTAGGGTTACGGCGTGTTACAAAAGCATCGTCTCTCTCTCCTCCATCACATTACTATCTATAGCAAAGTCGGCCTTCACAGCACCACTAGCATTAGCACTAGCATTAGCTTTAGCACTAGCATTAGCACTAGCATTAGTGTCCATCTTGTTCAGCCACGTCACACAAAATCGGAAAATATCCAAAATATAGATTCCCCGTACGTACGGGCCACCACTATGCAACGCTTCGATTTATTATCAAACCTTTTGTTACACAAATACGGATTCGGGAATCTAGGTATGAGCTGGTAAACACCACTTCCGGTATTGCGCAACCGCGGCGGGACAATAATAGACGCAACACAAGAGCAAGTAGTGAAATAAACCAAAGTGTATTATACAAAAACAAACCAACAACCAAACAAACACGGTGCACCGAAACCAATATATACAAATATAATACAAATAGAAACAAAGTGTGTGATGTATGCAGGGGTGTGTGTGTGTATGAGTGGAAGTCCAGAGTGTATTGTATGGCGGGTATGTAAAGATGAATTGGAGAGATTATTCTCGGCCTCACCAGGATAGATGTCACCACTGGGCGCACGAGTAACGGAATGAGAGGTGAAAAGTGAGTGTCCAACGAGATAAATCCAAACTCTGATCATCCATGTGGAAGCAACAAACTGACTCTCTCTCAAAACAAAACAGCGCGCTGGGGTAATCTCTCCGTGCCGGCTACCTCGCCGGTTCCGGCTTTATGCCGGCACACGTGATCAGTTCGCATCCGGGTCCCTCGCGTCGCGATCGCGCATGCGCGTGGGAGCTTGCCCGGTGACCAACACTGTCTAAGGGGAAAATAATAATAAACCGCTAGGGCACATCACAGTCTACAGGTGAGCAGCATTAGCTCTTCAATTATTTGCCTGTATATAAAATGTCCCTTTATGTGGCCGCGCTACAAGTATGGTGGTGTGCCCTTTTGATACCGGCAGATCTGTGACAAAGTCCACTGCGATGTGGGACCATGGTCTGTTTGGTATTGGCAGGGGAGTTAATTTTCCAACCGTTAGACTACGTGGGTTTTTTGTAGTCGCACACACTGCGCAAGACAAAACTACCTTCTTCACGGTTTCCCGCATCTTTGGCCAGCTGAACTTTGGTTCTATTTGGTGATGGGTTCGTGAGACGCCGGGGTGTCCAGATGCTAGGCTCATACAGTATGAACTGCGATCGTCACTCGTTCGCACAGTGGCTCCGGCACGTAGGTTCGATTCGGAGGGCAGTTCCTAGGCGTGGTTTTGGACCGCGCCCACTGAACTATCTCCGACTCGAGGTCCCACGTGATCGGTGCCACTACGAGTGAGGATGGTAGGATTGGCTCCGGAGTTGTAATGGGCTCCGGCGACAGATAATAGCGGGAGAGTGCATCCGCTTTTATATTTTTCGAGCCGGGGCGATAAGTAATAATAAATCGGAAACGCATGAAGAAAAGCGCCCATCGAGCTTGACGTGAGTTTAGTCTTTTTGCTTGTTGGAGGTACTCCAAATTCCGATGATCAGTGAGTACTGTGAATGAATGTTTCACCCCTTCCAACCAGTGTCTCCACTTCTCTAATGCCGCTTTTACTGCTAGCAGCTCTCTGTTACCGATATCATAATTTCGCTCGGCATGTGTTAGCGCTTCCACTGGGAACTCGCGAAGGCGTTTCGGTTTCCCTATTAAAAGTGATGTGAGGGGCGTTGCCACCATATTGAAGCCCCGAATAAATCGCCTATAAAAATTGGCAAACCCCAGGAATCTCTGTAGCGCCTTAACTGACGTCGGTTCCGGCCATTGTCGCACCGCCGCAACCTTGGTCGGTTCCATCTCGACCCCCAGTGGCCCTATGTGATAGCCGAGGAATGCCACCTCCCTCTGATGAAAGGTGCACTTCTCTGCCTTCACATAGAGCCCGTTTTTGCGCAGACGATGAAGGACGGCAGTTACATTAAGAACGTGTTCTGAATATGACCGTGAATATACCAGGATATCATCCAGATATATAATAACGAAACGGTTAAACATATCCCTAAACACGTCGTTCATGAACCCCTGAAACACCGCAGGTGCGTTTACCAATCCATATGCCATTACATTATATTGATAATGCCCAGATGTAGTGCTAAACGCCATCTTCCATTCATCACCCTTACGCACACGAACGAGGTTATATGCGCTGCTTTCGAGTTTTGTGAAGATGGAAGCACCTCGGAGTTGGTCGATAACGGCCGATACCAGGGGCAGTGGGTGCTTATATTTTACTGTAACTGCATTGAGACCTCTATAATCAATCCAGGGGCGTAAGCCCACCCCTTTTTTTTTCTATGAAAAAAAACCTGCCGAGGCGGGGGACGTGGACCTGCTGATGAGCCCCTGCTGGAGTGCCTCACTCACGTATTCCTCCATTGCCCTGGTTTCTGCCACTGAGGCAACAGCTCAATCGCGCAGTCCCACGGACGGTGAGGAGGGAGTCGTGCAGCTGCCCTAACACTAAACACATCTTTAAAACGCATGTACTCTGATGGTATGTTAATGTTTACTTGGGCAGTCGGACTTTCAATGGTTGTATTTTGGACCGTCAATGTGTGCGGTGTACATAATTGTGAAAATCTCGGAGACCATGATGTGACGCGGGAATTTGTCCAATCAAAATTGGGATTATGGGCACTAAGCCAGGGGAGACCTAGCACGACGGAATGATCCGACCGAGGTAGCACATAAAATTTCAGCTCCTCAGTGTGACCGGGGAGTGTTAACCAGAGGGGCCCAGTGATTAATTTAACAGGCGAATGTTCCAAATCTCGACCATCTAGAGCTTTTATTGATGTTGGATATGGTAGCTTCGACACAGGAACTTGCAGCGAGGAAATGAGAGTAGAAGACATGAAGTTTCCAACCGCCCCGGAATCTATTAAAGGAAAAACAGAATAAACACAATCATTCACTGTCAATTGTGCTTTTAAACAAAATGGGTGGTGGGTACGAGGTGGTGTGTGCCGTGGTACTTTCCTCAACTGGCAGTCTTTGATGTGATGGTCATTCCCCCCCCAGTACAGGCACAACCCCAATGCTAAGCGTCGTCTCCTCTCGGCGGGGGAGAGACGGGACGTACTCACATCCATGGGCTCAGGCCGGTTCGTTTCTGGTGCGGCGGGAGGAGGTCTGCGGGGCTGGTCGTAATTCCGGGCTTGGCCCTGTTTGGTCCCCGGCCGCGATCGTTGGCTGCGCAGGTGCTGGTCCAGTTTGATCGCCAGGTTGATGGTTTCGTTCAGGGAGAGGCCAGAGTCCCGGCACGCGAGCTCTAGTTGGACCTCCGGCTGAAGTCCATCCCTGAACCTGGTGAGGAGGCTTTTCTCGCACCAGCCACTCTCCGCAGCCATTACCCGGAACTTGATGGTGTAGTCAGCGACCGAGAAGTTTCCTTGTCGCAGCCTCATTAGTTTTTGTTCTTCCGTGCGTCCTTAATATGGATGGTCGAACACGGCCGTCATCGCCTCGAGGAAGCTGCGATAGCGGCGAGTAATCTCCCCACCTGCGCTCCAGACGGCCGCCGCCCAGTCCATGGCTGGTCCTGTGTAAAAAATAAACTGTTTTTATAACAACATAAACATGTTAATTAGACAGTTATAAATCGTAAAAAAACTAAACAATTAAAATCTGTAAAAAAAATTACTGTAAACTTCGGACAACCACAGCTGCCATTTTTTACCGGAAAGTTTACGGTTTATTATTTTTTTCGCAGTGCAATAACGTTGCTACTGTATTTTTTACGGTAGAATTCTGGCAACCACAGCTGCCGTTTTTTTTTTTACCATAAAATGTACTATTTATTTTTTACAGTGTATATGTTACCAATAATCTTAATCACTAAACCATGACATTGTCCACCTATAGATTTTATTTGTATTTGTGGTGCTTTATTGTGAGATACACATGGAGAACATAACCATGTAGAAAGAGTAACTACAACACAGCAAATTAAAAATCCACTAAACTAATACACAAGAAAATTATCTAAATAAAAGTGCTAGATCCTATCCTTCGACAAAGTAAAATATAATAAAATTAAATAAAAATCCACCTTAAGATGTAGCAAATAATCTGGTGTTCAGGCCAAAAGTAAAACCTTATATTGATGTGTTTTTATCTTTGGAAGGCTTATCCCTGAAAACCATTTATGCCAGCCATTCCTGAATACAACTGAGAGATACAGTACATCCATTTAGATATTCTGTACATATCATAGATTACACATTCAGTGCATCTCTTGAGAGGAACTGAGTTTTTGCTTCATGTTTAATCAGCGTCTACCTGAAATGCAACTGCAAATGTACAGTCAAGTCCATAAGTATTTGGACAGTAACACCTTTTGAAAACAATTTTAATATTGCTGTTAAATTCCTTGAATTATAGTTGAAAGTCTACCCTACATTCACTGCATTCATCTTACTTGCTTCTCTTGATCGACAAAAATACAAAACAAAACCGTGTCACCAATTTTTACTCATTACTGTAAGTCAGTTAGTTAAGCCTTTATTTGTCATATGCATATTTCAGATTGGGGGCAGTGGTCAGAGCTCTGGGTCAGCCATGTTATGGTGCATCTGGAGCAGACAGTGTTAAGGGCCTTGCTCAAGGGCCCACGATACAGTCAACATGAAAATTAATGTAATGACAATTTCTTTGTACTAATCTTTTTTAGAGGCAGAATGATTGTACAACACAACTCTCTAAATGCCCCAAGAACGCAGAGTGCAATTTTAAATTAATTTAGTGTTCTTGTTGTTGTTGTTTTTTATATCAACACAGGGTGAAAATACATACAGGGTCAAACATATACTGTACCTGAATATCATTTACTGAATATCATTCATTCAGTGGTGCCAAAAGTCCTGAAATGTCTTTCAATTTGCCAAGCGCAAGGCCACTCAACTTCCTGTCAATGATCATGATTGACTCCAGCTGGTAACTTCTCAGTGCCAAAATAAAAAGAATTTGCTTCACAGCATTCACTGGAATGGCCAACACACGGTACATTGGGAAAGTCCATGGAGTTCAGGGCAGCTGTGAGAAAGAGGATGGTAAATTGACACAAGTCAGGAATGTCTCTCTGGAGCCAATTTCTAAACAACTAAAATTCAAATTCAAATTCAAATTTTATTCGTCACATACACAGTCATACACAGTACGATATGCAGTGAAATGCTTACACGACCGCCAGTGACCTTAAAAAGAGAATTAAATCTTACAGTAAGGAATAAATATGAATAAAGAAATAGGAAAATTTTAACTTAACTAGAATAAAAATAGAAATAATAAATAAAAGTATACTGTACCTAAAATAGCAATAAAAATAGAGATATACTGTACAATAGAGATTTTCTTTTAAAATTGAAATTTGGTGGAGGATGTATGGTGTGCAAGTAATTTGCATGGAAACATGTGTTAAGGTGCCTTATTAAAGTGACTTTGTGCAGGGGTCCAGAATGTAAACATAAATATGAGTTCCAATGTCAGGGTAGATGTGCATGAAAGTGACCATAGTGTCAGTTGACGTTAACAGGTTGTATTAGTTCTGTGTTTGTGGTGTGAATGTGGTATGGGTGAGAGACCTTATTGCCTGCGGGAAGAAGCTCCTCCTCAGTCTCTCTGTGTGGCCTTCAGGGAGCGGAAGCGCTTTCCTGACCGCAACAGAGAGAACAGTCCATTCTTGGGATGGCTGAGGTCCTTCACGATCTTCCTGGCCTTGGTCCAGCACCGCTTGGTGTAGATTGAGTGCAGGTCAGGGAGCTTGGTGCGGATGATGCGCTCAGCTGAACGCACCACCCTCTGTAGAGCTCGTCTGTCCTGCATGGTGCTGTTTCCAAACCAGGTCGAGATGTTTCCCGTCAGGATGCTCTCTATGGTGCAGGAGTAGAAATTCCTGAGCACATTGGAGGGCAGTCTGAAGTCTCTCAAACGTCTGAGGTGGTACAGACGCTGCCGGGCCTTTTTCACCACGGTGTTGATGTGACAGGACCATGACAGGTCCTGCGTGATGTGAACACCGAGGTATCTGAAGCTGTCCACTCTCTCCACTGGGCTCTTGTTGATGACGGGGGTCTGGTAGTTCCTCTCCTGCTTTGTACAAAAGTCCACTATCAGCTCCTTTGTCTTACTGACGTTCAGAAGGAGATTGTTCCTCTGGCACCAGTTCTCCAGATTCCCAATCTCCTCCAGGTAGGCCGACTCATCGTTGTTCGTGATCAGGCCCACCACGACAGTGTCGTCAGCAAACTTGATGACGGCGGTGGAGTTGGTAGTGGCCACGCAGTCGTAGGTGTATAAAGAGTACAGCAGGGGGCTCAGAACACAACCCTGGGGCGCTCCAGTGCTGAGTGTGAGGGAGGCTGAGACATGACCGCCCATCTTTACTGCCTGTGGTCTGCCAGTTAGGAAGTTGGAGATCCACTGACACATGGGTGAGCTGAGTCCCAGGTGCTCCAGCTTGGTGGTGAGTGTGGAGGGAATTATGGTATTAAATGCAGAGCTGTAGTCGATGAAGAGCATTTTCACATAATTTCCCCTCTTAGTGTCCAGGTGGGTGAGAGATGTGTGGAGGAGATTTGAGATTGCATCGTCAGTGGAACGGTTCGGACGATAAGCGAACTGTAGTGGGTCGAGTGTGTCCGGTAGTGAAGAGATGATGAAGTCTCTGACCAGGCGTTCAAAGCACTTCATCACTACTGAGGTGAGGGCTACAGGGCGATAGTCATTGAGGGAAGCAGGATGTGGTTTCTTTGGAACAGGAACAATGATGGACTCTTTGAAGCATGTGGGGATCACAGACTGAGATAAAGAGATGTTGAATATCTCAGTGAACACAGGTGCTAGCTGGTCTGCGCAGGCTCTGAGGATACGACCTGATATGCCGTCTGGTCCTGCTGCTTTCCTGGTGTTCACTCTCTTGAAGGCTCTCCTCACGTCGTGCTCGGAGATGATGAGCGCGTTCCCAGTGCTGGCAGTGTCTTCCTGTCTGCAGCCGTTAGCGCCGTTAGCATTAGCGCCGCTAGCATTAGCCCCATTAGCATTAGCGCCGTTAGCATTAGCATCGCTAGCGTCTTTAGCTGCAGCATCAAAGCGAGCATAGAATGTGTTGAGCTCGTCTGCCAGAGTCGCGTCCGCGTTCGTCATACCGGATGTTGGTGCTTTATAGTCCGTAATTGTCCTTAATCCCTGCCACAGGCTCCTAGAGTCACTCTGTTGAAGCTGTGACTCTAGTTTTCTCCCGTAGCGCTGCTTCGCCTCTTTCACCGCCTTCCGGACGTTATATGACGCAGCCTTGTACGGTTCCATGTCCCCCGACGCAAGTCCCGTGTTGTAGGCAACTGTGCGAGATCTCAGAGCGTCGCGGATGGTTTTATCCACCCACGGCTTCTGGTTGGGAAACGTTCTGATAGTCTTTTTCTCTACCATATCGTCTGCCAGCTTCTCAATAAATCCCACAACCGCTTCCGTAAACACGCTGACGTCATCATCGGAGCTGTTTCTGAACATGTCCCAGTCTGCATCATCGAGTGCGTCCTGTAACGCGGCCACCGATTGGTCCGTCCAGCGCGCGACCTCCCTCTGAGCCGGCACTTCCTGTTTCAGCCTTTGTTTATATTTTGGCATGAGGAAGATGGCGGCGTGGTCGGATTTACCAAACGCTGGACGAGATTGTGCCTTGTAACCGTCTTTGACCGTGGTACAGTATAACAATGGTCCAGTGTCCTTTCGCCCCTGGTGGGGCAGGTGATGTGCTGATAAAAGTTCGGCGCTGCGCGTTTGAGGTTGGCACTATTAAAATCCCCCGCCACAATGAGCGCAGCGTCCCGGTGTTGTGTCTGGTGCTGTGTGAGCGCCTCGTGCAGCTCGCATAAGGCAGTTTCAGTGTCTGCTTGTGGAGGTATGTAAACGGCGCTGATTATGACCGATGTGAACTCCCGGGGAAGATAAAATGGACGACACATGATGGACAGTAGTTCCAGGTTTGGTGTGCAGGAGCGTGTAAAAGGAACAACGCTCGTGCTGTTGCACCAGCTGTTGTTCACCATTAAACACACGCCGCCTCCCCTTGACTTCCCCGAGTCCCGCGTCCTGTCCATGCGGTGAACCGAGAAGAACTCGGCTGGTTGTATGGCGTGGTCTGGCACCGCTGGGTTCAGCCATGTCTCGGTGAAGCAGAGGAGATTGCAGTCCCGAATGTCTCTCTGGAACTTTATCCTGGCCCTGAGGTCATCAAGTTTGTTCTCCAGTGACTGGACGTTGGCGAGCAGGATACTAGGCAGAGGTGTGCGGTGTGCACGGGTTCTCAGCCGGTTCCTCACGCCGGCTCGTCTTCCTCGGGTCCGTCGCTTCGCGTGGCGTCCATTGTTCTCCCTCAGGATCTCACTCGGCCAGCTTGGATCCGGAGTTAAAAACGTCGAATTGTGAGTACATTGTATACCAATAGAAACAAGAGTGTCTCTATCATACCTAATGTACTCAATGGTGATGATTTTGCCGATTTTAAAACAAAGAAAACTAACTTAAAAAACAAAAACAAGGAAAAGGTGGTCGGAGCCGTCGTGACGGCAGCCGAACTCAGCGGCGCCATCTTGTTCGGCAAAAACTACAGATTACAAACAATTCTACATACTGTAAGTACAAGTTTAATAGGTGTTTCCACTTAGGTGCTTCCACAAGATCTGGCAGGAGACCCACCCTGTCACCTGCAGCTGAAAGGAAATTAGTCTAGTGGCCAGGAACAACCCAGGAACCACCAAAGCACAAGAAGTTGCTGAAACACCAGTTTCACAGTCTATATTCAAGCGAGTCATACACCATAAGCTAAAAGGTGTCCATGCCTTCAATCTCAACTAACGTTTGTAGCTGATGATATGGATGTGAAAAATCCTTCAGGGGGAAAGTTTGGTCCAGAGTTATGTTTGGAGGAGTAAGGGTGTATTACACAATTATCTCAGCATAACCTCAAATCATCAGCTAGATTGTTGAAACTTGGACAAAACTGGTCAAATATTTAACTAGACTTTTGTCAGAAGCTTGGTGAATGTAAAACGTGCTAAGAAATATTTCACCAAATGTTAATTTGGTGTTTTGTGTTATATGCATATCTTTGACTCTGTATATATAATGTTCACCCTGTATTAATCTCAAAAAGCCTGAAATTATGTAAAACTTTCTACAATGATGTATATTGAACCATTCTGCCCCAGAAAATGATGAGATCAAGTAATTCATGACAAGTCCAATATTTCCATGACGTTCATGTTTATGATGAGAGTGTAAACATTTGACTGCAACTTTATTGGAATAAACAGATAATGTGATAAACAGATAACACACACCATGTTTTTTTTTCAGTTTCAATTTTATAAAATTGTAGAGAAATCTACAGTACCTAACTATTAGGCACTGTAACAATTACAGTTAGATTGAACAAAATGGATTGGATTATATGTATAAAAATATATGTACATTTGTGACTCATATTTATAATAAATAAATTAAAAAAATATGAACTCCCCTTGATTTGTGGTCAATAGCAGATAAAATGACAAGCAGAAATAACACCATTCCTGTATTTTCAGAAACTTGTTCAGCTTCTTGAACCTGACTATACAAGCAATTTCTCCATCATATAAAATAGCTTTCCTCGAGAAATTGTCGCCATAAGAAATTTTACAACAGTGTTCACTACATTTTACTGCATATATATAGTTCACTATATTTATATACAGTATACTGTATTATTACCATGGTACTTCAGCCATTACTATAGTGGGCACAATAGGACTGGGTACCGTGCTAGTATATAGACCATTCTTTATGCTCATACATACAGTATGCATTCATATTCTCATACAGCAAAATGTGCTTTCCAACAGCAACCGCGGCTACAATCAATGCAGACAATATGGATGTACGTAAAGGCACTGCTCTTAGCCATGCGTAATTTTAGCACAAGACAATGATTAGCCTACCTTCTCTGTCTTTCATTCAAGGTTTACAGTAGCTATGCACATGTAGGGTATTTGCTTCTTGAAGCTACTAAGGCTTCCTTCGTTTAGAACATTTACTGCTTGAACCATGCTGTGCAGCATCACAGCATGGTTCTGCACAGTATTACAATAAAAACATGGTATCTCTAGCGTCATATCATCGCTAGGCAACAATAACATTCAAGCATGGAAGAGTGTGCAGACACACAAAACTGCTTATGTTAAATATATCCAGGTTGTAGAGCAAACACAAGTTTTCATGTGAAACATTTTATTTGAAAAAAGAATGTAAGAATATACAATAGTCAATGTATATTATCATTCGTTACATATTGTTCGTATTATTATTTATTTATACCCCTTTCTGCTCTATATTGGTCTATTTATTCACTGACAGATGGAGCAATCTATTTTATAGGGGGGAAGATTTTATTGGGAGCACTGGGGTGTCAAGTGTTACTGTGTGTCAGGAGAAAATGGCTCATAGAACAGTTGGAGGGCTAGAATGGTTACTATGGTGTGTACAACAAGTTTTCAAATGTTCATTTATTTAATGCTATATAGAATGGAATCATGCTATAGAAATATTACCATTATAGAACATATACTGTATCCCTGTGCAGCATATTTTTGACAGTATCCTGGTACATGTTTCATAGTACCATATGTAGAACCATGAACCATACTATAGTACATGTACCTTTGCACGAAAGTATATGTACTATGGTAGAACCATGTGCCATAGTGTAGTACATGTACGATTTTAGCAAATATAAGTACAATGCTACTTTCAAAAATAATATAGTACAGGTACCATCAGACTACCATAGTAAAAATTTCTTTGGGGTGTTTATCATAGAAAAGATCAAATGTGCTACTAAAATTCACACCTCATCTTAATTTAAAAATTAATTCCACCTATGGTATAACAATACTATTAAATTAAATAGTTTTTAAAGAAATCATTCTTTTCTTCTTCGGTTTTCTTGTTGTATTGTATTTCACTCTCTCAACCGGCGTGTAACATTATATATCTAAGCTGATAACGACAAGTGAGTTGATAATTATGCCTAATTAAAGAAAATGGCGTGTTGACACAGGAGAGATGTGTTTTTGTTCATTAGCACATTATTGTCTGATTGGTAAATCAAATAAGCAGAAAAATCGCTGTCTGTGCTCACGAAGGGATTTGTGCGCGATTACCAAAACAAAGATTAATTAAGATGTGAAATTAAGAGGTTAATTAGTGTGTTACACAGATAGAAAAAGAATTAGTGACCTTTGCCGTTGATTTACACCAATCAGCTGTAACATTACAGCCACCTGCTTAATATTGAGTAGGTTCCCCCTTTTGCCACAAGTAGCTCTTCTGCTGGACTGAACTACACGAGGCAAACTTCGCTCCCCACGCACATCAATGAGCTTTGGCTGCACTGGTAAAAAAAAAAAAGCGTAAAAAAACGGTCAAATGACTGGCAGCAATGGCTGCCAAACAAAAAACGTAAAATTAAGGTAAAATACTCTAGTTCATATTATGCTCAAAAACATTAAATTTACAGAAATTGTTATTTTATCTTTTACAGAGAAACACCGTTATTTTACAGATTTTTCCTACACTTAATTGAACACCTTCATTAAACGAACAGCACTAGAAGTTTAGCATGAAACAGCGTTATTTTACAGATTTTTCCTAAATTTATACGATTAAACACCTTCATTAAACGACCAGCAGTAGAAGTTTAGCAGTGAAACGCCATTATTTTACAGATTTTTGCTAAATTTATACGATTGAAGACCTTCAATAAAGCAACAGCACTATATGTTTAGCAGTGAAACACCATTATTTTACAGATTTTTCCCAAAATGTATACGATTTAACACATTCATTAAAACAGCACTAGACGTATAGCAGCAAAATGTTTTTATTTTACAGTTTTTGGCAAAATTAATACAATCAAACACCTTCAATAAAGCAAAAGCATTAGGCATTTAGCAGGAAACACTGTTATTTACAGATTTTTCATAAATTGAAGATCAAACACCTTCAAACAAAGCAATAACACAAAACCCCTGATATTGAACTTTTTCTTTTCATAAATTCTTATGAATACACATGTTCAATAAAGTGTTAACACAAACTCAAGATTACAATATTTGTAAAAAAATAAAATAAAAAAAAGTCTGTATACCTGACACAGTATAGTACAGGTATGATGCAAAATACAGTAAAAAGAAGTTCAGTTTTATAGCATTACAGTAAAATCCTAAAATGAAAAACAATGAAATATTTAGACTATTTTGCTATAACAGTGAAACATTCTCTCTCACAAACTTAAACATTGCTGTGAAATATCCTTGACTAACAACCTATAAAGAAATAAATTTTAAACAATATTCTCAATGTTCCAATTAAAGTTGGATTGAAAACTTTATTACAAATATAGTACAATGTGGTCCCCTTTTTAACTCTATTGTTCTTATATAATGTATGTGAACAAATAACTTAACCTTTTAGTTCAGAATCCTAATGTCTTAGTGCAATTAAGTCAAATCTAAAACATACCAAAATGGCAAAATGGACGGTCCAGTGTATCCAAGAAAGATCTTCTTCCAAACAGGCAGTAAAGAACTTGGTGCATTAGGGTGGATTGGAAGAGAGAAGAAAAGAACACATTAAGATCTTAGATTTAAAAGAAAAACGTGGCAGTATTAATAAATGAGCATTGTTTACAGCAACAACACTAAGAATTAAAATAAGAATAAAAAATATCTTACCGTCATTGTCTCTTGAGCTTGCAGGTATTTTACATTTCAGAGTCTTCTCCTCTGTCCCTCAGAGACTGCTTTCCTCCTCACCTGTAGCTCAGCAGCGTGTCTTCACTCCTCTGAATTTACACACACCCGTTTACTGGCTGCTGAGTCACACCACCCCTGCACGCGTTAAACATTTGAAGGACGCCTGTTTCCCATTGGCTGGTTCATATCACGTTACGTCTGTACCTGAGCAATAAGTGTAGGCGTTTTCCGCTTCAGGTCCCGCCCTCACTCGCGCACTTATTTAAATGCGCCAGTAATGAAGCGGTAATTAGAATATCTCCGCCTCCGGCTGCTGATCAGCCAATCAGAAACAAGATTAGAAGGTTCCCGCCTCCAGCTTCTGATTGGCTGTGGCATTTAAGCGGAGAGTCCATGGAGTTTACTCTAATGTTTTTGGTACAAAAATGACACCATAGTTCCCCTAATACAGTGGTTCTCAAACTGTGGGGCGCACCCCACTAGTGGGGAATACAGACATGACAGGTGGGGCGCAATGAACGGGAGGAAAAACAGGAAAGTACCTATTCTAATTCATGCTGTTCTTTATTGATAATGAAGAGCGTACGCTCAAAACTAAACAATCACACACAAATAAATGGATCATTAATACAAGTAAATTTAAAATAACATCAGTTGTGGGCCGGGAGAAAAAGTGGAACCATAGTGGAACAATAATGGTTTAACGTCGGACAAACTTGAGCAGCGCTGCTCGAATCACAAACCTGCGCGACCCACTGAGCAGCACTGCGCGACTCCGCGCCGACCATCAAAATACATTTTACCCCGCTGGGATGCGCACGTACAATCCAGGCATGGCAAGGCGGAAACAATACTAAACAGTCCTGACATTTTAAATAAATTGTTTTTAAATAAAACACAGTGGGTCGCGCAGGTTTGTGATTCGAGCGGCGCTGCGCGATCCACCGGGCTGCGCAAATAAACCAGATCATCACTGCACTATCCAGATAGTCGCGCTGCGCTGTATTTGCGCAGATATTCGGTTCAATCGGGTGCCGCGGTTTCGTCCCACTTTTGATGTGTTTGGCTTCACATACACTTCGACAATGGAAGAAGACGGTGCAGCAGCAGTGAGTTTACTTACATGTGACAAAACCAAGAACGAGGAGATTGTAAAGAGAAAAGCTGCATCGTCTGTGTTGTGGAATTGGTTTGGGTATAAGAAAAGTGACACGAATGAGATGAACGAGATTTGGAAGGTACACGAGTGCACTGTTTTAACAAGTGGTGGAAACAAGTCAAACCTTTTCTATCATCTGAAATACAAATCGAATATGGCCAAAGTAAAAAAATGCGACAAACCCCAGCAATTAACAGTTTAAATAAAATTACATTAAAAAATTACATTATGTAAAACAGTTTCTTTGTGTTTTCATTTTTATTTTTGCATTTTCAGATACAAATTGCTATATTGTGATATATATCGTTATTGAGGTAGAAAATTGCTTCTACCGTGATAGAAGATTTTGTTTATATCACCCACCACTAATGAAGCCTATCTTGAGCTTGGATTCATGGTGGGGATGGTGGGGGCAGAAGAGAGACGCGTGTGTGTTTTGTGTCTTAAACTGCTGGCAGCAGACCGCATGAGACCCAACAAATTAGGAAGACACTTAGAGACAACACCCTCCAGTCACGTTAATAAACCACTGGACGTCTTTGAAAGAAGGCTGGTAGAATACAGACAGCAGGAGAATCGCATGGTAAAATCTGAATCAGTGGACAGCAAAGCACAAATGGCTTCATTCAAAGTTGCATGCAGAATTGGCCAGTGCAAAAAAAAACTACAAACGATTGCTGAGCAGCTAATAAACATGGGGTCAATTATGCAAAGATAAGTGACAACGTAAGCCTTGTAACAATTGCATGTGTATTTTACCTTTTTTTTAACTTGGTGGTGTTTGATCGTATTGGTTTAGGAATTGATATTTCAATAAACAGTAAACTTGGCCGATTTCGTTATTATTTTGTTGACAAGTGGGGCTTGAAAATTCGCTCACCCCCTTAAGTGGGGAATGACAGAAAAAGTTTGAGAACCACTGCCCTAATACAAGCTAAATATCAAAATGTAACTTAAAGCGATGCTTTAAAACAGCTACACAGTAAATACATTATCCTTGTGTCAGAATATGCAGGCATGCATTAAGAAAGCTGATGGCTAGATTGCCATGGTGATATTTCAGAACTGTAATACAAATATATATATTTTTGATAAGTATCAGTCTCCTAAAGTCTCTTCACATTCTTTGAAGGCATGAAGCAGATACTATAGCCTACATGTAAGTGATAATGTAAGAATAATCTTTTAAAAAGTCATAAAAAATGCTAAACTTGCATCTAGAACTTAAATATAAAAGTATTGTAAAACTAATATGATTTACCTCAAAATTACAAAGAAAAACAATAAAATTTTTGTATGGACATTAACCTTTATCTAATGAGTTTTGTATTTAATTACAATTTATTATTGTAATTTTACCTAAAGTTACACGTAATTTACAAAAACACAGTAAAAATAATATGGCATTTTTACTGTTAATAAATGTGAAAAAAAGTTAATTTTTCAATATTGAAATAATACTTAAAAAAACAGTCGACTTCGTAATTTACAGATAATGTCTGTAATTTTACAGAGATTTGTATATAGTTTAAAAAAAAAGGAAAACTACTATAAAATTTTAAAGTTATTTTGTCATACACACTCAATCTGCGCCCGGCACTAGGACCCGGAAGTAAGGCGGGCGCCAAACCAGGAAGTATAAAAGAGGTAAACAAACGATGGCTTACCGCTCAGTCATTGAGTTCGGCCCATGTCAGCTCCAGTTGTCGTTTCAGCAAACCGTGAGTACTCACATGTTGGTTCCGTTTGTCTTTTGCTATTGTGTGTGTATCTACAGGACGCGGGTTAAATTTGTGTTTTTCCCTTACTCCGTTTTTGTGAGAGTCCTTAGACTAAATCGCGTGGCTATCCTGCCTACTCGCTTCTTTCCGCGTTTGGGTTTATCCTCCACGCTACATTGGGCTAACCGCTAAAGCTACGTCTTCTGGTCACCTCAGGTTAGTCCATCTTGACAGAATGACTGAGCCCTCCGCGGTAAACCCAGCGGATTATGCGAGTCTCTGCGACGTTGTAGATCAGCATGCCGCGCTCATCAATCAGCTAACCGGGGATCTCGCTTCTCTCCGCCGCGAGGTCGCTGAGCTCCGGCGGGAGAATGCGGATCTCCGCGCAGCTGTTGATGACGTCACTGCTCGATCGCACGCCGCGGAGGCCGCGGCGCCGCATCATCCCCCCTCTCCCCCCCCCTTCTGATGTTTTTCTTTCTCTACCAGAGAAGTGGAACGGCACGGATGGGAAGTGCAGTGTATTTCTGACAGCTCTCGATCTGGTGTTTGAGTTTAATGCCACCAAGTACTCCACCGATCGCCTTCGCATTGCTCTTCTCGTCTCGTTGCTTAAAGGGCAGGCAGCTGAGTGGGCCACAGCAGTTCTACAAGCAGATACGGACACCGCCCACTCATACAATGAGTTCACCCACCAACTCAGACTCACCTTCGAACACCCAGCGGGCGAGGTGGAGACCGACACCAGACTCTATCACCTGAGGCAGGGAGGATTGCCCGTGAGCCGCTACACAGCGGAGTTTCGCACCCTCGCCGTTCAGACCACGTGGGGCGATGTAGCGCTCCGGACGTCCTACTACGAGGGCCTGGCTTCGCGAATAAAGGACGAACTAGCCGGGCGAGAGCTTCCTGCAACCCTGGAGGGTCTGATCCAACTCGCTCTCCGGATCGACCAGCGCCTTCTCTCTCGCCCGAGGCCAGCCCCTCGCACCCTGCCACCTGCACCCACCTTCTCACACCCCACTCCAAGACCACCGGTAACCTTCATCACCACCACTCCGGAATCTGTCGGTTCTCCACCTCCTGCCGTGGTTGACACCGGAGCCGGGGAACCCATGCAATTAGGGCGCGCCTCCCTGACCGTAGCCGAGCGCGCACGCCGGTTCAGAGAGGGCCTGTGCGCATATTGTGGGTCAGCAGAACATCACCGGGCGATCTGTCCACTGCGTCCGGGAAACGCCCACCCCCGGTGAGCGGAGGGAGAGACTCACCGGGCCCACTTCTGATCTCCACCACTACCGACGCCACCATCTCTCGACTTACGGTCCAGGTATCCCTCCAGATTGGCCACAAACGAGTCCGAAGTACTGCGTTCATCGACTCCGGGGCAGCAGGTAACTTCATTGACTCTTCTTATGCCAAAAAATTGGGGGTAAAACTCGAGGCGTTATCCCAGCCCGTTCGAATCACATCTGTCGACGGTCGCCCCCTATCCACCAGCCCAATCACCACCCAAACAGAACCCATCACCGTCTCAATCGATCAACACCAAGAACAGCTTCACTTTTACGTCACCTCCATCTCGTCACCTCCCATCATCCTTGGATATCCCTGGCTGTTACAACATGACCCCCTCATCTCCTGGACCCAGAACCGGATTCTCCAATGAGGCGCGACCTGCACCGAACCATGCCTGCGGGCAGCGGCTGGGACGTGCTCTAGGGAGTCCGAGGCCCCCGACGTCGACACCAACTCCATCCCAGAACCGTATCGGGACCTGGCGGAGGTTTTCTGCAAACGGCGAGCCACCCATCTTCCTCCGCATCGTTCCTACGACCTCGCCATTGACCTCCAACCCGGTACAGTCCCACCCCGCGGCCACCTCTACTCGCTTACACCTACAGAGACGCAGGCTATGGAGGAGTATGTGACCAAAGCCCTTCGCCAAGGTACCATCAGGCCCTCCTCCTCACCTGCCGCCGCGGGGTTCTTCTTCGTGAAGAAGCGGGGCGGTGAACTTCGCCCCTGTGTCGACTATCGGGGGCTAAACAACATAACTATCAAAAACCGGCACCCATTGCCTCTTACCAACTCAGCCCTGGACGCCCTCTCTGGCGCCACCATCTTTACTAAGTTGGACCTCCGGAGCGCCTACAACTTGGTGCGCATCAGAGAGGGCGATGAGTGGAAGACGGCCTTCATCACCCCTACTGGACATTATGAAAATCTCGTCATCCCATTTGGACTGTGTAATGCCCCCGCCGCATTTCAACATCTGATTAACGACATCCTTCGTGACATGCTCGGTCGGTGGGCATTCGCTTACCTGGACGACATACTCATCTATTCACGCACCATGGAAGAACATACCCAGCACGTCAGGGCGGTCCTAAAGAGATTACTCGCCCATCAACTGTACTGTAAGTTGGAAAAGTGCGCTTTTCACGAGCGCTCCACCACGTTCCTGGGTTTTGTCATCTCGCCCCAGGGTGTGGCCATGGACCCGCAGAAGCTAGAGGTTGTGCGTCATTGGCCCCTACCCAAGACCCTCAAGCAGCTTCAACGGTTTCTCGGGTTTGCGAATTTCTATCGTCGCTTTATCCGGGACTACAGTACAGTTGCCGCCCCCCTAACCGCCCTGACCCGTCCCTCATCTCTCCCTTTTCACTTCAACTCTGCAGCTGTCTCCGCTTTCAAGTCCCTTTGTCACCGCTTCACCACGGCACCGATCCTCCTTCACCCAGATGTCAGTAAATCATTCGTTGTGGAGGTGGATGCTTCAGATGTGGGCGCTGGAGCTATCCTCTCACAACGAGGTCCAGATCAGAAACTACACCCATGTAGTTTCTTCTCCAGAAAATTTTACTCCACTCAGCAGCGATACGGGGTAGGGGACCGCGAGCTGCTGGCCATAAAGTGGGCTCTGGAGGAGTGGCGTCACTGGCTCCAGGGCGCCAGAGAGCCATTCATAGTCTGGACGGACCACCAAAACCTCATTACAATAAAGAACCTAAAGCAGTTAAATCCACGACAGGCGCGGTGGGCATTGTTTTTTAAAAATTATGATTTCCACCTTTCATACCACCCGGGCTCCAAAAATACAAAAGCGGACGCTCTCTCCCGACAGCTGGAGGTGGACATTCCCCGGGCGGACCCCGCGCCTGTCCTTCCCTCCTCCAGGATCATCGCCCCACTCCAATTAGACCTGGAGACGAGAGTTCGCCAGGCACAGGCTGCAGAGACCGAACCGGCAGGTGTGCCACCTGGACGACTCTTTGTGCCCGAGAAGATGAGATCACAAGTTCTCCAGTGGGGTCACTCCTCACCCATTTCGGGACATCCAGGCACACGACGGACCCTCCAGTTTCTCCAGCGGGATTTCTGGTGGCCATCCATCACGAAGGACGTCCAAGAGTTCGTCCAGGCATGCCCAGTGTGCGCCAGGGCCAAGAACACCAATCAACCAACCCCAGGAGAACTACAGCCACTCCCAGTTCCTCGACGGCCCTGGACGCACATTGCCGTCGACTTCATCACGGGCCTGCCGGCCTCCGAAGGAAAAGACACCATCCTCACGATCGTCGACCGGTTCTCTAAAGCCGTGCATCTGGTGGCTCTCGCCGGACTCCCTTCAGCCAAAGAAACAGCAGAGCTGATTTTAGAGCACGTAGTCCGTCTGCATGGGTTCCCCAAGGACATCGTCTTGGACAGAGGGCCCCAGTTCACAGCCCGGTTCTGGAAGGCCTTCTGCCGTCTGATCGACTCCACCTGCAGTCTATCATCTGGATACCACCCACAGACTAACGGTCAGACGGAGCGGACCAACCAACAGCTGGAGCGCTATCTGAGATGTTTCATAGCAGACCGTCAGCGCTCCTGGGCGCGCTACCTCATTTGGGCCGAACTGTCACACAACCTCCACACCTCCTCTGCCACCAACCTAAGCCCATTTGAGGTATGCTACGGTTTCCAACCTTCGATGTTCAACCACCCAGAACCGGAGGTTGATGTACCGTCCGCCCAACAGTTGGTCCGCAGATGTCGGCGGCTATGGATTACAACCAACCGGGCTATCCAACGCGCCAATACCCGATATACCCACCAACACCGCCGTCGACATCCTCCGGGACGTTTGTACCACGTAGGTGACAAGGTATGGCTTTCCACTAAAAACCTCCACCTTCACACCGAATCAAGAAAACTTTCACCCAGATTCATCGGACCATACCGCATCACCCACAGAATTAACCCTGTCACCTACCGGCTCCAGCTGCCTGCGGCGCTCCGGATCCATCCAGTATTCCACCTGTCCCAATTCAAACCCTTCATCACATCACCCATGATTCCGCCCACCCCCCCAGCTCCTCCTCCCCGGATCATCGACGGCGGTCTCACCTACACCGTACGCCGAATCCTCGACTCGCGCCCTCGGGGCAGAGGTACTCAGTACCTGGTTGACTGGGAGGGCTACGGCCCCGAGGAGCGATCTTGGATCCCGGCCCGGTTCATTCTCGACCCTGAACTGATTCGAGACTACCGTCACCGGGTATCCTCCACCTCAGGACCGTCAGGAGCCGGTCCTGGACAGGGGGGTACTGTCATACACACTCAATCTGCGCCCGGCACTAGGACCCGGAAGTAAGGCGGGCGCCAAACCAGGAAGTATAAAAGAGGTAAACAAACGATGGCTTACCGCTCAGTCATTGAGTTCGGCCCATGTCAGCTCCAGTTGTCGTTTCAGCAAACCGTGAGTACTCACATGTTGGTTCCGTTTGTCTTTTGCTATTGTGTGTGTATCTACAGGACGCGGGTTAAATTTGTGTTTTTCCCTTACTCCGTTTTTGTGAGAGTCCTTAGACTAAATCGCGTGGCTATCCTGCCTACTCGCTTCTTTCCGCGTTTGGGTTTATCCTCCACGCTACATTGGGCTAACCGCTAAAGCTACGTCTTCTGGTCACCTCAGGTTAGTCCATCTTGACATATTTTCCGTAAATTTAGGACTTTTTTTTACAGTGTGCCCATGAACCTGTTTTCCAAGACACTGGTTTTTCTTCCTTGAACCAAATATGGTATGTCTTGACCACTGCAGACTGGAAACATCCCAAATGAGCAGCTCTGACCCAGTCCTCTAGCCATCACAATTAGGACCTTGTCACAATATATCCATTATTGTTTGCACCTGCAAGTGTGTGGGATTATATTAGGAACCAAGTAAATATTTTTTTCCTGAAGTTGATGTATTGAAAACAGTAAACATGGTCAAATGTGAGGATTTGAGTGACTTTGACAAGGGCCAAATTGTCAGAGTAACTCCAAAACTGCGGCTCGGGTGGGGCATTCCTGGTCCGCAGTGATCATGATATACCCTGTGTAGTTCAATCTAATGGAAGACCTATTGTAGCTCATATTGATGAAAAGGATATGCAGGTTCCTACAGAACCTACTGGTTATTAGTGTTTTGATGGCAAAAAGGGGGACCTACTCCAAATTATGTAGGCAGGTGGCCATAATGATATGGCTGATCAGTATAGTGAGAATACGTGGGGGTCGTGGGGCCTATCCCAAGAGGCTTATGGCACAAGGCGGCTTACAACCTGGACAAGGTGCCAATCCATCGCAGGGACCACACACTAACACATTACGGGCAAATTGGTAACGCCAATTAATCTGCAGGTCTTTGGACTGTTTGAGGAAACCGGAATACCCGGAGGAAACCTACCAAGCACGGGAAGAAAATGCAAACTCCATGCACACAGAGATGGGAATCGAACCCGGACCCTGGAGGTACAAGGCAACAGTTCAAACCACTACACCACAAACATATTGTGAATTGAAATTAGTATTAAAATGTATGAAAGTGCTGATTGCTCTTTATAAACACGGCTAGTTCTTGGGCTTAGAACATTTCCTCTTCCTTTTCTCTCTATTTCATTGTAGTTTATGCTAAGTCTCATGCTTCCCTCATTGAGAAGACCACATGGATACTGTAATTGTGTTAATGAATCATAAAGACTGTCCTGTGCTCTTACTTTTCAAATCTGCTCATGTTGTCCATCCTTGTAAACACATTGAGCATTGCTAACTGCAGGCTTTTACACATGTGTAGCGTAATGCTTAGCTGGTGTCACCGAGAAGAAGACAAATTCCCATTTGAGTCTGGTTTCTTCCTTACTTCGTCTCAAGTAGTTTCTTACCACTATCGCCTGCAGCTTGTTCATTATGGATTCATTAAATCTACATCCATATTCCTATAAAGCTGCTTTGTGATGAAATCCATTATTAAAAGTGCTCTACATATGGAAATGAACTAACTGAAATCATTTTTAGTGCTTAACAATCCAAAGAGCTTATATACAAACTACTGATGATTTAGTGTGTTTTCTGACTGTAATCAGATTCTCAGCAAAATATGTAAATGTTTTTTGCTCATGGTGGAGTTAGAATAATAAAATGAGAAAATTCACAATTGAAAATGGCTTGTTAACAATTGTTTTAAAAAAAAACACTCAAGAAGTCAGTGCAATCACATGAGTTTAAGCAGTGTGTAACTGCTATTTTAATTAATTATAGATACAGCTAGAAAGATTTCCAGATTGCAGACTCTCAGAAAGTAACAGAAACTTTCCACCATTTAATTAAATTTTTCACATTCAGTAAACTATCCACCCTGATCAGGATGACGTAGTTATTGATGAATGAATGAATGAATGAATGAATGAATACACAATTTTGCATCTGATTTCCATTTGTCAGTACCTTGTTGCCTTTTTCTTTCTACAGACAAGTGGTATTAATCTGCACTCAGACCACGAGCTGAATCAGAGGGCATATTCTGTAGAAAAATGCTATTGACACACTATTAAAGTAAATTAGCTCTAGCTACTTGACTGTAAATGTTCTGATTAGACAGGAGAGACAGCTGCCTGCCACGGGGCACAGCTCACAGGAGAGTGGCTCAAGTGTCTCAGTCAGGGACGTATGGATGGGGGATGAGGGGTATACTGTAAGTGGCTATGAAATGTAGCCACCTGAAAGTGCAGTGCTAAAAGGCATTGCAGACAGAGACTGACAGGATTAAAGAGAACGAGATACGATTCGTTTTGTTAGCTGCAAGCCGAAAGACAACCTGTTGAAAACGCCGTCTAATACGTCCACCTGCAGCATCAAACATTAAATAAGCTCATTAGCATTTTAAGTGTATGCGATGTTGATGCTCAACCTCTTGAAAGTAATAAAAACAAAGGCATAAAGCTGCTCACTGAGCAATGTCTGTGGGTGGACATGTCTCTCTTTATTCTAAATGTCTAGTGTTTATATTTTGATTTATTATTAATTTCACTATTGGGTGTGTGAGTGTGTGTATGTGTGTGTGCCCTGCGATGGATTGGCACCCTGTCCAGGGTGTACCCCGCCTAGTGCCTGAAGTTTCCTGGGAGAGGCTCCAGGTCCCCCGCGACCCTGAACACAGGATTAAGCGGTATAGAAGATGAATTAATTAATTAATTTCACTGAATGAGAATGCATGGATAATTTTTTAAAACATGGTTTCTAGGATAATGTAGCCAACAAGATTTTCACCTAAAATCTTTTGCGGAAATATATTTTTTAACTTGTTTCAGAAGACATTCCTAAGATCCATCATTTAATTACATCTAAGCAATTTTAATAGCAGTTCCATGTATAAACCTAGGGGCAACCTCTGATTCTGAGTCCAATGATCAAGTTCCAAAACATGCAGTTCCTTGAATGCCCACTAGCTGGCTGGCTCCAAAAGTGAGGTAATTCCCATAGACATGCATGTTAAAACACCCATCTTAATAACAGAAATAAACATGTTTGCAGGTTTCCTTATGTTTTGGTCTCCATAGTTGGATTTTCCATTCATGGCAACTGTTCAGGTGTGAGTTGTTATGCAAGTCATTCATTAAAATTACATTAAGACATAAAATTGTGCATAATCGGCGAATTTGAATAACAGTTGTCTTGTAGGGTTTTAAACCGCTAACTGTCTACTTTGCATCACTTTAATTAACCAGCTAACTGGAATCATTGTAGTTTAACTTACAACAAGAAATGTATGAGTTGACACGGGAAGAGGTGTAGGGTACAGAGGAAGGAGTTCAATCAATTGCCAAGTAACATTAGCATACAAATTAAAATTAACTACCTCATTATTTAAGGCAAGCTAAAGCTAAGCTAATTAGCTTCTAGTTTGTCCAGTTCTTTTTATACAGTCTATGATACAACAGTTGTATGGTACAAAATTTGACAGGTTGTGATTTTTTTTTCCATCAGACTAAAATTCACCTGACCAGGAAGCCAGGAAAGGGCACATGAAGCAGTGAGGTTTTGCTCTTTTCACCCTGATGTTACCAAGGTGAATTTTGACATGTGAAATCACAAGGCCAATTAAAAAAAAAAAAAAAAAAACAAGAGGCAAAACTGTGAGATGGTAGATTTAGAGTTAAGAAAATGCTCTTTTGTGCCCTTAATCATATATAGTTAGCTTGGGATTTTTTGCTATAAGATTTACTTTTGTTTCTGTGCCTGCTAGGATTTTCCAGTTGGCAGTGTTGGGAAGCTCTGTTATCATCTATTGAAGTCCAGAGTGCACTCAGTATGTAGTGGCTCTCTTCTAAGAGCTGGCCTAACAGAGTAGTGATTGAGCAAGACTGTCTGCATAATGACACGCCTTACTGTTAAACAGCCATTCACCGCCACTCAGCAGCCTTTCCTCTGTCTCTTTAACACACTCTTAAGCAGTTTATTAAGATGGGCATGCGGAGTAACACAGAATGGGTCTGAATAAAAGCCTCGTGTAAAACACACACACACACACACACACACAAACACATGCTTAATGCCTTAATGTTCCTAAAGTGGTTTGATGTAACATCTTTGTTAGACATGCTTAAATGAACTTACTTAGAGATTTTGCTTATTTGGCTAGATCTGGACTGCTGCCATGGTGATGAGAATATAAATGTAATTATATGTTTGGAAATACACTGGAATTGTTTTGATTAGTTAGAAGAAGGTAAGAACAGCTATCTTTCTCTACTATTTTCTATAACACTTTTATTTTGGAGGGGGGGCGGTGCTGGAGTGGAGGATATACTCCTGCTTTTTATGGTAAAAGGCCTGTAGTTTTAGCACTTTGTGTCAGTTTGTAGCTGTTATCACCAGTGTTGGGGGACGTTACTTTTTAAAGTAACTAATTACAGCCTCGGATTATGAGGTTTACGAGTGTTCCGCAAGGCGAGCAAAGATTTTTAACAAATTTTGACTTGAAAATCGAGCGTGGTCTTGGTTTACGAGCACCGAGTATCATGTTTCACGCATGCGCTTCTTGTTTTGACGCCAAGTGTCACGTCATCACAACTGAGCCAACGATTTTTCTCTCTCTTGCACTGCGGAATCCTCTCCCCTGCTGGGTCTTAGTGCTCGTCTCTTACTGGTATAATCAACATCCGTGCACGCATGTACTGTTTACTATAGCACTGTGACCACCTGTGTGTGTAAAACATATTTTATTTTGTGTTCAGAAGCGCATGTGTACAGCATATGTACTATTTCTTATACCACACATGTGTGCGCGCGAGTAAAGCAAAAGAAATTCTCAATACAGAGGTTAAAAATCTATTGTCTTCCTCATCGCGGTGTGTGTGTGTGTGTGGGCGCGAGCGTAATTTGACACTGTGCCGGCTATGTGTGTGTGTTTGTGTGTGAAACTCCCTTCTTAAACACACACACGCGCACACAAATATTAAGGTGAGAGACACACACTCTGCTCTCCGAAGAAACTCTGCTCTGTCGCAAATCTTTTCAGAGGTAAGGTGCGGATTCATTTGTTTGTTTGTTTGTTTGTTTTACTTTACAGCAGTGATTGTTAGTTTGCGCTCACACGAGTGTCATTAGTTTTATAATGTTTATAACGAGTGTAATAATGTTTATTGCTAATTTTCAGATAAAACAGTATAGCGGGAGATGCATTGTGGGTAATGCCGTCCAGTGTGTGTGAACGCGAATGCGAGATGTAAGCTAGGATATAGAGCTTTGTTCTTCAATAGTTATTTTGGTTGGATTTACGTGCAGGATCCACCCGAAAGTTTGTACTATAGCCCGATAGTGCAGAAAATAAAAGAACAGGGGCATCGAACAGTTTGTCCATCTCATCATTACACGAATTACCGGCCGGAGCACGAATTAATGGGCTGTTAAGATGTCGCGGGCAACATTAAAATAAAGCGGAGAAGCTTGAATAATTTAGGTGAGAACAACAGTCTTTCCGTAAATATGTGTGAGTGTTTCATTTAGACAAAAGGAGAAAGTTTTACTGTGTAAGATGAGAAGGGGGAGACAGGAGGGGCTGAAAGCAAGAGTCTCCACTTACTCTAGCCTCACACACACACACACACACACACACACACACACACACACACACACACACAGCGCCTGCGTGCACAAACGGAAACACTTACCTGTCGGGATTTATTTTTTACTTTTTTGACAGGTAAAGTGCAGGTTAATTTGTTTTATTTTTACTTTATATTTTGTATTAATTATTTTTATGTATTTATTTTTTGGGCTGTTGAACAAATAATTTAAGTTTCCATTATTTCTTATGGGAAAATTTTATTTGGTTTACGAGTGTTTTGGAATATGAGCCCACTTCTGGAAAGAATTATGCTCGTAATCTGAGGTTCTACTGTACATTACAAGATTACTGTCTTCCAAAAGTAATCAGTTACATTACAGCGTTACTTTCTGATAAAAGTAACTACAGTATTTAAAGTACTTTTCCACTGCAGAAAATATAAACTTCCTCATGCATGTTGTTTTAGTCAAGATCTTTATAATTATTTTAGTATCATCACACAGGCTGTTTTGCGCGGTGGCCGTAACTATGGTTCATCATGGTTTCCATCCTCGCATAGTCAAACTGTCACAGTCGGGCCAGGCTCCGACGCCAACCAAACACAGCGCCCATTATCCCCAGTATATTAACCATGGTCACCTGAAGTCAATCAAGGCACGCCCATAAGAAGCACAAACCACACGACAGCCATTGTCCAGGCTCGTAGTTGCTAAGGTGGACCGAATCGCTGAGATCCCAAGTAAGAAAAGTATTTTTGTGCTACTTACCTGTACTCTGTGTTCCTCAGAAGCATCCCTGTCTGTTTCCTATGCAACTGGACAGGGGTAGGATTTCACCAGGAGAAAATGACAGCTGACCCAGAATCTTTGCTTGTATTGTGGCGGCGCAGGGCACCTCAGGCTGGCATGTCCCATACGCTCCCCTCGTCAAGTGGTGAGTGCTATGTCTTCTCATATTGAAAGATTACAACCCCTCACTACATGTTTGAACCTTACTGCTTCTCGTGTTACTGTCTCTGTAGCTGCCCTCCTCGACTATGGGTCAGCCAGAAACTTCATCTCCAGGGAGTTATGTAGACGCCTCAATATCAAGACCACTCAGATGGAAAAACTCTTCCAAGTACAATCCATAACTGGGAAACCCCTGTCCAGAAAATCCGTGCATCTATATGCAGGCCCAGTCACTCTTCAAGTGGGTTTATTTCATCAAGAGGAGATAAAATTTTTTGGTTTTAGAAGAATCCACTTCCGATCTCGTTTTAGGGCCCCCTTGGCTTGTGAAGCATGACCCTATCCTCTCTTGGGAAACAGGAGAGGTTCTCGAATGGGGCAAGACCTGCTTCCCAAACTGCTTTCCCTCTCTTCCGTTAAAACCCCAGGTTATAAAATTACAAGCAACATCAATTGAAAGCCCCTTGGAGAAACAGTCAGTGGAAATCCCCCATCAATACTCCTCCTTCGCTGATGTCTTCTGCCCAAAAAGAGCTACACAATTACCACCACATCGACCATGGGATTGTGCTATCAACCTACTTCCAGGAGAACCACTACCCCATGGACGTATTTATCTGCTCTCACTCCCCAAAAGAAAGTCCATGGAGGAGTACATCACTGAAGCGCTTCAACAAGGCTACATACGCCCGTCTACTTCCCCTGCGGTCTCAAGCTTCTTCTTTGTGGCAAAAAGGGAAGGCGTACTGCGGCCCTGTATAGATTTTAGAACCCTCAACAAGGCCACAGTGAAATTCCGGTATCCGTTACCCTTGGCCCCGGCAGCGTTGGAATGCCTCCGTGAGGCCAAGTTTTTCATCAGGCTGGACCCCCGAAGCGCATACAACCTAATCCGCATCAAAAAGGGAGATGAGTGGAAGACGGCCTTCGTAACACCTACCGGGCATTACGAATATCGGGTGATGCCCGACGGCCTTGTCAGCGCCCCTGCCGTCTTCCAGAACTTCATGCACGAGATCCTCCGGGACTTTCTTCATCAGTTCGTCATAGTTTACATTGATGAAACCCTCATCTTCTCCAAGTCTGAGTTCGAGCATAGTCAACATGTCACACGAGTTCTCCGCCGTCTACGGAAATTTAAACTCTTTCTTAAAGCTGAAAAGTGCACCTTCCACCAAACATCCATCAAGTTTCTTGGATATATCATTGACCAAAAAGGAGTAAGGATGGACAAGGAGAAGGTAACCACCATTTCCACCTGGCCTGAACCCACAACCATCAAAGAACTACAACGATTTCTGGGATTTGCCAACGTTTATAGAAGGTTCATTGTGAATTACAGCATCACAGCCAGCCCATTGACCTCCCTGTTACGTGGCAAACCCAGATCATTAAAATGGACCCTGGAGGCCAACGCTGCTTTCCAACAACTCAAATACTCCTTCGTATCAGCACCCATGCTTGTTCATCCCAATCCGGAACTCCCGTTTGTGGTGGAGGTCGACGTCTCAATGACAGGAGTAGGGGCAATTCTCTCACAGCCGCGGGGGAAGCCACCAAAACTCCATCCATGCGCCTTCTATTCAAGGAAATTTAATCCAGCGGGGGATAAACTATGACTTCGGGGATCGTGAGTTGTTAGCCATCATGATGGCCCTCGACGAGTGGAGACACTGGCTGGAGGGGGCAGCACACCGGTTCACAGTTTTAACTGGAGATGTTCCGATACCATTTTTCCCCTCCCGATACCGATTCCGATACTTGGGCTCAGGGTATCGGCCGATACCGAATACTGATCCGATACCAGGGTGTGTATCTGTACAGTGTGTGTATATATATATTCAATTCAATTTTATTTGTATAGCGCTTTTAGCAATTGACATTGCCTCAAAGCAGTTTACACAATCAAAAGAATTATTTAAGTTTGTACTCCCTGAGATGGTGATAGGAAGAAACCTTGAGAGGAACCAGACTCAACAGGGAAACCATCCTCACTTGGGTGAAAAATTATCTGGGGGTCAGGGGTAGCTCAGTGGTCAAGGCATTGGACTACGGTTCGGAAGATCCCAGGTTCAAACCCCACAACCACCAAGTTGCCACTGTTGGGCCCTAGAGCAAGGCCCTTAACCCTCAACTGCTCAGATGTATAATGAGATAAAAATGTAAGTCGCTCTGGATAAGAGCGTCTGCCAAATGCCTAAATGTAAATGTATCTGCATGAAATTATATGCATTTATACTGTGTGTTAGGTGGCAGGCAGGTCTGCTATATAACAGTTGATGTTAATATGGAGTCCATGTAGTTATTGGAGACTCAGGTAGACTTGTAGGAAATTCCAGTCCTGAACTATCGGACTGTCAAGTCCCCAGAGAAACAGTTGCCAACACCAGTCGAGGCCAGAACCGTCGTCTAGGTAGAGAGAATCATCCCCAGGCATCTCCCTGCAGTACCTGAGGGAGGCCAAGAGACTCAACCCGAGACAGGCAAGATGGGCTATGTTCTTCTCCCGATTTGATTTTAAGATCTCCTACATTCCAGGTACAAAGAACACCAAAGCCGATGCCCTTTCACAACTACACACTTGAAAACATTGAAGAACCAGTATCCATTCTCCCTGAAACACTTTTCATCAACCCTATCCAGTGGGAACATCCCATGTCCGTTTCTGCACCTGCTCCAACTACTCCGCCTGATTGCCCATCACATCGCAGATTCGTGCTGGAAGGGGATCGCTACTCCCTCATCCACTCCGTACACTTGTCATCGGACGCACTCTCTCACTGCTACAGGATTGCTTCTGGTGGCCCAATATGGAAAGGGACGTGAAGAGGTACGTTGGGGGATGTCAGGTATGTGCAATGTCAAGGACCCCGCGACACTTACCGGCCGGAAAGATCATGCCACTGCCCATTCCTCAGCACCCCTGGTCACATTTGGGAGTAGACTTTATCACTGATCTTCCCAAATATAATGGACATACTTGGATACAGTACTTGTCATTGTAGACCGATTTTCAAAGGGATGTCGAGTGATCTCTCTTCAAGGATTACCCACCGCAATGGAGACTGCAGAACTCCTCTTCAATAAAGTTTTCCGTTACATTGGCATAGCTGAAAATATTGTCTCTGATCGTGGTTCCCCAGTTCACGGGTCTGGCGAAGTTTCTTCCGACTTCTAGGTGTGACCGTGAGTCTGTCCTCGGGATATCACCCGCAAATAAATGGACAGACCGAGCGCAAAATCCAAGAAATCGGCCGCTTCCTTCGCACGTTCTGCCAAGGCCACCAGAACTCCTGGAACCAGTTCCTTGGATGGGCTGAATATGCCCAAAACTCACTCCGTCAACCTACAACTGGCCTCACTCCCTTCCAGTGTATCCTAGGCTACCAACCCCCTTTGTTCCCTTGGAATAGAGAACCATCAGATCTCCCTGCGGTCAATTTCTGGTTCCGGGAGAGTGAGAGAGTCTGGGAGGAAGCACACCATCATTTACAGCGGGCTGTACGCCGGCATAAGGGCAATGCCGATAGACATCGATCCACCGCTCCAACCTACAGTATAAACTAGGAGACAAGGTATGGCTCTCGACCCGAGACATGCGTCTATGTCAGTCCTGTAGGTACGTCGGTCCCTTCACCATCTTAGAACAGATAAACCCAGTAACTTATAGACTCCAACTACTACCACAATATCACAATATTCACCCTACTGTACCTTCCATGTCTCAGTATTGAATAAATATCAAGACCCTGTTTTGTCTTCCACAGAGCCTGGCCCAGAAGAGGAAACGCCCCCTCCTCCGATTATCGTGGACGAAGGTACCATCTATCAGGGCCAAGACATCCTGAACTCCCACCGCTGTGTCTAGTATCTAGTAGATTGGGAGGGTTACGGTCCAGAAGAAAGATCTTGGGTGCCACGAGACGACATCCTTGACCCCAATCTACTAGAAGAGTTCCACAACGCTCATCCTGACCTTCCGGCACCAAGAGGCCGAGGTAGGCCACCACGACGGCGGAGGGGTCGACCCTCAGGAGCGGGTCGTGGAGGAGGGGGTAATGTCACAGTCGGGCCAGGCTCCGACGCCAACCAAACACAGCGCCCTTTATCCCCAGTATATTAACCATGATCACCTGAAGTCAATCAAGGCACGCCCATAAGAAGCACACACCACACGGCAGCCATTGTCCAGTCTCGCAGTTGCTAAGGTGGACCGAATGTGTGCCTCATGTCACTCCCTGTACGGAACTCCGTGCCAATCATTGTCTACACGAAAATAAACAGCGAAGGAGATCTCAACCGTCATCCAAAAACCAGCAAAAGTAACTTTTGAATAAAGACTTGCAGTATATATCACGCCACCATTTAAAGATCTACCATTAACTCTCTCTCCCAAATAAACATTACTCATCCTTAAAACTTATTATTTGTGTGAGTGTTTGTCATTGTTACACAAACCGCATAGGTGAGAAAGGGGTATAGCAGCAGGAATAACAGAGGGGGGGAGGGTTATTTGGGGCGGGGCTTGCAGGACGACTTTCTCACACACACACCAACGGATTGGGAATGACTGCGGTCTGGCTCACGGATTACATAAATTGTCTGAATAATGAATTACATTTTTGAAAACATAATTAAATAAATGAGTACTCAAATGGCAGACCTAACACATTAGATAACTCGTTACCAGAGGTGTCAAGTAACGAAGTACAAATACTTACTTAAGTAGAAATTTTGGGTATCTATACTTTACTGGAGTAATTCTTTTTCAGCCGATTTTTTACTTCTACTCCTTACATTTTTAAGCAATTATCTGTACTTTCTACTCCTTACTTTTTAAAAATAGCCCCCCCCCCCCCCGTCGCATGATCAAAACGCGTGACCTTAATGAATTTTCACCTGCACAACACACAAGATGTTATATCATTTCTATCTGTTATCGCCCAAATGAGGATGGGTTCCCTGTTGAGTCTGGTTCCTCTCAAGGTTTCTTCCTAATGCCATCTCAGGGAGTTTTTCCTTGCCACCGTCGCCGTCACCCTTGGCTTGCTCATCAGAGAAATTTCATTCATTCGTCTCATTATTATTATCTGCACATTTTTCTCACACATACACACTTCCAATTATTTTCTTTTCTATAATAATAATAATTATTATTATTATTAATTAATTAATTAATTAATTAATTATTATTATTTTCTTGCTAAATTTCTTTCATTTTTGTGAAGCTGCTTTGAGACAATGACCATTGTTAAAAGCGCTATATAAATAAAATTGAATTGAATTGAATTAATGCTTTTTCTCCCCTCAAGTTACTTTTACTTTTATACTTTAAGTAGTTCTGAAACCAGTACTTTTACACTTTAACTTAAGTAAAAAGCTTGAGTTGATACTTCAACTTCTTAAGAAGTTTTTTTAAACCCTGGTATCTATACTTCTACTCAAGTAATGAATGTGAATACTTTTGACACCACTGCTCATTACATCAAAAAAGTAATCGAACTACTCTAACGCATTACTTTTTAACACGTTACACCCAACACTGGTTATCACAAAGTCAAACAAGGACAGATTTATGAGAGTAAAATCTCCCTTTATTTTTCTATATAATCCTCTGCTATCATAATGTATTTATCCCAGCTTTCACTAGTGCTTGGATACCATCAAGGTAGATATTTTGTCAGTAGACCGGAGCCAGGATAAAACTGTCTGCTACATATCTTCAATGATGGCCTCCCAGGAACTCCTCTAATGATTAAAAAATATGGAAATGGCTTGGATTGCGGTGAGGACTGTTCAGGGGACGTGGCAATAACTTCCAGACAAGTTCCTGTAATGTGCATCTCTCATTATCTCGACAAGTTATTTGTCGATTTTCAAGGATCAGTTATTCCACTTGCTGAATTTTCATGGGAATGACTGCATTGGGCTCTGAGCCACTTCGGCCAGGATCATCATTCACAGATATAATGTTTGCACCATTAAAATGTTTTACTGAGGCCAGGAGCCTCATCACCGTATCATGCTTAAAGCCTTCTGCAAATTTCAAATGGTGTGTATGTGTTATGTAATGAACATAAAAATGGAGTTACTAGCACCGCCCCAATACAATAAAATACAGGCTAATAGCAGTACAAAACCAAGCAGTCATAACATCACACATGACAGCAACCAGAATTAAAATGAATGGTAATCATGATATGATAACCACCATACAGCTTAATGATTATCCTGTTGGTTGTGGCCACTTCCAACATGACTCCGCCTCCATTCACAGGGCACAAAATCACATCACTGAATGGTTTCCCAAGGATGCAAACAATACGGTATGCATAAATCCTATGCTATCATCTTCACATTCAAAAGCTCTCAACCTCTAAAAGATTTTTGAGACATGCTTTACTTCACCTCCATCCTCAAAACCCCAGCTCATGGAATATTTTTTAAAAAAAGATTAGCGTTCACTTTTTCAGTACAGCTCCAGAAAGTCTAACAACAAAATGCACTGAAGCTATTCTAGAGGCTCATGGTGGCTCAAAACCTCATACACACACTTTAGATCGGTTTTGCTTTAATATGTCACCGATCACTAGGTTGGATTTTGAGAACGTTTGAGCCCATGTTGGCCTGACAAAAAGCTTCTGGTTGTTCTATTACATTAAGGCACAGCTTGGTATCGTCTTTATCTTCTTATCCTACACCCAACAAGTGGTAGATAAAAGATAGGCCTGAAAGATCGATGGCTCTATCCAACAGCGGCAGTGCAGCTCATGTCGACGTCACTCAGGAGATGACAACCGACTCTAATGCATACATCTCGAGTTACAGAGAACACAGGAAGAGTCGAGAGCACTGTGTTTCCTAATGCACTTCACACTATGAGTAGGAGCCCTGCTTAGGATTGTAGTGCACTCTGCGAGCTTGGTTATTGAAGCAGAAGACATAAAGAGTATACCATAGTCTGCAGTGGCAGTGATTTATATGCAGCGTATCAGCCTATTTTACAGCTTCTTTTCAGGTCTTATATTACTCTATTGCTGAGTAATAGACATATTGCTGAGAAACTGAAATTTTTTGCAGATCCCATAGTAAGACATTTCTTTTTGATCAATCAGATAAATGTACTTACTACACTCTTTGAAATAAAGTTACCAAACTGCATTTCTCCTAGTCGCTGTAATAATAACATCAATGTACTTTACAGTAAGTATGCACAGTATGGTGCAAAAGCCTTGTTATTTGTTTGTTAAGCCACACAGAGAGCTATGAATCAGTCAGCATTAAAAAGCATCTTAAGGCATGAACCAGTGAAAAACAGGTGCAAAGGAGGGAAGATGATCAGGCCGATGATTAGTATACTGATGATACTGAATGCTGAGTGGTTGGAACAGACGAGAGGGGAAATGAGGTTGCTGCTGAGGTTGTTACATAAATTACCAAATTTTAAATAGTATCTGTGGCCACTTTGTAGCCTAAATTTATATCTCCATATGAGGGGTGACTCAAGACTTTTGCAATCTTTATTATGTTACATTACATAAATAGACTAAGTGCCATTAAGTATTTTTAAAGCTTTGCACTAAAAGCTACACTACAGTACATCCACCTCATCAGACTAAAGGTGTACAAAAGATGTATTCTTTACTGACTCATCAAGGCAAAGTAACATTTGGTACTGTTATTTCTGAGCAATGCTATTTTTTTCAGCTCTTTTGTATCTGCATATTTGAAACCCCCCCCAGAAAGAGTAAAAAAGCCCACTTGGTTACGACCCTGACTGCAGGACTGGATGTCTTCAACAGTAATAACATAGGTCACAGAAGTCCTAAATGGAGGTCACAGGTTGGAGTAGATGTAGACTTTAGTGCAGGTGTATTGCAGTGTCCTTTGGCACAGAGTTTCAGAGTTGACCTAAGGATGAGGTCCAGTGATCCACGTCTGCCCGAGCCGCCCTGCCTGGTCTTGAACAGCACCATCTGTCTTTCTCTCAGGAGCAGGAGGAGTTTGGATAGTTTCAGAGACTCCGACAGTATTTGGCTTTCGGCCCTGAAGGTCAAGAAGTTACAGAGACTGACAAGATTTTTAATGCAGGGTTGTCGTTGTGTCTCATATGAAAAGTAGATAAGTGGCATTAGCTGAGCTGACGTCTTTTAATTTAAGTTTAAGTTTAAAAAATATATATTTATTTAAAAAAATTATACATTTACTCTATTCTCTCTTTTAAGCTGCCTTCTTGAACTGGCTGCCTTGAAGTCCCTGGAATTTCTTATATTTAAAAACTCTAAGCACATTGTGTACTGCATTTTTCATACATATAATGCTGTCATTAAATTTCGCATACAGGGATGTGCATTACTGCCAAGACTTGACTAAAAAATTCAAGATTCTTGTCCATATGCACCAAGTGGATTGTGTTATTCAAATTACCCAGTTACTACAAACATTGCAAACACAGGACATGTGTAAAAAAGCAATATCTTAAGAAGTCAAATATTCAACCACTACCGAATAGCGATATTATCAAATGTTAAATAATGTGTGCATTATTCTGAAAAAGTAACACGATTAAATAAACCAGCATGCACAATATTAAGTGTAGCAGCATAATGTGAAGTATTATATGCAAAAAAAAAATGGAGCTGCGTATACACGGTGTTCAATAATGTGCTATTCAAGATGCAGACTGCCTGAGGGTAAAAACTGTCCTTCAATCTGCAAGTGCGTGCTTTTATTCTGTGATACAGTATCTCCTTCTAGACACTAGCAGAAGAATGTTTTGCAGCTTGGGTGGTTCTGGTCCTTGCTTTAATGATGGGAATTGTAGAGCTGACTTGTGTAAAAGTACTGCAAATAGAGCAAACATTTACTTGAGTTGAGATCAAAAGAGTAAACATGTCATCTGAATAGATTTACTTTTTCATCCCTGCAATGGACACAACTAATATAATAAATGTTATAAAGATTTGCAAAAGGATTTTTGAGCTATACTGAAGTGTACGCCATCTTGATTAATAGTCAATGATATATAAAGAAAGAGAATGTAGCCAAGTCATGTGAGGGTTTCAGTAGCTTTTTTTCTTCTTTTTTGGCCTAAACATTAAGGCCAGTATTATGTAGATATTATCCTTTAAGTGCTCAGGGTTGCGTAGTGAGACTTGCATGACTCAGAATTGTTTTGATCGTCCCATTGGTGCTTGATTGGATTGAGGAATGAAGAATTTGGCTAGACCAAAACCCTTGATCTCATCTGCCTGTTAAGCTCCATACATAAGGCTGTGATGTGCTGGGTGTTCTGATACCTTTCTACCGTGGCCAGAATTAACCTTTTTCAGAATTTTTGAGCAATTTGTGACCAGACGAGCTGGCCTTTGCTTCGCAGGCATAAATGAGCCTTGGGTGCCCATCTCGATGAAACATCAAAGTGACATTTTATATTGAAGACAGTAATTTCTTCTTCTTCCAAAAAAAAAAAAAACATCAAAAGGTCTGACTACAGTAGGTTGTCTAGCTCACTCAGCTTTCTAATGACTTACTGTACAGGTTGGATGTTGAGCTGTTAAATTGCAGATATCTTCAATGGGTTTGACTTGCATAATTTGCTAATCATTATCAGAACTTAGAAGTATTTAAAACTGAAGATTTAAAGCTGATAAAGTTGGTCAGGGATGCTTAGTCGCCTCTCCTGTCTCTCTCTGCTGCTGATTAAAGCATTGTGGACCTGTGGACTTGTTTAATGATTAAATCCTGCACATACTGCCTTTTAATTGGCTTCAATGTACTCTCAGTTAACAGATCAAAAGTAAATGTAGCAAAGTAAAAAAAAAAAAAACCTACACACATATTATATATATATATATATATATATATATATTAACTCAAGTAAAATCATATTCTCAAGTACTGTAATCGGGGTTCATGCTTGTTACTTTCCTCCCTTGCTTGCTAGAGAGTGACTTGCTTTCCAGCATGGCATGAACTTTAAATGATGTAACCTACAGCATAGTGTGTGTGTGTGTGTGTGTGTGTGTGTGTGTGTGTGTGTGTGTGTGTGTGTGTGTGTGTGTGTGTGTGTGTGTGTGTGTGTGTGTGTGTGTGTGCGTGTGTGTGTTTGCATACATTCCATCTATGAGCACAATGCACATGATCTCTCCCATCTCAGGGACTGTGGGATCGATTGGAATAGAAAGTGCTGAAATAGCAACATGGAACCTTTCCACCTTTCCTCTGCTCTATTTCTTTCTGTTTCCTCCTCTTTTTTTTTTTACTTACCCCATATCAGTTAGAAGGAGGTACTGGACCTCTGTTTCTGGGCATGGAGTATCTGATGTGAGCCAGATTTGGAATGAATTTCAGCTTTATTTAAATCCATCCTGCTGCTATGTGAAGGGAGAAGTGACTCGAGATTAACAATCTCTAATTGAGATGTCGGATGATTAGATTCATTTCTGGCATGTCTTGCAGGTTTGCGTGTGAGTGGTCTCCTTAACTTACTGTACATCATGAATTGATTTTTGTGCATCTGTGTGGAGAAACAGTAATAAAAGTGTCTTCTGTATTTCTTCACTGTCCTTAGATGCCAGCATCTGGTTCTTGCTCTTTCACCATCATGTTGGTGCAACAGGGTAAACACAGCCAAACATTCAAGAGCAGGTACCTGTACATTTCGGCCAAACCAGTCAGATGCGCCTTAATGATCCTGGACTGGGGTAATAATAGAGTGATGTTACAGCTGGGAGAGACTCTATTTAAGCATTACAGTACATTATTAGAAGAGAGCAATTCTCCTGTAGTAAACTCCTGTCTAAAGAGCTTTTTTTGTCATTTCCTGTTGGAAACCTTAGAGAAGCCTAACTGATTTACTACCATTAGAATATGATTTGTAGTTATAAATGATTGTGATCAGAACTTGTTTTAAAAAAACTTTTAAAGTTATTAAAAGTAAATATGGATTTTAAAAAAATAGAGTGGTGCAAAAAAACATTCTTCTTATCGTCTGGAGGTGGTATGTTCAAAATAACCTGCAACTATTTTATACCCAGACAACAATATCAAGCCAGGGGTATAAATAAATGATGCTGGACTAACAGACACAGGTGCCAATAATGTACTTTTTTATTTTCAAGAATGAATATTCAGTACTGTGCAAAAGTCTTAAGGAATGCCACATTTCTTCATATAGCTTGCTAGCTACCATGGCTGGGCAAATCATATGTTCATAGAAATTTAAATGTCTGAATAGAGAAACACTAACATTAAAGAATGACTAAATGCCAGATGGTTTGGAAAATAGCGTTTTGTTTTAACAGACGCGGTTAACCAGAACTGCTCTGAAACCCACTGCACAGCTGATATAACTAACATTAGAGTCATGCTTTGGCATCATTTAATTAAATTTAAGGCTTTGGCATCAAGCTGACTTTTTTCAATCAAAGTTTAAACTTAAAAAATAATTTTAAGTAGTAAAAACTAAACATAAGTTAAAAAAGTATACATTTATTTATTTTTTTAAATCTGAATTCAACTTTTTATAAGATTTAGCCAAAAGCTAAATCGTTAAATTGAATTTAATTAAATAAAAACAAATATTGTAAAATATATATATATATTTTTAAATGAGGGTGCTTAAGATTTTTCCACAGTACTGTATGTCACACCATTTTTGGGAAGTGATCTATCCTAGCATGTGACATTACATCCCACTGTATAATTGCTGCCGTTTAAAGGACTGACTGCGCTAATGAGATGCATTTCATATGCCGTGCTACTGGTTGCAATAAAGAGAGCATGAGATTAACATTTTTTTTACCCTCATTATAAATGAATGAGCACTTTATTTATAGATGCTTGCTCTCTAATGCTATCCTACATTAGCTAATGTTATTGCTTTGTCAATGACTCTAATGTTAGTTATATCAGCTGTGCAGTGGGTTTCAGAGCAGTTCTGGTTAACTGCGTCTGTTAAAACAAAACACTGTTTTCCAAACCATCTGGCATTTAGTCATTCTTTAATGTTTGTGTTTCTCTATTCAGACATTTAAATTTCTATCAACATATGATTTGACCAGCTATGGTAGCTAGCAAGCTATTATTACATGAATACTGGGAATTATGTCACAGCAACAGGATAATGTAGTTAGTTAGTTGATACTGGTTTGCCATCAATATAATGACAAAGTATTGAAGAAGAATTAAAGAATGAGCAAGTGGTCTAAGGATCTCCCCTTCAATGCTTGTGAAACAATGAGACTTGTTTGCCATATAGTAGATGTAATCATTTGGTACAGAAATGTTTTCACACTTGGTCCATTTCCAAGTGATCTCCAAATGATGACTCAGCATTTTCCGTGCCAATGTGGATACAACAAAATAAACCACATGTGAATTACTTACACAACTGTTTGTGTCCTAAAAAGGGGGAAATGGGAAAAGCAAAAAAAGAGGAATATTTATCTGATCTAAAAAAAAAAAAAAGATCTGATCCAAAAAATGTCACACAGATTTGTGTGTTCAGACAATCATTAAAAAAAATTTCAAAAAATTAAATATCATATTAGGTTGAAAAATCTGAATTTAGTTGTTGGTAATGTGAATGTATCCATCCACTACAATTTCCAAGATAAAGATGTTGAAGTTTACCTCCACTTTCTTGTCGCCTGACAGAAAAACAAGTCAAACAGCTTTCTGCTGAGTCGTGCGGTCCCACAACAAGGCCAGCATGTAAGGTAGCAACATGACAGATGGCTTAATAGAGCCACTGAAGCACTTGCACTCATGCTATAGTGCTTAAGTTGTTACAGTAGGTAGCAGTACTAATAGAACTGGGCGAGTGAGAGAAACAATATTTGTACAATTAGTATACAGTATGTGAATGATATACAGTATGTCATGTATGCATTATAGCATCTCAGCAAAAGATAGCATCATGTAAAACGATCATTTTGAATCACACTTCAGTGTTCCATGGCTAATCCTCTATGAGAAAAGGGTTATGGTTTGAGCAAGTGGTCTAAGATTTCGTAAATGCCTTTGTGAGTTCACTTTTATTGTGAACAGCGAAAGCACTGGTTTCATTCGCAGCTAGTTTCCTTTCACGTCCACTATAACAGCACTGAGTGTGAATCATTGAAAAAGGATGAAAATGCATTGAGAGTAGAGAGAAGGGTTGAGGATGAGATAAAAATGTATCAAAAGACAAAGATTTGGTATGTTTTTCTGGGTCTGCAGTTCATTGGAAATACATAAGGATGACAGTCAATTTTATCCGCTTTGTCAGTGCACCATTTATTTGATTCAGTTTTTCACTTCACTGCTGTTGTGAAATAAAGGCAGAAATTCCATCCTGAATACAATGACCTAAATATATATATAAATAAATAAATAAAAGACAATTGGAATAAATCTTTTATCAACCGCCGTATGTCTGTGTGTTTCCAGACCTAACTAAAAACTTCACATGGTGTTTGTTTCATAAGAAAGTCGCAGTGGATAGAAACGATTCGAAAACAATCTCAGGCTTTGAATAACATCTGTATCTGATCACCAGTTTGATAAGGATCAGGTCATTAAGAGACGCCTCTATGCTTAGGATATCGTCTCCTCTGCAGATAATGACCAATCTTTGCTCGGTGATAACACGTGCAGGGTGCCTGTTTATCTGCTGAGCCCACAGTCCTCCAGCAGTCACTCGCAGTCTGCCTGCCTCTACATATTGATGTGATGGCTTGGTGCTCAAATGGCTTTGACAGCAGAGCCAACCTGTCTCTCAGAGATTTTTACTGTAATGAGAAGGAACTCAGGCAGGAGATGTAATACCCAGGGATCAGTGTTACAGCAGCACATTCACCAAAAATGCATCTACTGAGCTTCAGGATTCAGGTAATATGCTTTACATGGCATGGGTATTGACATTTAAGAGTGAGAATTGTGAACGTCTTAGCAGTCAATGCTGATTATTCAGTGAATAATCTGATTAAACAGACTGATATCACCAAACAAGAGGTGACATTTAAATCTTTAATTAAATATACAAAACGTTTACGTCTTAATTAGATTTTTTTCTGAGAATATAGACATCCTGGTTCATAAATTAGAAGCATTCATGAAATGCATTCACCTTTATCAAGAACCTATACACATACTGTAGTTACTACGGTAGTACTGTTGCATCCTCTCATCAGGTTAAACAGTGGTTAAGTTAATGCACTGATGTTAATGTCTGATACATTACAGTACATCACTAGATAGATAGATAGATAGATAGATAGATAGATAGATAGATAAATAGATAGATAGATAGATAGATAGATAGATAGATAGATAGATAGATAGATAGATAGATAGATAGAGATGTAACTTTAAGTTTTACAACACAGTCAAGTGTCTGTCTGTTCCTAGTTATATAAAAAGAAATATATTTTGTATAATTAATTAATTCAAGAGACAAAAAAACATTAGGATGGTGTGGTTAGTTCTACTTATATTGAATACTAGATGTGCCCGTGTCTTCGTTCGCGTGGAATTTAATTGCACACTCATAAGCATTTTTTTTAATGTACAAAGCTATGTGTTAATTTTTGGAATTATCTAAAAAAGATTTTTCATGAAATGAAGGCATGAGATCACGATTACTAAGTAGATTTCAATTGCACATTCATGAGTGCATTTAAAAAAATGTATAGCACCATCTGTTGAATTTTGAGATGAACTAATGAATTTTTCAAGTTTGATTTTTTTTTTCATTTAAATTTCAGATTAGCATATCTTCTCTTCCTGGCCGATTGCGATGAAATAAAGCCTATATGTTACCTCCAGCTCATTCAAACACCCCCATGAAAATCCCATCCAAATTCATTCAGTAGTTTTTACATGATGCATGCACAAACAAACAGACAGACAAAAATTCCAAAAAACATCTTGATGTGTTCTACTCATCTCCCCAAATTATTGTTTTGCAAATATCTTAAATGTACAGACACAACAACTTTGGTGTTGGTTTTTATTATATGTATAGATAGAAGATAGCTATAAATGCATTGAAAGTATATCAATATACTCGTATTTAAAAACTTTCATTACATTGATTAAATTAAAGCAGTGTGAACAAATGGCTTCTGTGACATGCAAATACAAATTAAACCTTGCTTGTTTAAGTAACAATCTAAGCAGAAACCTAAATTTCCCCTTTCGTCTTTTCCAACCACTCAGCATTCAGCATCACCAGAATTACCGGCCTGATCATCTGTCATCATCTGCACCTGTTTCTCACTGGTTCATGCTTTAAGTTAGAGCTTATTTTAAGCTTGAATGATTCATAGGTCACTGTGTGACTTAACAACCACATTCTTCTGATACTGCTCAGGTACAGGGGACTGGACTGAAAAAGAGAGACAAAAACTTGGTGGAAATGAGATCCAGAAAAGTCCATCAGGAAGCCTGAAGAACTAATCCTCATGAGTGCATTAAAAATACAAGAAAGTCAGGCTCTTTGTGAGCAAAATATGAAGAAATGAGGTGTGGATCAAGACTTTCGTACAGTATTGTATATCTTTAACTTTATATCCATACTTGGAAATGAAAAAAAAAAAAACATTATTACATAGGAAAATAAAACATTTCAGCATGTGTTGTTATTGGAAAATAAGAATAAGAATATTTTTCAACTGTAACTCCACTTCATGTCAGGCCATATCCACTCGCTCCCCAAGAGTTCTGCAATGTACATAAAATGCTCTGACATGCGAATTTTGCTTGTTTACCCATATAGACAGTATGCTATTTGACTAAGTTTATAATAATAATAATCATCATCATAATAATTTTTAAAACAATATAAAAAAACACATTTAGATTTAGTTGTTTATTTCACATTGTTAGAAAGTTATTCCTTATCATATACAAACTGCAATAATTTTGTACTGTAAATACGCCTAAATGTATTACTCAATCCTCAATGTACTATTAATAGTTATATAGAATAATCTTATATAACTGCTTCCATTTAACCAGAGATTATACTTTTATTATGTCTTTTCTTACAACACACAATAGTGGTGTGGCTCGAACTCTACAATCCCAGGCTGCAACATTCCTCCTGCTAAGTGCAAATATAGTAGAATTCGATTGGTGCTGCCAAAGATAGATACACCATCGACCGTTTCTCAAATGAACCAATCTCCGTTCAGCACAAGCTCAGATCAGGAGGTGGTTTTAAGTCAGTCTTGAGGGTACGGTTACAATCCTTGATCATGGCACAGTTTAAAAAATTTTTTTAAAAAGGTCCACATAACCAACATCATTAATCACCTATAAAGGTACCCAAGTAATTAATTGGGCTTGATAGCTTTTATTTTTCTTTCATATTTTTTTTTCTGAAACTGATAAGTGCTGGAAAAATAGTCTCTTAAACCAATTGCAAGCTTTTGCAAACATTAAAAAAAAAAGAATAATTTACGTGTCAGAGGCTCAATATGATGTATAAGATAGCGGAATAAAATTAAATAAATAAATAAAAGTGTGAGTGTTTGTGCAAACAATATATACTGTGTATATATACATATCTTTATACTGATATATTATATACAGTATAATATATCAGCCATTTTCTCTAGCACCAAATGGTTTTCCTTCCATGCTCTGTAGGTCATTAAATCACTTGAAAATTTGGTAAGTAAAATTTACACCTTCCAATCTTAGGATTAAATATTTTAAGTTTAAAAAACAGATTAATGGTTTAGATTTAGTCTTAGACAATACAATAGATTTTTGATTTATTGATGCTGGTGTGATTAATGATGTGTGCGTTTAGACACCATCTTGGAAAATTCTGTTACTGATGTAATGGCCTGTGACAATTCATTGTAATAGCACCATGTTAAAGCTGAAGAAAATTTGTAAGTAGAATTTTTTTAGTATTCTTAGAAAATAATAATTTATCCATGGTCATATATTGAGAATGACCCACAAGAGGAAATTTTTATTTTGCTGGACCTTCAAACTGCATTGTACCTAAATGCCCCTGATTTTTCCTGTACGTGTTTGTGATGTGTATGTGGGAATGTGCTGCTAGTCACAGGCAATTTGCCATCCAATTTGAACAGTGTAACATCCTGCCAACATGCTATCATGTAAATCAGAATGAGCCAAGGAGCCCTGAGTTAGAGCGCTGCATTTGCAGCAGATTACAACATTAACTGTCATTAGTTTTCCTAATGGCTGGCATAAGGCTTTCCGTCTTCCTCCGATGCTCCATTCTCACTTATGAATCCAGGGCGATGGAGAGATGAGTGAGAAAGAAAGGCAGAGTGTTCATGTCTTTAAACGACTGCACTCAGTCTAAAAAGCTGAGTTAAGTCAGAGGCCGTGCTTTACAAGCCTTTCAGCAGCCAGGAAGAGCCGATTCAAATAGCTCACATTCTGCCTTTAATTAATTTGTGTGGTGACGCAGCACACAGCAACAGATGGCACACTTGGCGCTGTCGTTACATATGGCGCTCGGTTTTTAGAAATTGACGCACAAAGCTCAGCAGTCGAGGAAGAGTGTAGTCCAAATGTAAAGGTTAACAGCACCGACGCTGCATTCACTGAGACGTACTGTAACGCGCATATGGTGAGCCTCACTGAGCTTGGGGAGGAGAATGAAGTGTTTACCAACATTTAGATATGATCGACTTTATGATTGGCATGACATTTAGTCCTAGCAACTGAAAAATAAGCTATCGTTAAACATTTTTAACACTGAGTTGAAGAAAATGTGCATTTAACCATTTAACCAATGTAAATTTTTTTACAAGGATGGCTTGCTGACAATAGTAGCAGATGTGTATACATTCTGTCCACGTACCATCAGGTGACAAATATTCACTCCCTAAAGAGATCAATGCCAGCTCGATGCCCAATTGTCTCTGAGAGGGTAAGGGTGAAAGACTTTGTTTAAGGCCTCAACAGGAGCACCTCAGCAGTGCTGGGACTCGAGCCAGGGGCATTCTGACAAATGCACAAAAAGAGCAAGCTCTATGTGAAGGTGGATGTATTATACATTCAAACGGGTCTTCAATGTGTGTACAAATATAAACCATGAAAAAAAACATTTCTTGCTTTTTTTTTTCACAGGTGCTGTAAACCGGTTGGTTGGGGAGGGGGGTTGGGGGGGGGGGCGTTGGGGGGTAATTAAGTCAATTTCAAAGGCCCCTAAGTGATAGGGGGCCTTAAAATTTTTTGGCACTTTTTACATAAACACTGTAATGCCATGTTTGGGGGAAGAGTAAAACAGGTGGCGTTTGAATTATAAAGGCATCCAGAGAAGGACCAGCTCCAACTGGATTCAGCTTTATGATGGTTGGAGCTACACATGCTGCTCCTGTGCTTCCAGTGATCCAGACCTCATCTGCCCTCTGCACCTACTGACTCGTCCCTATGCTGAACTGGTCTTCATGTCAATTTAAATAATTTCTGTCATATTGAATTTTCACCTGCACAACACACAAGATGTTATATAATTTCTATCTGTTATCGCCCAAATGAGGATGGGTTCCCTGTTGAGTCTGGTTCCTCTCAAGGTTTCTTCCTAATGCCATCTCAGGGAGTTTTTCCTTGCCACCGTCGCCGCCACCCTTGGCTTGCTCATCAGAGACATTTCATTCATTCGTCTCATTATTATTATCTGCACATTTTTCTCACACATCCACACTTCCAATTATTTTCTTTTCTATTATTATTATTATTTTTTTTTTTTTTTTTTTTTTGTTAAATTTCTTTAATTTTTGTGAAGCTGCTTTGAGACAATGACCATTGTTAAAAGCGCTATATAAATAAAATTGAATTGAATTGAATTGAATTGAATAAAGAATGCATTGTCTGAGGGTTATTTCAGCTGGAATATATATACTCACACACACACACACACACACACTTTGAGAGACCTCTGTTATCTTTTTAAAGAAATAGTAAAATGTGGAACCACTGAAATTAATAAGACATAAAAGACTTACAGTACCATGTCGTGTTAAACTGTAAACTGTTATATTTATTACAGTTTAACGTGACAATTTCGTGTACAGTAAATGTAGAAACATTACATAAAGCGAAAAATTCACCGAAAGATTCACCATATTAACTGTTCTTTGCCCGTTATTACTTTTTAGATTGTTTGGTTTGTTGGTCATACAAGTGCCTGGAATAGTCATTGCTACTGTACATACAGTAAGAGATGATGTTCGTGTTACTCTTGTCTTGTCAGAGCTGTTGTTATAGAAAATATGACCAATCAGAATGAAGAATTTGTTCTGTAAGGTAAAAGCAAATATACTTTGCAAACTGCTAACAGAACACAATGATTTTACAAAGAAAGTAAATTATGTCCAGATAGTATTAGTAATCTTTAGTTATACATTAGTTTTATGATAATTTCCTTGGAAATGTGTGATGAAGTATTGATATTTTTCTTCATAAATCCAGGCTTAAATTGATTAATTATTAGCAACATTTGCTATTTTGCAAAAAGTTACTTCACAGTAAGCACATTTTGGTGTATTGTGTGACTGAGTGTGTTATCGCGTCGCCTCCTTAAGTGAAAGCTGCTTCCTCATCTGAAGTGTCAGGGAATGAGAGTGAAGTAGATTTGCATGATGAGCAACAGTGCCTTGCGCATGCCTTAGGTAAGCACCAAGTCGTTTCGTAAGACTGAGAGAAGCCCAGAGTCACGTGCCTTAAATAGAGCTGTAGTGCGGTGAGTGCCGTGAATGATGTAATGAGCAGAAATCCAGAAAAGGTTTAAACACTTTGTCTGCTCCCATCAGTTTGCATCAGGGCACCTGAGCTGCCCGTGACTGTCACAGAGCATTAGCTCTTCACTAGCTAAACAGCCCAGAGGATCCGATGTGTGTCTAGAATGCAAAAATATCTGACTGTGACCCCGTGTGTGTCTGAGTGAAGGAGTTAGTGAACGATGGAGTGAGAGGGAGTAAAAGAGTGAAGGAGGGTGTGTGTGAGGGAGTTTTTAAGTGAGAGTGTGAGAGAATTCTGTGAGGGAGTAAGTGAGGGAAGGAGAGAGTAAGAAAGGCAGGGAAGATGGGTGGGTCTAGGTGCGGGAGTGAGTGTGTGAGGGAGGGAGAGCATGAGTGAGGAAGTAAATGAGAGTATGTGGGAGTGTGTATGGAAGTTTGTGAGTGAGAGAGACTGTATGTGAGGAAATGAGTGAGTGTGTGATGCAGTCTGTGAAGAAGTTTGTGAGGGAGTGTGTCAGAGAGGGAGGGAGTAAGAAATGGAGTGATTGTTAGAGTGACTGAGGGAAGGAGGGAGTAAGAAAGGATAGGAGGAAGGACTGGTCTAGGTGAGGGGATGCGTGTTTGAGGGAGGGAGAGCATGAGTGAGGTAATACATGAGTGTGTGTAGGAGTGAAGGAGGGAGTAAGTGAGGCATGTGTGAAGGAGTGAGTAAGAGAAGGTGGGAGGGAACCAAACTTGATATGCTTGATTTAAGGTTGTTCACCCAAAAGGTTTGGAATTCCCTGGATTGAGAGTGTGAGTGAGTGTGTGAAAAAACACTCCCAGTGAGCACAGCTAGGACTGCAGGATGTCTCCAGGTCTAGTGACCTACTGGAACAATATTTAGGACTCATTAAAGCCTTAAACAAATTTCTATGCCAAAATGATCATCTGGCTGGTGGTTACGCAGAACTCATTTATAACAGTCAGTGAACTTTCTACTAATGTCTGTATTATAATAAAGTAAAATTCTAGGGAAAACTGCAGGGACTGAACGAGTTAGAGATAGAAATAAAGATTGTACTGTATGTCTGAGAACTAACTTGCTAACCAGAAACACACTTCGTCACCCCATGTAAAACTTGCGAGATCACCACAGATGCTATACCCCCCCCCCCACACACACACACTGAGATACCCATACACAAGTTAAAAAGGGAAGCTGTAAAACCACATGTGGTCCTCATCTCTCTTTCTCTCCCTCTCCTCTCTCTCAGAGAAGGATCCTCAACCCTCTGTGTGAGTCACATCAAAGACAGTTGTTGCACGTCTCTGCTCTTTTGAGCTCGCTGAATATTCATAACGTTCATCACATGTGCAGAGAGAGAGAGCGCAAGAGAGATGAGAGGAAGGAGAGGGAGGAAAGGTAGCTTGGCACATCCAGCTTATTTTACCTTCATGATGAGTCACTGAGTGGCTCTGCGCTTCCACATTCAGCCTTTTCACTCACTCGGTTCATCATGCAGTGTGTGTTTGTATGTTAGCGTGTCTGTGTGCGTTATGAGCAAGAGGGAAGAAGGGAGTGTATGTGTATAGAACACATTATCTGTTTATTCAGCTGGAATTGTCTGCTCAATAATATAATGCACTAACAGCACTTGTGAAAGTCCACTTTCCTGCGCAACTATGATGGCAATGCAAAGCGAACAGAACAGGAAGTCACACACACACACACACACACACACATGAAACCATGACTGATTACATGTCTCATATATATACAGTATACAGACATTTTAGCACTGTATGTATGGGGATATCTGTTAACTGTGTCAGGTCTTTATCTCACTTATAAAGAAGACACTCTTTTAAAATACGTTCTCCTTCCCGTCAAACGTCATTAAACAATGGGGGATTTTTTTAAGATTATACAGATTAGACTATAAACTCCCTTCATTTCCCTATATAATCCCCTGCTACACTAATGTACTTATCCCAGTGTTTCACTACTGCTTGGACACCACCAATGTCAGGACTGAAGGATGTGTTTCAGGAACCCCCAGACGAGTTCCTGAAACGTGCACATGGTGTTGGTGAATGATGACGTGTACAGTTCCGGACGTTCCATAGACAGATGCATCTCTTCCACAAGTACTTGATGAGTTATCTGCTGATTTGAAAGGATAAGGCGTTTTACCTGCTAAATGTTTACAGGAATGGCTGCAGTGGGCTCTGAGCCACCTCGGCTGGGATCATCATTCAAAAACATACTTTAAACCATTCATGTACCATTCATTTGTATTACTGCAGCTAAGAGCCTCATCACTGTGCTGTGCTTGAAGTCTGCTGTAAAGTCCCAGTTTGACTTGAACACCCCTGGTACTAACTTGTTAATGGTGACCATCTCCCACCTCTTCCATCCTCCTTAAAACCATCTTTATGTTAATGTAGAGAACTATTTGTAAGATCGAATTAGCTAGAAATTTTTGGATACTGTTTCACAGTTAAACCCTCACATCTGATTGGTGCGCAGTGTCACTCTTTAATAAATGAGTAATAAAATAGCCATTATTGGTGTTTTGCCGTGATATAAAAGCTAAAAAAAAAAAATGATGTCATGCCGTGCTTTTAGTGGAAAATAATCAAGTCCTGGTAATAAGACTAAATTAGCTTTGCATCGCGATGTATCACACTAGCTTATCATCGATTTTTTTTTTCCGGAAGCTGCTCACCGTGTCATGTTTTATTCTTCAGATATTACACATTTACACTCAGCACAGCAACAGGGTCATCACTGAGCACACACACATACACGCGCAGCGTGGTTGTCAGCGAGATGCAAGGCTTTTGCTTGGGTCTGATTTAGCATGCGAGCCCCAGGCTAATTGAAAAGGCTTACTCAGAGCGGCGCATAGCCAATCAGAGGCCTGGCTCATGGTACTGTTTGCAGTTCAGCTCCCTGGGTGAGGAGTGGAGCCGAGAGCCATCGCCCCCTCGTCTGCGTGCAAACAAACAGCAAAAACACACTCGCGTTTGTGCACAGACGCAGGCCCCAGTCTGCCTGGCAAGCTGCTCTAACAGCACGTCAGCCAAAGTGGGTCAGCACCACCCCCTCCACACACACATACACACACACACACACACACGCACACACACACACGCACAGATACATGTGTGCACACATTTACATGATACACAGGCTCTCCTGTCCCAGCCCTAGTGTAAGCTTTTCTCATGTGTGTGTGTGTATGTGTTAAAAAATGTAGCTCGCTCCAGCACTTGTTCTTGGAGAGCTGAAAAAGTCAGTGCTGCTTAGTGGTTGATGAAATCACACTACAGGAATGTTTCGTGTGTTTCCTTTACGTTATTATTGCACGGCAGGAGCTGTGGGAGGTGTTAGAGGTGTTGAAGGTGTTAACCTGGGTACGATGCAACGTTACACAGGTGTGTATATGTTTACTGTATGTGTGTGAACACATATTGCTACACACATTTATTACAAACATATTTTTTATGAACATGCCACATTAGGGTTTATGGGTAATGTTTAATTAAACGTAAAATGAGGTTTCTGCTCAGATTGTTACTTAAACAAGGAATTTTTTATTTGTATTTGCATGTCATAGAAACCATTTGTTCACACGGCTTTAATTAATTAATGTAATGAAAGTTTTTAAATACGACTATATTGATAGCTATAAATGCATTGAAAGAATATCTTCATACATACTTCATACTTTATACATATAATAAAAACCAACACCAAAGGCCTCTGTACATTGAACATATTTGCAAAACAAGAATTTGTGGACAAGATGAGAAATGGAATACATCAAGAACATCAAGAATTTTTGTCTGTCTGTTTGTGCATGCATCACATAAAAACTACTGAATGAATTTGAATGGGATTTTCATGGGGTTATTTGGACAAACTGGAGGTAACATATAGGCTTTATTTCATGGCAATCAACAGAAAAAGAAGATATGCTAATTTGAAATTTAAATGAAAAAAAACACATGGTGCTACACATTTTTTAAAAACGCACTCATGAGTGTGCAATTGAAATCTACTTAATAATTGTGATCTCACGCCTTCATTTCATGCAAAAAGAAAAAATTGGTAATTCTACCAATTGGTAGATTGGCAGGCAAATCTAGTATTCAATAAAAGTAGAACTAGCCACACCATCCTAAGATTTGTTTGCTCTTGAATTAATTAATCAGACAAAATATATTTATTTTTATATACCTAGGGACAAACAGACAATTTAAGTTGTTGCATAGTTACATATCTATCTATCTATCTATCTATCTATCTATCTATCTATCTATCTATCTATCTATCTATCTATCTATCTATCTATCAAGACATGCCATACCAGATCAACTGAATAATACTGATTAGCAGTTTTAATATGTGTGTGTAATTTCTTTTTTTGTTTTGTTTGTTTTTTACCAGGGAACTGACGACTGGATTATGGTCACCCAAGATTCATCTATACCTGTAGGGACTAAAGGCCCAGTCGTCTGGTCCAATCACACAGAAATGCCAATGCAGCACAAATTGCTGAAAAGGTCAATGCTGTCTATCATAGAAAGGTATCAGAACACACAGTGCATCACAGCTTGCTGTTTATCAGGCTTAGCAGCCTTGCGATCCGACCTCCAAATTCTCCAGATCTCAATCTTATCGATCACCCATGGGATATCATGAAAACTCTGCATTTTATTATTATAATTATTTTTGGTTTTTGAAATCGATTAAAGGGTCAAAAATATAACCCAGACAGGGTTGGAGATTATCAAATCTGGCCTGCTTGGTGGGTTTCCTTCAGGTTCTTCAGGTTTCCTCCCACAGTCCAAGGTCATGCGGATTGGCATTTCCAAATTGCCAGTGGTGTTTGACTGGGTGTGTGAGTGTGTATGATAGTGCCATGTGATAGGTTGGCACCCCGTGTCTTGTGCCTGGGGTAGGATCCAGGCCTCCGACAACCCTAGAAAGGATAAGCAGTATATCCAATGAATTGATGCCTGTGGGATTATTAGAGTTTAAGTAAGAAAGTAGGTTTATCAAAATCAAGGAGTACTGTGATGCGACTTGAATCAAAGCTCACAAATTGTTTCCTTTTATTAATCAAAGAGAATGCATATATAAATTCTCCCTGTTATGTGTTACACTGCAGAAGTTGTCAACAGTCATTCCAGTATCAGCCTCTCTCTCTTTGCGTTATGACAAAAGCCATAGCTTGTCATATCGGAGTGGATCTGGAAAGTGCAAGCTTGTCTGTTCTGATGACTTTCCTAACACTGGAGACTCCTTCTATAAATGTTAAATTAACGTAATTTAATCTCATATCAAACATTGTAGGTGACACGGTGGTGTAGTGGTTAGCACTGTTGCCTTGCACCTCCAGGGTTCAAGGTTAATTCCAGGGCCAGGCTCGATTCCTGTCTCTATGTGCATGGAGTTTGCATGTTCTTCCCGTGCCTGGTGGGTTTCCTCCGGGTACTCCAGTTTCCTCCCACAGTCCAAAGATATGCAGATTAGGCTAATCGGCGGTCCCAAATCACCTGTAGTGTGTGAGAAAGTGAGTGAGTCCCCTGCAATGAATTGGTACCCTATCCAGGGAGTACCCCGGCTCGTACCTAAGCCTCCTAGGACAGGCTCCAGCCCCCTGTAACCCTGAATGCAGGACAAAGCGGTATAGATGAGTGAGTGATATAAAATATTGTGTATTTGTTGTTACTATAAAAGCAATAATGTGTTCAATAATTGATGCATAAATATAAACACTTTCTGTCCAATTAAAATTGAGCATTCAGATCAAGAACCTTGACTTGCATTATGTTTTTGTGTAGAAGATTAAGAGATTGACAGTGAAAAAAAAAAGCTGTGTGCGCGCGTCAGGGAGGATGACTGTCACCGAGCTTCTGTTGCACCTGTAATGTCACCTTTACACACATCTTTCCTTCACCAGCTACACAAACACGCTTCCCATACAGACTCCTGCTCACACTCCCTGACTTCCGGCCTTTGTATGCTTTAAAGCAAACATTTTCACACTACATAAATGATTTCTGATACAAAAAACACCATATGACTTCCAGACGATGATGCTGTAACACACTCCGGAGCTGATGTGTGGAGAAGATGAGCACCCGCTGTCAGACTGTCATTTCTCCCAAGGTGAGTGTGACAGCAGCACCCTCTCATACGCAGGTCTCACGGCAGGAAGTGATGGAACGCCAAGGAGCAGGAGGAACGCGTCAGGTGCATATGCATCACACCCTGTGACGTCAGACTGACGTGCACACGCAGCGTGCATGCTCCTGTCTTGCAGGCGAAATAGTGGATTCTGCTTATGTTAGACATTTATTTATTTAGTTTTTTTATTCATTTGTGCATGACACACACTCTATGAAATAAAAGACACAAAGCACCCTGGATTTTGATTGACATGTTATAAAACTCCTATTTAGGGTTATAGTGAAACTGATAGAAACATCCTCTCTCTGCACACACACACACACACACACGTGCAGTCTGGACAGATGATTTATAAGAATTATTAGATTAATTTTCACCATATCAACAGCGCAATGAATCATTTTGTTAATCACAGCTTTTTGCAGGAGAGAGAAACGGCATGTTACACCAGCATGTGCAGGAGTTTGGTGATTAGTAATAACTTTACAAACGGTGCAGGAACAGAGCCAGAACTAATAATTTCATCATCACGGCCAGTTTAATCAAAGTGCCAGTCACACACACACACACACATATGCACACACACAAACACACTATGAACATCAAAACAACCACCTTTACCATTTCATACTTGGGTAGTTATACTCTCAAAACAAGATTCCTCAAAGGCTATGTTCACATTATCAGCTGGAAGTGACTTAAATTAGGTTTTTAACTGTAATTAACTGTGTGTGTGTGTGTGTGTGTGTGTGACTTGAATGAGAACAGGCATATCAGAATTCATGTGACCTTTTGTATCTGTGTATGCATGGAGCGCTCACTGACATCATCAATCCGCACCAGCAGTGAGAAGATTTCATAGCAGTTTCATAGCAATAGCCGCTAAAACAGCTAAAGCAAAGTGTTTGGCTTATTTCCTTCTACTGGTCCTCGACAAATACAGCTGACTAACTGCTTGCCTTCCTCCAGAGCTAAAACCCCAAGCATATTTTTTGCATAAGCTGTGCATTCTGTGTTTTAAAATGAGCGGTCATAACAAATATGACATGTTTTAACCCAGATGTCACAGGCGAAGATGTATCAATGTGCACATATGTGTCATTTCAGATTTCAGACAGATGCGTCCACATTATGTCACATTAGTCAGACTAAAGTCACCTGTAATTACAAATGGGAACCGTCATGACATGCAAATCTGATCTGACCAAAATATCTGAATTGAACAACATGGTAATGTGAACGCAGGATGGAATGGTTCTTCATTTGTGGCTCTCTTTTAAGTGAAACAACACTGTAAAGGGTTCTCCATAAGGCACAAAATAAAGATCTAGTAAAATTACTAGAAACATTTTCAATACATCCATTTTAATGGAAACGGAAACCATTTTATCCAAAAAATAAACAAGAAATCTCCTTAATGACACTTGATTGAGGGACACACTAACAGAATCACTGCTGTAAAGTAAAAATAAAGCAAATTAACCTGCACTTTACCTTTGAAAAGAATCGCGACAGAGCAGTGTTTCTGGATAGAGCAGAGAGAAAGAGTGTGTATCTGTGTGTCTGTGAAGGCAAAAGTAGAAGGGGTCTGTGTGTGTGTCTCTGGCATGGTGTTCAATGACACGCGCGCACACAGAGCAGGCTGAGCCTTGAGCAGAGAGAGAAAATGGATCTTTAACCTCTATAATGAGACTTGCTTTTGCTTTACATGCGCGATGTTCACACATGTATACAGACACAAAATAAAATATGTTTTACACACACACATGGTCACAGTGTTATAGTAACCAGCACACGCGTGCACGGATGTTGATTATACTAGTAAGAGATGAGCACTAAGACCCAGCAGGGGAGATGATTACCCACAATTACTGTATGCAGCACAAGAGAGAGAAAAACCGTTGGCTCAGTTGTGATGACGTGACGCTCGGCGTCAAAACAAGAAGCGCATGCGTGATGCATGATACTTGATACTCGTAAACCAAGACTTGCTCGTTTTCCAAATCAAAATTTATTAAAAATCTTTTCTCGTCTTGCAGAACACTCGCAAAGCGCGTTACTCGCAATCCGAGGTTCCACTGTATTCTCTGTATAAAAATGTGCTGGTTATATAGCAGTACAGATTTACTGTGCTCTAACAATACCTCAACATGCAGACTTTATTGTCTAAAGAACTGGCAACGAAAATGAGTACACCCTAAGTGAACATCAAAGTGTCCAAAGTGTCAATATTTTGTGTGAGTACCATTGTTATCTAGCATGGCCTTAATCATCCTAGGTATGGAAATCACCAGAGCTGCACATGTTTCTGAGATCCTCTTCCACACTTCCATAATAATATCACAAAGCTGCTGGATGTTAGACATATGGTACTTCTCCCCCTTCCACTTGAAGACGCTCCACAGGTGCTTGATAGGTTTCGAGGTCTGGAGACATACTTGGCAACTGACAAACACATGAGCATAATGAATAGGACATGCGACTTGGTTAAAGATGTTATCACTTAGGGTGTACTCACTTTTGTTGCCAGCTATTTTGACAGTAATGACTGTATGTTGAGTTATTTTCAGAGGACAGTAAATCTATACTGTTATACAAGCTGCACATTGACTACTCTAAAATATATGTAAAATACTTCCATCTGTAAAACACAATTAAAAAAAAGTTCAGAAAATGTTTTTGTTGATTGCCAATTTGAGGGCGCGCATAAAGATTCTTTAGAGCCAGAAATCTACTATTAATCTAAGATACACTAAGATCTATCAGCTATACAGACAGGTTAGTTCTTCAAAGTGGAATTCACCTATCATTCAACATTGGTGGGGAAAAGTTCAGATTTTTTTACTTGTTCCACCTTTAAGCTTCGGTACAATGGTACGTTTTTCCTAGAAGTTAAAAATCTAAAATCCTTAATGTTTCTTTCAATGCTTCTTTGGTGAAACGTGAACTCTGTTTTTCAAAGTTTCTTTGGAAGATTAATGGCTATAGCTTCCTACAAGAATTCTTAACTATACAAAGGAAAGAATGAAGGATTTGGGAAGCAGGCTTCTGCTGAAGGTATGTGATAAACAAGACTTGAGGATTCTAAATGTAAGTTTATTACTAAGAATTAGTCTTTAGGTAGTAGTATTTTTAAGGTACTCAACTCCTTTAAGGTGTTTCTTCTACAGTTTTATTGCACATTTAAAAAAAAAAGCTGCACCCCTAATGTTGCATGCCCCCCCCCCCCCACCCCCCAAAGCACTTTAAAGCATTTACTGATGTTCTAGGGTTTTGTTATTTCACTATTTTTCTAAGCACAGCCTAGGCAGGCCAAGGCAGGGGTTTGTCAGCATTAACCTTGAGCCAAGCGGCTCTCTGTAGAACCCCTTATCAGCGGTTCTGAGCTTCAAAGCATCTCCTGCTGAATGTGAGCGAACAACAGGTTCATTACCGGACAGTTAATGTGGATGTTTCGGTCTTACACAACAGATGAGTCTGCCTCCCTACCATGCACCAAATTAGAGTGGGACAATTTCTACTTTACAGAGAGAGAGAGAGAGAGAGAGAGTATAACACATGGAGATTCACATGTTCTTCAACCCAAACCATAGAAAATTGCCATCTTATATTATTATTCACCAGAATTCCCACTCAAGGTCATTTAAGATGAGGCCGCACTAAGCCGCACTAAGCAGTCGTCCCACAACAGCGGGCTTAACTGGAATGAAGATGTAACTAGTACCATTTGTTGAATTCTCTGAAGACGTCTGCCCATGATTGGAGGGCATAAATGCTGCTGAAGAGGAGCATTTGTGTGAGCTCTGTGTGAGTTATGGTCATTAAGACCAAGAGGGCACAGTGAGGGTTTTTCAGATGCCAACATCTACTTTAAAACATCAGTGCTGCGTTACAAGCCAGGGCAGTTAGTTTCTTCACTCAGAACTGCTGAGGTGGAATAATAATTAAAAAATAAAAATAAAAAAAACGATCTAGAACCTTAGATCAAACCATTTTTTCAAAAACATAAAACAAATGTTTTTACTTTCAGAAAGTGACCCCAAGCAGATCCTTTTTAGAAAACTTAACCCCTCTTATCTCATAACATTTTCATAATTCATTAAAATTCAATGTCAAAAAACATAAGAACTACCAACAATCCAAAGAACGAGTGAAGAACCTAGTTTTTGAGGAGTGTACAGGTTTGTTTTTGTTCCGTAATGTACAATCAATGTAAATGTAACTTTAGTAGTACAGTATTTGCAAAGGGCAAATCTATAGCCCTACTATAATTCTACTGAGTATCACAACCTAAACCATTTTAATAAGCAAAGAATGGTGGTTATTATGGGTTTTCAGGATAGTTATAAATGCAAGCTCAAATGAAAAGCAGCATAAACAAATAAATGGGTTGATTTTGTGGAGAAAGTGGTAGACATTTAGCATCATCGCACTTCTTTTATGATCTCTGTATAAATCCAACAAAGATAAAACTCCATCATGCTCATGAGTGCTCTTTTTCTGTAAGACAATTCATCATAAATGAATATAGATAGCAATATAAAAGCTACCTGGTGTTGTATACAGTACACATCATTTTGCTAAATAAATAAATAAATAAATAAATAACACCAAATCAGAAAATGTCCATAAAATGTCTTGAGGTTTGTGATCTGATCATGTATGTTGACATTTTTCCTTATGAACCAGAAACAGGACCTATCTCTTGACTGAACAGCAATTAGTCTCCCGGATACACCACCTGAGCTAATTGTCTTTGCTAACAGTTTAAATTATGCATGTTTTCAATTGTAGAGGAATTTTCACACCTAGTTTGCCCATTGCAACATTATCTTGTTCACCATGACAAAGCAAAAAATTTCCAACCAGACTGCCTCAATTTAGTGCCAGGCCATGGCTCATTTGTTCCCACCCCACAGCATTCTTTTACTTTTTCCCCATGGCAGTAAGAAAGGGAAAAATCTATTGTTTAACAAGATGGAGTTTGACAGCTGCTGTTCACCAAAACTTTTGAGAAACAATCTTACTCGATAACTTTCTCCCTGTTTCTCACAGAAATGCACACAATACAGGTCGTGATGTTTTAACAGTGATGTCACCACCTTTATTCAATCATATGCTGGATGATCTAAGCAGAAGAAAAAGTATGACCAAAAGAAGATGACTTAATCATCTTTAATTCTAACCACCAGTGACTATACAGCAATAACTGCAGTTTGTTTTCAGGGGCACCACATACTCATTTCAGACAGTATTTAATAGGATATGATTTAAACAAGCACAAGATGAATCAGCAAAATATTTCAAGCATTAGAGTAAAATTAAAAGCTGCATATTTCAAGACATGTTTTAGTCCTGCTTTTACTGTAATATATGCTGGCTTATTTGTGTCTAAAGCACCAAGAGACTCTTATATATATATCTCTTAAACTCCAACTTGTATCAGGCCCAAATATAACCTGCCCAAAGACTAACATCCAAATGACGGAAGATTGGTGCTATTTGGGTATAAAAATATCAATTTGGCTATCATGACTTGTAATGGCCGTTTTTAGGTCCACAGACAGAGACGTTTGGCATAATGAATGATTATGCAATGCACATTTAAGTATCTGAGCAAGCATTTCCTCTTCCCATTACACTACATTGGTGCTAACTGCAATAGTAAACTATGTTATGATCTGTATATTGCAAGGTAAAATAGTTACTTGGCAAAAGTGTAAGGCCACAGGCAGATTTTCTGTCCACATAAACACAACCACCAAGTGAGTTACTTGTTCATTCTTTATTTAGGAAGAGAAACAAAATGCCCGGTGTCATTGTGCTTTTACATTGTTCAAACAGTGGGCATGAATAAATAAATAAATAAATAAATAAATAAATAAAAGAAACCCCAAGACGGGGTGGAAGGAAACTTCAGAAATAAGGTCATTTGATGCTATAATACAGTTTTGTAGAAATGTTTAATCCCAAAGAATTATTTACAACCAATAAACAGCTCCCTTTTTATTTACTTGTAATACAAAAGCAGAGGTTCAGCTAATACAAGGCCAGTCTACCTGAATCTCTAAAGTTTGTGCTACTGTTTATCTTAGTTAGTCCTCAAACTAAAAAATAAAGAGTTGGAAGGGTTCTCAAAGAAGTGCTTTTATAGCGGTCTCTCTGTCACGTGACAGAGCAGTGGAAGTTTACCGTTTGTGTGTCCTAAACCACACCCTTTTCATTATATATGTAGTAATTAAGATGTTTGGTTGTTTCAAATTGAGTGTAGCACATCTGGAACACTCCTGAAATCCCAAATGATTAGTGTCCCAAACCTAGAAGATGCAGAACATCCGTCACATAATGCACTTTGCAGTTCATTCTGTAGGGAATAGGGTATAGGAAGTAGGCTGTAGGGACTAGAGTGTCATCTCAGACACAGGGTAAGAAGCGCCGCTTGACCCTCGTGCACCTGGGGAAAAAGGGTCGAGGCGGCACCACGTGACTACAACTCTACAACTACTCTAAGTAAGAGGCAGGCAGTGCATAACCGCTTAAAAAAGACCCCGTAATACCCCCCATCCCACCCCATTTACCCCACCCCACCATAACCAACCCCTAGCCCATGGTCTACATGATCCACTAATACTACACTGGCATTTCCCTGATATTGAGCTTCTTCTTCTGCACAACTACTAACGGTATTGGATTAAAATCGTGATTAAAAATGTTATAGCTATTATTCGTTTATTAATTTTTTTGTTTGTTTGTTTTTAAAAAATACCATGCATTATTGCTCTATTAAGTTTTAATGACTCCCGAGAAATATTGCAGACTGATTCTAACTAGATTTTTTCGCAGAACAAAAACAAACAAAAACAATAAAAATCCAAAGCTTGATAAAAGTGGCATAGATTTCATCTTTTTTTGCATGCAACAAATGTATAAAGTGGCAAACAAACAAAAACAAACAAACAAAACAGACTAAAAAAAGTGGCAAATGCTTTGGCATATTTATGGCGAAGAAAAAGCTTGGCAAAATAAAAAAATTAATTAAAGTGCAAATGAACGTTTTACACGACTTGTATAAAATAATAAATAAGTATGTAAATAAATAAGTTATAAAATAGTTTTACCTCGACGCTGAACACTTTTGTGGCCACTGGCAGCAGTATAATGTGATCCAATACTTAGAAAAGGTTTGACCTTTTAAATGAGAGACATTTTCAATGTCCACTGAGTTTTTATTCTTTGCTTTCTTACTTTTTTAAAATATTTTTGGCAAAATACGTTGCTATTTTCGGCTTGGGGTAGGCGAACGGCTCGGGGGAAGATGTTTACGCTTGGAAAAGAAAAGTTACATGCGAATAATCCAAGTTTTCCTCAGTTCTGTTGATGCAGGAGAGAAAAGCAAAGTTGTGGGCACACTTTGATTCCTGTGACGCTTTCATGAATCAGGTCTTAGCGGCGAGAAGGCTCCCTTGAAGCAGGCCGACTCGTAGTGCTTGTTCAGGTACGACTTGAGCGCGAAGGTCTTGTTGCAGCGCTTGCACTTGTAGTGTTTGAAGGCTGAGTGCGTCTGCATGTGAGCGCGCAGGTTGGAGCGGTCGGCGAAGGCCTTCCCGCAATGCGCGCACCCGAACGGCTTCTCGCCCGTGTGCGAGCGCATGTGGCCCTGGAGCAGCCAGGGGCGGCTGAACGCTTTTCCGCACACGTCGCATTTGTGCTTGAGGTCGTGCGTTAGCAGGTGCATGGCCATGGCCGGCATGGACACGTACACCTTGCCGCACGTCGGGCACTTCTTAGCCATCTTGCTGTCCATGCTGCGGTGCGTCTGTTTGTGGCGGCTCAGGTTGGACGACGTGGCGTAGCTCTTGCCGCACTCGTTGCACGTGTGGCGTTGCGCGCTCCTCGCGTTGCCCATGGCTCTTCTGCGCGAGCGGCCGTCCGTGATGAAGAAGGCATCCACCGTGTAGCCCTCGCTGACCGCATTGTCTCCGTTGATGTACCCGGAGGAGATCTCAGAGCGTGGGCTGTCGGGCTGGTCTGAGTCCGGCGCACCGTAATCGCTGTGCAGGCTCTCGTAGATGGGTACCGGCGATGGCACTTTGATGACATTTTCACTCTCGGGTTCATACACAGACGGAGTTATGTAGTCGCTGATATAACCTGTCGCTGGGAGGGAAAGAAAAAAAGCAACAGTTTAAGCAGAGTTGACTTGACTCGAAAGTCGAAAGGAATCAATAAGACGAGGTGCTACATTCTGGCACGCAACAGTCTATTTCTGCTCGTTTCTCATTTCCTTCGCGACCCCCACCTCCCTCCACAATAGAAACTGATGGTTGCATTGAAGTATCAGACTTGTCGTGAACGCATCCAATCATTCTTTGCAACACTCTCCCCAAGAAATCAATACATCTCTTTTTCAATTAGCTGGGTAACTCGTTTAAGGACAAAGGCGACTGATCTCACTTCACTCATAATTGTATTTGCACTTGTGTCAAAGATAAGAGCAGGAAATAGGTCGATCTGCACGTGCACGAGACACCTTCCATGAGACACGCACATGCACGTGTGTATGAATTGCAATGTGCAAATGCATTGGCGGACAAAATGATCTGGAGAGTGTTGTGGGTATTATAGAGCGGAAATAATGGCTGCAAACACAAGGATCAAGCGTTTCTTTAGTACATACCAAGTGTATGTGTGTGTGTGTGTTGCCAGAGTGCAAGTGTGAATAATTCCATGACACGGTTCTCTGACTCTATAAAAGCCCAAGATAAAAGATAATTACTTTGGATGCATGTCAATTTATACGCGTGTTTGGTGTTTCGTATATGTTCGCATCAGCCTCATGATTATGGAGTCTTGCTGTGAGTGAGCAAAGCGCAACACATGAAACTGCCGATGCCAAAATTTGCAGACTCGACAAAAAAAACCGTGACGGTTTTGGAAGGGATAAAATAATGTAATGGTGAATCAGCACGCACTGGCAGTGATTACGGGTTACATTAAACAATCCGAATGATCATGCAATAAATAAAATGCACTTAAATAAAATGTAGTGTAAAGCACATCTCTTCATCCCTGATCGTCCTACAGGTCGCCTATTCATCCCCCAGACTATACAGTAGCGCACGGTTCTTTCCGTCATTTTTACCTTTCTCGTGAAATCGGAGGCTGAGGTCCGCTCTGGATCTGCCATAAGAGCTCTCGAGGTCAGCAGACGAGAAATCATCGAGCTTAACCTTTTTGACCAGGAAAGACCTTGGCATGTTTCACGTTGCAGCAGAAAACACACCACTCGTCCGTCCACCCGCTCGGTCAGGTCTCTTGCTCTTCTTCATGCACCGCCGAGGACAAAAAAAAAACCCGTTTTTTGTTTTCTTGTCGTAAAAAAAAAGCAAAAATTTGCTTTGTTTAGCTTTCTTCCTTTTTTTGCACCAGCGATCCTTTGCTCAGACGCAGGCACGCGGCGACGGCAGACACCTCAACCCGTTAGTGAGCTTCTTGTGCCGTCGCGTCGCTCTCGGCGGAAATGCAACTTCAGCACCGGATAGCTCCTTTCTCCTGGTGCGCGCACACGCTCACAGCACCGGACAGCTCTCTTTTTTCCTCTCTCTCTCCCTTTTCGTTCTGTTCGCGCTCCGCTCCTCGTCTTAAACCCTGAAATCTGGAACCTGCTGCGCGTTACTTCCACTTGTTTTATTTTCCTCCAAAGACTTTAATATGCACATGCAAAAGAAAAAAAAGAAAAAAAAAAAACACCGAAACTGGTAAGCAGGTCTGTACGCGTCCGCGAGCCGCACGGTCTGAAGGCGTCGCGCTTTCTGAAGTCTGATGATCAGATGTTGGGATTTATATAGCTGTGATCAGGTGGGAATGAAGATGGAAGTGCTTAATTTAATCCATAAAAAAATCTCCTGGGACTAACATTGAACTAGATGATTTAATGACGCTATGACACGTCAACGCTTTCGCCATTTTACCCCCTGAAGGAAAGTTCTTGGATAACAGAGCGATACAGGAATATGGTAAAACTATTCTTTATGCATCCTTTCTTAACCTCAATCTTAATTATATGTCATAAAAGATTTTACACCATGCAATTTATTAACATGCTCTATGAACCATTTTATACACATTTGACCACGGTGCATGACATTTACGCATTACATTAGCCTGGTTTTTATATCAATGTAACTATATTCTCGGGAACTATTATGGGATGCATAGTGGAAGCGTTCACTTTTTCACTGTTTCAGCGTGCGTCAAATAAATCCTCCCTCCCGGGCTGTACTTTTCTGCAAATGCCACACTCGCAAACCAAGAGATCAGCCGCCGGCTGTGGCCCCAGGCTCCCAGGTCATTGTTTTACATCACAGCCCATAAACCAATGGCTTCTTCTCATGCAAATAGCAAGAACTGCGTACCAGAAGGTCCGCTTCCTTAGTGATTTCTGCAGAAGCCATATGCACGCAATTATACTCTATAAAGAGAGAGAGAGGGAGAGAGACCTTTTCTGCATTTCTAATGTCCAGCATCATGCTCTCATTGTTTAGTTTTCGTGTCGTAGCATCCTCGCTTCCCAAACCACTATGCATTCCACATGCTGATTAGACATTTATTGGTCGCTGTAAAGCTGCATGCCTTGTGTTATACCATCATGCACTTGATTATAACCTCAAACCTCAATCAAATTCTTTCTACTTGGCTGCCTGGCTAATTGTTGCTTCGTTTGCTCGAGTGGGTTTTATAGCACTGTGCATGAATAGATCAGCCTAAGAGCGTCACCTTGTGAGGTTAAACTTGTAAAAAGGGAAGTGCGGAGTTGGCGCTTTCACGCGCCCGTGTCCTGAATGGAACAGAAGATGGTGTTTACTGAGCAAGAAAGTTGTAAAAGAAATATCGGCAGTGACGCATTGAAGCACTGAACGTTCAGACCAACTGTATATATTCACATATACTAATTGAGGTCTAATGCACGAAGCAGGTATGCACTGAGAGCTCGTGCACCAGCTTATATCTTAGGCGCGTGTTTCGAATGCATGAGGAAAGCAGCAACAGCGCGCGGCGACCGGATGAGAAAGAAGGACGCACGAGTGTTCTCGAGCGAAATGCTGAGTTCAGCTGAAACACACACACACACACACACACAAAGAGAGAGAGAGTGTGCGTGCGCGCGCGAGAGAGAGAGAGAGAGAGAGAGAGAGAGAGAGACTCGTCGAATTTGCATAATAATAGTCCTCTGTGCGCAGGAACTCCGAAGCGACTTGTCGAGGTCCGAATCAAAGAAAGCCGCTGACATTTAATTCCGGTGCATTGCGTTTTCGCGAACAACTATTCAGATCAGCTTGTTGCTCTGTAAACAATGCGCTTCATCTGTTTCCTCAGGATGGTGAAAAGGTCAGAGTGATGCCGCTGCGTTGTGCTGGGTTTAATATAAGCAGATTGATTCATCAGGTGCAGTTTTATTTGTAACAACACGCTTTGTCACAGAGCAGCTCTACAAGAGTCTGGATGTCGATGTAAATCCCTAATGAACAAGCCAGATGTGACAAAGGCTTGGAAATTGTCCTGAGACAACATGAGAAAGAAACATGGAAAAGAATCAGACCCAAAAAGAAGCATATTTTCTTCAATGTGATGCCAGACTGACATTAAATCATTATAATTTACAGGCAAACAAGGGTGTTTACACTATGTTCAGTATGAGCAAAATAATAATAATAATAATAATAATAATAATAATAATTTTAAAACGTCCTGGGATGAGTACAGGACTGCAGTGTTTATGATTACAGCAGCACCTGTGCACTGAAAAAAGGGCAGTTTCAGAAATTTATATTAAAGGCAGAACATCCACTTAAAGTGTTTATAATAAATAAGACTTTTAATGTTTTTTTTTAAGTATGTTGAGGTACAACAATTTAAGTAGAATGAAAAACAAGTCTAACCAGAACGTAATAATAAAAGTAAAATTAAAGATCAAATAGTCATTTACAGAAGACTTCAAGCACATTACGGAGATGAGCCTCCTAGCCACAGTAAAACAGTGTAAAATGGTGCAAAAGTTTTAAAGTAAGTTGTGCATCCATGAATTATGATCCTGGCAGAGCCCACTGAACATTCAATGAGTGAAATCTCTGATTCTTGTAAATTGATGTATTACTTGTTGACAACTTAAAGAAGAGACACATCTGTCTGTCCAGTACATACAATCATTCACCAACACCATTTGCACATTACAGCAACTCAGCTGGGAGTTATTGCCACATCCCCCATACTGCCCTGACCTTGCTCCAAGCCATTTCCACATGTTTGGGCCATTACAGCAGTTCCTGGGAGTCCAGTGTTTCAGATGTGAAGCAGGCAGTTTGGTCATGGCTCTTTTTCTCTCATAACTGTTCTGTTCTTGTGCGCAAATCATGTTGCCATGGACCTCACTATGTGCACTGGGTCACAGGCATGTTGAAAATATTTTGACCTTTTAGTACCAGAGAATAGAAATTTTAATGTTACAGCATACAAAGAAGTTGTAGACATTTTTGTGCAGCAGCCTTTATGGTAACAGTTTGGAGAAGGCAGACCTACTGTACTGTATGGTGAAGTGTCCACCAACATTTGGTTTAGGGTTAGGGTTTTATGTGGACCGTAAACAAATCAGATATTGTGCAAAATAATTAAATGAACACTGTATCCTGAACGACCCACATAATAATTGTCAGTTGTCTCCAAGATTTATTTCCTACATTACTCGCAATGCCATTTGACTGCATTCTATTTAATGCTGGAACAACCATCAACGCCATCATACTCATCATCTCATACATCACTAACTAGTTGAATCAAGCCTCCAGTAACTCTGCACAGTTGCGTCATATAGCTGTATTCAATGTTGGACCGTTGAGTCCAATGTTTCTATTATAATCATTACTAAGGTGTAGTTTTGTGAAAAGAGATGTTTTTAATTTAAAATGTTTTGAAGGAGAAATGTTTGTAGGCATTAGAACAGTCATGACTCAGTATGTCTTTCTGGTGTTTCTTGGGATTGTGACAAGCTGTGTTTGTTGCTGTTGTTGCTCTTGTTGATGATGATGATGATGATCATCATCATCATTTTGTTAACCAGATAAATTAAGAGAAACTGGTGTGAGAACAACTTTATACTGTAGCTTCTGTAAGTGCTACCAGGAACTAGCTTGTCTTGTGTATGTTTCATAATATTACATATGAAAAATATAACGAGATAATTAGTATTATATTTCCTTTAGTAATATATGAATGAAAAAAATGTCCTGTTGTTAGTCTTTCGGCTACTCCCATCGATGTGTCGCCACAGCAGACCCTCCAATCTGCACAACAACTTGGCACAGGTTTTATGACGTCCTTCCTGGTGCCCTCTCATTATTATCCGGGCTTGGGACTGGTACTTAATCCAGTGGCTGGGGTTTTGGGCATTGGGTAGTATATGAACCCGGGCCTTCTGCATGGTAGGCAAGAAAACTATCACTCAGCCACCAATGAAAAATTAATAAATGTAATTATTGGCAAGTTGCTATGGTGTAAAACGAATAAAGCACTTATGAAAATGATGAATAGTTAAACTTTTAGGAGGTGGGAACAGCAACTCCAGTTTATTTGTAGTTACATCACCGTGTCATTGACTGTGTAATTCTTGGAAATTTTTGACATTTTGTATATTTTTTTCCCATGCATGTTTTCCCATGTCATAACGGGACCCGAACAAAAATCTTTTTCAGACTGAAATGAAAGAAAAATGTATCACAGCGCTATCAAATCTTAATTAAAAGTTGCTTGAGTTTTGTTTGGATATCCAGAAATTCCACTCATATAGTGTGTTCCTGTTAAAGTATGTGTTTTTATTTTATTTATTTCTATTTATTTATTTATTTGTTTGTTTCTTTTTGGCAACATTCGGTAGCAAAATCTGGGACTATGTAATGTATAACAAGAGATTATAGCAGTGTAATTTCACTTTTTCATTTAGTTATTAGTTTATTTATTTATTCATTTGTTCTTTTCATCACTTCAGGCAAGAACACACCCTTATAGTAAAAGTAAAAGTCTAGAGCCGCACCTCATTTTTGCAAATTTTGCTTACAAATAGCCAGAATTTCTTGTATCTTGAGGAACAATTCTCCAGGCTTCCTGCCCTCATTTTTGGCAAGCTTTTGCCTCTCCTTTTCAGTCCGGTCCCTGTACCCGAAGTTTCATAGGAATGTTTTTTGTTTGTTAAGCCTCACAGTGACCTATGAATCATTGAAGCATAAAAACATCTACCTTAAGGCAGTGAAAAACAGGTGCAGATGGTGACAGATGATCAGGCTGGTGATTGGTATACTGGTGATGCTGAATGTTGAGTGGTTGGAACAGACGAGAGGGGAAATGAGGTTGCTGCTGAGGTTGTTACTTATACAACCAGTTTATAAATTGCCAATCTTTAGGCACATCACAGCATGTTGCAGTAAAATATTTGTTCCAATTTTTTTATTTTCTATATAATTTCATTTCATTTAATCTTGTATGGCAGACAACTGATGTAATCGAAGTTTATACATAATAAAATGTAATAGGAAGAGACGGTAATAACCGTTTTGTACATCTGGGATGTACATCATTGATGTAAAAGCACGAACACATGGTTTCACTGCCCTGTCTCTGTCTTCTCAGGCTTTACATAATGCTTCAGAATGTATACTTGCTGGATAATTTATTAGGAACACCTTGCTCATTCAGGCTTTCCATGCCCTTTTTTATTCTCAATCTTCAAGTGTCTAGTTCAGGTGAGCCTATGCCAACTGTGGGTTCACATTGTTGTTCTTGACTGACAGGAATAAAACATAACAGGGTCTTCTCCTTATAGCTCATATGTCTCATGATTTGTTTTGTGAGATGTTTTTATACTTAAGTTGCTGTAGCCTTCCTGTCAGCTTTAATGCAATCTGCCCTCCTTGGTCCTTCCTCAAAAGATTTCTTTTTAGTCTAATATTTTTGGACATGTTTATTGTAGCGGTTATGTAGGAAAATCCCCGGAGATCAATGCGTTTGAATATACTCAAGCCAGCCAGTCTGGTACAAAGAGCCATGCAACAGCCAATGTCAGTGAGATCATATTCCTCTGTTCTCACGTCCGAAATTCTTTATCTATATCTGCATCTGCATGATTTTATGCATTGCGCTGTTGCCATAGGATACATGTATGGGTGTTCCTAATAAAGTACCTGGGGATTGTAGATGTTTTGGTGTACTTTGCATGGTATACATTTGCATGTTCTGACAGATGGATTGGATGCAAGTGTCATATCTAATTCACATTTGTAAATTAGACACAGTAAGGCACAAGCACCCGTAGCTATTTGATATGCCACTTTAAAGCTGTGAATGTAATGTTCAGCTCTGTTAAACGATGTGTAGGAGGCTTTTTTGTTGTCGAGTGCTCTAGCTCTCAGATCATTACAGCCTATTTTGTTATGAGAAGTTATGAGAAATCCCAGAGAGGGCACACTATAGTGCATAACTGCTTAGGAAGTGCTTATTCAGTTCTATGCAGAGCAAAAACTCTTATTAAGGTAAAAGAGACAGGATGTAGTCACGTAGCAATAATATAAGCAGTAGTCACTGCTGGTGTTTTCGCCTCTCTCTTGAAAATAAGGTGGTTATGGGTGTTCCTGGTGTGATGTGATATCAGAAGGAACATAGCCATTCTGTACACAGCAGATAATAGCGACTTTGCTAGGTTGTTTCCTTAAAGTTACTCGGAAATTGTGTGGCTAAACAACAATTAATATATTAGCCAACAAAACACAACCACAGCGTCTTTTTTTATTTTAAAGTCTTAGATCTATATAACTTGGCATGAAATTACAGCTCCCATGACTGTAAATAAAGTTGTGATTGTATGTACAATCAAGGTATTGATTGCAAGATTAAGATTGCAAGGTATGATTGTATGTACACAATGAAAGCAAAATAACTATTCAGTATTATTTATACAATGCTTCACCTTGATCAAATTATTGCCCTCCATCTTATTACTGGAAAGAAAAAAAAACCCTGAATAAGTGTGATCAGAGATCTCTTAAACCGTTGGTGAAGTTGCATCATAAAAATCGACAGGGAATCAGAGGAATTTTTAATAGTAAAAGTAAGAACAATTGCACACACAAGGTGACAAGATTGGGACTAAACAGCGATGTGGCCAAAAGAAAGCCACTGGTTAGTGAGACTAATCAGAAAAAAGGTTTTAATTTGCTAGGGAGCATAAAGATTGAACCTTGGAGCGAGGTTATCTGATGAGTCCAGATTGACCCTATTCGAGTGTGATGTGTTCGTCAGGGTAAGAAGAGAAGCACATGGCACGATTGACCCATCATGGATAGCGCCCACTGTACTCTGGAGGCTGTGTTATAATCTGGGGTTGTATCAGTTGAGACAGGATGTAGTCACGTCTAGACCACAGTTGGTCAGGTCTAGACTCAGCAACGTTATGTGTTAAAAAAAAAAAGTCAGCTAACGACCTGAATGTACTACCACGGTGACGACCAGGTTATCAAATTTATGGAGATTTTCTTCTCTGATGGCACAGGCATACAGTATTCCAGGACTTAGATTGTGAAAGTGTGATTCTGGAGCATGAGGAATCATTTTCACGCATGAATGGGACACCATATCGTGTGCCGTAATCAAAGTTAAAGATGATTCGAATAATAATATTAGTGTCTGTTTTTTTGGCTCAAGAAGTGTATAATCAACTTTCATGCCTGAAACCCAAACATCTCATCTCATCTTCTATATCATTTTATCCTGTATTCAGGGTCGCGGGGACCTGGAGCCTATCCCAGGAGGCTTAGGGCACAAGGCAGGGTACACCCTGGACTGGGTGTCAATCCATCGCAGGGCAGACACACACGGGAGAACGCCACTTAGCCTAACCTGCATATCTTTGGACTGTGGGAGGAAACCGGAGTACCCGGAGGAAACCCACCAAAGCACGGGGAGAACATGCAAACTCCATGCACACAGATACAGGAATAGAGCCTGGCTGGGAATCGAATCCGGATCCTAGTGGTGCAAGTCGACAGTGCTAACCACTACACCACCATGCCGCCCAAAACCATACATATTTTTCATTAAAACAACATAAAAGCATTTACTTCTTTCTAATCTAGATTGTGTTGTAACAACAAGCAACAACTTAAGCAAACGCCACTGTACAAATCAGTCTGCTTGAAAAGTTCTAAAACCTTGCTAGCCAAGTGTGCTTTAGTCAAAGTTGTTGGATAGGTAACTGCCACAACGAAACGAATACAAGTCTGATAAACAAATTTCTAATTCTTTCAGTTACATCCCTAATAAATGGCATAGAGAGGTATTCACATAACATGCAGTAAGTCTGTGATATCAAATTCAAATTCAAATTTTATTCGTCACATACACAATCATACACAGTACGAAATGCATTGAATTGCTTATACGACCGCCAGTGACCTTAAAAATGCAAAATAAAAAATAAAAACTTATGCGTAATGAATAAATATGAATAAAAAATACTAAAGAAAAATAAATTTAACTATTAAAATAAACTGTACAAATAAGGGCACAATAAAAAATATTACAAAATATAGAAATATTGAAATATAGAAATATTTGAATGTGGCAGTGGTTGTGCAAATATGCATAAAAGTTCCTTTTTATGCAGGAGAAGAAGCTCGGGAAGAAGCTCCTCCTCAGTCTCTCTGTGTTGGCCTTCAGGGAGCGGAATCGCTTCCCAGACCGCAACAGAGAAAACAGTCCATTGTTGGGATGGCTGAGGTCCTTCACCATCTTCCTGGCTTTGGTCCAGCACTGCTTGCTGTAGATTGAGTGCAGGTCAAGGAGCTCGGTGCGGATGATGCGCTCAGCTGAGCGCACCACCCTCTGTAGAGCTCGTCTGTCCTGCATGGTGCTGTTTCCAAACCAGGTCGTGATGTTACCCGTCAGGATGCTCTCTATGGTACAGGAGTAGAAATTCCTGAGCAACTTAGAAGGCAGTCTGAAGTCTCTCAAGCGTCTGAGGTGGTATAGACGCTGTCGGGCCTTTTTCACCACAGTGTTGATGTGACAGGACCATGACAGGTCCTGCGTGATGTGAACACAGAGGTATCTGAAGCTGTCCACTCTCTCCACTGGGCTCCTGTTGATGACGGGGGTCTGGTAGTTCCTCTCCTGCTTTGTACTAAAGTCCACAGTCAGCTCCTTTGTATTGCTGACGTTCAGGAGGAGATTGTTCCTCTGGCACCAGCTCTCCAGATTTCCAATCTCCTCTAGATAGGCCGACTCATCATTGTTGGTGATCAGTCCGACCACGACTGCAAACTTGATGATGGTGGTGGAGTTGGTAGTGGCCACGCAGTCGTGGGTGTACAAAGAGTACAGCAGGGGGCTCAGAACACAACCCCGGGGGGCTCCAGGGCTGAGAGTGAGTGAGGCTGAGACATGTCCGTCCATCCTTACTGCCTGTGGTCTGCCAGTCAGAAAATTGGAGATCCACTTACACATAGATGAGCTGAGTCCCAGGTGCTCCAGCTTGGTGGTGAGTGTGGAGGGGATTATGGTATTAAATGCAGAGTTGTAGTCGATGAAGAGCATTTTAACATAATTCCCTTTCCAAGTGTCCAGGTGAGTGAGTGATGTGTGGAGAAGATGTGAGATTGCATCGTCCGTGGAGCGTCCTGACGGTATGCAAACTGCAGAGGGTCCAGTATGTCGAGTAGTGAAGAAATGATGAAGTCTCTGACCAGGCGCTCAAAGCACTTCATCACTACTGAAGTGAGGGCTACAGGGCGATAGTCATTGAGGGAAGCAGGATGTGGTTTCTTCGGGACAGGAACAATGATGGACTCTTTGAAGCACGTGGGGATCACCGACTGAGAGAAAGAGATGTTGAATATCTCAGTGAACACAGGTGCTAGCTGGTCTGCACAGGATCTGAGAATACGGCCTGAGATGCCGTCTGGTCCTGCTGCTTTCCTGGTGTTCACTCTCTTGAAGGCTCTCCTCACGTCGTGCTCGGAGATGATGAGCGCGTTTCCGGTGCTGGCAGTGTCTTCCTGTCTGCAGCCGTTAGCGCCACTAGCATTAGCGTCGTTAGCATTAGCGCCGATAGCATTAGCACCGTTAGCGTCTTTAGCTGCAGCCTCGAAGCGAGCGTAGAAAGTGTTCAGCTCGTCTCCCAGAGTCGCGTCCACGTTCATCATACCGGATGTTGGTGCTTTATAATCCGTGATTGTTCTCAGTCACTGTCAAAGGCTCCTAGAGTCACTCTGTTGAAGCTGTGTTGACGTTTTCTCCCGTAGCGCTGCTTCGCCTCTTTCACCGCCTTCCGGACGTTGTATGACGCAGCCTTGTATGGTTCCATGTCCCCCGACGCAAGTCCCGAGTTGTAGGCAGCTGTGCGAGATCTCAGAGCATCGCGGATGGTTTTATCCACCCACGGCTTCTGGTTGGGAAACGTTCTGATAGTCTTTTTCTCCACGGTATCATCCGCTAGCTTCCCAATGAATCCCACAACCGCTTCCGTAAACACGCTGACGTCATCGGAGCTGTTTCTGAACATGTCCCAGTCTGCGTCATCGAGTGCGTCCTGTAACGCGGCCACCGATTGGTCCGTCCAGCGCGCGGCCTCCCTCTGAACCGGAACTTCCTGTTTCAGCCTTTGTTTGTATTTTGGCATGAGGAAGATGGCGGCGTGGTCGGATTTACCAAACGGTGGAAAAGACTGCGCCTTGTAGCCGTCCTTGACTGTCGTGTAACAGTGATCCAGTGTCCTTTCACCCCTGGTGGGGCAGGTAATGTGCTGATAAAAGTTCGGCCAGCCAGCCAGCCTAGTTCTTCTCGGTTCACCGCGGGACTCGGGGAAGTCAAGGGGAGGCGGCGTGTGTTTAATGGTGAACAACAGCTGGTGCAACAGCACGAGCGTTGTTCCTCTTACGCACTCCTGCACACCGGGACGCTGCGCTCATTGTGGCTGGCACTGTTAAAGTCCCCCGCCACAATGAGCGCAGCATCCCGGTGTTGTGTCTGGTGCTGAGTGAGTGCCTCATGCAGCTCGCATAAGGCAGTGTTCGTGTCCGCTTGTGGTGGAATATAAACGGCACTGATTATGACCGATGTGAACTCCCGTGGAAGATAAAAAGGGTGACACATGATGGACAGTAGTTCCAGGTTTGGTGTGCAGGAGCGTGTAAAACGAACAACGCTTGCGCTGTTGCACCAGCTGTTGTTCACCATTAAACACACGCCGCCTCCCCTTGACTTTCCCGAGACCCCCCCCCTGTCCATGCGGTGAACCGAGAAGAACTCGGCTGGCTGGATGGCGTGGTCCGGTACCGCTGGGTTCAGCCATGTCTCGGTGAAGCAGAGGAGATTGCAGTCCCGAATGTCTCTCTGGAACTTTATCCTGGCCCTGAGGTCATCGAGTTTGTTTTCCAGTGACTGGACGTTGGCGAGCAGGATGCTAGGCAGAGGTGTGCGGTGTGCACGGGCTCTCAGCCTGTTCCTGACGCCGGCTCGTTTCCCTCGGGGCCGCCACTTCGCGTCGCACCCATTGTTCTCCCTCAGGATCTCACTTGGCCAGCTCGGATCCGGAGTTAAAAACGTCGAATTGTGAGTACATTGTATACCAATAGAAACAAGAGTGTCTCTATCATACCTAATGTACTCAATGGTGCTGATTTTGCCGGTTTAAAGTTACTGGAAATTACTTTAAAATATAAAAACAAGGAAAAGTAGGTCGGAGCAGTCGTTACGGCAGCCGACCTCACCGGCGACATGTTGATGAGTGATGTAATGTACGTTTTAATGTATTTCTGTTACATTAAGCGTGAAAGAAAAAAACTGAGAAAATATATATACTAGAGCTTTTTTCTTACTGTGATTTCTTTCATATAGCTTCAATTGATTTTCTTTCAGCAATCTAACAAAAACTGACGTATTGATAGTTGTTGCACTCACATACTTTCAAATCAAATCAAATAACCCCAGTTTTAGGAAACTTACTCCATGATAGTGGTCTAGCGTAGAAAGCCATTATTTGTTATACACTTTAGTGCATCTGAAGTTGCAGAGTCCATCACTCATCTCGCACTCTTTGTCTGTGTGGAGTGAAGCGGGCGAGAGAGATTCGGGAGCAGAGCAGAACACCAGAGAAATGATCTCCTCTCCTGAAGTGGCACTATTCGTTGCTCGTGGTTTCGCTGAAGCCTGTGTTTTCTCTAGCACCTCGATGCATATGCATGGAGGCAGTTTCTGAAATAGAAAAGGATTAAATGTGATGCTGATGGCCCTACAGATCTGAATAAACTGCAGCTTCACAGTCTGTTAGTACTACTTATTAGATCTAGTGATAGGATGAGAGTAATATACCGTAATTAGCCAGCACCGCTAACTCCAGCAATATGGCTGATTGTAGAGCTCCATTCTGGATGCTGGGATGTTGCGAGCCAATGAATGAGAATCAGACTGCATTGAGAATAAATTAGCATGCCTTACTTTGGGTTTGCTAACTATGAGCTGTATACGGAGTTGTCAAGCCGAGTCCAAAATTTGCATCAATATTTACGTGGAAAAAGTTATACTTGTTTAGGGACAGGTTGCTCCGTTGCAAAAGTAGATTTTTTGTCTTCAGTAAGGTTGGCAAATTTTTTTTTTAACAGGTGGATTCCAGACTGGGTTGTTTTTCTTATTTATCTACTCCACCATTTTTAGTGAAAGGGATTTTAAACTATAAAAATCAGGAATTGCAAATTTGGTTTCATTTATTAAATTGGAGTCATTTATTTATTTAAATTGGAATCAGATGTAACATAAAAGCAAAAGACTATTTAACCATGACTAATATGATAATAAACATACGAATGGCAAAAAATAATCAGCTTGAATAGCCAAAGCTGTAATTATTTTATTGTTCACTATTAATTTGGTTTGATTAAACCATATGGCAACCACCCTCATTATTCAACAGATAATAAAATAGCACCTGATCCAGCACATCCTGTTATTCACCATTGCAGTTCATCTGTGCACATTATTTTATGCAGGTTCTAGATTTTACATAGATGATTCTAATTATTGATTTACTTATACTAATATTGTCATGTTTATATATTTAGAATTGCCCATAAATGACATTTCAGAATTCTGTCAGTGCAAAACATACATTATGGCATGACTTAACTAGAGATGATAACTAGAGATGTTATCATGAAATCACTTTGATGACTCTGATGAGATCATTTATGCTCCTGATACAATAAATAAACAGGTGATAATGCACTGTTTGATTTCACTTGAAATGTGCTTTTTAATGTGTTTAATGCTATTAAGGCTTTACACTTCATGAGGGATCTGCTCGGTTCCCCTCCTCATCTTCCGCTCCAGCGCTCCTGAAGATGGGGACAACCCCTGACCCTTGCTCTTCTGACCCTCATGTTCCAATGGTCATTAAGAGAGGGGAAGGATGACGACTCTGAGGGGTCCCCAACCACAAGCGATGGACGCCTTGCCCCTCCTTACACTCTTACAGACACATGCATTGCTCATATGTGGGGCTTCTCTTGAGAAAATCACCTATCACCCTAATCTGTGCGCCTCTCCAGACTTGAGAGACATTAATCTTATTTGTCGTAACCAGTCTCTGGGGAGTGGACCGCACCGGGCTGACCCCTATACCCAGCTGGGAGATGAGGGGGTTTGGAGGCCCCGTATCTCCCTAAACACACTCCCTGAAGCTAATTTGATGTGAAAGTTAAAGAGGCCAAAATGGGAACAAAGACGACATTATGCAGATTCCTGTTTGATTTTCATTTGCACTCCTTTGTACCCACCCCTCCCTTCCTTTTCTCCTCTGCCTTTTCTCAGTCCTTGCGTGAGGCGATTAGGGAGGCCGAGCCAGGCAGATGAAGCCGCTTTGGCTCACTGATCGTAGACAGGTCTGCCAGCGCCGTTCTTATGGAGTCATCACCTGGCTAATTACTGTGTATTGCGCATTGTTGAACTTGATTATCGTTAGGAACATTGCAGGAGGCGGCCGGCGAGGAAAGCAATTGAGATTCTTGAACGGTAGAGCCATTCATGGAAGTTCACCTTGCATTTAAAATCAGTTTCAAAAGGTATCAAAGCCCATAGTGAATGCTAAAGAGATTGTAGGAAAAAACATTCTCCAGACTAAGTCAAAAAGCTGATCAACAGTCGGAGCAGCCAGTAGAGCAACCCAGGGCCAGTTTTTAAATCCCTTTTACTGCTTGACCTTTAATTGGGTTATATTACCGTTGTTTTTGTCTTCTTCAGAGCTTTGCTTTTTGATGCCATTATCAGACAAACAGAAGTGTGAAAACATCCAGGCGGTTGGCTCTTAATGAAGAACACCTTAAGAGGTTAAAATAAAGAAAAAGGCCAACTGGTAAATTGAGGGTACACATGTGGAGCGAGGAACTCTAACCTGTTTTCCATAGAGCCGATCAACAGGGGAATTGGTGAGATTAGCATTTTTATTGCGTAGCAGAGAACAAGAGGACCCCACAACCCCAATACCCCCCCCCCCTTTCAATCCACCCCAACACTCTTCAGCCCTCCCCCTCATATCTGGCTCCTCTGGCAGGCTGAGTTCTCCATTCCCTTTCTGGTGCTGGAGTGTCACCTGTCCCTCTGCCTCGCAGACGTGCCAATGATGGCACCTTGCCCGTGGCACATCCCCAAGCTCTGGCCTGTTTGTGTGTGCTCCTGTGCGCCTGCTTGTTTTGTTTAGACAAAATGTAATCTTGTACAACGTGCATGCCCACGGATGACTACCGATCAGGTGGGAGGCTGATCATTCCTAATGTTATATAGTCATTATGAAAGAATAACATGGAGGAACAATCTCTATGGCACGTCTCATAGCAATTCCCTGGTGTGTATTTGCCTGTATATTAAAACCATGCAGTCTAACTGTAGACTCAGCGGTGAGTCAATCTGCTGTGTGTTTTCTCTCGATAGCCAGCAGCTACCAGCCATGTCTCAACCTCCTCTCAATACAAACACACACACCCACACGCTGCGGTCGCAGTATGGGATGACTGCTGTGAATTGTACTGAGTGCACCAGCGTGGGAGAACCAGTCTACGCTCTTCGCCTTCTTTGTATGTGCACATGTGTCTCTGTGTGTGTATGCGCATGTGTGTGTGTGTGTGTGTGAGCGAGATCAGAGACGACTGCCGAGGGCTCAGAGGAGTGGCCATGTATCAGATTTTTCTCTGCTGGGCTCTTTTCAATTAGTCAGCGCTTCCCTTCCAGCTTATTGCATCTTTTTACCACCTGAGGAAGTTGCCATGTGGAATTCTATTAAGAACCGGCGCTGGCTCAGCCAACCAGACGTGCAGCTCACTCATTTCCCTTTCATTTGCTTGACTTCTTTATAAGCAGATTTTTGTCTCAGATGCTAGTTGTGTGTGCGCGTGCCTGAGTGTGTGCATCTATTAGATAGGCGAAGGTGGGAAAGCCTGTCGATGGATTGCACATCGCTGTTCTGTAGTCTGCACAGGTTTGTGTGGAGAATGCAATCTCATTATCCTCTAAATGGGAGAAGCAGAGTCTATCAGCATCAAGAGACCAACATCAGGTACACAGGAATGGGGCGTTTGAAGTCCTCAGAACAGATAACCTCTTGCTTTTTCCCTTCACCTCCCTCTCTATGCCTTGTTTTTTCCTCCTCCTCTTCTTCGCCCTCTCCCTCTTTCTTCTCATTTAGGTATGATGCTCTGATGTGTTGATTGCGCCGCTATGCAGTCTTTCTCTTATTAGTGCTGGACTGAAACGCGACACCGCTGCACTGACTCAGCGCATAGCATCCTATTAAAGTATGGAGATAATGAGGCCTGTTAGATGTGACGAGCCTACAACATTGCACAATGCTTCTCCTGGTCTGTTAAAAGATGGCTAGAAATTGACTCGGAGGCAATTATTGAACCACCTGTGACTTCTCATCTGCTACAGGATTGCCGCTGTCTAGTTGACCCGATTGTCCTTGAAAAAGATTAGCTTCCCCAGGATGCGTCACAAGGGCTCATACGCCACTGCGGAGTTCAGCAAAGCTTCAGTGTGTATCAACTTCATTGCATGCCATCTAAGACAATAATGAATAATAAAACAAAAGATCGTTCACTTCATGAGGTATTGCAGCGTTCTTGATCCACTGCACTTCAGTGTTGCTAATAGCTCCATGACATGTTTTTGGGTGTGCATGTCATGGAGCACCTTCCTTTAACCCTCAACACCACGTACCTTGCCAAGAAACCCATCTTTAATTAACCACCCTTCTTCTATCCTCACCAAGGACAATATCAGTAAAAGTTTCCTGACCACCTGTTGGTCTGGGAAACAGGTTTGTCTGTTTCTCAAGACTGCAAGATCAAGATCTCAAGAGCAGTTGAGAACGTCAGCTCCACCCACCACTGATGCATTCCACGACACATTCCCACCAAGCAATGTGGAAGACTTATTCTATCATACTCATGAACTCTTAACTTGTTTGCAATTTGGTAGAAAATACCAAAACATCCATGCCATCCCAATCAGGCATTGCAATGACTTATACCTGACCACTTTAAGGTGGTTGAGCTCTCATGGTGCTGCTCTCTACTGGTCTAAGATGGTGCAGTCCTAATACTGATTAGACAAACAGGTGGTCAGAAAACCTTAACTGATATTGTAAAGGTTGAAGACTGAAATAATTTGATACTCACTCACTCATTTTCTAGACTGCTTATGCTGTATGGGGTAACAAGAAGCCTGGAGCCAATCCCAGGGGAATTGGAGCACAAGGCAGAATACACCTTGGACAGGGTGCCAGTCCATCACAGGACACAAGCACACACCAGTTAGCCTAATCTGCATGTCTTTGGATTGTGAGAGGAAACTAGAGTACCCGGAAGAAACACATCAAGCACAGGGAGAACTTACAAGCTCCAAATATGCAGACGTGAGGCGAGACTCAAACCCTAGGCTCTAGAGCTGTGAAGCCACAGTGCTAACCAATACATCACCATGCCACCAGTTAGTGGGTACTGCATAGAAAATATGTAGTATTTTCTAGATGTATTCTGAAATGACAATTCTAATATTTTCTAACATCTAAAACCTTAGTATGGTGTTGTTAGTATGTGTTGTGAAAATAAGACAGCTGAATATCGGCTTCAGAGAAAATATCAACATATTTCAAATAAACCAAGTCTTGGTTCAATTCCTAAAACAAAAATATGATGGATGTCATGGGGTCATATATGTTCTTACTTCACTCTAACGTACAGTATAAATGAGACAACCGAATGATGCTTGTTTAGGTGGTGACCTGGATCTGCACCTTTGACCACTAGTAATGTCTGTGTTTTGATCAAGTCTCAGGTGAGAAGCTTTCAAGTCTTTAAAAAAAAAAAGAAAGAAATCCTCAATGAATGCTTTTAGTTATGCAATACTTCATCCATATGAATTGCAGCCTGGAGTGTTTTACTGCTCTGTGCATCATCTAGGGTGCAGACTGTATCTCAGTGGTTAATGCTGTGTCCGCTTAAGGTGTTATCTTTGCCATGGGTGTGTTTATGTTCATACATCTTTGAAGTCTGCGCCCAAGCAGGACAAAGGGCTTTGGACTCTTATTTCTACACTGCAATGCCTTTGGAGTGCTTTGGGGCGCATGCTATTGTGTTGTGCCGTATCACCCCTGGTTCCCTGTGGAGCGAGTCTTCATGCTTTAATCAGTGATTTGGAAGCAGTGTACATGCCTGAAGCAGTGAGGCTGCAAAGTGAGCTCAGCTTCCATGCAGCATGTGCTTTTTTAGCATTTCCTGCAACAACAAAGTCCAGATCTTCTGCGAATCTTCAGACGGAGACACTGAAGACTGGCCAGTCAGTCATCTCAAGCTCCGGGTTAAAGACGAGTAACATCACAGTCATGCACATAAACTGAAAAGAAAATGGTGCTTGATGGGAATCTATCAAGTTTGGTTTCCATTTTAGTGCTAACTTCATCATAGTGGTGTCAGTTATTTTTTTCCTTCGACAAGGTCTAAGTGTGACGACAATTGAGGTGGAGGAATTGAGGAAGATAAAAGCAGAAAGGCACAAGACGGATTACAGACATGGCTGTTGGCAAGCGGTGACATTTTGTATGCGTGTGCGCTTGTGCATGGACATATGTGTCTGTGCCGGACTACTCCCCATACCCCCCCCCCCCAAACACACACACACACACACACACACACACACACACACACACACACACACACACACACACACACACACACACACACACTCTCTTTCATCCTCCAGATGGCTCAGGTGATGTTGGCTGATTTTGTGTGTGTATGTGTGCATGTGTGTGTATGTGTGTGTGTGTGTGTGTGTCTGTGTGACTAGGGAGAGGACACAAAGGGGGGGACACTCCATCAGACATATGCACTCTGAATATCGCTATGTAAACATCTGCAGTGACATGACAGGCTCAGATTAATCACCCCAGTCTGGGCAGCCGGCAGTTCTCCTGCTAAGACCCAGCTTGCTAACACTGCTGCTTCGAACACAAAGCAAACATGCCACCAACACTTGCCAGGGTGAGACATATAATTGTTGGGGCCCAAATTTCACAGCTCTAATCTAAAAGATTTGAACCCTGTTTATCGTTCGGACAGTAATAATAAACGCCAGCATCAAATGGGACGCTTTTACATATACAGCGTTTACTTTGTTTGAAGCAAACCCCTGGTGTGTTTTCTCTTTCAGTATGATCTTCAGATGGGTATAAACATAGCAATCAAACCCTGGTATCAACAAGTCTCGAAGTGTCTCTGCGAAGGTGGTCTAGGTCCACTTACAAGCGATCTCGAGAGAGGTTTGATTGCAGTAAGAAAGTGATTCATCTCTGAATCAGTCAGGGAGTGACCCGAGTGAACACACCATGTATTTTGGGTTGCAGCTTTTTTTGGAGATATGAGCTGCTAAACTGAGCTGCAAAGTGCAAACTGAGCCTGTGAACTGTAGCGCTGTGTTCTGAAGATATGGACTGATGAAGTAAAAGAGAAAATAAACACTGGATGCATACACACGATGTTTTAACCTGGTTATCTAATCATTTCCTTGGCTCAGACTGTATTCTCTAAAAAAGCTTGTGTGACATCTGTTTAAATTTTTTTTTCATCTTTGTATTTCAGACGAAGAAATGAAACAATTTCACGAGAATGATTTCTGATCTGTATGCCCCTATACAGAATATTGATGTATTTTTGATCAGTGTTTTCTGAAAGCATCCATTATAAGTCCTCATAGCATCATATCCAATTAAGGTTTAGCATCCAAGTGTCTTGAATGGCAGGTGGGTTCTGGGAGGTTGTACAGCTTGTGCAATGTTAAATAACAACGGTTAAGTGTATTTGCACTACAGATAATGCAAAAATCAAGTATAATATCATGAAAAACAGGATTTCATTTCATTTCAAGTCCTGAACTTGAGTAGGCTACTAGATTATCTGAATTGGTGCCATTTATCCTGGTTTAGTCACACAACAACATATCAATATCTGGGTTTCTTTGTTGATAACGTCTTTGTTCAATCTATAATAAACAATAGCATTGAATGCTGCAGTTGAATTTAGCTATTACTCGATATAATAAGCAAATCATTTAAACATGGATGACTGGCATTAATGCTAGTGGCGTAAACACATTAATGACTTTTTAATGATTTAGGTATTTTTAATCAATAGTTTGTATGACACGGTTGTACTTTCAAAGTGGCCATGACTCATGTTGAATGGATTCACATATCAATGTAAAAACTATTAAGATTTTAGTAGCATTTAAAGGTCCCATGTTTTGCTATTTCTTTAAAAAGTTAGCATAGGTCTCAGAGCTCCAGCAGAGTGTGTATACTGTATGTGTGTGTGTGGGTGTGTTAGTGCTCAACTTGCACTAAGCAAATGCATTATTTTACCACACCTTAAACTCCCTCTGTTTCACTCCTCCTATGAACATACCATTTCAGTGTTTATGTAAATGAGCTGCTATTGAGCCACGCCCCACCAGGGCTGAGAAACAAACTGGGGGAGGGATATCTTCTTATATGATGTGAACATCCTAGTTGACAGAGAAGTTGACCTAGGTGGTGGTAATCCAACTTACTGGATGCTACCCACTGTAAAATAACAAGAAGAAAAATCTTAATTGGTTTAATTGCTTAATTGGGAAATTGCTTATAAAAAAAAATATGAAATGCACAAAAGGCAGGAAATGATCTCTGGCACAACTGAATGTCAAAAAAAGTACTAAAAGGTAAATTTTGCATAATAGGTTATCTTTAAACGATAATATTTCAAGGTAAAGTGTACCTACAGTACAGAGTATATACCTTTACTGTACATATACTTCATGCACTTCATATTTGTAGTTAATTTGTGAATTGGAACCACCATGGAACCACCTGAATATCAAACCGTGCAATAATTCAAGTCAGTTCACCTTCAGCCAGTTGTAGATATGTCATTATGTTAAATCCAGACGACTGTCCCATGATTTTCCCTGCATGAAAGTTGTCACCTTGTCAGTGGGCAACGGGCCAAAGAAACGTTTGTTTATTTTGTTTGTTTTTCGTGTGTAAATGAAGCCCTTCTTGGGTGTTACGCCGAGCGTTTGTCTTCAAAAGGCGATTTGCATTTCATTTGTTCTGGAATGTGCCCCAGAGGTTCACATATTCATAATGAAACACAGCGCAATCCTATTAGTACACAGCTCTCCGTCTTTTTATTGCCCGTCTTGTTTTGTACCGTTTGTTTATCTCACAGTAAGTGCAGGCAGGGTGGCCAACAAGTGGGGTTAAAAGGCAATGCGTTTTATTATTACACATGTACGAACAGATGAATGCACAAAAAAAATAAATCAGAGATTATTTGCATTTAACCAATTTAATGACAAATTTTTCCACAGATATGCAACAAGATGGATTATCATAAAATAAAAAATATATATTTACAGATATCTTTAAGTATAAGATATTTAATTAGAATTTATAAGATCTTTTTTTAGAATTGCATTTCAATGAATGGTTCATTGTTTCTCTTCCTGGCCTCAGTGAGTCCTGTTTTTAAGTGAGGAATCTGAGTGTATACATGTAGGTGTGAACAGCTAAGACATCAATTGGAGTCCTGGGGAAACCTGCCGTTACCTGAGCAAGGTGTCAATAGTTCTTACATATTCATGAAAAGCTGAGAATTATTCAGTAAAACAGAGGCTCAGTCACTTTAGTGTTATAATTTAGTTGTTTTGCTATGGGTACACACCAAAGACTCTCAGGAACTCAGTTCCGTGTTCTAAACAAACTGCATGGTTTATTTATTCTCCATTTCTACCGTCTTTCTGCTAGAACTGTGTATGTGTTTTTTGTCATAAGTTTAAAAGTCGCACATGAATTGTACATATTTACTTCAGCCACATTATGAAAGCCCAGTTTGTGCTCTATGTAAATAAATGAAATGCATTCGCTACTATATTGCTATAACTGTGAAATGTACACAAAATTAAGTAGAGCGCTGAATCACTGCAGGTTCTTCTGAAAGGCGTCAGACCCCAGAGGTGTTTAATTTAATAAATACATGTTGTACTTTCTATTCGGGCAGCGGTGGATCAGGAGGTTGAGGCTTTGGGTTGCTGATCAAATTGTTGGGGGTTTGAGCAAGACTGCAGACTTGCCACTATTGGGGTTTTGGTGATGGTCCTTAAGCCTTTACCCATATACAGTACAGTACAGTATATAGTACCAATGGCACTGCCATTCCCAAACCTGGAGAAATGGAAGGTTTTTTTTTCTGTCTCTTAGGTTAGTTAGACAAAAACAGCTTGTTGTGTTCCTGAAGCATGCGATGGATGGATGGATGGATGGATGGATGGATGGATGGGTACTTTTCTGCCTTGAAAACTTTCCTGTACTGGAAAACATGAAAGAACAACTTTACTTGTGGTTATAAAGCACTGACACCTGAAACCATACAGTAATTGTCAAACAAAAATCTCCCAGTCTGATTTAACAGCATGCTTTAAACTATATATTAGCAAACATTCACATGTTGATGTAAGATTTTCAGAGTTCATTTGAGTCTTACTGGACCTCTATAAATACTGTACGTTGTTACTTCAGCAGAGCGGATTGTGCTGCGCAGACTTATTTTACTCTATGTGGATCATGTTTAACATGTTGATGACCTTTGACCTTGAGTACTCTGAGTTTCAGAGTTCATTACTTCTTCATAACTTCTTCCTGTTTCCACCATGTCCTCTTCCTCTAAAGACAAGTGCATTACGTTATCTACACTATAATGCACAGAGTACCTAAAGGAACATTAAAAATAGAAGAAAAAGAAAGAAAGAAAGAAATGTAGTACTTTTATTGCAAGATCTCGCAATACCTTGAGTGACTCATTTACTTCTCTGTCATGAAACTGCACTTGAAAACACAATTTAAGGTTCCTAGCAATTTACCTTTTTATTATTGTTTCAATAATTCTTCTTATTATTCATAAATGTGCTTCATACTGAAGCTGAGATTTAATAATTAACCGATATAGTGCAGAACTGGCATTAAAACATAATGATTTAAGTCATGCCTTCAAGCTCTATATTTCTAACCAATCACAGACGAGACTGAATTCTTCTAACCAATCATATTCAGAAGGCGGGATTTCTTTTCAAGCCTCACACAATGGCTTGCTAACATTTTTGAATTATTTGACTTTTTTTGTTGTTTAAATTATTTTGTAAAATATAAACTCAAAAATATAAACAATAAAAGAGAACTGTCAGAGAAAATAAACAAACACCAATCAGATTTGAGCATTAAACAGAGTTTCGGTGCAGAGAAGCTTCTTCCACAGGTGCATGTTTGATATCCAGGTTTCTACTCATGTAACCAAGTACACCACGACAGCTTCTACCAAAAAAACATAAATGTCTATTTTAATGCTTTTTTACCACTATTAATGTTTTTAATGTTATACTTTTTATGTGCAATGGAATTTATTAGGGTTAATTAGGGTTAACTCCAGCATTATTACATTCCATTCATGCCTCCGCTGGCCGTGAACACTGTCCTTTTCATGTGTTTGCCTCCGGCAGTGTGAGAGTTACAGAACCAGATTTGTCCTGCAAACTCAAACAGATCGGCAGCTTTTCGTTCCACTGCAGAGCGTGCTTTGTGTGGCGCTGTGTGTGTATGTTTAGCCGTCTTAAAAAATGGCTGCAGAACTGCATCAGCACTGAAGTGGCACCTGGTTTCTCAGCTGAGCAGCCAAGTTTAGCTCCAGGCAGAACGGGACAAACACACACACACACACACACACACACACATATATATGAGCATGCATAGTGATGTGGAGATGCATGGTGGATGGGAGGCAAAACAATGGCATTTGTACAGAACATCACCGAGAACATCCTGTAGGTGTAAAAGCTGGTGCAAGTACCCTGTACGATTTCTGGCCTGGTTTGTTGCTGCTGACATAAATTACACTTTATAAATAAAGATATTCCATCGTGGGCTCAGGTTAGGTCATGTGAGAAATGTAACATGTTCTTTGCCAGCTCATTTCTTGTCATCACAATCACGCTGAAAAAACTGTCTTAGCAAGCGAAAATATCTTGAATATAGTTAGAATTATCTACACTTTCTTAACCTATAATTAACCTAAACCACATTTATAGTTGAATATTTATTAAAATGTTCAGATAATAAGATATCAATTAAAGAATTTAATTCTTGGGAAAAAAAAGAAAATTCTCTACCATTGATAAAGAAAAATGTGAGCTTAAAATGTTATTAACATTTGATTATTTGGTTTGTTGTAAACTTATTTTAAGAAATTATCCATAGATTTGGATAGGTTCAAGAATTGCAAAGATGTCGATTTTGCAGTGCAGCAGACAGCCAAAAAAGTGTCCAAATTATTATTTCTTAATAAAAATCTCAGAATGGACGGACTGCAAGAACACTCATCTGAAAGGCGCCAATCGGAGAACGACAACAGGATAGATTCGAATAAAAAAATCGTCAAAAATTCACGTCATACCTTTAAATATGACCGCTACAAATAATAAACCATCACCAAAACATGATTAAAGGACAGGAAAAATATGTTTATTATCTCAAATCTACTTTGAAGAATGTTCGTGTATCATCTAGTACTGTGTGATAAGTAAGAATCTAAAACCAGTTTTGCTTCAGACAAGTCATGAAGCATGGACATACATTGTGTGTGTGCGTTTGACATTCTCAAAACATCTTCTCCATCAGGCATCACTGTCTCTTATTCATCCTCTCAGACTTCAGCTACAGTGACATCAATGCAGAGCTGAATGTTTTCTTGGGGAGCCAGACATCTGTCGAGACAGATATTGACTGCATGAAAATGCGTCAAGAATAACTTGACGAGAACAATTTATTTATTTATTTATTTATTTTATGAAGCTGTACTGTCTTCTTTGTCTTTCCTGGCAAAGATACAGCCTGTAAGTGAACCGTTCCAAGCACACACTAGAAAAACACATCTAACATAAAAACACAGCATGACCCCCCCACCACCACCTCACCCCCCTCTCCCCTTACAGGACCACTACTTCTTGTATTGACAAACAGACTGGAATCTGCACCACGACAACATCCCATTAGTAGACGTTGAACAGCGATTTCATAAATTGTTACAGGATGAAACATCATTAGAGTCTCGTGCTGATTGAGCACCAGCTGGTTAAGCAGCGCTCAGTCTGCGTGCACGCAGGAGAAACTTTCAGACGATGAGCTCTTCCTGCAGACACGCCATGCATGAAGGCGTCTCGCTCAGAAGTGGCTGAATCGCTGCAGGGATAGATCGTGTTTGCTCGCCTACTCTGGAAATCTTGTTTCTGCTGTTTAGGAGTGATCAGTAAATGTGTGCAACATGGTGACGAATTCGTATTCGTGACAAAATGTAGCGAAATACTGCCGCTTGTTAGGGAATTCAGACAGACAGTTTTTGCGTTTGTTTGTTTTGCCGGGTCTGCATGTGTCTGTCAACACAGACGGCTCTTGAAGGGAGTTGGGGTGGGGGGTGGCAACGGCTGAGCTATCCTTCAGCCGACAGCCAAAGGGCTAATTACTGAATAATAAAGAGAGGAGGCAGGACACATGTGCTGGGCCGATGTCCCTCGCTACAGAAACCCCCCGCAGGCCTGTTCGTTCTACACCCAGTCCAATTTATCTCCTGGGTTTGAAGGTTTGGGGTTGCTGCGTTTTGCATTTGAGGAACTAGGGGGGGGGGGCGATGGGGTGGAGTAGCGGTCGCTTCCAAAAACTGATCCCAAAGGCACCCTGTCGACTGAGGCTCACCTGCCCATCAGCCAGCGCAGGTGCTGCAGGGGCCGAGACGCAATTTCCAGCAGATGATCGGTGCTCGTGAAGCCTGTGGCCCCCTCACTGCCCATCAATATAGGGCAGGGTGGGGCTTTTGGGGTACATTTCAGTGGAGTGGGGAATTGTAATTGAGCCCCATACGCCTGCCATCTATCACAGAGAGGAGCAGGTGTGGTTTGGGTGGCCGCCATCAGACCCTGACAGCAGGAAGTGACACACCGGGGGAGATCCCCACGTGCGCCGCCGCCCACCGATACTTTTCCAATTTGCCATAATTAGCCCCCATACAAGGCTGGTCTGGAAGATCACAAGCCTGCCCTGGATCAGCTGCGTTAACCCTCCCGTGACGTCTAAACTCCTAATTCATTGCTACATTAACGGCGTTGATTAGCATATGCCGTTCTCCCGGCGGCCCGGCCCGTATCCCCTTGTGATCTCTTTAACAGGCACCTTGATAGCAGCAGACGGTCTCTATGCACTAAACATCTAAATACACACACATGCACGCTGCCCCCACCATGACCATTAGTAATAGGCTGCATAATTGGTGAAGTGTCACAGATGATCCTCTCTGAGGTTTATGGTTAAGCCAAAGAAGACTGGAAGCTCCCAAATGTGACCTTCATTTAGACAATCAATGTATACAGTGGCAGTGGAGGCTCTCAATCCATGGATGAAGAAAAAGAAAGAAAACCAATGACAAAACTCTCAAGCTAGGCCATAGAACACAAACACAGCCATGTGGTCTGAAATTGTTTTTTGGGAAACACAGTAAGGGATTAATACATGCTCTGTGGTGTGTCTGGTTAAATCATGAGGAAGGAGAGTATGTTAGACAGTATTGAGAATTTATGCATAAAAGAACGATGGGTAGCCCTTTCTCAATCTGATCCTGAGCCTATCACTGCTGATCTCCTGGGATTTAAACAGAATGACGTGGAAAAAAAGGCATCTATTGAGTGACAGGTCTGCGTTCAGTCAGAGAAAAACATCTAAGAATGCACAACATTGAGGCTGATTGGCCACAATGGCAGAAGACCACATCAGGTTGCATCACGTGGTCCAGTGTAAGTGATCCTGAAACTATGAATTCATAACACATTTCATAAAGCATCATAAATATAGATATATACTTTATAATGTTTTATTATTTATTACAGAATCTATAATGCCTCATGAGTCGATTATATCATTCTAAGAATGTATTTATAGAAATTATGATCAAAGAACTCGGTGTGTGAGCAAAAAAAAATTAAGCTAAGGAAAATTAAGAGCCAAATCATGCAGTTCCTCAAATGTCCACTGGGAGCTCCAAATGTGAGTCAATTCTCATAGATCTCCATAATATGTCTAACTTTATAACAGAAATAAACCTATTTGTAGCCTAGTCCAAATTAATAAATGAATATAAATAAAACTGATTTAGTCACTTAGGACAGATTTCTCGTTTATAACTGCAATGGGGTGTATTTTTAAATAACCCAACAGTCAAAATTGCATTAAGCCATAAAATTACACATAATTGTGGGTGTGGTTAATTTGAGTGACAGCAGAATGCAGTGCTGGGGTTAAACTGTTAGCTGTCTGCTATGCACCACTTCAGCTAACCAGCTAACTGGAATCAGGGAAGTTTAACTTACTTACAGTATGAGAAAAGTAGGAGTTAACATGGGTTCAATCAAATGCAAAGTAAAGAGTGTGCGTTTCATAAGGACATCTGGAGAAACCCAGACTTTACTTACCTGATTATATACAGTAAGACTTAAACATGCAAAGAATGAAAACACTCTCAGCATGTTGAGATAAGGTCATCTACTTGTTACATGTTGAAAGAACATACAACAACAGTTGTTAAACTGTATGCATGCATGCATACACACATACATATACAGTGCTCAGCATAAATTAGTACACCCCCTTTAAAAAGTATGAATTTAATCAGTAGCTCAACGAACAAAAGAAAAATTTCCAAAATTTTCACAAGGCTGAGTTTTATTGAACACTTGTTTAACTCCATAACATGAAATTAAGGTTAATAATATAACTTAGATCACAAAATCTTCAGTTTTACTCAAATTGGTTAAAGCAAAAATGAATACACCCTGCAACAAAAACTACTACATCTAGAATTTTGTATGACCACCGCGATTTTTAAGGACAGCTCCAAGTCTTCTAGGCATGGAATGAACAAGTTGGCGACATACTGTATTGCAACATCTGTCTTTTTCCATTCTTCAAGAATAACCTCTTTTAGAGCCTGGATACTGGATGGAGAGTGATGCTCAACTTGTCGCTTCAGAATTCCCTACAGGTGTTCGATTGGGTTCAGATCAGGAGTCATACTTGACCATTCAAATCACCTTCACACTGTTCTTCTTCAGAAATGCAACAGTAGCTTTAGATGTGTGTTTTGGATCATTGTTGTGCTGGAAAAGTGCACGATGACCAATTGCACGGAGTGATAGCAGCATCTTCTCCTTCAGTATAGAGCAGTACAGTACATTGTTGAGTTCATGATACCATCAATGAAATGCAGCTCCCCAACACCAGCAGCACTCATGCAGCCCCACATAAGGACACTGCCACCACCATGGTTCACTGTTGGCACCATGCATTTTTCTTTGAAATCCTCACCTTTATGACACCATACAGTTTTATGTATAGTTCCAAAAACAGTGATCTTTGTCTCATCACTCCAGAGTATAGAGTCCCAGTAATCTTCATCTTTTTCAGCATGGTCCCTAGCAAATTCTAGGCATGCTTTTTTGTGCATGGGCTTTAGGAGAGGCTTCCTTCGTGGATGACACCCATGCATGCCATTCCTCTGCAGTGTGCACCATATGGTGTCACGGGAACCGGTCACTTCAGTTTGGCTTTCTACTGCTTTAGCTAACTGCAGTGAACTTGCATGGCGATTTTCTTGAACCCTTTTCATCAGAAGACGCTCTTGTCGAGATGTTAACTTCCGTGGACGGCCTGGACGTGTCTGTACGATGGTTGCACTTCCATCTTTCTTAAATTTTTGGATCACTTTTGCTGCAGTATTTTTACTGATATGTAAAGCTTTGCTGGTCTTTTTGTAGCACTCGCCTTTTTTTGTGTAAAGAAATTATTTCCTTTCTCAGATTTTTTTTACATTTCTCTTCCATGTGGAGCCAGTGCTGACAATTACTGAAATAGGACGGGTTTTTCTGCTGGACACCTCTTAAATGAATCATTAGACTCACCTGTGGTTGAATGCATGTTAATTAGAATTTTCTGACAAATGTAGTGGGGTGTACTCATTTATGCTGAGCACTATATATATATATATATATATATATATATATATATATATATATATATATATATATATATATATATATATATAGTTTTCTACAAGAGATTGTGTACATTTATGGACAGCATAAGGAGGCTTCTTTGGCTTCTTTGGCTAATGTTTTAACTTTGGTGAAAATTTTGTCTAAACTCCATGTTAATGAAATCCGAATCCATTCATAAAGTAAGACTTGGCCTATCAAATGAGAGAGTGTATCTGTAAAGTCTGACATTATATTGTACATAGTCTGGCCAACAACAAGTTGCACACTCTAATATTATATTCAAGCAACTTTAGCTTTGAATACAGTGCAAATCTGGTGGCCAACTCATGGGTGAAAATTATTCCTTATACTTTCTACCTGTGTAGTCAGGGAAAAGAAAACACTTTGATGTGATAACCTGATTATTCAGTACATTATCAGCCGACTTTATTTTATTGCCATATAACATTACTGAGTCTAGACCTGACCAGTGAACTGAAGCAACCCCAGATCACAACACTGTCTCCAGAGGCTTGTACAGTGGCCACTATGCATGATAGGTGCACCACTTCCCTTTTTATCCTGACACAAACATCACTTTTTAGGCTCAATCTGAACACCTCAGACCACATGACCCTTTTCCATTGCTCCAAAGTCCAAGCTTTATACTCCCTAACAAATTACAGCATTTTATTTTCATTAGTCACACTAACAAGTGGTTTTCTTTAGGCCACACAACTGTTAAGTGCCAGTCCTGTAAGTTCTCATCACATTGTGTGTATGGAAATACTGTTACTTTCAATAGTTGGAGATCACAAACACTTATAATATTATGATAAATTATGATCATTACTTTTTTTTTCTGCAGAGTTGATGCCTCAGCACTATCCTGCAAGGTTTTAATAATGTGTTTAAGCGATCTTAACTCAATTCCAGTCATTTTATTGTTTTCTTTGCTTGTTGCAGGACAATAATTTCATCATTTTATAGTTTTGTAATCCAGGCATTATCATAGCTGAACTTCCTTACTGTAAGATTACATTCAGCACACACCACATTTAGAGGTGCACTTTCGCTGTTTTGTATTTTATCATCTTCAGTTCTCAATGAGTTTGGCATTTTAATCAAGATTTGAAGATCACCTAACAAAATAAATAAATAAATAAATAAATACATAAATAAATAATCAGGTTTGCCATGAACATGTTCGATAGGTTACAACTGACTGGTATTTAACAGAAATGTTTGTAAATTTGGCAGACCTATTGCATGTAAAAAACAAAACTTTTATATTTCGAAGAATCCGTGTGGTGCAGAATTGTATCGACGTGTAGGTGGAATTTGAACAAACACGGGAGAAGGCATGCTCACGGCAGTATTTAGTCTTTAACACCACTGAGCACTGTTTGAATTGAGTACTTTTGCTATCAAGAGAACGATTCCACACACACACGCACACACACACACACACACACACACACACACACACACACACACACACACACACACACACACACACACACACACACACACACACACACACACACACACACCTCCCATTATGGAATATGATCATCTCAAACTGAGGCCAATTTTAAAAGCAACAGGATATTCCACACCACAAATAGGCAGGAAGGTGGGAGGCCGAAAAATGCACAACGCTGAAGGCAGTCAGGAACCTCTGTAGGTGCCCTGTCCTGTGTGTATCAGTGTGTGTATTTGTCCAGACTAAGTTAATGGTGTGTGTGTGTGTGTGTGTGTGTGTGTGTGTGTGTGTGTGTGTGTGTGTGTGTGTGTGTGGGCTCTGCTAGCGCTCAAACACAGATATAATGACGCTTAACCGCCTCGCTCTGCCGCTATTGAGCTCATCACCCCACTGTGCAAAGAGGCAGGTGCTGCTGGATGGGAAGGCATGCTGTCAGATGCCGCAAGAGCAGTGTGTGTGTGTGTGTGTGGAGAGAGAGAGAGAGAGACGGAGTCTGAGAGAGGAAAAAAGAGGGAGAGTGAGTGTAGAAGAGAGGGGACCCATTTCAATAGGCTGCTGATTTGAGATAAGTGATCCCCTTGAAAGAGGAAATGCGCTGGTTCTCTCCCCCTCCCCCTCACCAGTTTGGCCTGAAAGGAGAACCATCCACCTGCTAGCAGCATCAATTGGCCCCTCTTGTGGCTTTTTCACCATTTCTTTTTTCCCCGGTTCCCGTTTGCTCGCCCCCTCGACGTGTCTCCCATTCAGACGGCTGAATAAGCAGCCTGTGGGCCGTATTGAAACTGGCCTCACCAAGCGCTCATTGTTGCAGCCCGCGCCACTCCAGAGGGAGGGGACCCGCTCAAACCTGCACTTGCTTTGCCCTCTAATCGATGTATCTCTACTGCACACACTGCCTCCCTTTCCTCTGCTCGATTTAACTGTGGCAGCAAATGGAGACGTTTAACCGTTCGGTGTTTATTTACTTCCTTTATCTCTTTTGCCCTTGATCGAGGACATTCAGCCAGATAGGGGCACCAAGGTTCGGGTTTGGAGATGTCTGTGTGTGGTGTGTGTGTGTGTGTGTGTGTGTGTGTAGGTATGGGGTTTGTGGGAAAAAGCAAAAGAGGTGCTGAGAAGTGACAGGTGTTAAACTTCGGCTCCCTCTTGTGGGAGTTTATCCTGGCTTGGCCCAGTTACGGATGCTCCCATGATGCACCTTGCACTGCCCTAGAGCTTGACAAAAGCGCATAATCTATTGATTCTCATTTCTGTGCAGTCATATCTGTATACAGTAGAAGGTTACCTTTTCAAGTTTGAGATTGAGCCATTGATCAGATCTATTGATCAACAATTTATAACAAAAGGGGCGTTCAAGTCAAACTGGGACTTGAAGAAATTTCTTCCGAATAAGAAAGAATCAAAACCAGTTTGATTTGAACACCCTTCGTATATGACCCACACCATCAAATGTACTGACTATGGATTATCTGATGTATGATGTACACTCAATCTCAGTAATTATCTTATTATTTCATTTATGCAACAATTTGGAATTTGAGTAATTTACATAACTGACAACCTAAATTTCTAATGAAGCGACTATACAGTATTGCTTTGAGTGCATAACCTTGAAAGATGTTTGGCCCAACGGGTAGTTCCAGGGTCTCTGGTTCAAACCTGAGCTTAGGGTAATGTTTATGCAGAGTGTATCATGTTCTCCCTTGTTCTTTTGGTTCCCACCCTTCCAAAATGCCAAAAAAAAATTTTAAGTTACTCGTAGGAAATACTCCTAGTGTGTGTGTGTGTGTGTGTGTGTGTGTGTGTGTGTGTGTGTGTGTGTGTGTGTGTGTGTGTGTGTATGGAGTCCTGAGGTGCACTGGTGTCCCATTCAAGACTGAATGAGAAAGGCCTCAGCTATACCACCACTGAAATTAAATAAATAAATAAATAAATAAACGGGCAAGAAAATGCCAGTGGCCAGGAAAGTGTACAGACTATGTGAGTAACAAAAACTATCTGAAGCAACAATTACAGACACCCACAATTTGACCATTTTCCTCTTAGAAAGGAAAAAAAAAGTCTCAAAGCTCAGTTTCAAATTCCAGCTGTTGCTTTGAACATTTCAGCATGTGAAAAGTTAAACACTCCATTTGTCGATGGCAGGGTGGCAGCAAGGAGAGCGCTAATGGATGTAAATATGGTTTGAACTGCACACTGAGGCTGTGCTGATTTGCATTACAGACAGGAGCTTACCTAACACCGGCGCTAATCACACGGCTTACTCTGAAGTACCATTAGTACTCGAAGCAGGAATTTAAAAAAAAAAAAAAAAAAAGGACAAACAGTTTATCAAACCGGTTTACCACTTAATCGTTATACAGCTGGTGAACACTGGCCGCGAATTGAACAATACGGCATTTCAGCAGCGGTCAGCGGATCTTTAAGAGTTACACCAGCGAGAAGGGAAAAGGAAGGAATTATGATGCCTCAGTTTGGAGACTGAATGGCCTCAGTGGGGTTCTCACCAGCCAAGTAATAACCTGCAATCAGGCAATTATCCCCTCTCTACTGCATACAGGTGAGAGCTGCTTTCTTCCCAGCAGCACTAGCAGTTTCTCATTCTGCTAATGAACAGGAGGAAGCAGGTTACAGATTTCCCCGTAGGGCCCAAGCTACACCACTCGTGCAATACATTCACCTCGCCAAAATGTGTTAACTTTGACTTTAGGCTAGTAGTCCCAGGAGGAGGCAGAAATTCTGCTCTTAACACAATGTAGCATGAAAGTTAGCATGTAAATTCATAGAAAGGGTTTTTATCTGCTCGGCTCAACTCTGAGGTTGCGGTAGAAATGGACGAGGCTTTGTTTCACACAGATGGACAACAGGTTAAGTGTTACAGGTTTGCTCAAGGCTTGCGGACTAAGTGATATTTAGGCACGCTGAAGGTCCAGGCGTCTTGTTTGGCTTTCCTAGTCTATTTTAATCAAAACAGTAAAGTATGGAAGACTTAACCTTGTGTTTCCCTAGTGTGATCACCTGAGTCTAGTTTCCATTCACTGCATTGGGTGCATATCCCAATCTCTGTCCTTCCCTGCTTATCAAACAAACCGCCTACATTTCTTAGTCATGTGTTGTTTTTTTTAGTTGGTGCATTCCCATATTAATAGCATTTCCTGGATTTAGCCTTGGCTTGTCTTTTCCAGTTTACGAGTGTGCACTTCACATGTTAAACAGCATCAGCCTATGATCGGACCCCTGACTGTAATATCCAGAATGCCATGAAATCCAAATTTATCATCACAACTATCACAACTATACCATCTAGCACTTGCCTTCTGCCTTCCACTAACTAACAAGTAGTTCTATCCTGAAAAGCGAAATGAGAACTATATTTATCACCGCAGCAACCGCCCACACAATTTATAGTAGGGCAAGTTGCAGAAATGTAAGATTGAAAAGATAATGCTGCTGCCATATGAGTAACGACTGCAATCTGATCTTCCCAACAGCCTCGGCGTTGTGTTCACAAGCATAATGAGCCTATCAATGACTAGTTTGTGTCACAACAAGATCTACAAAAATGTTACAACCACCTGCAATATTAGGGTTGTTGTTTTAATATTTAGATCTGGAGGAATAAGGCTTATAGTTCTGCCAGTCGTAAGCATTTTATCTACAGCTCCATCTGGATGAGCTCTTTGTGATGTCAGTAACAACAACAACAACAACAGAAGCTATAATGATAATAATAATAATTTAACAGCCTCTGAGTTGCACATACCTATATACTGTATAATTCCCAGCCACTTAGATGCAGGGCACCATCAGTGCCATTCATAGCCTGAAAAAATGGGTAGGTTATGGCAGAAAAGATGGAAAAAGGCTCAAGGGAAAAAATGTTACAAAAATTTTAAAAAAGTGTTAAAAGGAAGTTACAGTAATAGAAAAAAAACTGTAGGTGTATCGCTCTTAATCAGCCTTTAGGGTTATGTTTTTATTCGGCTAATTACCCCAATATAGGCAGTTTGGAGACTCAGTTCTGTGATACGTAACATGCATACAGTAGGTAAAGGCAATCTCATCCAAATAGGGTTTTTATTTTAGAGAATGTCATCGAAATGTAATTTAGCTTCAGATTTGTGGCAAATTAAAAACTGGCGATGGATTAGTGGCATCACGTTGTCCAGATTGTCCAATCACATTGACTTATACTGTAGGTATTCATTCATCTATTCAACCTTCCATCCATCCAGATAAGTGTGATATAAACACACAGTAGATCTTTGGGATTGGATGGCAGTCTGGGTTCAGCAGCTGCTCTGTGTGGGATGCTGGAGTCTCCGTGGTAACTTATCTGTACAGTACTGCCAGAACATGCAGACACAGCGATGGGCCCGGGCCAGCTTGCTGTATACCTCTGGGATGTATGAAGTTATATTTATATCACTCCGCCCTCAATATAGGCCTGCCACCAATTTGCCCGAGCCCTGCAATCAAGCTGATTGAACTTTGCATACAATATTATAACACCATCTCCCTCCTTCTATCTCCTCTTGATTCTGCAGTGCTGGGACTTTCTGAATTAGGTTCATTTTCTCTTTCTTCAGCCCTTTTTTTCTGCTGATGACACTGGATTGTTTGTTTGAAATGTGTTCAGACCTCCAGGGGCCTCTAAAAATGCTGATGAAACCTGCCGTCCATCCTGAGAGGTGCCAGACTGGGAGACTGACAGAAAGAGAGAGAGAGAGAGAGTGTAAGAGAATGAGAACACATGACTGTTCACTTTGTAATAGCACTTTCCCACCAGACATTGTGATACAGATACTAATCCAGAAGTTTGCTTGAGACGGGACAAGATGTTCTCTGGAGTTTGTGCATTTTCCACATGACTCCATGGCTAGTGGTACTGTATACACTACCACAGTTTGTACTGGGAGAAGAGAGAATGAATTTGGTTTGATCTGATTAAAACAAAGACGTTGGGGTTGTTTTTGAACTTTAGTACTGACTGACAGAAAAGCTATTCTGGCTGGGTAGTCCCAAACAGCATGCTATCATTTTATTTTTTTATTCTTCAATATTCCTGATGTAGGAGTAAATATGGATGTTAAATTCAGCATGGAGGGTCACCTTGCCATCAAAAGTATGAAATGTTCAATTAAATCTTTTAATTCAATTTTATTTATATAGCGGCTTTAACAATGGTCATTATCTCAAAGCAGCTTCACAAAATGAAAAGAAAATTTTTGGAAGTGTGTATGAGTGAGAAAAAATATGTTTAGATAATAATGAGATTGTCCCTGATGAGCAAGCCAAGGGTGTTGGTGACGGTGGCAAGGAAAAACTCCCTGAGATGGCAGTAGGAAGAAACCTTGAGAGGAACCAGACTCAACAGGGAACCCATCCTCATTTGGGTGATAACGAATAAAAGGAATTATACAACAACATATATATTATAGGAATTATATAACAACATCATGTGTGTTAGGCTGCTGGAAGTTCAGTATAACAGAAATAGTCAGAAAAAGTTACCATGGAGAATAGTTCAGCACAGCGATGAGTCAGCAGGTGCAGAGGTCAGATGGTGGGGTCTGGATCACTGGGATCTCAGGAGCAGCATGTGTAGATCCAAACCATCATGAAGTAGAATCCAGCTGGAGCTGGACCTTCTCTGGATGCCATAGGATCCTCGCAGGTTTGGCCTTTGTCTACTGGAGCTGGCATAATCTCCAGATGCCTCGGGATGTGTGGAGAAATAAAGAACAGGTGGAAAGAATTAACGTAGTTGCCGTTCGGGATATTAGCAGCACTAGATGAGATTGTGCATTTAGATGTGTTGGAGTACGAGGTTATGGGATGAATTATGTGTATGCCAGATTAGAGAGAGTGTCTTGAGTCTACTTTTAAAATGTTAACGAAACAAACCAAACACGAGGGCCAACACAATAAAGGCAGTCACAGTAAACATGGCTCATTAAGCAATAGGATGTATGGGTGAGAATTTGCAATAGAAGAGATTACAATTGCGGTGGCAGACAGGGCTCCTCTCCTAGTCTATTGCTACAGTTCAGTGGACTTGTGGATTTTTCTGTTACAAAAAATTAGATCTCCTCATAGCAAATGCATGTTTACTCAATAGCATGAACTCAGAAAGCAAAAAAGCAAAACGTCACAACTGTTTTAGTTAGGTAACCAGTCTGTTTTTTTTTTTTTTTTAACTTAGAACATATTTTAAGTAATTATCTAGATACCAAACTTGAATGCTAATGCGGAAGTTCCCCTTGTCCGGCCCCAACTAACCATAAAGAGCGTGTTAATTACAGTACCTGATGGTTCACAGAAGACAACAAAACAAATAGGACAAGCAAGAGCAGTCAGTGACCATATTGGAGAAACATTTACAGTACATTTAGCAGATGTTCATGTCCAGAGGAATTTAACGAAGTGCTTTGAAGTGTTGACGAAAGTATAAATAGACCAGGGCCTAATAATACTACGATAATCAACTACTGTATATTCCTGGTGGCATCATCAAGCATTGTATCTGTTATGCCCTTGACCTTAGTCTGTAACCTTTTCTGCTCCAGCGGTGCCATATCATGGCTCTGACCCTAATTTCCAAAAAAGCTGGGATATGTACAGTAAATGAAGAGTTCCAGTCTGATGTACTGTGTGTGTGACGAAAAATAAAGGTTTCTTCTTATGCTAGAGCTCTTAAAGGGAAATGATGCAGAGCAACGTGTAATAAGTGCCTTCTGATTGGTAAAGGCTGGCATCATTGTTCTAGTGGTTATGTTCTTTAATAAAGCGTTCTTTAATTTACATTTGGGCATTTGGCAGACGCTCTTATCCAGAGCGACTTACATTTTTATCTCATTACACACCTGAGCAGTTGAGGGTTAAGGGCCTTGCTCAAGGGTCCAACAGTGGCAACTTGGTGGTTGTGGGGTTTGAACCTGGGATCTTCCGAACCAATGCCTTAATCACTGAGCTACCCCTGGCCCTTATTGAGATATCGTGTGCTTTTTCTACCTGATGATACATACATGCATTGTCCATACTAACTGGTCTACGTTTGTGTATGTAAACACTCAGACAATAAACAATGAGCAGGTGAAACCCAAAGCAAGTAGCTTATTATCTAACAGCTAAACTGTTCAAGACGATTGCAAAGGTATCAGGTTAGCAGCGGTCAAGAGACAAACCTGCAGTTTTACTTTAATTAGGTGTCTCTGGTGGCATTGTGCTGTCTCTTTACAATGCTCTGATGCCTCCTCCCCTCTTTTGGGGTCACCTGCGACCTCACGAGTCAAGGGTCTTTCTCAATTGCTCATCGACGTTTGAACAGAAGTGTGACAGTGATGAGCTGATAGTCTCCCTATCCTGGTCATTACACTGGAATAGCCTTTTGTGTCTTGACACAAGTCCTGACATGTGTGTGTGTGTGTGTGTGTGTGTGTGTATATGTGTGTGTGCACATGCATGTTTATAATGTACTGCTAAGCCTGTTGTCTGCATTTCACCCTCCTGAAAATATGAATCCATATGAGATTATAAGATTTTCCCAATTATATGCAACTCACTTATAAAGCACTAAAGCAACAAATCCAAATGAGTCCTTCTACCAATCCTATGGCACACAATTGATTCTTGGCCAACTGTAAAACCTAGCAAAACCCTACATTGTATTTGGTGCTTACACTTTACAACGTTTCTTATAACTGCGCATTTAAGCGTTAAAGCTGGTGCCCAAGAACATACAACCTTCTCATCAATAGCAAAAAGCCTTAAACCACCACTTAACTAAACCGCAATCATAATATTAATCAACATATTGAATTAACAAGAATACATATCTGTTTTATATTTCGTATGACGATATATATTAATGTATTATTATACTTTATGAGTTCTAGATGAGTTCTTGATTAGTGTGCCTATTAAAATAAATGCATTATCTTCATTCATCTCCTATACCGCTTATTCTGTACACAGACAGGGTGCTGTTCCATTGCAGGGTGCAGGAATGACCAATTAACCTAATCTGCATGTCTTTGGACTGTGGGAGGAAAATAGAGTAACTGGAGGAAACCCACTAATTACAAGGAAGAACATTCAAACCCCAGGCGCACAGACCAGAGGTGGGAATCAAACCCTCGACCCTGGAAGTGCAAGGCCAATGTGCCACCATGCCACCTATTGGATGCATGGAAAAAAAAGGATTGGAAATTTACCAATATGAATACATCTTCAACGCTGGCTAATCTATACCACAAAAAAGGAAAAAAACAAGCACTCATTCTGTGCTTTGGGATTAGTCCTTTGTGCTGCGGTTAATATCTGTATCAAGGATATACATTCACCTCTGAAGAACAATGCTTATTAGTCCTGATGCGTCAACTTCTTTAAGGCTCAGTAATTTCCAGCGACGCTGACATCATTATCGTAGATGACAACTGACATCAGTTAGCGTGTAATTCAAGACTCTTGATATGCGGAACATTCGAATCACCCAGTGCGTCTGCACCTTAAGCTATCTGAAACATGAATGACTATTTAATAATTTTCTGCCCTATTCAAGCTCTGCTGCCTGGCACGAGTAGGTGTGTGTGTGCGTGTGTGTGTGTGCGTGTGTGTGTGTGTGTGTGTGTGTAGTGCAGAGTTCATTACGCTGCTGGTTCAGCTCTCCGCACACTCAAGAGCTCTCCAGTCTAAATGACCCTGAAGCACTTATTCATCCTCTCAATAGACCGGCCCGCTGCACCTTAAGAAAACTCGCCACATGCTTAACGGACAATAAAGCCCACTGATTTTTCTTCTCCTTGAAAAAAAAGGAAAGCTATCTGTGATCAGCAAATGAGCAATTAATCACAGGGGAGGAGGGGTTTGATATAATCACCTCTTGCTTTCTTGACTTCTTTGAAAAAGGAAGATGGAAAAAGAGTGTGTCTGTGTGTGTGTGTGTGTGTGTGTGTGTGTGTGTCTGTGTGTGTGTGTGTGTGTGTGTGTGTGTGTGTGTGTGAGAGAGAGAGAGAGAGAGAGAGAGAGAGAGAGGCCATGCATGAATTGAAACCCTTGTACAAGCCTCGTGTCAGGATGTCATTGTGTATATTTTGTCCAAGATGTATTATTTCCAGTACAAATTGTGTGCATGCTCTCAAAGGGCAACTCGAGGCTGCGGTTATAGCAGCAGGAAACCCACCAATTGGTCTCATCATAGAGACAGAAGGTGTTTCTCATTTTTGGAATCTAGATTTAATTTAGTTGCTGATGTTGCTATCAGCGGCGAACACGCTAGCAGCACTCGCGGCCTGACAGTGTGTGATAAGCCCACAGCGCTCCCCAGCTAAGCCTGATTAGTGCTGGCCTTAAAAGGTTTTGTTATGAGAGGCAAATAGACTCGGGAGCCACGGCCTGGGACCTCAGTGATATCAACAATCACACAGCAAGCTCTCAGCAACACATGCACACACACACGCGCACACACACACACAGATGCGCACACGTTTGTTTTACTATCCATGTAAGGACGCTCCCCTGACACATTTATTAGTGCAGTTAATAAATGTGGTGTTACACCAAAACCTTCAGCAGTTCATTATCCTTTTATTTTTATATTTTCTAAAATTTTCCTATTTATTGTTTGTCAAATTTTTTTGTTTTGTGTAAAGCATTTTGAGATTTTAATCCCTGTATTAAAAAATGATGACGATGATGATTATTATTATTATTATTATTAAATAGGTATTAGCAAGTATTAGTAATAATATATGTAATTTTATTCCAGTCCTTGTAAGAACATTTGATGTCCAGTTAAGGTTTAAAAACATGTGCAAACAGACTCTTGTGATTTCTATGGCATGTACACACATCATTTGATTTTCAGGGCTTTAGACTTAAAAGCACATTGGTGTGGGTGTGTTCCATTTAATCAGTGACCGAAGCAGGAAAAAGAGAAACATTGTGTATCAGACAATGTATATATATATATATGTATGTATATATATATAATATATGAAGTACATATACATATTTAAAAATCATATGAAATATCTTTTTTCTCCTCCAGTCCTTCAGTCTGAACATTTGTCACTTGCTGCTGGAGCTACACACACTTGTTTTTGTTGAAGGAAAGAATAACACTCCTTCTATCGACACACATTCGTTGTCTCAGTCTCCGTCTGTCTCACACCCAGGCATTAGCACACAATGCATAGATCAGGAGGTGATGTTTCTCTCTGTGTCTGGCCGTGGCACTCGGCTGTAGCGCGTCTCGGCACACCGCTGGAGGAGAGCCGCCGCCCCCACCGCTCCACAGGTCCTCTTTGTTCAGGCAGACAGCGATGATGATTCCACCCCCCCTCCCCCCTTGCAGGCCTCACTGTCGTGGAAGCCTTTGTTCGTCTCCCTGAGTGACGTGAGGCTCGCCGATGCACACACCCAGATTTATATGCTCATACTGATGCTGTTAACGTGAAGATTAATGAAAATCTAATTAGGAAATATAGATAGAGGGTCTTCTCTATGTTTTGAAGGGGGGGAGGGGGGCGGGTGGCTATAAGGATAAGGAGAGTTTTAAAAAATCTAGACCAAAAGAATTGGGTTCACCAAGAAAAACCTTTTATTTATTTATTTTTTTAAACCACATATATAACAATAAGAGTGCATTAGCGTACATACTAAATAATTCTGAATACATATAGTGCTTATAATTAGCTGGAACTTACATAATAGTAAGTTACAACCAATTCTACAGTTCTAATCTAGAACTTTAGAAGCATTATTTCATTGTCTTTATTGGGGGAACTACTTCATCACATTTAATCTAATGTGGTAATAAATTAATATTGCTTTACTGAAGTATAGTTACATAACTGAACCAGAGCCCACTCTAAGATTCCATCTGACCATCTTTAACTTTGACTACAGTGCACAATGTTGTGGCTAGTTCATGTGTGAAAATGATTCCCATTAAGGATTCCCAAATGATTCATGTTCTCAGAACCACTTTTTTCACACTTTGTGTCCTGGAATATGCCTGATCTGTCAGGAAAGAGAAACTATAGATGTGATCACCTGGACATTCAATACATTCAAGTCATCAGCTGATTTAATTTTATTGAGACATAATGTTGTTGAACCAACCTGACCAACTGAAGCACTGAAGTCACTATGTAGGGGGGGTGCATCGCTTCACACACTTCTCTTCTTATCCTGACATATAGGGTCAATTTGGACTCAGTAACAAGTGGGTTTTTTTATGCGTACAAACCTGTGACTTGTGTGTGTATGGAAATGTGCTCACTTTCACTATTAAACATAGCTATGATTTCTACTGTCAATTACGATTCAACTTCCCCAAAAGTTCAGATCTCTTTTATTTCTTTAATGAATTTATAGGTTCAGTGCTACACTACCAGGTAGAGACCTGCACTCCCGCGGGAGCACCCGGGACCCAGCGCACGGAGTGCGGCGCGGGACAAAATTTGATGGGTGAATGCGGGTGCGGGCGGGAAGGTCCTCATGTATGTGCGGGATGCGGGAGAATAACATTAATCGCGGGACTCCCGCAAAATGGAATTATCTTAAAATTTATTTATTTTTAAACAAATACTGTATTATTTATCTACTCAGTAGCGGTTCTATACTCAATTGCACCCCAACCCAACCCCCCCCCCCCCACGCTCAACACCACGCTACCCCCCCAGCCCAGCAACGGAAAAATCCGTCCCGCGCAGGTCTCTACTACCAGGATTTAATAATGCATAATTGTATAGTAATTGTAATATTTTCTTTGCTTGAGGCAGGTCATGTGTTTAATTCACTTTTTTAGTTCTTGTGCTAAGAATTATTACAATTACATGACAAAGACAAATACATACAGCATGTAGAATATGGAATAAAACACTCATGTTTTGTATAAAGTCTTGTGTAAAGAGCAAAATATTTAAATAAAAGTGCTTTATTCCTCTGAAATTACAGCACCTTGGCAACATTAAAAAAATTTTATTCATGAATTAAAGAAGGGCATGCACTTTTCTGAATCCATTTAAAGTTATATTTAATGGTGTCCAAGGTCCAAGGATGCAAAGGTCAATGCATCCTGGTCTTCATACAGTGAAAATTTGATTACAAGTTTTATCAAGTAAGTCCTTGACCCTTAAAAGTCTGTGACCATATTTGACTATTAAAATAATTTAGAGGAGTACTTTAAATCCCATCATCATTTTGCAACAACAAAAAGAAATCTTTAGTGCAAATTGCTTTTGTTAAAGCATCACGGTTTCATGGTTTAGTCACCATGTACTATATGATCTGATGGTTAGCTTGTTGTTGCTAAACACTGGTGCTAGGTTTTTCTTTCACAGCCATTCTTAGCTTACAAACCACTATGATAATAACAGATATTCAGGGTTTTAAATTATTAAACTCAAATATGTGGAGAGCAGCGATAACACTCTAAAGGGTTAACATGGGAAAAATGAAGAAATTTGGTTTTAGACATTAACTGGATCTACACAGCATGAAACACTTAATAAAGTGGGGTGACACCATGTTACATCAGTGCTATTATTATTATCACCATTATGCCAAGCTATGCTTTACATTTTCATCAAATTATATCCCAGGTGCATAAAATCTGCTTCCTCTAATTTAACTCCTGAGTAGATCAATATGTTAGAAGTGGCACATTAATTAAGAAAAAACCTTTAAGACTTCACTAACAGATTTATCTTGAGGTATGCCAAATTGGTTTATAAATAACATCCGTTTTAAGCTGAAGGTTCTTCACATTAAACAGATGCTTTTTCTGCCATTAATGTTAAATGAGCAAAAGGAATCCGAAAGCACAAAGTCCTTCAGGCCTACATCACCGCCAACTGCTACTGAAAGCTGGTTGTTTGAAAGCAGACTGTCTATGGGTTTGTAATATATTTTTCAAAATACTTTCTTACGCACTTCATGATCTTTTCTATTAGTCGTTATTGCAGTCGTAGAATTATTGCCAAGATCTCACTTTTGCAGTTGAATAGCACAATATTTATTGGTAATATTTTGCTTCAGCTCTCACTCACTCTTCCATTCATCTGTCTATTCAAAGGCAATCAGCTTAAATTGCAAAAAAGTTAGATTGGATCGTACAAGCCTAAGACCATCCAGATAAAGTTTATAGCATAATCCTTATTAAAAATAAGTAATTTTCAGATAACTCTCCCACAACAAAGTTTTTTTCCCTATTTTGAACAGTATAAATGAATATCTTTTAAATGTAGTTCCTTTATGTTTTACAGCTGGAAAGGATGGTACTGTATATACATATACATATAAACTGCCTCTCCCATATCAATCACAGCAAGTTCTTCACATGTCTTAAGGAAAATATATGTTAACTATTACTCTTCCTGAGTGAAAGATGCAATATGACAAAGGTGGGTATGATTTGGGAAAATTAAAATAAGTTTTCATTTTCAATTAATTAAAAATTTTCAAATCAATATAATTTTATTTAAATAAAAGAAAATACATTTTACATGAAAATCAAAGCAAATCTAAATTAAAAAAATCTAAAGCATTCATATTGTCTATATTAGTATTTGTACTGAGATTTAAATCTAAAGTAGGTGTAGGAATATGTGAAAGAACGTTTTGTTGGCTTTATCTTGCTTTCTTGCCTAGGTGGGGTAGATAGGTTGTTCAATTCGATTCAATTTTAGTTGTATAGCGCTTTTAGCAATTGACATTTTTACACAGCTTTACACAATCAAAAGAATTATTTATGTTTGTAAAACTTGTTACTTGTTAACTTTATGGTTGGTTGGCTGATTGGTTGCTCTTTTTTTGTTGGCCTGTTGATTGGTTGCTTGGTTGGTTGGTTGGTTGGTTGGGTGGGTGGTCTGTATTCTACTGTATAAGTAGCCCTGATAGTTCCTCAACCTCAGCTACTGTACATGATTCCAGTTTTTAATTCTCAAATCCCAAGGACTTTCCCATTTGTAACATTTTACTCAATCCTGCATTAAACTAAATACTTATTAATCTAAATACTACGTACAGGTATATACAGTATGTATGTATGTATGTATGTATGTATGTATGTATGTATGTATGTGTGTGTGTGTGTGTATATATATATATATATGTGTGTGTGTGCGTGTGTATAAAATACCTGTATATATTTATTTTATTTATTTATTTATTTTTAAGAAAAAGTCCAGATTGCCAGATTTAGTCCAGATTCCCACTTCTACTCTCAAACTCATGACCTACAGCCGTGAAATTACTGGTAAGCTCTTTAAAAAAATAAAAAATTTTTAAAAAAGGACGAAACGAAGAAAAGTTTATTTCATTATTGCTCCAGTATTGCAAAGGATGCCAAGTGATCAGTTTGTGGAAATGATCCGATTCATGGCAAAACCACCACTTCTACTACTTGCAGATCAGATTGTTATTTTATTTAGCAGGCCTTCCTTCAGAATCAATTCCTTTACTCATTTATGTAGCTGTACAGTACTGAGAGTGAACATGGAATCCTGAACACTAAAAGCAGTACAGTGTGTGTTGAAAAGGCAAATATGGCTTTTAGAACTTAGAGCAAGTGCTTAGAATGTAATCACCCCATGCAAAAGTTAAACTGCAATCCATCCTGCAGAGTTTCTACTGGCCAACAAGATTTCCCTGCCTTTAACATCCTGCAGCAGTACCTTTAGCGATGGAGCAGAAAATCCTGCAGAACTGATGGATGTGTCATTTGGGGAATATGCCTGTACCATTGCCAAGATGTCATACTCCATCCCCTGAGCCTTCCTCAGTGTGTTCTCCATTCTGTTGCAAACTCAGACCTTATTCCCTGACGGAGATATGTGCAGGCAGCTCATCAGCGCTGGTCGAGTCGCTGCTGCGTGCCTAAGCCAGGCCCAGGCTTCTACACCGCTCCTGGGCCACATTCCCTCAGAGACGTAAACTGAGACGCCAGCACTGGTACATCTCCCTTGTGCCCCCGGCATGGAGAATCTGTCCAAAAAAACCGCCAAAGAATCAGAGGAAATCAGCCAAAATCTCACCAACCACCAAGAGGATGGAGAAAGACAGTAGGGTTGGTGGAAAAGTAGGACATTTTCCTCTCAGTTATGTTGAACATCTGTCTTGGGGGAAAAAAAGACAGTAATGATAAGGTAAAAATAATAATTCTAAACATGGTAAAATATCATTATGGATAAATTTCTATCAGTACTCTATAGGAAAAATCTTTTTTGTATGAAGTATAGCAGTGGATATAGCAGTTCTGAATTCTTGATTCCAATTGATGAGAAATTGTTGATTGATTTTCTGAAGAAAACAGAAGTTCTGATGTCAGGTTCAGCTTTTTATGGAGAATATTCCACTATTTTTCACTGACTTTGCCCAATCTTGAAAGTAACTAGAAATATGAGAATGGTGTGCAGTTCTGCAACCAATACAAATTTGTTAGAATTGGCAAAGTACCATAGAGTGAGAGGAATAAAACAATTATTAGAAATTGGCCATGTCTCTCCATTGGAACGTTGATTGTTCTCCTACAAGCGAACATCCCCAAGTGTTTCATTCCGTACTTATTATCTTCATGAGACACTTACCAAAATTTTTCATCATAGCAGTCATCTTGCAGGAGATATTAAGACATAATCTCCTCCCAGGTGCACCGTGGAAATCCAGGCCAGTGAGCTTCGGCTAGAACGTCTGCCTGAAGTGTTGAAACTTGTGAGGGGGTTCCCAATGGAGATGACAGGTCCTAATGACGGCGAGACAATCGCGCCACACTCGCCGTGTTCTCTCACGTCTGCTCCTCCAGGGGCTCCTTTTCCACACCTCCTTCTCCTCGTGGCTCCTCGGAGATCTCCCACTTCCCAAAATCACACTGCTGTAACGTGGTGTTGATGGAGCAGTTTCACAGTTTCTTTCATAACAGATAATTTAGAGTTTAGCTTAGAGAAGCTGGTCGTGGGTCAGCAGAAAAGTTTCCTAATAAAATACCTGTCATCTGGATTTATTAGCAGGATCACGGATCTGTCTTTCATAAATATAGAAATGCTGTGTATCTCTATTAGAGAATCAGCTCTTAAGCATTAATGACTCACAGACAAATTGTATTTTGTCTAACATAAACTTCATCATCGTAACTGCACACACCAGTGGCAACAAGCAGAGAGGAGAACTCTCAAACCTGATAACTTCCCCCTGTAAGGCTTCAGTCTGTCCTACACATACATTTAATTGAACAAGCTGTGCAAGCAAAAAAAAACGGAGCTAATTTTTTTTTTTTTAATAAGACATTGTTCACGGGTTCTCTCATATTTAATTTGATAGCAGAGGAATCGGTGGAAAAAGGAGCATGATAATTCCGTACTGCGCCATTATGCCTAGCCCTCCTGGGTTGAAACTAATTGGCACAGGATTAGTGCAGGAGAAACAGAACAATCTCAAGCACTTCTCTCTTTGTCTCAGTGACCAGACCAGAGCACCAAACACCCTATTTGACCAATTTGGTCTTTAACAACTCCACAGAACGGGGCTGTTGTACACAAGGCCTTTTAGGTCAGGTTTTGCACAGAACAGTTTTAGGAGTTCCAGCTTTAATCTAATGAATGCATAATCTTTTAAAACGATAAAACAACAACTGCTTCCATGGTGGGATTTGGTAATTCTTGTAATAAATAGGATGCGTAATAATGTAATAACTTCCTTTACTTTCTAGCAAACTTCATCAGATTTTTCCTTTTAGCTAAACTATAAAACCCAGTATGCTGTTAGCTCAGATCAAACTCCAACAGTCAGGTCCAAGGGGTGTAGCAGATATTTGAAAAGTTCTGTAGATGAGACAGCACTGTCGCCTTGCACCTCCAGGGTCCGGGTTCGATTCCTGACCAGGCTCGATTTCCGTCTCTGTGTGCATGGAGTTTGCATGTTCTCCCTGTGCTTGATGGGTTTCCTCCGGGTACTCCAGTTTCCTCCCACAGTCCAAACATATGCAGATTAGGCAAATTGGTGTTCCCAAATTGTCCATAGTGTGTGAATGAATGAGTGTGTGTGCCCTGCGATGGATTGGCACTCTGTCCAGGGTGTACCCTGCCTCGTGCCCTAAGCCTCCTGGGATAGGCTCCAGGTCCCCGCGACCCTGAATACAGGATAAAGTCGTATAGAAGATGAGCGAGTGTAGATGAGACAGAAAGCTAAACACTAAAATAGCTTCAAGTAGTATAAAAATATTAGTGATTACCCACAACATTTCTATTTTTTCTGGCTGAAGAATACTTAACTTGACCACAGAGAAAACAATTCATTTAATCTCATTATTTGATCAATTTACAGCTACAGTGGCTTGCAAAAGTATTCGGCCCTCTTGAACTTTTCCACATTTTGTCACATTACAGCCACAAACATGAATAGATTTTATTGGAATTCCACGTGAAAGACCAATACAAAGTGGTGTACACGTGAGAAGTGGAACAAAAAACATGATTCCAAACATTTTTTACAAATAAATAACTGAAAAGTGGGGTGTGCGTAATTATTCAGCCCCCTTTGGTCTGAGTGCAGTCAGTTGCCCATAGACATTGCCTGATGAGTGCTAATGACTAAATAGAGTGCACCTGTGTGTAATCTAATGTCAGTACAAATATAGCTGCTCTGTGACGGCCTCAGAGGTTGTCTAAGAGAATATTGGGAGCAACAACATCATGAAGTCCAAAGAACACACCAGACAGGTCAGGGATAAAGTTATTGAGAAATTTAAAGCAGGCTTAGGCTACAAAAAGATTTCCAAAGCCTTGAACATCCCACGGAGCCACTGTTCAAGCGATCATTCAGAAATGGAAGGAGTATGGCACAACTGTAAACCTACCAAGACAAGGCCGTCCACCTAAACTCACAGGCCGAACAAGGAGAGCACTGATCAGAAATGCAGCCAAGAGGCCCATGGTGACTCTGGACGAGCTGCAGAGATCTACAGCTCAGGTGGGGGAATCTGTCCATAGGACAACTATTAGTCGTGCACTGCACAAAGTTGGCCTTTATGGAAGAGTGGCAAGAAGAAAGCCATTGTTAACAGAAAACCATAAGAAGTACCGTTTGCACAGCAAACATGTGGAAGAAGGTGCTCTGGTCAGATGAGACCAAAATGGAACTTTTTGGCCAAAATGCAGAACACTATGTGTGGCCGAAAACTAACACTGCACATCACTCTGAACACATCATCCCCACTGTCAAATATGGTGGTGGTAGCATCATGCTCTGGGGGGGCTTCTCTTCAGCAGGGACAGGGAAGCTGGTCAGAGTTGATGGGAAGATGGATGGAGCCAAATACAGGGCAATCTTGGAAGAAAACCTCTTGGAGTCTGCAAAAGACTTGAGACTGGGGTGGAGGTTCACCTTCCAGCAGGACAACGACCCTAAACATAAAGCCGGGGCAACAATGGAATGGTTTAAAACAAAACATATCCATGTGTTAGAATGGCCCAGTCAAAGTCCAGATCTAAATCCAATCGAGAATCTGTGGCAAGATCTGAAAACTGCTGTTCACAAACGCTGTCCATCTAATCTGACTGAGCTGGAGCTGTTTTGCAAGTAAGAATGGGCAACGATTTCAGTCTCTAGATGTGCAAAGCTGGTAGAGACATACCCTAAAAGACTGGCAGCTGTAATTGCAGCAAAAGGTGGTTCTACAAAGTATTGACCCTAAGCCCCTTTTTGTTTGCTCTAGTGATGGACAGGATGACAGATGAAGTTACACAGGAGTCTCCATGGACTATGATGTTTGCAGATGACATTGTGCTTTGTAGCGAGAGCAGGGAACAGGTGGAGGAAAATTTGGAGAGGTGGAGGTACGCTCTGGAAAGCAGAGGAATGAAGGTTAGCCGCAGAAAGACGGAATACATGTGTATGAATGAGAGGGACCCAAGAGGAACAGTGAGGCTACAGGGAGCAGAGGTAAAGAAGGTGCAGGATTTTAAGTACTTAGGGTCAACGGTCGAGAGCAACGGAGGGTGTTCAAAGAAGGTGAAGTGACGAGTACAGGCAGGTTGGAATGGGTGGAGAAAAGTGTCAGGTGTGTTGTGCAATAAAAGAGTATCAGCGAGAATGAAAGGAAAGGTGTATAGGACAGTGGTGAGACCAGCAATGCTCTACGGCTTAGAGACAGTGGCACTGAAGAAAAGACAGAAGGCAGAGCTAGAGGTAGCAGAGCTGAAGATGTTGAGGTTCTCTTTGGGAGTGACAAGGATGGATAGGATCAAGAATGAGTTCACCAGAGGGACAACCCATGTTAGATGTTTTGGAGATAAAGTCAGAGAGGCCAGATTGAGGTGGTTTGGACATGTTCAGAGGAGAGAGTGTGAATATATCGGTAGAAGGATGCTGAGGTTGGAACTGCCAGGCAGGAGGTCTAGAGGAAGACCAAAGAGGAGATTTATGGATGCAGTGAGAGAGGACATGAAGATAGTTGGTGTGAGAGAAGAGGATGCAGAGGATAGGGTTAGATGGAGGCAGATGATTTGCTGTGGCGACCCCTGAAAGGGAACAGCCGAAAGACAAAGAAGAAGAATGGGCAAGGATTTCAGTCTCTAGATGTGCAAAGCTGGTAGAGACATACCCTAAAAGACTGGCAGCTGTAATTGCAGCAAAAGGTGGTTCTACAAAGTATTGACTCAGGGGGCTGAATAATTACGAACACCCCACTATGCTGTTAATTATTTGTAAAAAAAAAAAAAAAAAAATGTTTGAAATCATGTATGTTTTTTGTTCCACTTCTCACGTGTACACCACTTTGTATTGGTCTTTCACGTGGAATTCCAATAAAATGTATTCATGTTTGTGGCTGTAATGTGACAAAATGTGGAAAAGTTCAAGGGGGCTGAATACTTTTGCAAGCCACTGTATGTTTAGTAATGTGGATTGTCCATAGAATACCAGTTCCGGTTCCTGCTAACATTATACAGTAGTAGCTGTTTTTTTCTCAACAGGGATTGATTGATTGTACAAAATGCAAAGCTCTCCATCTTAAAGTATTAGACAATTTTGAAATGCCACATTTCTTTCATTGTTACAAAGCAATGTTCCACACATACCACAGGTGCTCAATCAGATTGAGGTATAGGGAATTTGGAAGGCAAGTCAATGCCTTCATGTCCATCGAACCATTCCTAAATGATTTTGTAGGGTGTGTTGCAGGGTGCATTAACCCGATGAAAGAGGCCACTTCCATTTAATATTTGGTTTGAAACCAATGTTTGTTAGGTGGTACATGTCACAATATCACTGACATGAATGCTCAGAGCATCACATTGTCTTCATTGACTGGATCCTAAGTAAGGCACTCACCTGAACATCCACATGATGTAAAAGAAAATGTGATACATCAGACCATACCACCTTCTTCCATTGCTCCATAGTCCACTTCTGACATTTACATTCTCATTTTAGGAGCTTTCAGCAGTGGAAATTGGTCATCATGGGCTACTCAGCCCCATACCCAGCAAGCCAAGCATTCTGACACCTTCCTATCATAGCCAAAAATAATTTTTTAGCTAATTTTGGCACTTCTGTGAGATTAACCCAAACAGGCTAGCCCTTGCTTCCCATGCAGATTAATGAGCCTTGGACGTCTCTGACTCCAGTTTACCAGTTGTCCTTCCTTGAACTACTTTTGATAGGTACTAAGCACTGCATACCAGTAACAACCCAGAAGACCTACCATTTTGGAGACGCTTTAACCATCAAAATGCTGACCTTGTTAAAGTCTCTCACATCCTTATGCTTGCCCATTTTGCCTGCTTCTAGCGCATCAACTTTGAGAACTGACTGTTCACTTGCCTAATATATTCAATATTATTCATAGATAAGCAGTATTATTCACTTCACCTGTCAGTGTTTTAATGTTATGGCTGAATAGTCTATTGTTTTCCTGATACAAATTTAATATTTACACGTTTATCTATATTGAGCAAGCCAACAGGGATGGAATAAACACAGAGATAAACTGGACTCAAAAGGGGGCCAATCCTCATCTGGGTAATAGAGAATGTGTGATTATTAATAATTACCTTCTGTGTGCTATAAATAAAAAACAAACCACTAGTGTAAACAGAAAATGTATGAAATTTTAGTTCTGAAAGTTATGTAACTGTTCGGTGATGGAGACTTGAGCACTAAAACAGTTTGTGGCAACTGCAACCCTACAAGCAATCTTAGCAAAACTGTTTGTATGATTTGTATCACTGTTTGTATCAGGTTCTGAGATGTAAGACAGTAAAGGATACATGTATACTGCCTTTAAAAATCAGCCTGATCCCCAGAGACGGCATTATTCACAGACATCTGATAGAATGCATAGAATGACTCGATGCCCTCCTTCCTCTGAATTCACCTTTGGTAGGCAGCATTGTCACGTTTCAGGCAAACTCTGTGATTCAGTGTGCTCTCCGTGAGTCAGCAGCATCACGTCTTTTTTCACATAACACCACATATTCAAAAGTTTACTTTGAAGAAGTCAGTGGCCTTAGAATTATTAGCCATTTGTGATCTGGGACTCAATCTGTAAATCTCCTTATAAAGACTAAATAAATATATAGATATTAAACTATTGGTGATATTTTTGCGAGTTCATGGACTTCCTTGCTTTTGTCACTGAAATGGATTCTTCCTGCGAAAGTAGGCGGTTCTTGGGCGCAGTTAGTGTTTACAGACTGAATTCAAAAATCTCTAGTCAGAACTCATCCATGGATTCCTAGCTACAGTTTACATTTCACGGTGAATGAGCAAATTGAGCAATTCTTCCTCTTCCGCCCAAACTCTTCACTTGCCTGAGATGCGGCCTATTCCGCAAACCTGGCAGTTCTCTCCAAACAGATGTTCACCGAGGGCCTAACTTCATTTAAGTAGGAAGAAATATGTTTTTAATTATCAGACCACCTGGGGGGTTGATGGACCCTGCAAACTCCACGTGGAACAGATGCAGCCATTCTCCTTAATTAAGTTTGATTTCCATTTGACAAATTAAAAAGAATATTCCCACCACTGTATCCTGGGTATTTGGGACACAGACACTAAGCGCTGTCAAAGTCAGTCAATATTGGCTGGGTAAGCATTTCGTTTGTCACTTTCTTAAAGCTTGATATGCTGATAATTGCATCAGAGGGCCATAAATATGTAGTGTTGTGCTTTGAGACACTTGTCTTAAGGGAACATATATGTTGACAGAGACAACTATGGAGTCAGAACAGGTACTGACACTGTCATGGTGTTTATTACAGGTGGTTCTGCAAAGGAAAAGCAGTATTTACACGGCAAGAGACGGATTCATTCTCCCGTAGCCTTTCAAAGTGCTCCTTGCCTTCTGTTTGAGCCACGAGGCCTGGGGTTCATTTCTTCTCTCTCGTTCTTTATAGTAACAAGGCTGTAATCATACACACACACACACACACACACACACACACACAGTAAAGCATCCTTATAAAGCCATTCTCCCTGTCACCCGGGCTAAAATAAACAACCTATCATTGCTCTATAGCAGCTCCACAGATCACCCTTGTGGGGTCTATGCATAATGCCGCAACATCTGGCAACCGTAGAGCTCAAGACAACACTCTCCCGGCAATATCCAGGACAAAGTGGACAGGCTTCACAAAGCATGGTAAAATATGCAAACGAGGGTCCTTAAGAGCCTCCACAGTGGCTGGTTTCTTGAGTCAGAAGCTAACGATTATTAATTCGGAGGGCGTCTAATCTCACCTTGTGGAAATGATTTCAGTGGACCACTCTGTAGTCTGGTCAGAATGTTGATGGGATTTTTTTTTTCAAGGGGTGAAATAAAAAAATAACACTTCACATTAGCAAAATAATAACCCTGTGTCATGGGTCGATTCATTTCTTTTTTACTTATTAGATCAACCAAGTGAGAAATTGAAGTGAAAGTGTTAAAATGCATTTTTTGGGATAATCCATGGGTCCAGTCAGTGGGCTCGGGTAAAAATTCAGGAACCATTACAAATGTATTTCTGCACTGATAACACGGTGATGCATCCTGCTATATATTACACATGATACAGTCAACAGTGTTGTGTTGTTGTTGTTTTTTTCTGACTGTATCATTGAGAAAATGATAGCTCTTTACATGGCCCTACATCTTCGAGCCTGATAGTGAGTGATGTACAGCTTTGTTTGTGTGCTGTAAATCTCTACGGTTGTCCTCTATGGGAAGATGAAGCCTCGGCATGTCAAGTGCTAAATCATCGGCAGTGGGACGGTGCAGCGTGGGCCGGCCGACAGCGCATGATGGATGAGTGTGTGTCTCTTGGGCCTTGTGTCCGGCCTCTGAGGGACTACCGAGAAATTTGAGAGGAACATACTCGCTTAACATCTGTGTGTATATTAAAGTGCGTGTGTGTGTGTGTGTGCATGCGCTTGTTTTAATGTCTTGGAAAATTAGCATATAAGGGTAGTGTTAACAACATGAATGTTGTTATGTAGGTTCTAAAATGTCTGACCAAGTGAAAGCTTTGGTGGCTGGGTTGAGGTCCAAAAAGGGCTTTCTGTTTGAATTCTGACAGGTTTATTATCTAGTTCTTTGGGGATGCTGAATAAAAGCATTTTTTTTTCAATCACAGTTTGACCATACAAGCTTTGTTTTCTTGTCTAGCAACTTTCACTGGAAATGACAGCTAGTGCTCTCCAGTCAACCATTCTTGTTACACTGTTGATCCGAGATATGTTTTGATAAGCTTCGACAGAGAAAAGCTGCTCTCTTGAGACCACAGTGACAAGAAGGCTAAGCCAGTCTGAAAGCTTTGCTCAAATTAGGATCTGTATCTAGGACTTTTTAAAAATATATTAATATATATTCTAGCATGGGTGGTACAGTGGGGTACTGGTGAGTACTGTGTATGTGCCCTGAAATGGATTGGCATTTAGGATGCGCCCTGCCTCATGCACCCTGGTCTCCTGGGCTGGGCTCCAGGCTCCCTTGACCCTGTGCAGGATATGCAGTACACAATATGTGTGAGCGAGTGAGTAATTTAGCATCTTTTGGGACACAAATGCCAAAAACTTCAGTAGCAGGTTACACTAGTTTGAACATGTATAATTTCAGGTCTCCATTAGTGTCATCAGTTAGGTCTTTCATTCTCACTTGCTGTGATAATTTCTCATAACTGAACATCTCTTTAGGATAGTTTTGACTTTGCAGTACCAGGGAAAAGAAAAACCCTTTGACTTTGCTTGCTGTCACTTGATTGCTAGTTATACGTTTTTGTTTTTTTCAACTTGAGAGTATAGCAAGCAGAAAGAGGACTCTGGATCTGGAGTCTATCCCAAGAACACTTTGCATGAGGTGGGACACCATCCTTGGGAGGCCAGTTCCTTACAAGGCACGCATTCACACCAAGAGGCAATTTATACACGTCACAAATTCAAGGTGTTTTTGAGAGGTGGAAGGAAAAAAAACCCACACAAATCAAGGATTCCCAATCTCTGCATTGAGGGCCATTTCTTAAACTAACAACATTTCCATTGGCCCTCTTTTAATCAAAGCAGACAATTATGAGCAAGAGCTTTATTAATATATTCATAGCATTAGAGCTTTTATTCCAAAACTTTACACTCATCCTGATGTAACCCTGATGGAACAAAAGTTAATATAGTAACATCACAGTTAGATAAATAATTATAATAAATTTAATTAGTTGAACAAAAAGCTTTTGTTACAGAGGGTTGGCTTCAATATTCTCAAAAACCCTTTGAACATATTCAAACTCAGCCACCGTGTTGCACAGGAGGTACAGTGTCTTACAAAAATATTCATACCCCTTGAACATTTCCATATTTTGTCACGTCACAACTACAAACATAAATATATTTTATTGGGATTTTATGTGACCAACACAAAGTGGAACATACTGTAATTGTGAAGTGGAAGGAAAATGATAAATGTTTAAAAAAAAAAATTTGACAAATAAAAACATGTAATGTTTACTCTGATGCCCTTAACTAAAATCCAGTGGAACCAATTGCCTTCAGAAGTCACCTAATTAGTAAATAGAGTCAATCTGTGTGTAACCTAATCTCAGTATAAATATAGCTGTTCTGTGAAGCCCTCAGAGTTTTGTTAGAGAACATTAGTGAGCAAACAGCATCATGAAGCCCAAGAAACACAGCAGACAGGTCAGGGATAAAAGTTTAAGGCAGGGTTAGGTTTATCAAAAAATATCTCAAGCTTTGAACATCTCATGGAGCACTGTTCAATCCATCATTCGAAAATGGAAAGAGTATGGCACAATTGCAAACATACAGTATCAAGACATGGCTGTCTACCTACTGTAAACTGACAAAGCCGGACAAGGAGAGCATTAGTCAGAGAAGCAGCCAAGAGATCCATGGTAACTCTAAAGGAACTGCAGAGATCCACAACTCAGGTGGGAGGCTCTCTCCACAGGACAAAAAAAAAAAAACATTTACCATTTTCCTTTCACTTCACAATTAGGTGCCACTTTGTGGTTTTCACATTGAGTTCCAATAAAATACATTTATGTTTGTGTTTGTCATGTGACAAAATGTGGAAAGGTTCATAAAAATTGGCAAGGCACAGTATCATCACTTTTGCATGCGAGAGAAAGAAGCAATCGGTTTGGCAGGGAACGCCTTATGATTGAAAATATCGCAACTATGCGTTGTGTTTCATTCCAAGACATTCCAAGATGGCGCCGGTGAGGTCGGCTGCCGTCACGACTGCTCCGACCACCTTTTCTTTGTTTTTGTTCTTTAAGTTAGTTTTCAGTGTTTTAAAATCGGCAAAATGACCACCATTGAGTACATTAGGTATGATAGAGACACTCTTGTTTCTATTGGTATACAATGTACTCACAATTCGACGTTTTTAACTCCGGATCCGAGCTGGCCGAGTGAGATCCTGAGGGAGAACAATGGACGCGACGTGAAGCGACGGACCCGAGGGAGACGAGCTGGGGTGAGGAACCGGCTCAGAGCCCGTGCACACCGCACGCCTCTGCCTAGCATCCTGCTCGCCAACGTCCAGTCACTGGAGAACAAACTTGATGACCTCTGGGCCAGGATAAAGTTCCAGAGAGACATTCGGGACTGCAATCTCCTCTGCTTCACCGAGACATGGCTGAACCCAGCGGTGCCAGACCATGCCATACAACCAGCCGAGTTCTTCTCGGTTCACCGCATGGACAGGACGAGGGACTCGGGGAAGTCAAGGGGAGGCGGCGTGTGCTTAATGGTGAACAACAGCTGGTGCAACAGCGCGAGCGTTGTTCCTCTTACACGCTCCTGCACACCAAACCTGGAACTACTGTCCATCATGTGTCGTCCATTTTATCTTCACATCGGGAGTTCACATTGGTCATAATCAGTGCCATTTACATCCCTCCTCAAGCAGACACCGAAACTGCCTTATGCGAGCTGCATGAGCTAATGCTAGCGGCGCTAACGGCTGCAGACAGGAAGACACAGCCAGCATCGGGAACGCGCTCATCATCTCCGAGCACGACGTGAGGAGAGCCTTCAAGAGAGTGAACACCAGGAAAGCAGCAGGACCAGACGGCATCTCAGTATTCTCAGAGCCTGCGCAGACCAGCTAGCACCTGTGTTCACTGAGATATTCAACATCTCTTTATCTCAGTCGGTGATCCCCACATGCTTCAAAGAGTCCATCATTGTTCCTGTCCCGAAGAAACCACACCCTGCTTCCCTCAATGACTATCGCCCTGTAGCCCTCACCTCAGTAGTGATGAAGTGCTTTGAACGCCTTATCAGAGACTTCATCATTTCTTCACTACCCGACACACTGGACCCACTACAGTTTGCATACCGTCAGAACCGCTCCACAGACGATGCAATCTCTCATCTCCTCCACACATCACTCACTCACCTGGACACTAGGAAAGGGAATTATGTTAAAATGCTCTTCATCGACTACAGCTCTGCTTTTAATACCATAATTCCCTCCACACTCACCATCAAGCTGGAGCACCTGGGACTAAGCTCATCTATATGTCAGTGGATCTCCAATTTTCTGACTGGCAGACCACAGGCAGTAAGGATGGGCGGTCATGTCTCAGCCACACTCACTCTCAGCACTGGAGCCCCCCAGGGTTGTGTTCTGAGCCCCCTGCTGTACTCTTTGTACACCCACGACTGCGTGGCCACTACCAACTCCACCTCCATCATCAAGTTTGCTGACGACACCGTCGTGGTCGGACTGATCACCAACAATGATGAGTCAGACTACCTAGAGGAAATTGGAAATCTGGAGAACTGGTGACAGAGGAACAATCTCCTCCTGAACGTCAGTAAGACAAAGGAGCTGATAGTGGACTTTAGTACAAAGCAGGAGAGGAACTACCAGACCCCCGTCATCAACAGGAGCCCAGTGGAGAGAGTGGACAGCTTCAGATACCTCGGTGTTCACATCACGCAGGACCTGTCATGGTCCTGTCACATCAACACCGTGGTGAAAAAAGCCCGGCAGCGTCTCTACCACCTCAGACGCTTGAGAGACTTTAGACTGCCCTCCAAGGTAATCAGGAACTTCTACTCCTGCACCATAGAGAGCATCCTGACGGGAAACATCACGACCTGGTTCGGGAACAGCACCATGCAGGACAGACGAGCTCTACAGAGGGTGGTGCGATCAGCTGAGCACATCATCCGCACTGAGCTCCCTGACCTGCACTCCATCTACAGCAAGCGGTGCTGGACTAAGGCCAGGAAGATCATGAAGGACCTCAGTCACCCCAGTAATGGACTGTTCTCTTTGTTGCGGTCTGGGAAGAGATTCCGCTCCCTAAAGGCCAACACAGAGAGACTGAGGAGGAGCTTCTTCCCGCAGGCGATAAGGTCTCTCAATCACACCTCCACACAGGACTAATAACATCTTTTAAGCTCACAACACTGACTGGACAATCATGGACACATTCATACACACTTTCACTAAATACTCATACATCTGGACAATTGCACATGTCACCTTTCATGCATATTTGCACAACCACTGACACTTTAATTCTATATACATATATACTCTATCTACCCTATATTTCTATATTTTTGCAATATTTTATTATGCCCTTATTGTACAGTTAATTTTACTAGTTAAAATTATTTTTTTAGTATTTCCTTTTTATTGATTATTTATTTTACGTACAAGCTTTTACTTTCTTTTATTTTATTTTCTTTTTTTAAGGTCACTGGCGGTCGTATAAAGCATTTCACTGCATATTATACTGTGTATGATTGTGTATGTGACTAATAAAATTTGAATTTGAATTTGAATTTGTTTTTCCTTAAAACGTGAAAGACCAAACTACCAAATTGAGGTTATATAGCGGTTTTCAAATTAAATGCGTTGTTTTAGATAAACTTGTGTGTCCAAGAATAATAATTTGACAAAATGAGTAAAAGTTAAAAAAGATAGATATCTTAAAATCTTAGAAGATAAAATCTTAGAAACAAAGTTTTGTTTTCTGTATGGTTGATGCCCTTTGCATTTTTGTTTGTCAACATCATAATGCTTAGCATTGTGGACTTACACCACCTGGGTTAGGGTTCGATTCTCATGTCGGGCCTGTTTGAGTGGAGTTTACATGTTCTCCCTGTGCTTCGTGGGTTTCCTCCCACAGTGCCCATAGTGTGTGAGTGAGTAAGTGTGTGCGTGTGTGCCCTGCGATGGATTGATATCCTGTCCAGAATGTACAGAACCCTGTCTAGTGCCACGAGTCCCCTGTGATAGGCTCCAGGACCCCTGTGACCCTGTACAGGGTAAGCAGTATGGTGAATGAATGAATGACTGAGTGAGTATGAGTGAGTCAGCACAGACACTTCATAACAGATCAGATAATGGCATCAACTAAGACCTTTTGCAATATTTTCAACTTAACTGACTATGGTTAAATCAAAGTATAATAGAACATATAGATATAATAGATATGAGAACATTCTCCGACTGTGGGAGGAATGTTTTCTTTTATTTGCTATTTTTAATGAACATTAAAGAAAGGATGTAAATATTTCCTGAAAGACCTCAAGCATTTATTATAATTTTTTACCTATTTCTTGCTGCCATTTTCAAACTTGTCAGCTCACCCATGCCCATTACTCCTTTGCTATTATCTATTCATAGCCTAATAGTTCATGACCAGGTAGGCCAAAATCAAACTCCCCATATACAGTATATGCCTTGCTGCAATAAGTAAGTAAATAAACCTTAATACTCCTACCACAATCATACAAAAGGGGAATAAATTCAATGGTCACCATTGGCCTCCAACAGTTGCCATTGGCCTCCATGGTCTTTAGTTGGACTACAGAGGCTCCTAGATGGATGGCTAATATAGAAGCGATTGGACCTGAAGGGGTTAATTGATAAACCTATTTTTTAAAGGGCAGAATTATGGTCCATCATCAAATGTTTATATAAAGTCATGTCATGGTGGGCGTCACGGTGGTGCAGTGGTTAGCACTGTCGCCTTGCACCTCCAGGGTCTGGGTTCGATTCCCCGGCCAGGCTCGATTCCCGTCTCTGTGTGCATGGAGTTTGCATGTTCTCCCCGTGCTTGGTGGGTTTCCTCCGGGTACTCTGGTTTCCTCCCACAATCCAAAGATATGCAGGTTAGGCTAATTGGCATTCCTAAATTGCCCGTAGTGTGTGATTGGGTGTGTGAGTGCGCGTATGTGTGTGCCCTGCGATGGATTGGCACCCTGTCCAGGGTGTACCCCGCCTAGTGCCCGAAGTCTCCTGGGATAGGCTCCAGGTCCCCCGCGACCCTGAACACAGGATTAAGCGGTGTAGAAAATGAATGAATGAATGAATGAATAGTCATGGTGAAAGATTTTATGGTGAATTTTTATCTCTGTTGCATATAAAAGGAAAAAAATATATATTTATTTCAAACTTATTTTCTTTTGCTATTCTGGGAAAGCTAATATATCTTTTGACCTATAAAGCATGAACATGTGAATTTGCAAAAACTGCCTAATTATGCCTAATTTTAAAAAGGTGCATTTGAGAGACAGATGTTCTCTCATGTTTATGTTGCCCTGATGGCAAAGCCCACATCTCAGCGAAGAATCTCACGGATTACAAGCTAGATGTGCTGTGCAAACATACCCACTGTGTCTGCTACAAAGCAGTAATCTTAGACCCCTGCTCTCTGTTTAGTCAATTAAACTTAATATTTGCCTAATTGTTTAAGTAATTACCCCCCTGTGCCAGACAGAAATAGTCAGAGATTTTTACTTAGAGACAAAGACAGATATGAAAGACGTTTGTGTAGGTTGATGGAATATCAGTTTTGCTGGGAGCTGCTGAGATTTACATCTTGTCCATAGTCATTTCCTGCTGCATTATAGTGGAACAAATTGATATAGGAGGAGAATATAGGAAGGAAGGAAAGGAAAAAAGAAAAGTGGGGGCAAGCTGAGCCCCAGATAGTAAACTCAATTATCTCCTGAAAGCAACTCAGCCAGGGGAGAAAACACTTCACTGACTAAAAATAATGCTGGGATACTATGCAAAGTACTTTCTGAAAGAACTCAGGTTCAAATGAGTTTTAAAGGTCACATGCACACTAATGCAGACAGTTTTCAAATGCTGTTTGTATTAATGACCAACAGTCTTGATGTTCAAAGTGGTGCCACTGATTTACTGTAAGCCACATGTGTTATAAACACAAGTTGTTATACACTTGAGACAGTAACGCTAATGACGACATTATGATGATATATACAGTATACTGTATATATTGGGTTTTTTTTTTTCTTGGATTTTTTTCTTGGAACAAATTAACAATGTTTATTATACCTAATTAAAATTTTAGCCATTTAACATTTCTTAATTGTGTATACATGACTCTAGTTATATACTGTATAAACAAATGTACAATAATAATGCTTGATACGTAAAATAACAAAGGCTTAAGTCTTAGTTAACATGCATTCTTAAATTAAAGTGCTAACAAATACAGTGCTAGCTACCATTACACTTTACTGTATATTTATAGTGTGTGACACTTCAAGACTTGAGTGCTAAGCGAATGCTCTCGAAATGGAATAATTATACAGAGCATCTCAAAAGTCTCCTTACATTGGGGACCTTCACACTTTTTTAGCAAATTATTTAAAAAAAAAAAAAAAAACAGATAGCTTTGAAGAAAGGCTTTGACAAAAGACGAGAGTACTTAAGGCTGGATTTAAAGGAAAACCCTCTGAGTATAATTGCATGCATAACACCAGATGTGTTAACATGAGTGGGAGAGATGAATTTATGTGTTTAAAAAAACAAAACAAAAAAAAAACAGAAGATGTTTTGTAAATAAAGTTATATGCTAAATAAATTTATAAGTTAATATTTCCCCTTTTATGGGAACTTTGAGACACTTTGTGAATACGGATGAATTTTTCATTTGATTTCTTATATGTACATGCAAGAGAGAATCAGCCTGCTATTGTCTACTGTATATTTCCTATGCTGGACCCATTTCTCGGTTACAAATAACATCATAACTCAACTTCAAATTGGGAAACTGGCAAATAAATAAATTAACAAGGATTGGGTAATTAAGTAATGTTACACACACACACTCTACATGCAGACATGAACACATGCTAGTGAAAAGCAGCTGTTGGGCCCGTGGAGCTCCTGATGGGGAGAGGGTGGTTGTGCACAGGTACCCCAGGCAGACACACACAGCCACGCTAATTGCAGTAATGACTGCCACACAGACGCTAATTAAAGCCTGGTGCTGGATGGTGGTCTGCAACCCCAGAGAGCACTGACGAGGCCTGACAGCGCACGCTGGCGTGCACATACAAAGACATAATCTTAACTCGGGGAAGAGAAGAAGCACAGAGGACTGAGTAAATATTTTCACGCGGGATCCCCGTGCTGACCATATGGCACAGGGGTAATTATAATACTTTCTCTCATCTCTCTTCAAAGTGAGCCAGTGTGTTGCACTGACCATGAACATCCAAGCTCGCTCATCAGCATGTGTGTAATTGAGGAGTTTGTGCGGTTGCTTTAATTACTATATATACTCTCCGCCAGCAACACCTGTAGGCCTTTCGTTGACTCTGATTTAAATAGGTTATTGGTTGTGTTTATAGATAGATAGATAGATAGATAGATAGATAGATAGATAGATAGATAGATAGATAGATAGATAGATAGATAGATAGATAGATAGATAGATGTGTTTTTTTGCCATTTGCCATTGCACTACTGTACATTCCACTCGTATTTTTCTATGCATACTGTACTTTACAGTCATGCATACTGTATACTGTACAGTACAGTATGTAAAAATATTCATATCTTGTTAATCATTATCTTCTTGCTATGCCTTCACAACTGCACAATCAGTGTTTGCAAAGATACTGTATACTGTATATGATATAATGTAAAGCTCTCACACCCCTGTACATATAAATCCTTAACCTTATTTCACTACATTTGTTATTTATTGTAATTAGGATGCTTTTGCATTTCTGGTTACCTGCATGGTAACTGCATTTGATTGGCTTTGTAGATGTACTTTGCACAATGACAGTAAAGATGAATCTTCTCTAATCTAATCTAATCTAATCTAATATAATATAATATAATATAATCTAAGATTAAAATGAATTTTATGGGATTGACTCATTTACATTAATATTTAATTCATCTAGGACTGCTGTTGTAAGCAAAGGGCCTTCGTGGTTTGTATGGCATTACCTCTCCACAAGGACATGTCACATAGATGTCAAATCAACTGCTTCAGCAGAAATCCAAGAACAAACGGTTTGAACTGCTCCTTTGATCTCTCTCTCTCTCTCTCTCTCTCTCTCTCTCTCTCTCTCTCTCTCTCTCTCTTTCTCTCACACACACTTCCAACTCAGTGCTGTGGTTTTTTCTCACTCACCTTTCCCCAAAGAGCTCGGATTCAAGCGTGCCCCACCAAAAAATAATGGTTTAAGGACCCTGGCGATTAAGTGTTTCAATAGCGTTTAATTACATATAGAAAGGGGGCGATTCCTCATTAATTAAAGCTCCATTAAGGGGCACTGAATCCTAATTAATATCAAATACATATTTAACAGATAAGGACTTCAGCAAATCATTCTCACTACGCTGCAATTTGAAAAAAAAAGGTCCAATATTTGTGTAGTGGTGCATATTAGCCATAATAACAGGTTTAATTAACTCAGTTGACCTAGCTGTGATGCATATAGGGCAAATGGCAACCATGAGTCTCAGTGTTATAGAATAATATTTCACCCACCCACCCACCCACACACACACACACACACACACACACACACAATTATTATTATTATTATTATTATTATTATTATTATTATATATACACTTTCATAATATGGACTTTACATTTTAGAAATTTAAACAAATCAACTAACATGTTATTTTAACTAACACTATTAACTGCAGGGGTTAACTTTGAGAAACCACCAATTTTTACATTAATTATCAATCTACATGTTCAAAATTAAGTCATACTGTTTAAAAATTTACATCAGAAATAAACCTAGATATACCCATTTCATGGCCTGGATTATTAAAAGTTGGATTTCTTTATATAAATATTGGCACCCATTGTTTATTATTACTTATAAATTTTAATTCCTAATCAATTTTGCATTGTTAAATTTTATTACAATAATTAAATTACAACAATAAATTTCTCTTTTATTACAAATGTGTTAAAATGTAAAATTTTAACATTTAAATTTGTTAATAGTATCTCAGTAGAAATATGTAGCTTTATGAAAAGATATTACAGAATATTGTATATTACTATAATATACTTATATTGTATATTCTATGCTTTGTGTGTCCAGGTAGCTGATTTCAATACTCATCTGATATTGGTTTATTGAAAATCTTTTTTTTTTTTTTAAGATTAAGTAGTTAAAACAGTTTCGTACATAAATTACGTACAACATGAAGACAATAACTGTGGCATGATAAAGTACCAGGGGTGTCAAACCAGGGCTATTGATTGTGCACAATAACAGAACACAGTTAAGAGAGTAAAACTCCTTTTATTTCCCTATATAAACACTCACTCACTCATCAACTACACCGTTTTATCCTGTATTCAGGGTCACGGGGTCCCTGGAGCTTTATCCCAGATTTACTGTAGGACACGAGGTGGAGTATTGTACATCCTGGACAGGGTGCCAATCTATCGCAGGGCACACACACACACACACACACACACTGATTCAAACAGTATGGGCAATTAGCCTAATCTGCAGGACTTTTGGAGAAAACCGGAGTACACGGAGGAAACCCATTAAGCACGCGAAGAATATACTCTAGCAGACGAAGATCAAAGCACACGGAATCAATCCCCGACTTTAGAGCTGCAAGGCGACAGTGCTAACCACCACACCACCGTGCCACCACTATATAATCATCTCCTACTCAAATGCACTTATCCTAGTGATTTACTAGTGCTTGGATACGATCAAGGTAGAAAGTTTCCTCAATACACCAGAGCCATGATCTATCATGTGGCATCCTTTAATGAATACAAATTGTTATTAAAATTGAAAAGGGTCAACATGCATTACCCATTCATTTATTTTCTTCGTATAACAGCATATTATATAACAATTAATACCATTTAGTACATAGTGAGAGTCTGACTTGGGGTATAGAAGCACAAAAATAGTTCTATTAGAAATAAGAAGCTGACACAGAAGTCTTTCTTTCCCTCTAATCATACTGTTCATATTGTAAAAACAACAATCCGGGTTTTCTCTCCTCTGCCGTGTCAGACAGAGCTGCAGTTAATGAAGTTAATCGTCCTCGCCGATCTTCCCTCGCTTCCTTGCGCACGACAGCCTCGTCAGTTGAACACTCTCCAAAAAACAAAAGGAAGTGGAACACATCACCAGAGAGAGAGAATCAGAGACAGAGAGAGAGAGAGAAAAAACTTCTCTCCTCTCCACCCTTCCAGTGTTCTGTGTGCACTGTTAGGCAGCGTGTTGAGAAGCGGCCTATTGAGATTACCAGTGTTTTTTTATTTATTTCTGGAGGTAGCAATGGCTTCGTGTGAACGCGCAGCAGGGGGTTCGAGCTTCAATCAGCCCAGCCTGTGCTCAGAGACAATGCCCCTACTTTTCTTAAAAAAAAAAAAAAAAACACTTTATGAGCAGCTAAACAGATTAACCGTCACGCGTTATTTTAGTAACAGTTACATTATCACTGGAAAGGGCTGAGAGCAAACTGTGCATGAGGGCAGGACCGCTTAGAGGGTGATATATAAAATATACACAGAGATCATGCAGTTATCAAATTATTTATTTTTCCACAAGTGACTCTCTTTGGCTTTCATCCACACAGCTGTAGTAATCGTTTAGTTTCTGTGAAGCACATAGTCATGCAGGTGAGGATGCGAAGAGAGAGAGAGAGAGAGAGAGAGAGAGCTTTGAAAAAAGGAGAATGAAGAGTAAAGAATGAGAGAAAGCAGGTCACTGGACAGGAGAACGTGACAGAACGGAGGGGAGAGGATTAGGAATACTGGGTTAATCATGCTTGGCAGAAGTGTACAGATGTCCAGGGTCCCATGCCTTTTCGGGAACTCATGCAGTCACAGAGCAAGAATCTCCTTCTGCTCACACTAACAAAACACACACACACACACACACACACTATAAAGATGTGCCTGACTGCAATTTTAACTTGTCCCTTGAATAAAAGACAAATTTGCATAAATTACACCTTCCTGGCTGCCTTACTGTACATTTATAAAAATCTACCTACTGTAAATGCCATGTCATGCTAACTTTTTTGTCAGTGAATGTTGTAGAGAAAAAAAATATTGACTTCTAATGTTTATTTCATTATAAAAATGGACCTTAAGAACATAATCTTCTATTTAAGTCATGAAGTAATGTCAAGAGAACTCTGTTAGCTCTGTTAAATGTGAAATATTTGCAAACGCTAACATAAGCAGGCTAATAAGCAAGAACCATGGTTTAGCTAACAAACATGCTAGCATGAAATAATGGTTAATGGTCAATTAAACTTCTTAACAATGTAAAGACTGAATATGAATATCAGTGTATTTATCAAAAATATGTCTAAAGAAAAAAAATAAAAACAGGAATCGCACAAGAATTGTTTTGTAAACTTACAACTGGTGTTCAAATAAAACTTTTGATTGTGCAGAATAACAGACACACAGTTAATGTCAAGGTAGAACATTTTCTTATTACGCCAAAGTCATGATTAAACTGGATACTTCATGTCTGAAACACTGGCCTCCCAGGAATTCCTTTAATGGCCCAAACATGTGGAAATGTGACAATATCGCTTAGACAAGTTTCTGTAATGTGCAAGTTGTGCAAGGTGAATGATTGTGTGTACAGTTCCCAAAGACAGATGCGTCTCCATAAGTTGGCGACAAGATATCCATTGATTTTCAAGTATAAGGTGTTCCACTCTGTGGGTTAGTGGTGTAGTGGTTTAGCACTGTCGCCTTGCACCACCAGGGTCTGGGCTCTATTAACAGCCAGGCATGATTTCCATCTCCGTGCTTGGTCGATTTCCTTCGGGTACTCCGGTTTCCCACAGTCCATAGACATGCAGACTAGGTTAATTGGCATTCCCCAATTGCCCATAGTCTGCGATGGATTGGCACACTGTCCAGGGTGTACCCCAATGCCCTAAGTCTCCTGAGATAGGCTCCAGGCCCCCGCTTGACCCTGAATACAGGATAAAAGCGGTATAGACGATGAGTAAGAGTTAGTGAGGTGTTCCACTCATGTTCAAGGGAACCACTGCAGTAGGACCCTCAGCCACCTAAGCCAGGATCATCTGTCATGGACATACAGTTAGCCAGTTTTACGCCTTCACTGATTAGAAATTTGAAACTGATTAGAATCTAGTTTGTCTTGAACGCACCTCGTACATTAGATTGTATATCTTTCACGATCCCTTTTGACTGTAGGAAAAATGGTGGAACACGTTTTGAAAGGTGGAACACATTATTAACAATAACAATAGCACTGCTTTGGTAGAAACTTGCTGTTTCTTGAAAAACATTTAACATTAAGTCTGCTGTTTATAACACAGAGAGAGTCCAATCCCACCACATTATAGTTTAATATGTTTCTATAACTGCATGCCAACAAGTGTGTTATTACTTATTTATAAAACTGTTCCAGTGTAATGAGTCATTATAACTCAAAATTGCAGCATGTTGGATTGACAGGTAAGTAGAGATATCACCTTATACTGATTGGCTAGCTGTTGATCGCCTATATAATTTCTCTTTCTCTCTCTCTCTCTTAGCCTGGAGCAGCACGGCGGCCAGACATTTTCCTCTGAGCAGATATTTCATTTGAATATTTTGACTTAAAAATCACTGACCCTGACTTTAACTATAATAACCCTGATTTAAAGGCATGGAAATGATGAGGAGCCGAAATAATCTCCTGACGTTGACAGCTTTCTGATAAAGAGAAGACCCTAATCCAGCCAGAATTATTAGCTGTTTAAGAAGAGAAAGAGGGACGTGTGGGTGTGTGTGTTTGACAGAGGTGAATAACTAGGGTGCCTGTAGTCGAGAAGCTCACTGTCCATCCTGACCAATCCAATTTCTTTATCCCTATCATTTCATCCCCGAGACGGATCTCGCATTGACGTATAATGCAACTTCTACTGAAACCCTAATAATAAAATTTCAAGCCACAAGTGTATGTGTGTGACAGACTCGATGTCTGTCACATTACATCCACACATTCATTTCATTTGTTCCACTTTCATGTGCAAAGCTGACAGTCTTCGCGAAGCTTGCTGCTGTATTTGGATTGTAATATTTCATGGATGCTTAGCAAAGCAGAAACTAAAATAAAGTCGAGTGATTTCTATATATATGGACCATAAGGAGGACTGAACCCTGCTCGTGAGAAAAAGCAAGAAGCAACTTGCATCTGATTCCACAGGACACACTGTCTGCTTAAGGGAAGATTTATGAAGGCTAAGTGTGAGATGATAATTTTTATAGCACAACTAGTATTGTTGGCCTAAACAGCTGTAGAGATGATGAATCTGCTGGCTAGAGCAGAAGACATTGTGGGTACTGTGGTGACTCTGAGACTAATGCTAATTCTAACAGAGCAAGATTAATGCTCTGCCTCAGGAACTTTTCCTTTACCAGCTTCTCTCTGACAAACAGAGTGCATCTCTCTCTAACTATCTCTTTGTCTGTATATTAAATTGTATATCTGCAAATGGAAACCTACTGTACACTCATTCACAGATACAGAATATACTATACTAATACACATTAACACCCCTTTTAATGCCTGTTGATGGTTATTATTTATGAATTTCAATGGTTAAAAGGTAGAGTCTGTGTTTTTATAATCAGAACACAGTTTATAATATTTATCGAAGTTCTGTTAAAATATAATTGCAGAAGAGAAACTCTGGTTTCTGTGGTGCCCCAATAATGTGGATCACCAGTGTCTAACCAGTTGAGACAAGAATATATATATGTAGAAGTAGTAGAATTTAGGAACGCTTAGTTACATCACAATTCATGCTGGAATTCAGGATACTCTGCCTGTCATTCTGAATTCGGGAAGCTCCACCTCTTGTTTTAGAAGCTCAGCTTTTTGGATTACAGTTCTGTCAGCTCTGTCTCTCATGTTAGAAATCAGGAAGCTCTTTCTTCTATGTCAGAGATCAGGAAGCTTCTTAGACTACAATTAAGTAAGCTGAATCATTAGAATTTATTAAGGTCTGTCTCTAATGCTAGAATTCAGGAAGCTCCACTACTTGCGGTGGATTTCCAAAAGCTCTACCCTCTTCCACAATTTAGGAAACTCCGCTTCCTGCAGTGCAACTGAGCAAGCTCCACCTCTCCTGATAGAAATCAGGAAGCTCCACCTGTCGTATGAGAATTCAGTAAGTTTGCGCCTTTCATGCCAGAATTCAGGAAGCTCGATCTCTCTTGCTAGACTTCAGAAAGCTCTACACCATGTGAAGAGAAACCCGGAAGCTCTACCTTACGTTCCCAAAACTGGGAATCTCCACCACTTGCACATCAACTGATCATGAATTCAGCAACCTCCACCTCTCGTGCCAAAATTCAGGAAGACCTGCCTCATGCTGTAGAATTAAAGAAGCTTTATCTTCCTAGAGTTTAGGAAGCTCTACCAATGATCTGTTTGAACACAGTGTACATATATTCGGAAGTAAGAGATTTGGGATTACACTAAACCACATATCGTTCTTAAAGTTAGATGAAGAAACAAATGCTGAAACCCACTGCACCACTATTAGCAGGCAGATAAAAGGCATTGTGGGTAATGTCAGAACCTGTTTACTGAAGTAAAAATAGACCAATATGATGGGAATATGGAAGAAGTTCAAATTTAAATGAGTTGGCCTACAATGTCATTCCAAAATAAATACTGAAGAACGAGAAGATTGGTGTATGATGGCAACATGTTTTTATCATTATTTAAAGCAAGCTGAGCTCTTTGAAAACATATCTGACAGAGATATCAGGTGCTGTATATACTGTTAAGGTATTGGGTGGAGTTTGGGGGTTTTGGTACCTTCTGAAAGACAGGCAGACAGACGAAAAGACAGGCGGAGAGAAAGAGAGACTAGCATTTAATTGGCTGTTGAAGTGGCAAGGCGGAGGGTGTCTCTCTGAGGCTAATGATGGTGTGGTCTCAGCCGGGTTCTCCCTTTGTGTAGGGACGCCCCTCTCTCTGGGGAACAGCACTATCTGTTTCTTAATTTAACGCTTCATTTGTGATTGCTGTCAAACCCGGCCTGTGTCTGTGTGCGTGTGTGCTTGTGTGTGTGTGTGTGTGTGTGTGTATGGAAGTGAGATAGAGAGGACATGTTTTAAAATAGCACACAGGGACATGTTTGCATTGAATACATCTATGATAAGTCTGTGTGTGTATAAATGTGTGTGTCTACTTTTCGAGCCCATCTTGAGCCCATGAATGAATTTGAGTCCTTGCATGTATGCGTGTGTGTGCATGTTTTCAAAGAGGGAGGAGGGTAGGTCTCGTCTGAGGATGGCATTAATATCTTCAGTCAGTCTCTTGTCTACCCAGACACAAAGGCTGCTGTCACCATGTGGGACGTGCCCCTATCCACTGCAGGGTCCTAAAGGTCTCTTAATGGGAGGATCATTAACTGGAGGAGCGAGATGAACACACGGCTGCCAGCGGCCTCACATACACACACACACACACATATACACACACACACACACACACACACACACACATATACACACACACACACACACACATACACACACACACATACACACACACACAAGATGGGGGGGGGCACACAATAAATCTTACATTTACACAAAGCAAAATCAAATGAGTACCATGTAAAAAATAAACTCCGACTCAGATTTTGAAATTAGATAAGAGTTTTCTTGTTCCAGAAAAATTTTATTTAATGAAAAAGTGACATTTTGGTGCAGAAACTACACAGTGATTTATGTTTCTAATAATGCAAAAAACTGTTGTACAAAAAGAAAAGGAAAAAAAAACCCAGCTGGTAGACAATCCACCAGTATGCTTTGTCCTTGTCATCTGTTGAAAACTCCAGATTACTTATCTCATATATTACATTTACTAAAAAAAAAAAAAAAAAAAGAGGAATATTACATAAAATTAAAATAACAAATATGTTTGTGAATAAATTGGTGTATCCAGGAAAAAAAACACTATCATATTACACTAAAAGCCTTCTGCTCATAAATTCCATTCTCGTCTTCATCTTTGACGAGAATAATTCTAGCCTCAAAAATCAAAGCCGTATTTCTGAAAAGAAAAAAAAACAATAATGTTTAGCATACAACAGCAGCCTTGTCCTCTTACTGGATGAAAGGATCACAAACATCAAGAACAGGAACTAATCAGCTCAGTCAGACATACTATACGCTCAGTTGTCTCTTTAGGCTCTGTTTTTTCATCGGCCTCAGCAAAAGTAGTGCTCAAGCCAAGATCAATGCTATACAAGCTCATTTTCTCCTCTCCGTTACGTCACCGGCAAACAGCAGAGCACTTTGTCCATGGTGGAGACGCTTGAAGAAAACGGAGCCGACTACGTTTACTGTGTAATGGATGATGATTTTTTTCCCCCTTGTAATAAAGCGATATGATGAATGGCTGCTTATGTCTTCCTGTTGCTCTGTCTCTAGCTCTTTATGTTATTGACCAGGTGAAATAGTGCACTGTCAATACAGGAATGTTATGAGCCAGCATAAATGCACTCTTGTCCAGTCCCAGCTGTTCACTGTGCTAAGTTATATGTTATAATAAAGTATACGTGAATATCTATAGTCAAGTGCGATACTGTTTCCTAACTTCTTAAAAGCACCAAGCAAAAACTGCATGCGACAAAAACACGAACATAAGCAACATTATCCTTGGTGGGGTGACGTTATAGAAAAATTATTATTGACTTTAGGCAGAAACAAAGCAGAGTTATCGTTACCGCACCAAAGTTGCTTATTTTTTATGAACACTATGTTTCCGAGTGGATTGTTTCTCTTTATGCACTGCATTTACTCTATCTGTATCGTTATGTTTAAAGTTGTGAAAATTCTGGAAAATATTAAAGTTTATTAAAGTTTTTTACTTATTTATTACTATAATAACAATAAACAGCTGTACCTTCCCCTCTTTTTCTCTCTCTCCCTTCATATTCATAAGACTTTACCAAGAAACCAGCAGCCACAAAGTCCTCCATACTGAAGTCTTTTTCTTTTTTTTTTTTTAAGTCTTTTGATAGCATAATGGTTAGCATGGTGATCTTGCAAGCTGAGGGTTCGAGATCATGGATTTTGTATGTTCTCTCCATGCTTGGTGGGTTTCTTCTGGGTGTTCCTGTTTCCTCCCACAGTACAAAGACATGCAAATTAGGCTAATGGCATTTCTACATTGAGTGTGAGCATGCTTGTGTGTCCGGTGATGGATTGGCACCCCATTCAGGGTGTCCCCCCCCCCCTTGTGCCCCGAGTTCCCTGGGATAGGCTCCAGGCCTCCCACAGACCTGTACAAGAAAAGCAGTATAGAGAATGAGAGAGTTGAGTGAGTTAATGTGTTAAGTGTACGTGCTGACACTGACAGTACAGACTCAGCAATTACATGTTTACTATTGAAACAATATACAGTATATATAGTATATATTGTATTTATAGACGTAAAACAAGTGCATTAGTATAAATCTATGATAGTATAAATCTTTACAGCAGCACCACTCTCAACACCTTTTGCCGAACCAGAATCAAGATTCAGCAACTTCTTAGCCTTTTATTTAATGTTACTTAGTTTTCCTATATCACAGGTTCATAAAATCTTCCTTCATAAAATCTAGAGTTTCTCTAAAAGTTATATAATGCATTCAAGCACTCATACACATACTGTTAGATTTCTCTATTGTATTACATGCTCTCGATATTGCCCCAATCTCTTAAACTATTAAGTCTTGATTAACTATGTTAAAGAGGTACAGACAATTTCTTAACTCTAGATCTATAATTTTAGCCTCAAAAGTCTAATCCTATGCAACACGTCAGAAAAAATACAAACATGCAACTCTTATTGCAAAATGTGAGAGATATTTTTTTAATGAATGTGTTAAAAATTCCAAATGTCCTCTTTAGTAGTAACCCCAAAGTCATATATTCAGTGTCACTGCATTAAGATGTCTTCTTACAGGATTCATTTATGTATTATTATACTTTTATAGCCAAAATCTACCAGTACTAGTTGGAATTTTGTTTTGTAAAAATGTTCTATGTTCTAAACACAAGCAAGAGCACCCACGTCTAGGGGCAAAATTTCGTTTGACAAGCACAGTTAATGTTTAATTTATTCTCTTAATCAAGAATTAGCCTAAATACTTATTTCCAAAAAACGTAGTTATTAAGACTAACTAAAAGAAAAAAAATAGCAGGTGCATTTAAGAATATGTGAATGCAAGCAAAAAAAAGAAAAAGAAAAACTACAGTACTTACTACTGTTTATATTTGCTTCAAAGTATAAGTCACATAATGAGGAGGCATCCAAACTATATATATATATATATATATATATATATATATATATATATATATATATATATATATATATACACTGTATACACACACACACACATATATACAGTACAGGCCAAAAATTTGGACACACCTTCTCATCTTTCTGTCAATGTGTTTTTTTTATTTTCATGACCTGAAGGCATCAAAACTATGAATGAACACATGTGGAGTTATGTACGTAAGTGTATGTAAAAGGTCTCCACAGTCACTGGACCTGAACCCAATCGAGATGGTTTGAGGTGAGCTGGACCGCAGGGTGGACCAACAAGTGCTAAACACCTCTGGGAACTCCTTCAAGTAACCATTTCAGGTGACTACCTCTTGAAGCTCATCGAGAGAATGTCAAGAGTGTGCAAAGCAGTAATCAGAGCAAAGGTTGAATACAAAACATGTTTTCAGTTATTTCACCTTTTTTTGTTAAGTAAACTTTTTTTTAGTTTTGATACCTTCAGTGAGAGTCTACCAATGTAAATGGTCATGAAAATAAAGAAAGCACATTGAAATAGTGAAGGTGTGTCCAAACGTTTGGCCTGTACTGTAACCTATTTCCAAATTCGCATTGGGCTCTCAATGACAACAAAAACATCCTCTGCTGTAACTATTCCTGCCCAGTGTTACTGTAAACCGATAATTCTTACTGATTTCATATCACCCACGTCACCCATGTTCCTCAGCTGGTTTGTTTTCATGATGCAGGGTTTATTACCACTTTGTAAAATATGGATGATAAAAAAAAGTAAAAACATCAACTCTGCCTCCACTTAATGAACAAATACTTACCAGAAACTAATTATTTACATCTTGAGATTTGCTCATCATCAGTAACCGGAATTAATCCTGTATAAGTTTTACTTTTCATATCAGATCATGCTACAGTGCAACACCAGGAAGACTTTGCAGGTTTAAAATACAGTCATTTTAACCTGTCGTTTTGTGTAGTCCTGTAAAGACTGCGCAAATAAAGCTGACTGATGGTTCCTCATTGAGTTATGAGGGCTGAGGGCTCCCTCTTGTGCACACATCATAAATACACGCTTCATCCATTAGTTTTATTGTCTGTTTTGAATGTAAATTTTAAATTGGGTTTTCATTAAGGAACATCATCACAGGCTTTCAATCTTAGTGCAATAACCCTATGTCAAAGGGTTTAAAAAGCAGTTAAAATGGATTAATAACTACTTTCATGTTTCTCAGCAGGACACAGCAGAGCTGAAAACATGGAGGTGTGAACGCCTCATAAAAGGAAGTGAAGGCAGGGGCATTGTCTTCATAGTCAGAGTTCGGTTAGCCTTTGTTCACACCCCAGTCACTGTTAGTCAGCGCTTCTGGTTTTTGACTATACTGGTGCTTTTATCTTTGAAACATTTTGTTCCTTGTCTAAAGGGAGGTCTTCAAGAGCAAAACTAAAAGGACAAATACGAGTTACATTTCTCAAATGATATGGATGGAAGCACAAAAGAACATAAAAGTTTATAACCTTGACTTCAAAATGGCTGTTCGGCATTGATTTTAGGTCTTGGGTCTTTATTTTAATAGCTAAATTCTTAATAAGAAGTACATTTAATCATTTAAAATCCTTTAAACTGTATTTTAGAGTGAAAAAATGAAATGTGTTTACTTATATTTAAAATCCTAAATACGAAGTAAATTCAGTAATTTAAAGTCCTTTAAAATGTATTTCAGAGGAAAAAGGAAAAGTGTTTACTTACAGTAAGTAAAAAAGACCAGGAAGTTTGTTACGAAACATATGAAAAGAATTATTACAATAGATTGTGTACTATTTTTAATGTTTGTCATTAAGTCTCATTTTTTGTTACACCAGTTTTAGATTTTTTGAAATCTCTATTTTTGTTTCCCGACTGGAAATTGTTTCATTTCAAGGACAAAGCATCCGACTGGAAATTGTTTCATTTCAAGGACAAAGCATCCGACTGGAAATTGTTTCATTTCAAGGACAAAGCATGCATAACTCAGATATATGAGCTTATATAAACATCTAGGGGAAAACATATTGGTATATTCACTGTTTATATTATTGTTATTATATTATTATTATTTCTATTTTTGTTGTTATTATTATTAAATTATAAAAGTGGATAGAAATATTTTACAAATCCTTACATATGTAAGCTTATTGCTGTAAACGCTAAAATTACCTTACAATATGTTACAAGTGTGACTGATTTATTTATAAATTTTTTAGGGCTCAAGCACTATAACGTCAGCACTATGACAAGTTGACTATGACATCATCTCCATCCCTCTGATGATGCTGATGCTTTAATAGTGCTGATGTCATAAAATGCGAAGGCACATTATGTTCTTTTAAGGATTATCATTAGGGCCAAGCATTATGACATTGGCACTATGATGTCATAATAACTATGACATCATCACCTTTCTATGATATTGTTGATGTCATAGTGCAGATGTTATAGTATGCAAGGGTCTATTGTTCTTTTAAGGATTATTATATATTTTATTTATTTATGTTGAAAGTGCAACTACATTTATTTATTTATTTTAAATTATCTTTGCCTTTTTGGAGGTCTTACATTTTGATTAAAAAATAAGCAGATGTCCAAAAATATACAGGGACAGAGTTCATTAAAACAATAAGAAGAAAAAGAACCATTTTAAGGGTCCAGATATTGACCATTGAGAGATACCACCTTTCTTTTAAGTAAATATTACAGTGTATACTATGATTATTATTAACATATTGGCATTATAAATACTTCCTCTATACTCAGAACAAACCCACCATTGTATGATTCCCACAGTCAGTCTCATTGATTCTGATGGTATTCTTTGTTTAAATCTGACCCCTGAAAAAGCCAGGCTCGATTCCCGTCTCTGTGTGCATGGAGTTTGCATGTTCTCCCCGTGCTTGGTGGGTTTCCTCCGGGTACTCCGGTTTCCTCCCACAGTCCAAAGATATGCAGGTTAGGCTAATTGGCGTTCCTAAATTGCCCGTAGTGTGTGATTGTGGGTGAGTGAGTGTGTGTATGTGTGTGTGTGCCCTGCGATGGATTGGCACCCTGTTCCAGCTCTTCTGGTTTTTGACTATACTGGTGCTTTTATCTTTGAAACATTTTGTTCCTTGTCTAAAGGGAGGTCTTCAAGAGCAAAACTAAAAGGACAAATACGAGTTACATTTCTCAAATGATATGGATGGAAGAGTGGATTCAAATATGTGCTGCATGTGGACAGCATAGGACAAAATCAATAACTACAGAATATTAACTCGAATTAATAAAAGTTGAAAAGGTAAACAGATTCATGAGTTGAGTGTGAAATCCTTACTAACTTCTCTGTTGTTTACTGAGCATAGTCAAACAGGTACACAATTACCCAATTAATAAAGTCCTGAAGATACAAGTCAGAAGCTTCACATTTGTTGATGTCAAACATCAGAATTTGGGGGGGGTAATCTCAGTACTTTGCATGGTTGTTGGTTCGAGATGGGGTAATTTGAAAATTTCAGGAATTGCTGATCTCATGGGATTTTCACTCACATGAGCCTTTAGAGTTTACACACCATTTTTTAGAAAGATTCAGGGAAGTTAATGTAGCAAATTGGGTATATGCCTATTGGATTAACTTACCATATAAACCCTGTTCGGTACATTAAACAATTTAAAAGTAGAATTATGCACTATATATTCACTGAGGGGGGATAAAATGAAATTGTATCATGAATTCGTAGTAGTTTCAGAAACAAGCAGCAGATGATACAGCAGCCATTCAAGCCCTGAGACACCTTTCCTGCTCACCAGGCCTTAGGTCACATAATCACCTGTGTCTGGTAGCAGTCTATAATATGAAGGTGTTATAACTTGTCAAAAACAGCTGATGGTTACACTTATCGCACAACTGTTATTGCCCCGTAACAGCTGATTCAGCCTTCTCTGTGTGGGGTGAAGGGAGGGGAAGCAGAGGAGATTGCTCTTTTATGCTGATATGAGACCAATTTTGCTGTTGTTTCTGTAATCATATAAAGCTTGTGGGGTGGGTAAGAGGAAGCTGAAGTCAGATCAGCAGGAAAGCACGGCACACATGACATCAGGAAATATATATATATATATTTTGTATAGCAGGGAATGAGGATAAGTTGCATTGAGCTAGAAATGTCAGAGGTCAGGCTGATTTTACACTGCAGAGAGAGAGAGAGAGATTCATCGCTCATTATGGCTCATTCTTTTCTTCTGAAATTTAATCAAAAAGATATTTGGGGGAAAATTGTAGGCTCGCTAGGTAATCATTTCTGTTTAGGCTACATTCATAAGGCTGTGCAGTAGAGGTTCTACTGTGACTTCTTCTTCTAAAGTCCCTTGGCCTTTAAAGGAACATTTTTTTTACCTATCTGGCTCGTTATAGCTTTTGTGCAATTATTATAGACAAGACTTTCAATGTGTTTCTGTAAAGGAAAAAAATATATAAGACGCTTTGTTGTAATCACTTTAATGCTTCCATGAGAGTTCAATTCTGACACAGGACTGGTGTTCTACATAGTAAAAAAAAAAGAAAGAAAGAAAAAAAACCTCAGAGGTTTAAATTGGGTAAAACTTTTCTTATGGCTTGGGAAAACTTAATTTTTTTAATATGCTCATATCACAGCATCATTCTCAAATTGCCCACTGTGTGTGTTTTGCATGAGGTATGAATGTGCTAGATCTCTATATTTATCATGCCCAATGGTCAGGCTTCCACTCTGTGGTCTTTTTATTTTATTTTTGAATAAGATATAAGTTTGTATTACTACTGTATTGTATTATTGTATATTGTATTATTATTATTATCATCATTATTATTATTATTATTATTATAAACAAGACTTAAGTAGTTCAATTTCGTCTGCTCCCAACAAAGGGTCACCACAGTGGACCAACCGATCAGAACACAAACAGGATTTGATGCTGAATGCCCTTCCTGATGCAACCATCCCATATTATCCAGGCTTGGGACCGGCACTGCATCCAGTGGCTGGAGTTTGGGCTGGATAAGACCCAATTGAACACTTCATATTCAATTGTAACCTTAAGCAGTGGTTCCACTTCACTGCACACATATGAATCATTGCGCTTGACACTTTTCTTAAAATTTCCTTCTCAATTGTTCAATACACATATTTGTAATACTAATATCAAGTGTATAACATATGCCATGTGTATCTATCTATGTGCATTTCTGTTTATTTTGTGTGTTCATGTGCATTTTGTGTGTTTTTTGTGCAAATGTGTGTGTATTCAGACAGAGATGCTTTTCAATTGTGTATTCTCCATATTGGGCAAACTTCTTTTTCTGAGATAAATAAAACTTGAGTATGGTCATGAATTTAAATGCCTATTAACTCCAAGTGCCCCAACCTTGTGTGCCCTATAGTATGTTCATTTTAGACCAACATTTTCCCCAAGTTTTGTTTAACACTAAAAACCATTCCCTTTGAAATCAACCCATATACTGTAATTACTTTACATCAATGCACACATATGCATTACACTTGAATTAAAATTTCCTCCTTACTTGTTAAATACACATGCTTTTAATACTAATCTCAAGGGGATTGACAGAAGAGTGTATGACATGCTGTTCCAGGACTGCTGGGATAGGGATATAATGTGTGTCTATTTTGTGCATTATTTTGTGTTTTTTTTTCTGTAAATAGCGTCATGACGTTTTGGGATAGATGAGAGAGGATGTGCGTTGTTTGTGAGGTTAATTAGACCAGGACAAATTCTATCCCTCTTAAAGGCGTAGTGGAGTGCGAGGCATCAGGGGACCAATCAGGTGTGAGCTAAACCCGAGGCAGAAACCTGTCTGTGAGAAGCCTTCACCTGTACATACAGGACTACAAACTCAAACAGCGGACTAGTGCCGCGGTCCCCTCCTGCCACCTGACCCTTCTCTAAACCTGCCTCAGAGTTTGGAGGGAAAAACAGGGGGAAAATATATATACATATATATAAATAACAAAGTGAGCAGCCATGCTAAGCCCGAGGGTTTTTAAATTGTTATTTTGCCTCGCTTTGCTCGGGGCTTGTCGAGCCGCTCCGGAGGACGTGTACATCAAGGTGGTTGGCTTGCTGTCTCCAGGGGAAAAGTACCTGAGCGAAACCGCGCTTCACTCCTTTTTCAAACTTCTGGAGAACCGTGTGCAGTGTGCCGATGTGTCGTGTGGAAAGGTACGTCTCTTTTTTTCGCTTCACGCTTCAGCGCACTTTTACGGGGTCGAGGTCCAAACACACGCCCGGTCAGGTACCGTGTGCTACACTTTCCCTTCGGCTAACACTAAACACGCCGAGTGTTTTATTCAAACACAAACATTTATATTTCACTTCACTTCAAGTCCTGGGGTAACTTCTTCAAACGTGTTTAAACTGAATATCAAGCAGTGTGCTTTTACCCCCTTTAAGTTTCTGAAACAGAGAAAGAGTTCATTCACCTCAGATTGTTTAAACCTAATGCTTAAATTAAAATTGTGTAACTTAAGAAATTACGTTGTCATGGGCTGTTATTGGCAAAAAAGGAAGAAAAACATTAATAAAGAATTTTTATATGCCACAATTCATAGCAAGCAAGACCATAAGAAATTTAGGCTAATACAGTAAAAAAAAAAAATACAGTAAAATAGATTAAGCATACAATCTTTTAAGTAAGATAAAATGAATAAGGATGCAAATTAAAAGAATAAAATTAAGTATAAAATAAATAAAACAGACTAACTCTAAATGCTTATTCAAGCACAAAAGAACATAAAAGTTTATAACCTTGACTTCAAAATGGCTGTTCGGCATTGATTTTAGGTCTTGGGTCTTTATTTTAATAGCTAAATCCTTAATAAGAAGTACATTTAATCATTTAAAATCCTTTAAACTGTATTTTAGAGTGAAAAAATGAAATGTGTTTACTTATATTTAAAATCCTAAATACGAAGTAAATTCAGTAATTTAAAGTCCTTTAAAATGTATTTCAGAGGAAAAAGGAAAAGTGTTTACTTACAGTAAGTAAAAAAGACCAGGAAGTTTGTTACGAAACATATGAAAAGAATTATTACAATAGATTGTGTACTATTTTTAATGTTTGTCATTAAGTCTCATTTTTTGTTACACCAGTTTTAGATTTTTTGAAATCTCTATTTTTGTTTCCCGACTGGAAATTGTTTCATTTCAAGGACAAACCATCCGACTGGAAATTGTTTCATTTCAAGGACAAACCATCCGACTGGAAATTGTTTCATTTCAAGGACAAAGCATCTGACTGGAAATTGTTTCATTTCAAGGACAAAGCATCTGACTGGAAATTGTTTCATTTCAAGGACAAAGCATGCATAACTCAGATATATGAGCTTATATAAACATCTTCTAGGGGAAAACATATTGGTATATTCACTGTTTATATTATTGTTATTATATTATTATTATTTCTATTTTTGTTGTTATTATTATTAAATTAAAAAGTGGATAGAAATATTTTACAAATCCTTACATATGTAAGCTTATTGCTGTAAATGCTAAAATTACCTTACAATATGTTACAAGTGTGACTGATTTATTTATTAATTTTTTAGGGCTCAAGCACTATAACGTCAGCACTATGACAAGTTGATTATGACATCATCTCCATCCCTCTGATGATGCTGATGCTTTAATAGTGCTGATGTCATAAAATGCGAAGGCACATTATGTTCTTTTAAGGATTATCATTAGGGCCAAGCATTATGACATTGGCACTATGATGTCATAATAACTATGACATTATCACCTTTCTATGATATTGTTGATGTCATAGTGCAGATGTTATAGTATGCAAGGGTCTATTGTTCTTTTAAGGATTATTATATATTTTATTTATGTTGAAAGTGCAACTACATTTATTTATTTATTTTAAATTATCTTTGCCTTTTTGGAGGTCTTACATTTTGATTAAAAAATAAGCAGATGTCCAAAAATATACAGGGACAGAGTTCATTAAAACAATAAGAAGAAAAAGAACCATTTTAAGGGTCCAGATATTGACCATTGAGAGATACCACCTTTCTTTTAAGTAAATATTACAGTGTATACTATGATTATTATTAACATATTGGCATTATAAATACTTCCTCTATACTCAGAACAAACCCACCATTGTATGATTCCCACAGTCAGTCTCATTGATTCAGTCTCATTGATTCTGATGGTATTCTTTGTTTAAATCTGACCCCTGAAAAAGCCAGGCTCGATTCCCGTCTCTGTGTGCATGGAGTTTGCATGTTCTCCCCGTGCTTGGTGGGTTTCCTCCGGGTACTCCGGTTTCCTCCCACAGTCCAAAGATATGCAGGTTAGGCTAATTGGCGTTCCTAAATTGCCCGTAGTGTGTGATTGTTGGTGAGTGAGTGTGTGTATGTGTGTGTGCCCTGCGATGGATTGGCACCCTGTCCAGGGTGTACCCCGCCTAGTGCCCGAAGTCTCCTGGGATAGGCTCCAGGTCCCCCGCGACCCTGAACACAGGATTAAGCGGTATAGAAAATGAATGAATGAATGAATGACCCCTGAAAAGGCTTTAGTACAGATCACTATCTGTGTAAATCATTGTTTAGTGACCAAGCCAAGCCCAGTATTATGATACAGATTGTTAGTGACCTCATGGGTAAGTTAGTTTTTCATTCTTTGTATGTGTGTGTGTGTGTGTGTGTGTGTGTGTAGTGCATGTTGGAGGAGAATGTTGGACAGCTGGTGAGTAACTACTCCAGCTCCAATGGTATCCAGGTGGAGGAGTTCTTCAGGTTGGCTGCTGGCTGCACTCTGCTGCTTAGTTCCCCTTCAAACATCTGTAAGGCCATCACAGAGGGACGCTGGGAACAGGAAACGAAACACTTTACCCACATGATGTTGAACCACAGTGAGCACAGTCTGGAGGAGCTCTTACATAATATTACAGAACATTATCTACCTGAACATCACAATGAGGTAAATATTAGGGGTAAAATAATAATATTTAAATTTAAAAATATATTTCATGCCATTATTACCTTAATTGGAATTATGAGCCATAATATAAGTGCAGTTTACCCAACCGGAAACTTTTTCTCTCTAAAGCATTTTGTTAGTCCTACAGGGAGTAAAAAAAAAATCATGCAAATGCCTGTGTTTCTATTTGCACATGCACAATAAAATATTGGACTGGCCTACATCCCTATTCTTTTTTGTAAAAAAATTAATAAAATAAAAATAAAAAACATTACATACATAACAAACCACCTAACAATTTTCTATTTGTTTTTAAACACGATAACATGAAAGTTCATAATATCTCTTGCTGATTCAGCTAGCTCAGTGACACGCTGCAATGATGTAGAATTTTCTATCTAGCTATCTATCAGGGATTGAATATGACATCACCACCTCACTGATTTGTTGGTTTGCAAGCTAATTACAAATTGAGCTTTGTCAAAAGGCTTGCTTCAGATCGTTTTTGCAGTACATTCATTCCAAACATTAATTCCTTGACATTTTTTTAAATTTCTTGTCACATAGCCAACACATGTTTGGCCCAATATCAGTCAACATTTTCATGATTTTTCATGATGCACCATTACTCTTTAATCTGAAAACACTTGCTGTGAAATCATCATCTTTGCAGCCTGATTTGATTAAGTCTAATGTGTCGTCACAAATGGAAATCCCTTCAGTCTGGTTGTTTTGCTCAGTTTAAAGTGCTATATCCTTGACTGACACAAGATTTTTGAAAATAGATTTTCATTGGAGTTGCTGTTGTACAGTGAAGCTCTTGACAATGCACCTGAGATGGCCATGCGCTTCCCTGCATGTGTTTATGTTGTAATGTAGTAGTTGGAGTCTCATGTGCTGTGAGCAATTTCACAATGGATTTGTTTATGGTCTCCAATGACTTGTGTTCCTAATACACTGTACCTCTGTCTTTCCCAAGAATGTATGACTCAGTCTGGGCATACAGTATGTGAGCACCACTGTTAGGGCCTCACATCCAATTGGAACATTTTTTTTTGTCTCTGACGATGCTCTTGACACAATGGTGATTCATGGACAAGTATTGCAATTCCTAACGGTGTAATTTCAGACTTGATGGCTACTGAGCAGCACAAATTAATGCTTTGATCTCATTGGGGTCTTTATACCGTCAGACCCCATTTTATACTGTTTATACTGTCAGTGTTAAATCCATAAATCCTTTAACATAACTGTTGATACACACAGAATGTTTGGTGGGTCATAAATCTGTGACATTCCCATTGTGTACTGTAGGTGCAGACATTTCGTGTTGGTCAAACCAAATACACGACTGGTTGCAAATGACTGCACTGATCTTTACATAAGCTTATATACTGTAACATCCTCTAAGCTTGAATGTTTGCACTTATTTTTACTTCTGAAAACATGAAGACATTTGGGTAGAGTTGTGTACCTAATTCAATGATCAACTGATGTCTATGCACTGTTTGAGTTCCTTATTAGTACAGCAGTGGAACAACTGTAAGATCATTTAGGTGTCTAGTAGTTATAGCTGTAAATAATAGTACATTAACGTTTTGTAAGTTAGGGAAATTCAAGGTCTGAATATACCATTAGTAAAGGGCTGAAGAAAACAAAATTAAAAAAATTACAAGTAGGGTTAATATAAAGTTAACAGTGGTATAACTACTGTATAGTAAACACTTCTGAATCTTTCTTATGAACCTGATATACTATACACGTCATCCATGGTGTGATCTGGTTGACAGAAGAACTGTTTTTACTAGGCAGATTAATTACATGACAATTTTGTCAGGAACACCCAGGTATGCGGAAAGTAGGGCTGCAAAATATATCGGAAAATTATCATTATCGCGATAATGGTATACACAATATATATATCGCAATGAATTGCGATAAATGAAATCAATGAGTGTATGGTTACACATAAATAAAAAGTAATGTTTGAAAGTAATTCATATTGTGTTGGCAGGTCTATGGTAAGAGCAAACCAGAAATTAGAATATCTGCTGAGTCATTCATAGTGTTTTGAAGTCTAAATATTTGCAACTTCCTTGACATGTTCCTTAATTACATCAGACGAATATCTATTACCTGTTTATTTTAGTATGATCATTACATATATAAATGATTTTTTAAAATAGCCAATAATAATAATAAAAAATGCATTTCTCTAGGGAAATGTTATATTGCAAGAAATATCGTTATCGCAATATTCAACAACAATATTGCATATCTCATATTTTCCTAATATCGTGCAGCCCTAGCGGAAAGACTAACCAAACTAAGTACAGTCATGCCCAGCAAAGTAATTGACAATCAGCCCCTTTGATTAAGCATATTGAGAAAATAAAGATTCTAGAAAGAAAATAATAGACGTAGCAGAGCACTGGCACTTATTCAATGCATTATTTGTTCATCCTGAAGTATAGAGTACAGTATATCCCTAAACATATTCTGATAATATAAATGATTCCCAACACAGTTGCAAATGTTAATTGCTTCTGCAGCACTGCGTGACTCTGACGGACATCCTAAAAGAGAGTGAAGTGAATCTGACTGATGGAGATCCTAATGCTGACCTCGATACTGTGTTTGGTGTTATACTCTACCATGTTTTACTGGGAGACTGCATCACTGCTTACAGCCTTCCTACAGAAGACTTCTTCCTAGATTATATATTCGACCACTTTGGCCCAGACATCACTGTTCAAGGTATGACCACTTCATGCTAATCATAAGAGCAAAGCAACCTGTCATTATCACGAGTGATGCAGATCTTAATCATAATGACATCATCCTATCGGCCACTAATTGTTATTAGTAAAATTACAAATTTGTTTGGAACTTTATGCTTTTAAAAATCATAAAAGGCATGAATACAAAGCATGTGTTTATTAATGCTGACCTGTAGTAACAGTAATACTGTATGTCTTATCATAAGATCCTTCTCATAAGATTTTTCTTTACAAAACCAATCTAACAGTAAATACCATCAAATTACATATAAAAAAATTATAATAATTGAAAATTATATTGTTTAATGTTTTACATTTATCAGACGCTCTTATCCAGAGCGACTTAAATGTTTTATTTTTTTCATCTCATTATAAATCTGAGCAGTTGAGGGTTAAGGGCCTTGCTCAAGGGCCCAACAGTAGCAACTTGGTGGTTGTGGGGTTTGAACCTGGGATCTTCCGAACCATAGTCCAATGCCTTAACCACTGAGCTACCCCTGGCCCTAGTTTTAGTATAAGTTAATAATATATAGTATGTTGATATAATGTATTTTTATTAGTGTAAGCTTATTTGGTATAAACAATTATACGTAAATACAAATGCATAAATTAAATAAGGTAAATTTTATATTAAGCCCAAATAATTTATTTTACTTTTTATGATTTAAAAAAATAGGAAATTATGAATTAAAAGCTTGTAAGTATTACAGAGTAATTAAAGAATATACAACATAATGAAGAAATGGTTTTTATTATTAAATGGTTGTTTTTATGATTATTAATAATAGTAATAACAACAATAATAATAGTAATAAAATTTTGTTTAAAAAATTGTGTAACATACAAGACGTAAATTGCCTTTGGGTGATTTGAAACGTTTTCAGCTCACACTTTTACAAAATCAAATAATTTTGGTCCCCAAAAAGTGAAATTTCATATCTTTGCATACCAGATTGTAATATGCACTGTGATTTATGCTTTGTTTTAAATTGTACATCTTTACAGCCCTCAACAGGTTGATGAAAGCTCTGAACCTGGGAGAGAATAAGGCCAATGACCATGCGCATAACCATGCCCATGACGATAACCATGCCCATGCGCATAACCATGTCCATGACCATAACCATGCCCATGAGCATGAGCATGAGCATGACCACAGCCACGAGGACCATAATGAAGATACGAGATTCGTTCAGCATGATGAAGAGGGCCATGGGCAGAGTCACGATGAGCCTCAGGCTTACAGCAACAGCTGGGACACGGTAATTACTGAGCCACTGGAGTAATTACGTCCAGGGTCGTTCAGCTCCATCGATGTTGCCTCTTAGTCTTGGCATGTCAGCGTCAGTCATTACACGGCCAGCTGAAGCCCTGGCAAAACATGCACCCAGATCAAGCTGCTGTGCTTTGGCTGATCCAAACCCTAAATGTTGCTATTATAAGAGCAATCATCCAGCTGCGCACAGATCGAGTACAAGTGGCCAATGATAAAGTGCTTTCAGAGCATGTGCCATTGGCTACGTGTGGTCACAAGGGAAATTTATGTACATGACAGAAATATAAATGAAGTGCATTTTGTTGAGGGCAAAGAAAACATTATTTAGTGGCGCACCAGTTGCCAGTCTGGCTGTGTAAGATATTATACTCGGTGTTCTGACACGGCGTGTCGGTGGCTGATCGGTGCAGATGGATATTGAGACACGTGTTGCAAGATGATAGCAGTTCATCTGAATACTCAATTTCATCTGTCACAGAATGTTAAATGAAGACACACATGCAATCTTCCAACCAGTCTATGATGAGTACTTAAAAATCTGCATAATGTTTCGTCTAATTTCGGAAATATGTTATTTGCTGTGTGTGTAAACAGCACTCAGTGGCGTCGTGTTTACAGAGTTGTAATCTCGCTCTGTGTGATTATCGTCTTATGGAATTGCATCATGTAGGACACTGCCATCTATTTTGTACTAATGTTTTTCTCATTTACTTTAATATCAGATTTATATGCTTATTTACTTTTTAATATTTAATCCTGAATATTTATAATCATTTATAAAGTCTTGTTTATTGCGTTTTTTTTTTTTTCTTTTTCTAATGCCACTTATGTTAGTGTGTAACATTCGCTTTTTGGATGTTTTTAAATCCAGGCACTTCAATGTAATTCATGACTCTTTCATTTTATTGTATTATATAAAATTTAAAATTTTCATAGAGTTTCAGCTTCACAAATGTGATTTTATCATTATTACTTTGTTTAATCATAATACTTTATAAAGTACAAAATAAGTAAAGATAATAATGGATATTATTATTTCTATAATTATTTATTCATGTATTTTTTAAAACAACTTTGCGTACAGGTCTGTTTCCGTGCTGAGGAGTTGTTAGAGATCTACCAGATGAACGGCTCGGGACTCGACAGATATCAGTTCGCTCGGTTGAGCCCAGCTCTGATCCAGCAGCTTCTTAGTAAAGCCTGTGCTGAGACCAAACCCGAGACGATTGTGACTGACACCCTCAGCACTCTAGAGCGTAAGTCTGTCCTCCTTTGATCCCATTACAGATCATTCTGGTTGAACATTAAACAAAGGGACATAATAATATTGTAATCATATTAATATCCAGAAGATGATTGTTTAAAACAAATGTGCTTGGTGGGTTTCCTCTGGGTGCTCTGGTTTCCTCCCACATAATTGGTGTTCCCAAATTAGCCCGTAGTGTGGATTGGCCTATCTCGGGTGTACTGTACCGTGACTCGTGCCCCAAGTCTCCTGGGATAGGCTCCAGGCCCCCGCGAGCCTGTGACCCCTGTACACAGGATAATCGTATCATATCTCACTGCACTTTATGAACATTGCTCACACCCGACATTTACTGTATGGTCCATCATACATTTGAACATTCATGCACATTTGCACTCAGCCTGGACATTTCTGGACATTTTTATTCATTTCATTTTGCCCACTTTTGCACATTACACATTTTTCCATATTTTTCATATTTGTACAGCCATTATTTGTCTATATTTTGTACATTATGTATATTGTTTTTAATATCCTATTTTATATTTTGTTGTTCTATTTTTCTCTGCAGCTAAGTTTTTCTACATTTTAATTTATTCCATTCCCTAATTTATTTCTTATTGATAATTTAGATTTTAAGGTCACGAGCGGTCGTATAAACATTTGACTGCATATCGTACTGTGTATGACTGTGTATGTGACAAATAAAATTTTAATTTGTCGATGAGTGAGTGAGGCTAAAATTCCTACAATAACTTTAGTGAACAAGCATTCTAAATCTCTCAGAAGCCGTCTTGTTAGAATTTTAGATACTTTTCTTTAAACTTTATTGATTTTGTTTACTTAGTATTTCGAATTAGCATCCATGACATAATTCAAGTTTAAACACTGATCTATGGTACACTGGAAAAAAAGTTTTACACAACTTAAAAGTACTGCTAATATAAAACTGCTAAATATTTGGATATAATGGTTAAAGAATTTCATCCAAAACATAAAAAGGATACATTGACAATCTTGTGTATTTCTACTGTATCTAAAATTTCATCAGAAAGAATTCAAAGATGAAATGCTTCCTCTCTGCAGGATACATTTATGCTACCCTTGCTAACACGGTGATCTGTCTGGTGGCCATGTTTGGGATCGTGGTGCTGCTGTGTACGTCCTGCAGTGACCTGTTCCAACTCTGTATCCAGTTCTGCATCAGCCTCGCTGTGGGCTCGCTGACAGGTGACGCGCTGCTTCACCTCCTCCCCACGGTGAGAGAGCCAGAGGGCATTATCGATTTGTACAGTGCGTGATATTTATTTGACATTCAGTAACTGTATAATATGTGTAACTTAGACCTGAGAAAGTTTTATTATATTACTGAAATGAGCAAAATTACACAAGTTTTTTACCTATATCTTAATGATAATAAATCTATAAGTATAAATATTAATTCAATGAAGGGCTTATTAATTTAATGATGATGCATTATTAATGTTCGGAATTCTGCATGTGTGACAGTTTAATTTAATTCACCATAGTTATTACTATAAGAACATTAAATGCGTGCAATAAATCTCATAGATTATATCAAATATCATTTAAACAATTTCCTTTGTAAATTTTCTTCAATACTGTACCTATAGTATGTGCTTGCAAAACTGGTCAGACTGCACCCAAACTTACAATTAGAGTAAACTGTGGAGGCAGAGTGAATGACATGTTGGATGTGTAGCAATGACCACCTTATTAGAGCTTGAGCCCTAAAGCACCAGCTCGCTCAATCCCACCCAAATGCCTGCTCCGTCTTAACGGTAATACGTTCCTGTAACAACAAAATAAATAAAAAACATCTCAGCTCCACACGAGTGCTGCTGAACTGCTTCCCACCTCAGAGCTCAGCCTGATCGCTCTCGTCCATTTCACTGCAGGAGAATTGTTCACTGGGCCCATATGAGATTTCCTGCCTCTTATTTCCCTGGGGCGGCCTCTCCCAGCAATAACGCCTACGCAGCTTCATCCATCCTGATGCTTGTCATAAGAACATAACAGGCAACCTGTCACACAGTGTCAACAGCATGAGTGAGAAATAACAGGATTATGGCAGGAAAAAGGAGCAGAGTCTAATTGAACGGAAGGATGAAATTGCTTTTCAGGGCTTTCGGGGAGAATCAGGAGAAAATACAGATTTTTGGTTAGAGGTAATAGTGCCGTCAGTAGAGTTATGTTGAGATGATGATGTGTTTTGTCTGTGTGTGTGTGTGTGTGTGTGTAGTTTTTGGGACTACATGTGCACAGCGATGGAGAGAGTGAACATGCAAATGAGTCTATGTACACCTTCAAACTGCTGCTGGTTTTGGGAGGGATTTATTTTTTCTACCTGATGGAGTCAGTCTTCTCAATCATCACTAACAGACACTCTCATCACTCTCACGACGTAAGTTGCTAATTGTAAGGTCTATTTAATTCATAGCCTGTAGTTCACAAAATGTCTAAGTATCAGATATAGAAAATGGAGGCAGCTCTAGAAAGTATTGCCATGCTGTCTATCACTATACAGTAAGAAGCTTTAAGGTGTGTGGTAAGAAATTACAAAAAGCTGATCTGACTGTGCATGTGAGGTCATGTGTGCTTATGTACAGTATATACACATTAACTTCTTATTGCTTCATATTAAATGACATTAAGTGTTGTAGTTAAAATGAAAGAAATGGAAACAAATGTTTTATTATGACAGGTTGCAAAGATATAATTTGTAGGAATGGGAATCACCAAGGACCACCTGATACGATATCACGATATCTCTGTGCCATTTATTTATTCTTTTTATTTATTTATTTATTTATTTTATTCCCACATCTCTAATTATAACATTGCTTGTTTATGTAACAACCAAAGCAGATAAAATTTATTAAACTAAATTTATTGAGACATCATGCAGTTAATGCAAGTTACCTTTGGCCTCTACAATTACAAGTAAATTTAGTAATAAATGTTTTTTTAAAGTATTTATACAAGTTTTTTTTTAAAGAAGTATGTATAATTTTTTTCTTTTTGGCTTACCCTGTACATGGCATACAATACATAACATTTAGGCCACTCTCTTTTTGTAAAGCCTTGCTTTCATGAAGGATTATGATTTCATGAAGTGGCAATTTATCCATGTAGTTAAATCCCTAGATTTGGAGCTTGACCCGATATCCTGGTTGAAATAGAATGATCTGGCTGCCTGCCACTGTCAAAATAAGATGATAAAAAAATTATAAGCCTTTCCCCAATCGTTGCTGTGTTTTTGCTTCAGGAAGAAAATGACCCACACCACTGTGACCACGGCAGGGTCCTGCAGATGTACCAGAGTGAGAAAAAGAACCAACTCTCCACATCGCAAGCAGATCTGGTAAGACATTCACTCTGCACGGCTTCTTTAAAAGGAAATTCGAGACAGGACACTTTTGGGCCAGAGAGAAGGGAACAAACTGAATCGGTGGAGTCCCAGAGGAAAGTGAAAACAAGTGGGATTGCTGAATATTGTTGACTAATCAGAGGTATAAAATAAAACATAATTAAATTACTCCAGGTGAAAGAAGTAATTTACTGAAATAAAAATGTTTACATTTTATTAGCTGACAATCGTCAGTTTTTTTATGAAATACTGGCTGATCTGTCCCAGGATACACTAGTTTATAATGTAATATAAGTGAGAAAGTATAAAATTGATGGATCTGGTGCAGTGGACTCCTTCATAAACAGGACTACATGGTGAAACTAGAGAGAGAGAGAGAGAGAGAGTGTGTGTGTGTGTGTGTGTGTGTCAGAAAGAGATAGAGAGGGCTGAATGCAATTTGGGGAAACTCGTAAGATGGCAAAACGCCATAACTTCCAATTCAATACATAAAATAACTACGCGGATTAAATCCTAATAAAAGTGATTTTTTTTTCTCGTTTCACCTTAGGGGAGGTCAGTACTAAGTACCCACTACTGTACAAGTACAGTACATGAAAACTCCTCCCATAAATTTCACATAAATGTATTTTTACAGGGACCTTTTAATCTATTTAGTTTCATCCTTCAATGATGTGGTGTTTTATTGTTGTTATTATAGAAAGTAAAAGTAGTACATTAATATAAACGTGTCATTTACTGTTTGTTATAGCCAGAACTACTTTAATAGAATATAACCTTCTGATTTGAGTCAACAGCTTTGTGGAATATAACAATCCATTCTTGTTCCAAAGGAGGCATCAGTTAGACTGAATGTTTCAACTCATTGTGCTGTGATTCACTCACAGTGTGTCCTTTTCTTCAGTAATTACGCTCCTTGGGTTCAAGACCTTTTCCTCTGGCAGCCATCCTGTTAAGTGAATAACAGTCTTGTTGTCTCAGTAAGACATGTGGTATTTCTTTCTGTGCAGGTAAATGGAGAAAAAAAGTTATTCGCAGAAACAGAAGCAACCCCTCTCACAAGAGGTAATGCTCGAGTGCTGCCTCATCCTGAGTCGAGCTTTGCTGCCAGGCGGTCACACAGATAATTCATTATATTTCAACTGTTTTATTGTAGGAATGGACAGGGCTGCATAGTTTATAGCACATGGCTCACTTTTCTTCTCTCCTCCCATTCAGAGCAGCGGATTCTTCCATACATGATTACAATCGGCGACGGCATTCATAACTTTGCAGACGGCCTGGCCATCGGTGCCGCCTTTTCTGTGTCCTGGCGCTCAGGTTTGGCTACTTCTCTGGCTGTGCTCTGCCATGAACTGCCACATGAGCTGGGTGAGATGAACATTTCCAGTCTAGTTGTAGATTTACTCAAGAAAAACTAAATAATTCGAGCCAGGCGTTAAAGCAATGAGTCCCAGATTCAGCTTATGTTGAACAGCAAGAAGAGTTGAGGTACAGCACTGTAACTGGATAGAAGTGTAAATCAGAGATGGGTGTAATAGAGATAACGATAATGATGCTGTACAAATCCAAGCGTTATGGAAACATTTTTCTATTTTATTTATTATAAAATGCATTCCTACGTAAATATTGGCTAATTTAGTCTCTTTAGTGTATCCCATATTAAAAATGTTGTTATTTAAAAACACAATAAACTAACTGTTACATAATAATTGTCATGTTACAAACACAGTAAATAATATCTGTGCTCAATGAACAAATATTATTAGCGGTGTAATGTGCACTGCAGGTGACGGCTACACGATATGACAGAGTGTAATTAGAAGGTCAGTTGCTCTTTTCCACATAAATCTGAATATATCTGGCTGTGCCTCATACACAGTGATTCAATCTTTTGCTCATTTCTTTTTTCAAATTGGTTTTCAAACAGAGCAAACTGTGTATCACAGGACGTTTCTCATTTAAAATGATGCTGGAGCACGTCCTACTGTTTTTCATATTTAGCTGAATCCTAGAGGATGAGCTGCCATGTGGGATAAGCAGGGGAAGAAAAAGTACAGTACATCACGATTTTATTGAAAGTATGCAGTTATGTCAAAATACAACTTGATTAAAAAGTATACTTACTTGATAGTGGTGGGGTAAGTGCACCTTTTCTTATGACTTTATTGATAATACCGATCCAAACCCATCCTCATCACTTTCGGACATTTGAAGTAATATATTTTCCTGAGCTTCTTAATGAATAAAAAAAAACATAGTGCGCTTTTAATGAAAAATAGTCAACAGTCGAAAAGGTTTTATTCCTCTTACACTCCAGCCGCTGTAATCATTCATTCACAGGCCTCTTTTTCTCTCTTGCATCACTAAGACAAAAAATTACAGCTTGTCATTTTACCAAAGAAATGAAAAAGAACAGCCCTTAAAACTTTCCTCAGACTGTTTAAAAGTACTGAAGCTGGAGACATCTGGAGACATTCAAGTTAAATGAATGCTGTTTTACTGAAATCTGTGTAATGCTATTCAAGTTGCTGTGTAAGTTCTGTTTATAGTTATAAGTACATTATGTCTGCTTTATATAAGATCTAGTAACTAGACTAAAAATTATTAAGATTTTGACCACATACCTGTACAGTATGTAATATTACTGCTTGAGACAATACTAGCACAAGGTTGTAGTTTCCATTCATTTGAATTTAATTATTTGGATTTTACGTGAAGTTACAGTGGAAAGAAGTGGTAGGACAAAAGCATAAAAAAAATTGTGCTCTTATTAACTACTGAAATTGTAAGGAGTGAAAATATATACATGCACTATCTATGTTTAAGGTTAATAATAAAGCTAAACATTTAAATGTTTCTGTCAAATGTCTTACCATCTAGCTGTATTTGCTGCTGTGTGCAGGTGATTTTGCTGTGCTGATGCACTGTGGCCTGTCGGTAAAGAAAGCTCTGCTGCTGAACGTAGGCAGCGCTCTGACCTCCTTTATCGGCCTCTACATCGCTCTCTCAGTCTCCACCGACTCTACAGCCCAAGAGTGGATAGCAGCAGTCACAGCAGGCCTCTTCCTCTATGTAGGACTGGCAGATATGGTATGTATAGTACATAGTGTCAAATCTGACGAAGGGAAATCTTTGCACATGCTTACTTTTTTATGAAATTATGCAACCATGACATTTAATGTGAGTTGATTACATGCGTCTGAAAATGTTGACAATTTCAAATGTTTTTTGACTTATTTTAATTAGGTTCGTACGGGGGATGCAAATCTATCCTTGCTAAATATTTAGGTTGTACACTGAAATGTGTTTTTTACCATTAAATAAACATCATATTCTTTAATTTTACTAATTACGGTATAGCCAGGTCACCAGCTGTATTTGGGTTATATGCTGTGTCTGTACGTTATCATTATAGCCCAGCGACTGGTTCTAAGTTTTATTTCCCTTTTGAATTTCCCCTTTTGCACAAAATTGCAAAACATTGTTTTACTCTTTTTACTTGATTTGAGATTTAAGTTATTGTTCATGTCTTGAATGCATGAACAGAAATTTCTAACAAATATTTTATAATAATAACAATGCACATAAATTATTAATAATATAATTTTTACTCAGTTCTAAACATTATATTGTCTTGTATTCAGAATAAAATGTTGCATTTCAACACCAAATGTCAGAAAAATAAAACGTAAATTAACAGTAGTTTGCTACAGTAATTATTTCAGTGACATGTTTCAAAATATCCTGTGGGATTTTCTCTCCTATTTTAAAACCCCTTTTTTCTTTGACCCACATCTATGGTATGATGTATGATATGTTGAGCCTCAAGCATAATGCATCATATTCATGGTTTTAAAAATAGACTACCTTACATAAGCAAGTAGAGTAAGTACAATTTTACAGTAATCCATCATCCTGTCAGTATAATACCAGTCATTCTATTAATGTACAACTTCATGAAATATGGTTACTAAATAAACCAGACACTCAGTAAAGCACTGCTGCATCTCTATTTCCTCTCATCTGCAGCTTCCTACTATGATCCACGTGGACAGCAAGAGGCCATGGGTTCTATTTCTGCTACAGAACCTAGGCTTGCTTACTGGCTGGGGCATCCTACTGCTGCTGTCTTTTTACGAGGACAAGATAGGCTTCTAGAAAACTTTTTTTTAACCCTTTATTTTATGTCTTGTTTATAATTCACATTAGTTGAATCTGAATCTGAATCTAAATGTGACCTGCATTTAAAAAGTCACAAAAACAGACTTTGGATATCAGAGCATGGATGAAATTTCTGTTAAATATGTTGAAATACAATTAAAAAAAAAAATCATATAAGCAAATTGGAATTTAACTAAAATATTATCAGACCTGAAAGCTCAAAGAAGAATATAAAAATATATAAAATAAAAAAATAAAGTACAAAAACCTAGAAAATAACTTTTTTGGATTTTAGATCTAGTCCTCAAATAAATTGCTTGTTTATTGTCCCTCAGAAACACTGAGTTGTTTCCCCATGACCTACATTTTCACTGTTAATGAGTTTAATACATCTCAGCACAGGAAACGCAGTGCCTTTAAACATCTCAGAATTATCATTGCCTTTAATTGTGTGTGTTATATTTGAGGTCACTCTAAGCTCATTTAATTATTTTTATCTGAACTGACCTTTTCTGAAATAATTTTTTTTATTAAAATTTTAGTGCATTTAAAATACACTACATGGCCAAGTGTTTGTGGAGACCTGGAACTCACAGCCATACATGCATATTAAACATTCTTTACCCTCACTGTTCTGGAAAGGCTTTCAAACGATTTTTGATTTTTAATCATTCAGCCACAAGAGCATGGAAGGTTAGGAGGCCCCAGGTCAGTGTTCCAGTTTCATCCCAAAAGTGTTCAGTGGGTTTGAGGTCAGGACTTGGGTTGTTCCACTCAAAATTTGCAAAACTGTGTTCCTGCGCCTTACATTGTGAAATTTTGGGCCTTTTAAGTTCATTTGCAGGTAAATTGTAATGCTACAGCATACAGTGACATTTGAAACAGTTTGGAGAACTCCAACACACTCAGGTGTCCACAAAATCTTGGCTAGTGTATAATTATCTAGTGTTTGCCTAGTTATACATGTGGTGAGAGTTTTTATTATTATTATTATTATTATTATTATTATTATTATTATTATTATTATTATTATTATTAAATATTTCAAAACATCCTTTTTTTATTTTGCAATATCAAAGCAATGTCAGTGTTTTGCTAAAATGTGTCAAATTAAAGTTTCATTAATGTTTAGATATGAGAAAGTGAGCAAAGTTTAGAAAGATATCAGTAAAAGAAGTCAGCAGCAATACATTGTCAAAAAAAAAAAAGATGGTCGAGAAAGAGTCAAATAGAGAATAAAATATGAACAGGTTTGTTCTGCTGCTCTTCTGATATAATTTTTAGTAGCAGGAGACTTGAGTATTTCAATTCAATTTTCATTTTCACCGTAGCCCTCTGCTTGCTCATCAGGGACTATCTAATCATTTTGATTCATACAAATTTTTCACATTTCATACAAATTTCCATTATTTTCTTTTGATTGTGTAAAGCTGCTTTGCCACAATGACAATTGTTAAAAGCTCTATATAAATAGAAATTGAATTGAATTGATTATTTCTGTCTCATGCCAAGTCATGTGAGGCCATGGATAACCTGTCGCACGTAGGGAATAAAAAAAAATTATTAAAAAAAATTCTAAGAACTGCTTCCTGTTTATATTAGCATAGCAGCAACTGTAGCTAACTACATGTATGTACCCACTACATAGCTAACTTTAGTTACAATTATAGTTTATTATATATCATTGTATTTGTCCATACCATATTTGTGGAATGGGATTATTTGAATTGATGCAGAATTCAAAATGCTATGCTAATGTTACCTTTAACATAGTTTATTCAATTACTAGCTAAACAACTAACTCTTACTGGTTTTTACTTGTGCTTTGTTTTTTAAATATCATTTGTTTAATTTGTTTGGCTATTGAGCCCACATGTCAACAATTCTTCTGCAAAATTACATCCACTATCTCCTTAATATTAGATCATTTACAATTTACAATCTGTGACAAAACTGACATATATTCCAGATACATGTCAATTGGCTAGTGTGCTTTTTCACCCTTTATTGGGGGTCTGAAGTTAAAATGTACATTGGCTACACACATTTTGGAAAGGTTTGTAGATCTGCATTTAGTATTTGAGCTACAGTATTTCATGCTTTTATATTTGTACTATTTGGGTTAAAACTGGAAGGTAGACATTTGGTATCACATTTTCTTCTTCATCAATGTTTTCTTCTGCACTGAAAAGCTACTTTATTAGGTACACCTACTTTGTTTAAATTCACTGGCCAGTTTATCAGGTACATTCAGTTAATACCATGTGTACCCTGATATTTATGCTGTATTGAATACATTAATAACAGAAAAACCACATACACACAACACATTGTACTGTACATAGCAAAAAATATGCAACAGTTGGAAAATAAACAACTGTGTAGTCATGGTTTGACCTGACAAAATGGCCAAAAAGTTTATACAATGGTAGATGTATATTGTATTTTCTGAAGTTTGTAGATTGCATTTTTAAGTATATTAATGATATTTCAAATGTCTAAATACTGTACTTGTTAGTAATCCTGTTGTATACACTACCAGTCAAAAGTATGGACACACTGGTCAAAAGTTTGGACTCAATAATGTTCTACATTATACGACAATACTGCATTTCAAAACTTTTAAATAACACATGGCATTAGGTAATTAAATAAAAGTCAGCAACAAGAAACGAAGGTCAGCTGTCATAGAAAAGTTATTGCAAGAACAATCTTAAGTGCATTTGCAAAACCCATTAAGCACCATGTTGAAACTGAAAGCAAGACCAAAATCAACCTCTTGGATTGCATATTGTAGAAAGAAACAAAAATCAGGAAAGACCATGGATTTAGCTGCATTCAAACTTTTGACTGCTAGTGTATGGTTTTTTTTTTCTGATATAAAAACATTCCGTTTTTGATCATTCAACATGCAATACTGCAATATGTTTGGAGTCTTTTGTTAATGTATTTAAAAAACTGAAATATCCCATTTATCTATCTATATATTTATACCCATCAATCAGTTAAAGCTTCTTTGGCAGCAAGGACAGCCTCAAGTTTGCTTGTCCATGATGCTAAAAGGTTCTTTTGCAAGTTTTCTCCACACTTCTTGTCAGAGTTCATGCTAACCCAAATCAGGTCGATAATTAGAATCCATTTTAAGATGAGTCTGAAAACTTTCCATTGGCACTGTGTGGATATGTGTAAAGCTTAGCACCTTGGCAAAATATTAAACAAGGCAAAACTGCTGCTTTTTTGTATGTAGCAAATATATATGAAATATGTTTTTTAGACAACTGAAAATAAATATAAATTGATTTTAATAATTCATCTTGCTTCTATTTTACTTATTAACCTTTTTCACTTGTTGTTTTGGAAAAGCTGGCTTTAGTTTCAGAATACCTGTACGTTGTGTATAAAACATTACATGTGGTGAAATTTTTAGACCTAAGATCTAAGCAGTTAATTACCAGACTTGTTAATTGTTTAGAGAACCTGGTGATCTGGGAAGTTTAGTATCCCTAGTAGTAAAATCATGGGATATTTTTGAAGGATTTTTCTTTAACTGAGCTCTTTACCTTATATTATCCTAATATCTGCTCAATCCCTGATCATGTATACTGTCTGCTGTTATCAGTTTAAAAGGTCACTTGCTTCTGACAGTGTTGCACTGACTTTTACACTTTGAGACATGAGTGATATACAGGCTCAAATCATGGAGATGGTACTTTAGCATGGAGTTAGCTGACAGCTCTTTAATTAAGAAACAGCTGTTCTACAGGATGAGGAAAAATAAATCTTTAAAAAAAGTTTTAAACCTTTTAATCTGAACACTACTCAAGCACTGACATCAATCCAGATCCAACAATTATTATAATCAAGTTACAGAAATAAATTTTGTTTATACATGTTCACACCATCTAGAATTTGTACAAGACCCTTTTTGTATTCTTACTGGCGGAGCTGGTGAGACAGTTAGTGAATGTTAAAGTATGTGATACAGTATTTTCTGATCATACCCCTGTTTTTATTTGACTCTATTCGAATGAATAATGATGTTAAACCCTGCGCACGTGCCCACGGCCCAGTCGTGTGTTTAACTCCTCCACCGCGGCTCAGTTCTCTAATGCATTTAACCGGAGCTGTGATGATGACATCTCGGAGTACGCTTCTGTTGCTGGCCTCAACACTGAGGCACTAGCATCCTGGTTCCATTCCACCTTGTAAGGTTGCCTTGGACTCTGTGGCTCCATTAAAAATCAGGCGCCCCATAGTTAAATCTGAACCCTGGTTAAATGATGAGACTTGGGCTGTCAGACGTGAATGGAAAGAGTGGAACGAAAATGGAAAAAGGACTGATTGCACGTGTCTCTTATTGCGTTGAGAGATAGTTGCCGTCGTTATCAGAAAACTGTAAAAGCTGCAAGAACCAAATATTTCTCTGAGCTAATTTTAGCAAACTGTCACAAGCTAAGCTTTAATCTCCTGCATGTGACCCATCAATCTCCATTTCTGTCTCTAGCTCTGCTGTTTGTAACCAGTTTGAGCTCATTTGTCTTTCTTTTCTGTTAAAGGATAGTAATATTATGAAACCTACAGGTTCTCCTGCTGATCCCATTCCTCCACATCTTTTTTGGCTCCCATTCTATGTCCTATAGTTTTAAACATTATAAATAGCAGCTTGGGATCTGGGGTGGTACCCAGAAATTTTAGACATGCAGCTGTGCAGCCTTTGTTAAAAAAAAAAACTTAATCTTGATCCGTCTGTGTTTTCTAATTACAGACTCTCTAATCTCTAAGCTACCATTTCTGTCTAAGATTTTGGAGAAAGTAGTACTGTATATACACAACTAATAAGTTATCTTAATGAGCATGAAATTTTTGAGGAGCGTCAGTCTGGTTTTAAGGCTCTTCACAGTACCGAAACAGCTCTGTTAAGGGTCTTAAATGACATTTATCGTATTGCCGATTCTGGGATTCTTCTGCCCCTTGACTTAACATCTGCCTTTAATACAGTAGACCATGACATCCTTCTGTCACTTTTAGAACACTGGGTGGGAATTAGCGGGACAGCTCTACACTGGTTTAGGTCCTGTCTTATTGATAGAACATTTTCTGTTAGTCTTGGAGGTCTTGAGTCCTCATCAGCTCCTCTGAAATACTGTATGGGGTCCCACAGGAGTCTATCATTGGACCCCTTCTTTTCTCTTTGTATTTGTTGCCGCTCGGCTATATCCTGAGAAAACATGCATCTCCTTTCACTGCTATGCAGATGATAGTCAGATTTATCTTCCATTAAAACAGAAGGAAGGCTACTCTGTCAAGCCTCTGTTAACATGTCTAAATGACATGAAGACATGGTTAACCCAAACTTTTACAAAATTTTAATGATAAAAAGACCAAGGGTTTGGTATTTGGTCCTGGTGCCAGGAATAGAGTTCCACCTCTGGATTTAGGAGCCTTGGAGCAGTATGTTAAACCCACAGCGTCAAATTTGGGTGTTATTTTTGACCATGGCCTTAAATTTGAGATAAGTGCTATGGTTCGGTTCAGTTTCTTTCAGCTAAGACAATTGGCAAAACTTAAGCCTGTTTTCTCCTTTAAGCACTTGCATCGATTACTGTAATGCTTTGTATTTTGGGGTTTCCCAGGTAGCTTTACATCGACTACAGCTGATCCCAAAATTCTGCTACTTGACTCTTAACGTCTACACGTAAAAGAGAACATACAGTGATATAAAATACTATTTGCCCCCCTTCTGATTTCTTTTTCTTTTGCATGTTTGTCACACAAAATGTTTCTGATCATCAAACACATTTAACTATTAGTCAAAGATAACACAAGTAAACACAAAATGCAGTTTTTAAATGAGGGGTTTTATTATTTAGGGAGAGAAAAAATCCAAACCTACATGGCCCTGTGTGAAAAAGTAATTGCCCCCTGAACCTAATAACTGGTTGGGCCACCCTTAGCAGCAATAACTGCAATCAAGCGTTTGCGATAACTTGCAACGAGTCTTTTACAGCGCTCTGGAGGAATTTTGGCCCACTCATCTTTTCAGAATTGTTGTAATTCAGCTTTATTTGAGGGTTTTCTAGCATGAACCGCCTTTTTAAGGTCATGCCACAACATCTCAATAGGATTCAGGTCAGGACTTTGACTAGGCCACTCCAAAGTCTTCATTTTGTTTTTCTTCAGCCATTCAGAGGTGGATTTGCTGGTGTGTTTTGGGTCATTGTCCTGCTGCAGCACCCAAGATCACTTCAGCTTGAGTTGACGAACAGATGGCCGGACATTCTCCTTCAGGATTTTTTGGTAGACAGTAGAATTCATGGTTTCATCTATCACAGCAAGCCTTCCAGGTCCTGAAGCAGCAAAACAACCCCAGACCATCACACTACCACCACCATATTTTACTGTTGGTATGATGTTCTTTTTCTGAAATGCTGTGTTACTTTTACGCCAGATGTAACGGGACACGCACCTTCCAAAAAGTTAAACTTTTGTCTCGTCGGTCCACAAGGTATTTTCCCAAAAGTCTTGGCAATCATTGAAATGTTTTTTAGCAAAATTGAGACGAGCCTTAATGTTCATTTTGCTTAAAAGTGGTTTGCGCCTTGGAAATCTGCCATGCAGGCTGTTTTTGCCCAGTCTCTTTCTTATGGTGGAGTCGTGAACAGTGACCTTAATTGAGGCAAGTGAGGCCTGCAGTTCTTTAGATGTTGTCCTGGGGTCTTTTGTGGCCTCTCGGATGAGATGTCTCTGCGCTCTTGGGGTAATTTTGGTCGGCCGGCCACTCCTGGGAAGGTTCACCACTGTTCCATGTTTTTGCCATTTGTGGATAATGGCTCTCACTGTGGTTCGCTGGAGTCCCAAAGCTTTAGAGATGGCTTTATAACCTTTACCAGACTGATAGATCTCAATTACTTTTGTTTTCATTTGTTCCTGAATTTCTTTGGATCTTGGCATGATGTCTAGCTTTTGAGGTGCTTTTGGTCTACTTCTCTGTGTCAGGTAGCTACTATTTAAGTGATTTCTGGATTGAAACAGGTGTGGCAGTAATCAGGCCTGGGGGTGACTACAGAAATTGAACTCAGGTGTGATAAACCACAGTTAAGTTATTTTTTAACGAGGGGGGCAATCACTTTTTCACACAGGGCCATATAGGTTTGGATTTTTTTCTCCCTAAATAATAAAACCCCTCATTTAAAAACTACATTTTGTGTTTACTTGTGTTATCTTTGACTAATAGTTAAATGTGTTTGATGATCAGAAACATTTTGTGTGACAAACATGCAAAAGAAAAAGAAATCAGGAAGGGGGCAAATAGTTTTTTGATTAGATATGTGTGTGATGTTATTTTAATTATGTCCTTTTATATTATTTTATTCATTCATTCATTCATTCATTTTCTATACCGCTTAATCCTGTGTTCAGGGTCGCGGGGGACCTGGAGCCTATCCCGGTAGACTTCGGGCACTAGGCGGGGTACTCCCTGGGACAGGGTGCCAATCCATCGCAGGGCATACACACATACACACACTCACACACCCAATCACACACTACTGGCAATTTAGGAATGCCAATTAGCCTAACCTGCATATCTTTGGACTGTGGGAGGAAACCGGAGTACCCGGAGGAAACCCACCAAGCACGGGGAGAACATGCACACAGAGACGGGAATCGTGCCTGGCCGGGGAATCGAACCCAGACCCTGGAGGTGCAAGGCGACAGTGCTAACCACTACACCACCGCGCTGCCTATTATTTTATTATTTTTAATATTTTAATATTATTTTTAATATTTATGTGAAGCACTTTGAGACATTCTTGTTGTTAAAGTGCTATACAAATAAAGTTGAGTTGAAAATAAACCATGTTGGACAGTCCTGAGAAACTTTGCTACTTTTACTATATTTCCACTTATTCCTCAATAGAATATTAGCTAACTTTTTTAAATCCCAAATAGCCTTACTATGTAGGGTGTTGAATCCCTTGTTCTATACACAACATAATCCACATGATCCCACATACTAGTGCCCGTGTGAGAGATTTGGGATTCAGCCTTGTGTTAGAAGCTGGTTAGATTTGTTGCTCGTGTTAGCCATAAACAGAGCAACACTGATGGTTGAGAGGCAATTTGGAAAGACTTAGAAGCAATCGCTAAGGAGATAAAGAGGAGATAAGGGTTGTTTAAGATGACAAAACAATACCAGATATATTTTCTTGCTGATAATGCTTCCTTGACAGAGTTTGAATATGAGTTTAGGCAGGCAGCAGTTCTCTTCTCTTTTCAGTACCTACTTTCACCTATGCTGGCAACCAACTGTTAGTATAATGAATGATTGTTAGACTACTTGTGACATAGATTGATACATGCAGTAAGTCCCCAACATACAAACGAGTTACATTTCGAGAACACATTCGTAAGTCCAATTTGTTCATACTGTAAGTATACACATCCCAGTACTGTTACTGTATGTTCTATGTATATCACTACTAGTGGAACGTCTCTCATCCTATCCTATTGCTCAGGCAGAGTTGTATAATTAGCAATATCACAGGCAGTTGTGCCGTTGTGTTGAATACCAGCACGACTGTGATGTGGTCATAACCCTGAGAGTGCAGCCCAAATGCTGGCATGCAGATATTCAGAACAACAGAACTACCTCAAATTTGATATTGCTTTTATACCAAAATTCCAAGAACACAATTTATTATAAGCAGTTATTTCGCTCCACACATATCCCTCCTCAAAAAAAAACCCTGAATGTGGGTTTGGCAGGCAGTTGCTCTCTCCTCAGTATAAAGGTTCACACTGACCTACTTTCACTCATGCTGCGACCAACAATTAGTGCAATTAACGTTTATCAGAAGACCTGTGACCCAAGGTGATACACATAATTAAATGTCCCAATGCTGTTAACACCCATTATTCACCACCATTTCCATATTTCTCGGTCAGAACTGACTGTTGTATAATGATGTTTGTCAGATATAACTACTTGCTCTACATCATTTGAGGTCACCCTAACCTTACACTCTTTAGCTCAGCAGTGGTATGACAAAGTGATGATAATGCAATGTTCTTGCATCTAGCTGTTCACACAGGGTTGTAAATTCATTAGAAAACACTCTAATATAGATGTTGATCTGATTAAGCAAGCCACACAATTCTAAGAAGTATTACTATGCAGTTCTTGGATGGCTCAACTGTTAGAAAATCTCAAACATTAGCCACTATTACCAGAGAAAAAAAAGAAATGTTTGTGAACTCCTTGTGTGAACTGTGTGAGATACATAATTACTTTGCTCGTACTAAAACTTTAATCTGGCACAGAAATATTGTACAACATTTAACACACATAATAACCATAATCCTTACTGAAACCTGGATTTGGGAATTAAACATTTCATATCGTCAGGATTTCAAACAATGAATATACAGCTCATGTAATTTTTTTTTTCAAGTTTTTGTCATCTAAAGGTTTTCCTACAATTCCTTTCCTTTACCTACAGTAACCATGTCTTTGTCTCTTGTTAGAAAGCATTAGGTAATATTTAATTAGCTATAATATTATCATCATGTTAGATTGCAAAGTTCACCTTTGACAATCTTATCACCAGCTATAAACCTCCAGCCTTCTCCATTGATATCTTCTGTTCATCACAGATGCAGATAGGAATAAAACCTAGATAGATCTAAAATCACCAAATCAGCAGAATTAATTTCTTGACCTGGACTTCTCAATATATTTGATCTGGATAAATGTAGGACCATTGGGTCTAACTTATTGCATTATACATACTGTAGAAACATACTGACATGTTAATGAGACCCACTGTACTGTATGTAAAAGATAATATACGAATATTTATTTTTATTTTCCTTTATGTACACAGTTACTTAAGGAAAGCTATACCAATGTGTCAGTTACACAATATTCATGCAAATGAAACAGCCAAACCATTGTAAACTGTTTTATAATATAAAGTATCAGTCAAAAGTTTGGACACACCTTCTAACTATGGATTTTCTGATTTTTATTTCTGTCCACATTGACAGAATGCTGGAAGCATCCAAAATATACAATAATCTCCTGTGAACAGTTGATATTGAGATGTGTCTGCTATTTATGCTTTGTCTTCATAACGGCTCTAATCTAAGACAGCAGAGGTAAGTTTTGATCTGGCTTGGTTGTTGTTGTTTCTTAATTATCTAATGTCATATACAGTATGTTATTTCATAATTATAAGTAGAAAAAAAAGTATTGTTCTAGAATAATAATAATAATAATAATAATAATAATAATAATAAGTTTATTTTATATAGCGCCTTTCAAGAAACTCAAGGTCGCTTTACAATAACAAAAATGCTTACACATAGAAAGAGACATCTGAAAGACGACAGAACAGAATATAGATAAACATGAAAACTGGTAGTGTTTATCTAACAGATATTCAAAGAGTGGAAAAACAGGACGAGAAAAATTATGTTTTAAGGTGGGTTTTGAAATCCTGTAATGAAGAAAGATCACGGATGTGTTTGGGAATAGAATTCCAGAGTGTGGGGGCAGAAATGCTAAATGCTCGTCTTCCAAATGATGCTAATCTATGACGAGAAATTACCAGTAGACCATCATCTGCAGATCGGAGTGTGCGAGCAGGGGAGCAAGTATGAATAAGATCCGAGATATACAGTATGGAGGGGCAAGACCATGGAGTGCTTTGAAGGTGATAAGGAGAATCTTGTATTGGATGCGGGAGCGAATGGGTAGCCAAAGAACTTTGTGTAGGATGGGAGTGATGTGTGAGGATTTCTTTGAATAAGTGAGGACCCTAGCAGCAGAGTTCTGAATGTATTGGAGCTTATTTAATGTTGTATTTGGTAGACCATAAAAAAGAGAATTACAGTAGTCGAGTCGAGAAGTAATGAAAGCATGGACCAGTGTCTCAGCATCCTTGATGTCTAAGAAGGGCCGTAGACGAGCTATATTACGGAGGTGAGAGAAGGCAGGTTTAGTAAGTGAAGAAATGTGAGGTAGAAAGGAAAGATGGGAGTCAAAAGTTATACCCAGATTTTTAACGGTGGTGGAAGATCTAACCAAGGTCCCGGAAATGTTAACAATATGTATAAAATAAATCCAAGCTTGTGTCCAAACCATTGGATGGTACTGTAATAACAAAGTTAAGAATCTTTAAAGGACCGTTCATATGTTAAATATGATTTTTTTTTAAATGCTAATTGATTTAAAAATATTCTGAATATTAATGAAAATAAAACAATTATAGCATCTCAAAAAATATATTTACATAAAATAAATATAAATACAGAAATGATCTATTCGTTCATTTCATTCATCACCTATACCGCTTTATCCAGGGTCGTGAGGTTAGAATTGGGGCATGAGTCAATCTATCAGAGGTAGTCATTCAGTAAGTCATTTTAAATAAAAAGTTTCATAATTAATTGGATAAAACTGTAATTGAGGGTAAAAACAGTATGTATACGGCAAATAATTTTGCCTTAAAATAACAAATTTAACTAGCCTAAATAAAGTAGAAGGAGAAACACCTTAAAGCAATTTCACCACAACAGAGTAAAATTCATACACATCGACTGTGGGATTTCATCCTCCAGAAATGTTAAATGACACAAAAATCATCCATTCTCCTATTAAAGCAGAAAAATAGAAAAGGATAGAATCATACCTTTCCTTTTTATAGCATTTGCTTCCACCTTACATATAAGTATATAGGTCTCTCTCTCTCTCTCTCTCTCTCTCTCTCTCTCTCTCTCTCTCGTGTTTCAAAGGACATCTGGAAAACCCCTGTATGATTTGCTACTTAGTCAGCCACCAATAGTGCAAGTTCTCCCACTTAAAAAGATGAGAGAGGCCTCTCATTTTCATCAAAATGTATACCTCAACTACTGTATGAGAGACAAAATAATAATAAAAAAAACAGAAAATCACATTGTAGGATTGTTAAAGAATTAATTTGCAAAGTATGGTGAAAAATAAAGTATTGGTTCAATAAAAAAATTTCATCTAAATACTATACCCTTTGTTAGCAATGACAGAGGAAAAACGTTTTCTGTAAGTCTTCACAAGTTTTTCACACACTGTTGCTGGTATTTTGGCCCATTCCTTAAATTCATTAAAAATCTTATTTTGTCTCTCATAGTATACCTATGATGAAAATTACAGGCCTTTCTCATCTTTTTAAGCGGGAGAACTAGCACAATAGGTGGCTGACTAAATACTTTTATGCCCCACTGTAAATTGTGTGTATCAGCAAGATGATGTCAGATCACATTGAGTGTGCTTGGAAAAGTGGATCGGGTCCAACATGATCAAATTAGTATATGATTCCCTGAATGGACTTCACTACTGCAAAAGTGCCAAGTTTACTGTGCTATAATACCAGCTGATGAGCACTTAGCAACCTTAAGTAATATAAAAACAACCATGCTGCCCTCAGGAGACTCACACTGAAACACAACATTCTTGTGTGTCAGATTCTTGTGTGTCAGATACTGGTCAATCTATTGAATATACAGGTCCTTCTCAAAAAATTAGCATATTGTGATAAAGTTCATTATTTTCTGTAATGTACTGATAAACATTAGACTTTCATATATTTTAGATTCATTACACACAACTGAAGTAGTTCAAGCCTTTTATTGTTTTAATATTGATGATTGTGGCATACAGCTCATGAAAGGTTTGAAGGTTGACTTTTTTTGTATTAAAAACACTTTTCATTTATTGTTCGGATGAAATATGCTAATTTTTTGAGATAGGGATTTTGGGTTTTCATGAGCTGTATGCCACAATCATCAATATTAAAACAATAAAAGGCTTGAACTACTTCAGTTGTGTGTAATGAATCTAAAATATATGAAAGTCTAATGTTTATCAGTACATTACAGAAAATAATGAACTTTATCACAATATGCTAATTTTTTGAGAAGGACCTGTATATATACTGTATATATATATATATACACACACACACACACACACATATACATTCACACACACTACCGTTAAAAAGTTGGGGTCACTTGCAAATTTCTTTGATTTTGTTTAGTGATTTATTTTCTACATTCTACAACCACACTGGGGATTTCAAAACCATAAAATAACACATATAGAATTAGGTAATTATGTAACAACAACAAAAACAACAGTTAGTAGTTATTTTAAGACACAGAGGTCAGCCTTTCTGTAATAGTTCTTGCAAGAACAGTATTGTCAAGTGTATTTGCAAAATCCGTCAAGCACCATAATGAAACTGGTTCTCATGAAGGCCGTCCCAGGAGGACGAGACCAAAACCTACCTCTACCACAGACGAGAAGTTCATTTAGAGTTATCAGCCTGAAAAATGACCAATTAACAGCACCTCAGATTAGAGGCGTTATGAAGTTACCTCATTCACACCACAAACACAGAACTAATACAACCTGTTAACGTCAACGGACACTATGGACACGTTCATGCACATCTACACTTACATTGGAACTCATGTTTATGTTTACATTCTGGACCCTTATGTTTACATTCTGGACCCTTGCACAAAGTCACTTTAATAAGGCACCTTAACACATGTTTCTATGCAAATTACTTGCACACCATACATCCTCCACCAAATTTCAATTTAAAAAAGAAAATCTCTATTGTACAGTATATTTATATTTTTATTTCTATTTTATGTACAGTATACTTTTATTTTTATTTCTATTTTTATTCTAGTTAAGTTAAAATTTTCCTATTGTATTTCTTTATTTATATTTATTCCTTACTATAAGATTTAATTCTCTTTTTAAGGTCACTGGCGGTCGTTTAAGCATTTCACTGCATATCGTACTGTGTATGACTGTGTATGTGACGAATAAAATTTGAATTTGAAGTCTTTACAGAGCAGAAGTAGCAGACACATCTCAATATCAACTGTTCAAAGGAGATTAATGCATTTTTTGGACGCCTTCAGCATTCCTTTACAATGTAGAAAGAAATAAAAATCAAGAACGATCATGGAGTTAGAAAGTGACTCCAAACTTTTGAACGGTAGTGTATATATACAGTGGAACGTCGGACTGCGTGTAACGCGGTTTGCGAGTGTTCCGCAAGACGAGCAAAGATTTTTAATAAATTTTGCCTTGGAAAACAAACAAGTCTTGGTTTACGAGTACTGAGTACATATACATACATATATATATATACACACATATATATACACACACACTCAGCAAAAAAAGAAACGCCCCTTTTTCAGGACTGTGTATTTCAACAATAATGTTGTAAAAATCCAAATAACTTTACAGATCTTCATTGTAAAGGGTTTAAACAATGTTTTCCATGCATGTTCAATTAACCATGATCAATTAATTAACATGCACCTGTGGAATGGTCGTTAATATCTTAACAGCTTACAGAAAGTAGGCATTTAAGGTCACGGTTCTAAAAACGCAGGTCACTAAAGAGACTTGTCTACCGACTGTGAAAAACACCCAAAGAAAGATGCCCAGGGTCCCTGCTCGTCTGCGTGAACGTGCATTAGGCATGCTGCAGGGAGGCATGAGGACTGCTGATGTGGCTAGGGCAATAAATTACCATGTCCGCACTGTGAGACGCCTAAGACAGCGCTACAGGGAGGCAGGATGGACAGCTGATCATCCTCGCAGTGGAAGACCACGTGTAACAACACCTGCACAGGATGGGTACATCCGAATATCACACCTGCGTGACAGGTACAGGATGGCCACAACAACTGCCCGAGTCACACCAGGAACACACAATCCCTCCATCTCACAGCAAGAACTGACAAATCTGGTCCAGTCCATGAGGAGGAGATGCACTGCAGTACTTCAAGCAGCTGGTGGCCACCACATACTGACTGGTACTGACTGATTTTGAGCCTCCCTTCATTCAGGGACACATTGTGAAACATTTATAGTTTATGTCTTATGGTGTTGACTCTTTTAGTGTTCCTACAAATATTTACACATTAAGTTTACTGAAAGTAAAAACAGTTGAAAGTCAGAGGATGTTTCTTTTTTGGTGAGTATATATATACATATATATACAGTGGCTTGCAAAAGTATTCGGCCCCCTTGAACTTTTCCAAATTTTGTCACATTACAGCCACAAACAATTTTATTGGAATTCCACGTAAAAGACCAATACAAAGTGGTGTACACGTGAGAAGTGGTACGAAAATCATACATGATTCCAAACATTTTTTATAAATAAATAACTGCAAAGTGGGGTGTGCGTAATTATTCAGCCCCCTGAGTCAATACTTTGTAGAACCACATTTTGTTGCAATTACAGCTGCCAGTCTTTTAGGGTATGTCTCTAACAGCTTTGCACATCTAGAGACTGAAATCGTTGCCCATTCTTCTTTGCAAAACAGCTCCAGCTCAGTCAGATTAGATGGACAGCGTTTGTGAACAGCAGTTTTCAGATCTTGCCATAGATTCTCGATTGGATTTAGATCTGGACTTTGACTGGGACATTCTAACACATGGATAAGTTTTTTTTAAACCGTTCCATTGTTGCCTTGGCTTTATGTTTAGGGTCGTTGTTCTGCTGGAAGGTGAACCTCCGCCCAGTCTCAAGTCTTTTGCAGACTCCAAGTGGTTTTCTTCCAAGATTGCCCTGTATTTGGCTCCATCCATCTTCCCATCAACTCTGACCAGCTTCCCTGTCCCTGCTGAAGAGAAGCACCCCCAGAGCATGATGCTGCCACCACCATATTTGACAGTGGGGATGGTGTGTTCAGAGTGATGTGCAGTGTTAATTTTCCGCCACACATAGCGTTTTGCATTTTGGTCAAAAAGTTCCATTTTGGTCTCATCTGACCAGAGCACCTTCTTCCACATGTTTGCTGTGTCCCCCACATGGCTTGTGGCAAACTGCAAACGGGACTTCTTATGGTTTTCTGTTAACCATTGCTTTCTTCTTGCCACTCTTCCATAAAGGCCAACTTTGTGCAGTGCACGACTAATAGTTGTCCTATGGACAGATTCCCCCACCTGAGCTGTAGATCTCTACAGCTCGTCCAGAGTCACCATGGGCCTCTTGGCTGCATTTCTGATCAGCGCTCTCCTTGATCGGCCTGTGAGTTTAGGTGGACGGCCTTGTCTTGGTAGGTTTACAGTTGTGCCATACTCCTTCCATTTCTGAATGATCGCTTGAACAGTGGCTCCGTGGGATGTTCAAGGCATTGGAAATCTTTTTGTAGCCTAAGCCTGCTTTAAATTTCTCAATAACTTTATCACTGACCTGTCTGGTGTGTTCTTTGGACTTCATGGTGTTGTTGCTCCCAATAATCTCTTAGACAACCTCTGAGGCCGTCACAGGGCAGCTGTATTTGTACTGACATTAGATTACACACAGGTGCACTCTATTTAGTCATTAGCACTCATCAGGCAATGTCTATGGGCAACTGACTGCACTCAGACCAAAGGGGGCTGAATAATTACGCACACCCCACTTTGCAGTTATTTATTTGTAAAAAATGTTTGGAATCATGTATGATTTTCTTTCCTCTTCCAATAAAATTGCTTTCAAATTCCAATAAATTTGATTCATGTTTGTGGCTGTAATGTGACAAAATGTGGAAAAGTTCAAGGGGGCCGAATACTTTTGCAAGCCACTGTATACAGTATATATATATATATATATATATATATATATATATATATATATATATATATAGGAACCATCACGGAAAGTGTTAAGTGTTCTAAAACTTTTGAACGGTAGTGTGTGTGTGTGTGTATATATACATATATATACACACGCACATACGCATAAGTAGCAGACACATCTCAATATCAACTGTTCAAAGGAGATTAATGCATTGCAAAGCAATGAACGGTAGTGTGTGTGTGTGTGTGTGTGTGTGTGTGTGTGTGTGTGTGTGTGTGTGTGTGTGTGTGTGTGTGTGTGTATATATATATATATACACACACACACAATCATACATGATTCCAAACATTTTTTACAAATAAATATCTGCAAAGTGGGGGGGGTGTAATTATTCAGCCCCCTTTGGTCTGAGTGCAGTCAGTTGCCCATAGACATTGCCTGATGAGTGCTATTGACTAAATAGAGTGCACCTGTGTGTAATCTAATGTCAGTACAAATACAGCTGCTCTGTGACGGCCTCAGAGGTTTGTCTAAGATAATATTGGGAGCAACAACACCATGAAGTCCAAAGAACACACCAGACACGTCAGGGATAAAGTTATTGAGAAATTTAAAGCAGGCTTAGGCTACAAAAAGATTTCCAAAGCCTTGAACATCCCACGGAGCACTGTTCAAGCGATCATTCAGAAATGGAAGGAGTATGGCACAACTGTATGTGTGTGTGTATATATATATATATATATATATATACACACACACACACACACACACAAACACACGCACACTACCGTTAAAAAGTTTTAGAACACTTAACACTTTCCATGATCGTTCCTGATTTTTATTTCATTCTACATTGTAAAGTTTTGCTGAAGGTGTCCAAAAAATGCATTAATCTCCTTTGAACAGTTGATATTGAGATGTTTCTGCTACTTCTGCTCTGTAAAGACTTCATAACGCCGGAGTTCCAGGGAGTTGACCTTGTGTCCAGGAACCAGTGGGTTGTTGTGGACCAGGTGGTCCTACATTCCATCTGTCTGATTGTCCGGTTCCTTGTGCTTTTTCATTTGATGTATTTGTTGTCCTGGTCTGGCTGGAGGTTTTCTTGCTTGGTTGTCTGGCAACATTACGGGTGCTTGGACTTGACCTAGTGCTTTTCTTTTTTTTTTTCCTTTTTCTTTGCATCTGTGATGTCCCACAGTTGTACAGTATTTGAGCCAGCGGAGTTAAAATTGACTCAGCAGTTTCCTTGACTTCCTTCTACTTCCTTCAATATTGATCCATATACTGCACAAGGTGTGCTTGGAAAGTCCTTCCAGCGTACGCCGGACCTCCTTAGGCAAGCATTTCTTCAACAACATCCGGAACAGGATTTTGCTAGTATTTTTTCGGTCCCAGGAGCCTCTTGTTTCCTCTCTCCATTTGATCTTTCTACATTTTCATCTTCTCCCAGCATCACTGACTCAAGTTTTCCTGGGTTCATCTTTGTGGGATAAGCTGTACAGAGAGCATCCCATATCCTATTCCTGAATTCTCCAAATTCTAGGTCATCTCCTGCAATGTGTCCGGGCAGCCTTTGAAGTCCAGCTTCTGTCAGTATTTCAGTTGCCTTCACTTTTCTTTTCATTTGTGTCAAGATACAATAGCTTTTACTGTACAGCTCGTAGCTGGCCTGTAGTTTTTTTCCTTAAACTGTGTTATCCATCATTGTGCTCCGTAAACCTGGTAGCCAATCCTGTCATATCCATAAATGACCATGGCACATACTGATACTGACCTCCTTTTGAGATAACTGGGTGCTGACCAGCTTCAGTGGATTCACTTAGATCATCCATCAGTCTCTCTCATTGCATCTTTTTTGCCTTGGTGTGTGTACCAGTCTGCATCACTATACCAGCTTGATGGTCCAGTGTTATTATCTTTCTTTATCTGTCATTACATATAGCAATAAATATTGCATTTAACAATCATTCTGTCCAATGCACACGCTGTTCAATGCAGAATGATGAAGAATGAATTTGATTTGTGAATAACAACAATCAAAATTGCACTCATCATTGTATCCCTCATAATTGACAGATGAAGTTAGACAGGAGTCTCCATGGACTATGATGTCTGCAGATGACATTGTGCTTTGTAGCGAGAGCAGGGAACAGGTGGAGGAAAATTTGGAGAGGTGGAGGTACGCTCTGGAAAGCAGGGGAATGAAGGTTAGCCGCAGCAAGACGGAATACATGTGTGTGAATGAGAGGAACCCAAGAGGAACAGAGGTAAAGAAGGTGCAGGATTTTAAGTACTTAGGGTCAATGGTCGAGAGCAATGGAGGGTGTTCAAAGGAGGTAAAGAGACGAGTACAGGCAGGTTGGAATGCGTGGAGAAAAGTGTCAGGTGTGTTGTGCAATAAAAGAGCATCAGCGAGAATGAAAGGAAAGGTGTACAGCACAGTGGTGAGACCAGCGATGCTCTACGGCTTAGAGACAGTGGCACTGAAGAAAAGACAGGAGGCAGTGCTAGAGGTAGCAGAGCTGAAGATGTTGAGGTTCTCTTTGGGAGTGACAAGGATGGGTAGGATCAAGAATGAGTTCATCAGAGGGACAACCCATGTTAGATGTTTTGGAGATAAAGTCAGAGAGGCCAGTTTGAGGTGGTTTGGACATGTTCAGAGGAGAGATGCTGAATATATCAGTTGAAGGATGCTGAGGTTGGAACTGCCAGGCAGGAGGTCTAGAGGAAGACCAAAGAGGAGATTTATGGATGCAGTGAGAGAGGACATGAAGTTAGTTGGTGTGAGAGAAGAGGATGCAGAGGATAGGGTTAGATGGAGGCAGATGATTCGCTGTGGCGACCCCTGAAAGGGAACAGCCGAAAGACAAAGAAGAAGATTGTATCCCTCATAACTTTATCATGAATTACTTCATAAGCAGGAGCGTTCCTCTTAATAATAACAAAAGCTACTTGTAGAAAGTGCATGGGTAAGTATCTCTTCTGTGCTATTCATATATTTTCAATGTTTTTATCTTATCAATTTTCTACTGTCCATGTTCCCCACACTGAATTGCCACTAGATGTTCTGTATCATATTAAGTCTTATGAATCTCTTATATATTTCGATGTATCATCACTTAAGTTTTTATCCATTTTTTAGTATTAGCCAATGTTTTTCTCCAACGTATGTGTTACTGTATGTACTGTATTCACACAGCGGATTAAACTGCATTTTGCATTTGCCATGAGTTTGTTGTGGTTTTATCCTCTTTCCAGTTCAAGCCCTGTGTATCTTCTCAAAACACTATGTTTCAGCTTGGCTTCATCCGTCATATATGTAGGCCCTTGTTTATTGCTCATGTATTTCTTATCTGGCCCAAGGCCGACTTCTCCCTATCATGTGAGCGTTGTGATCCTATGCGAGAAAGCACCTCGCTTTCCCGGAGCCTTTCATTTCATCCCATATGAGTTTCACATTTTTTTAATAGCAAACTTTAGTACTGTATTTACTATTTGCTACTTGAGTAATCTGAGTATATCTGATCCATATGTAATTCAAATGTTCAACTAAAAACATGCCTACAGTTGTTCGAACCAAGCAGTGAAATACCAGGAAATCCACAAATCAATCCTAAAAAGTCAGTGTGTAAGAAATTTACAAAAAGTGATGTGCATAAATTTGTAAATGCTGTGAGGGAAACACATCATGTTAATTATCGAAGTTTTAAGAAAATAGAGCATGTCAATCCGAAAATATACTCAGCAAAAAAAGAAACGTCCTCGGACTTTCAACTGTTTTTACTTTCAGTAAACTTAATGTGTAAATATTTGTATGAACACTAAGAGTCAACACCATAAGACATAAACTAAAAATGTTTCACAATGTGTCCCTGAATGAAGGGAGGCTCAAAATCAAAAGTACCAGTCAGTATCTGTTGTGGCCACCAGCTGCTTGAAGTACTGCAGTGCATCTCCTCCTCATGGACTGGACCAGATTTGTCAGTTCTTGCTGTGAGATGGAGGGATTGTGTGTTCCTGGTGTGACTCGGGCAGTTGTTGTGGCCATCCTGTACCTGTCACGCAGGTGTGATATTCGGATGTACCCATCCTGTGCAGGTGTTGTTACACGTGGTCTTCCACTGCGAGGATGATCAGCTGTCCTTCCTGTCTCCCTGTAGCGCTGTCTTAGGCGTCTCACAGTGCGGACATGGCGATGTATTGCCCTAGCCACATCAGCAGTCCTCATGCCTCCCTGCAGCATGCCTAATGCACGTTCACGCAGATGAGCAGGGACCCTGGGCATCTTTCTTTGGGTGTTTTTCACAGTCGGTAGACAAGTCTCTTTAGTGTCCTGCGTTTTTAGAACCGTGACCTTAAATGCCTACTTTCTGTAAGCTGTTCAGGTGCATGTTAATTAATTGATTATGGTTAATTGAACATGCATGGAAAACATTGTTTAAACCCTTTACAATGAAGATCTGTAAAGTTATTAGGATTTTTACAACATTATTGTTGAAATACACAGTCCTGAAAAAGGGACGCTTCTTTTTTTGGAGTATACAGTATATGAGCATTTAAAGATCATAAGAAAAGATAAACACTGAAGATTGGCTAGTGTGGGAGCTATCAATAAATAGATCAAGTGTATGATATTGTAAAGGTGAATATAATTAGACAGAAATAAAACAATTAAAGTGCTCTAGGAAAATAATCATTGATGATGTGGTTTGATGTAGCCTGATGCAACAAGGTGATATGTTGACCCATATAATGTATAGTATTTCCCTATGATTTGCCTATGAATTCACCATTGATGTATTAAAAGGCTGACACATTGTAATTTTATCCAATTATAGCTACACTTAATGGCTAGGAATGTCTGGGAAAGCTTCAGTGCATTCACTTAGGTCATCCGTCATTGTCTCTCTCATTGCATCTTTTTTTGCCTTGATGTGTGTACCAGTCTGCATCACTATACCAGCTTGATAGTCCAGTGTTATCATCTTGCACATATAAAAATGGAGTGCTTTTGTGCTGAATATCAGCATGGCTGAGATGGAGTGCCGCAGATATCACAGCCATGCTGATATTCAATAGAACAGCATGATCTCTAGTGTGATACTGCTTTTATATTGTTTTATAACAGTTCCACAAACACCCATTGTGTTAGAAGCTAGCTAACTTAGCTTAGTAAGCCATAAATTAAACATGTACAGTTCAAAGGTCACTCAGAACAACTTAGAAGCAATTTTTGATAAAAAAAAAAAAAGTTTTGTTTAACATGACATATCAGATGCTTTCCAGTATCTAGAACCATACTGACCTACTTTCATCCATGTCGACGACCAACAGTTAATATAATTAATTATTGTTGGAAAACCTGTGGCACATAATATTTCCTCAATAAACCGATTAAACTGATAAAGCATTGTCGCCTTGCACCTCCAGGGTCTGGGTTTGATTCCCGCCTCAGGTCTGTGTGTGCATGGAGTTTGCATGTTCATCCGTGCTTGGGGGGTTTCCTCCTATGTACTCAGGTTTCCTTCCACAGTCCAAAGACATACAGATTAGGCTAATTGGTGCAGAGTATAAAAGCAGATAGAAATTAAAATTCCAGGTACACAAACCCGAGGTGGGACTTGAACCCTCAACCCTGGAGACATGAGGCCTCAGTGCTAACCCACTACACCTCTGCTACAATTGCCATAATTTGCTACACTGCATGTGTTAAAGACTGAGAACAGCTTTTTTCAATAAAATTCAGTTTTTATTTCCTAGTACTCATAATTAATAGTGAATGTTTATAAATCCGGGTGTATATTTAAACCCCCAAAGAGCAAGCCAAGGAAAAACTCCCTCATGTGGTATTAGAAAGAAACCTTGAGAGGAACGAGACTCAAAAGGGAACCCATCATCATCTTGGTCACACCGGATACTAGGGTAATACATAATTCGTCTTCTGATTCAAAAGGGTGCTGATTAGCAATTGATCAACACATGTACATGGGCTTCAATCTGAAATAATAATACCAATGATTATACACTAAAGATGATTAGCAGATTATTAGCTTTAACCTTTTAACTATTTCTACAAAATATATGACAATACTCCAAAATTAGACTCTACAGCATGTGAAAATAAAAAAGATACACTCTGGTAGAGCTGTTCTATGGCAGGGTTTAAAGTTAAACTAATAAGAAAAGTATTAATTCCATCATTATTCAGTGGAGCATTGCCTCCTTGCTGAAAACAGGTGCAACGTTTCATGGTCCTGTGTCTGACCCTGTGGGAGTTGTGCCCTTGGGGATGCTAGAGGCATGAAAGCAGTGGAATTCATTTACTCTGGGTAAAGCATCATGCTTTGTAGCAAAGTTTTATGGTCCTGGGTCTAACTGTCAGGAAGTTATTGAGTTATTGAACTTCTAAGATTTTAATAACTTTCTGTTAATTACACTAACTAACTGCTATCTTAAATAAACAGTAGAGCATTACCTCCTTAACCAGAAGAGCACTGCTTTTTAAATAATAGTTCTGCTTCCTTATCTAAGCAGTATAGCACCACTTTTCCAAAAATCCATGTAGTTATCCATGTATTAGTCTGTTTAGAAGATTAATTATTTGGCTAATAGACAATAATTCAATGTTAACAACTCATCTTTACAATTTAACCAGGTATTGTAAATTTGGAAACAGTGTTTTTAACTGAGTGTGTGCGTGTGTGCGTGTGCGTGGGCGTGTGTGTGTGTGTGTGTGTGTGTGTGCACGTGTTTAAGTAGTTTTGTGTAATGGTTGCATTATTTCCCCTCATGGAAAAGTTGATTTATTATTTGGCAGATTCTTCTGAAGAAGTCCTGTAGTGGACTTCCTTTCCTTTCTCTTCCACCAACTGTATGAGTGAAAAGGAAAATCACTTTAACCAAATGCACTGGGTTCTTGTGCTATAATGAATTTTTAATATAAAATTAAGGATGTGGTATCATCCTCTTACCAGCTGGGGTGTCTTCAACCTCGTTCAAAGTATCAGTGCTATCTTCAAGTTTGCTCACTGTCATTATTTCTGTGATTAAGTCCATGACCATCTCCATGTTTTCAGGTGATACTGTTGACTCTGTCCAAACAGCTGTTTCCCCTTGCTCTGCCTTGGTCTGAATTTCCTGCAGTGTTTGATAGAGGTCATTTTGAGGTCCATCTGGTCCACAAGTCTCTGTTGCAGAAGTACTGGAGGATAACTCACTGGAGGCCTCCTTTGGAGAGGTCAATACCTCTTGCTTAGAGATTACTGCTAACAGCTCCTCCACAGCAGATCTCACAATATCGCTAGTGAAGAAAATGGGTTGTGAGGTAGAGGGAACGCTCTCAGTGTCCGGTGACGGGCTGATCACTTCCTCCACCATGTCCAAACTATCCTCACGGTCCTCCTTGAGTTCAATGTCAGAAATTGGAGGGGTTATGCTATGTCTACTATGGTCATCGTTCCACTCCAACATGAGTCTCGGTGGTGATACTTGTAGTTCAGTTATAATCTTGTTCAACACCTCTAGTGCTGTAATGTGAATTTCCTTCACTTCAGGACTTGAAGTTTCTACCATCTGTTCAAGATCAGAAGAAAATGTGCTTGTAGTCAAATTTAATCAGAGTAAAAACTATGTCTAGAGCAGTTTTAGTAAAAACTCAACCATGAATCTTCATAAAAATGCACAATTTTAAGGAAATCTGTAGATAAATCTACAGTATAACTATATCTGTTATAGCCTACAGTACTTGTGATCCCAAACAGGTATTAAGATTTGACATCACTGTCCCACTTACCATTACGTCATATTTTGGCTCATTCACCTTTTGACTAACTTTCTTGTATCTGGAGATATAAAAAAAAATTATAAATAATATATCACATAAAGTTAGAAATATTAAAGCATTCCTTAGCTTCAAGATTTGCTTTTGTTATGTACAGTTGCTTATTAATTTTTATTACAACTTTGATTAAAGTACTAATTTGATTGTATTACTGAAGCACACATTTAATTTGTCGAATTTAAAATTTTTAAATAATGGGAGTTGATGTTATTTGTAACTTTTACCATCAGTACCAAACCATGTTAATGACACAAAAAGGGTAAAAGTGTAAAAATTTTGTTTAGATCAATGTCTGGTCAACTATCCGTGCATATTAAATCATTTTACACATTTTCACATTGTAAATGTTCCACTATAAAAACGCATAGAAACTTACACTTTCTTGAGGGTCTTCTTGCTCTTAACTTTATGCATCAGCCAATCCTGTAAGCAGAATCACAATCACATGTGTGTGTCATATATGTGATACATACACACACAAACAGCTAAAACTCTTCATTTAAACTATTCTTTATGAATTATTCAATTATATAATAATGTCAATAAAAACACTTAATTAAAGGGTTTATCATGCTGTATCCTAACTGAGTAGGATGCTCAAGTTAGAAGTTATAACATGTATATAACTATATATTCTTTAATGTATAAATCTCTAAAAGCAGCAGTTTAGTGCTGGTGCAGTTACCATGTTTTGAAGAGAATACTTCCTGCGGCTTCTCCGAACAGCCAATCTGTAGTTCTTATACTGTTCAAACTCAGGCAGAGAGCACAGCACCTACCACGTACAGTATTACAAGTTTAGGGGCAGGGTCTGACTGAGTCTATATTAATTATATTTCTATATTAAAACTTACACTACAGTCAACTTCTCAAAATTCAAAAGCAAATTAAAAGATTTTAAATGTTTTACCTATTTAAAATCTAAATATTTTAATTCAATATAAAATGCTCTAATCTGTCCCTCCTTCAAAAATATTTTTTAAAAACTGAATACCTGTTCATTGTCTGTGATGAGCCCCATTTTCTTCAGCAGTTTTTTCCTCTCTGGGTGATGGAGAAAGGGTTTCAGGTGTGGATCATGCAGACAGGTATACTGATTATTGAACTGCATGTTGGTGTCAGTAGCATCAAATTCTGCAATCTTTTTAAAGATCTGTCAGAGAAAACATGAAACCATGAGTTAAAACTGAGATAGGCACATGCAGTGTTCAACACACAAAGATCTAATCAAGATAATAATATAATTATCAATGATCATATAATGAGATAATAAATTGAGTTAAAACATGTTCACACGCTTACACTCTTTCCCAGTTTGCCTCGGCTAAAAAGTAGGGCAGGAGCAGAAAGCGACCTCTTCATAAGGCCGCCCACCTTAATCGCTTTGTTCTCTGACATCTAAAAAGTGTATACAATGATTTTACTAAATAATCGTATACAGTGTAATAAATCATTAATGTGTGCAGAAATATTAGTATGTCAAAAGATTTGCATATATTTTCTTGAATAGACAGGATTGAGCAAGGAGATTTGTGATATAATTAATAACACCAAGGCCTCATTAAGGAATCTAGTCCAATTGAAATCCCTAGTTCAATTAAACACAAGATTTTTTTTTATCAGGATTGTGTAGGGTTGTTTTTAGATTGTAGTTCAGTCATAAAATCTGAAGTTTAGTTTTGGTTCTAATTACTCAATTTCTTTTGATTAGGTGCATGTATAATCAAAGCGATTCTGATGCTTCATATATTTGCTCTATTTATAAAATAAATTTCAATAATGTCTATAAGCAACGTGTTGGCATTGGTGCAGTTACCTCTTGATGAAGCAAATATCTCTCGCAGATCATCTGATCAGGCAATGTGTAGTTCTCATACTGTTTGAACTCAGACCGCAAGCACAGCACCTAAAATAATTCACAAGTTTAGGAACCGGACCTGCTTGAGTCCACTTATCTGTGTTATATCCGACCACAATAACCTCCTCAACATTCAGCTCTGAATTCAATGTTCATTAAAAGATTTTTAACTGGTCTAACCTAATGAATACTCATAAAACCTATTAAAGTTTTCATTTAGAGCAAAAACATTTTTTTTAAATGCTTGGTTTTTATAGTATATTACAGAAGATAAAACGCATACTTTGTCATCCATCGTGATGAGCCCCATTTTCTCCAGGTGTTTTTTTTTCTCTGGATGACTAAAAAAGGACCTAAGGTGTGGATCCTGCAGACAGCAATACTGATTAATGTCCCATATGATGGTGCCAGTCGCATCGAATTCTGGATTTTTTTTGAAGATCTGTCAGAAAAACATCAAACCACGAGTTAAACCTGAGATAGACAACATGCAGTGTTTGGTTATAAAAAAAAAAAGAAAAAAAAAGAACTATAGAGAGTAAGGAGCTAATGATTAGATCATGAAATAAAATGATCATAAAGTGTTCACATACTTACACTCTTTCCCATTTTGCCTCGGGTGAAAAGGTTAGGAGGAGCAGAAACCGGCTTCTTCTTATATTTTTCCATCTTAGTGGTTTCATGTTGTGAAATCTGAAAAGTGCAGAAGAAAAACATTATAACATGCGCCATGCAAACCTGTGACATTCCAAAACCTGTGACAACCAATAATGAATGAAAAAGTGCCACACTCTTAATGATTTAATAAGGTAGCAGGAGTGAATGTTGCTCCTCATGTTTTAAGAATGTCTAAAGGGTCTGTTTTTTTTGTTAGTTTTTTTTGTAGTTAAGTCCTTGTTGGGTCAGATATAAATTCAGATATAAGGTAAATCTTCCATCCATCCACTCATCCATCCATCCATCCATCCATCTTCAACCGCTTATTCAAAGTCGGGTCGCAGGGATAGCAGTTCCAGCAGAGAACCCCAAACTTCTGTTTCCGTAACTCTCACTGGGGAATCCCGAGGCGTTCCCAGGCCAGTGTGGAAATATAATCTCTCCATCTAGTCCTTGGTCTGCCCCATAGTCTCCTACCAGCTGGACATGCCAAGAACACCTCCCTAGGGAGGCGTCCTGGTGACATCCTTACTAGATGCCCGAACCTCCTCAACTGACTCCTTTCCACGTAAAGAAGTAGTGGCTCTACTCCGAGTTTCTCACGGATGACTGAGCTTCTTATCTTAAATCTCCCTTCTAAGGGTAGCTTGATATTTTACTTGTTTAATCCTCAGTTCTGGGTCTCATTAAGCCAATTTCTGTTAATAAGGTACACTTGTAACCATATACAGCCCATTATCTTTCTTTACTTAATCCTCCTGTAACTGATATACACTAAGTCCCAGACTTACGAACATTCGAGTTACAAATTTTTGCAGTTACAAACAGACCTCGAATCTAAGAACATTTGTAGATACAAACAAATCACGGAAATAGCTCATGTGTATTGTACAAAACAGACAATGCAGTGCACCAGATACCAATATATACAATTATATACAATATTTTTAATCTCCAAAGTCCGGTATGTGTGCATGTGGTGGTTCAGGAGAAATTAGTAGGCTTCACCGGTTTCACTCAATCAGTCTGGGAGCACGATGATAGAAAATGGCTGTGCAAATGGTGAATAATGCTAATTTTGAAAAATCATCAGCAAAACAGAGTCTACAACAGTGGAAAACAGCTATGTCTATTCAAGCATGTAAACACCATATAGGCTCGTTCCTCCCTCCCAAGCTGAATTTAAACAAGGTCAGCTGACTCATTAGGCAAGTTTAAAAAGGCTTATATGCAGTTATGATGGCAGTGGGGGCAAAGGGGACAGATGCATTGGTATGCGTTACATATTCATGTCAAAGGTGTGTAAGACTCATTTTGTCGGACCTAAGAACAAATTTAACTTATGAACATGCTCCTGGAATGGAACTCGTTCATAAATCGGGGACTTACTGTATTCGGACACCCAATTATGCTTCTTTAAATATTGGTTAAAATTATTAAAACAATGTAAAGAAATGTTTTCATGCAGTGTGTCAGTGTTGATTTAGTTACCATTTCCTGAAGAGAATGCTTCTCACAGGTTCTCCGAACAGCCGACCTGTAGTTCTCATACTGCTCAAACTCAGGCCGAGAGCACAGCACCTACAATACATCAAAGTTCAGGAGCCGGGCCGGACTACATTAAAGTTCAACCTGAGACAGTAATCTTCTCCTAAACATTCAGCTCTAAATTCAATGTTCATTAAAGATTTTCCAAAATGTCTAATATTAAAGAAGCTAAAATCGACAGTTGTTGGTAATATAACTGGTAATATGCATACTTTGTTATCATCTGTGATGAGTCCCATTTTCTTCAGCTGTTTTTTCCTCTCTGGTTGGTTAAAAAAAGACTTCAGGTGTGGATCATGCAGACAGGTATACTGATTATTGAGCCGCATGTTGGTGGCAGTGGCATCGAATGATGGATTCTTTTTAAAGAGCTGTCAGGGGAAAAAAAAAAAAAAAAACATCAAACTGTGATTAAACCTGAGATAGGCAGGTTTCCACAACACACATCAAGAAGTAATGAAGGTAATGGTCTCATATCATGAAGTAATAATCAAAGTCACACCCTGTTCCCACACTTACACTCTTTCCCAGTTTGCCTCTGGTACAACGGTCAGGAGGAACATCAGAAACCACCTTCTTCTTAGAGCTGTCCATCCTCGTCATTTTCTTCTGTGACGTCTGAAAAGTGTAAAAAAAAAAAAAAAAGATACATCACTATAACAAACACCATGCAAACCTGTGGACATTGCATCTGACAGTTCTCTCATCATTTCAGTGTGCACATAATCTGTTCATCCTTAATCTTTTCATCCTAGTGCTGAGATTTTAGTATGTCAATGTAGTAGGGAAAAGTTTATTTGGAGCAATTTTGCATAAATTATCTGGAGGAGACAGGATATAGCAAAGAGATTTATAATATAACTAATTACTCCAAGATCTCAGTGAGAAATCTAGTGCAAATTTAATCCCTAAAGTAAGCACAAATATGTCTATGCTTTTCCACAGCAGAATTATTTTATTTTATTTTATTTTATTTTTTTATTAGTAATTTAGTCTTGGATTGGACGTATAACTAGATTCATTCTTTAGTATTTTTTTTTCTTTGGGTCAAATGATTAAGTTAAAAGTAGTTTTTCTACTAGTCACATCCAATAGGCCTTTATTGTCATTTCAATCATACAAAGTTTAGTTCACAGTGAAACGAAACAATGTTAGATCAGGACTAAGGTGCTACAGTACATACAACATAAATCAACAACATAATCTAACAAAATTAGCTAAGACAAAACTTAATTAGCTGACTAGCTAGGACAACAAATGACCATCATCCATTAATAAATAAATAAAACTGTCTTAGAACAAAAAAAGACAACAAAAAGACACAGACAAGTGGGCGTTCAACTATGCAAAAAGATCATCGACATTCAAGGACACTCTAATGAGTTGAGGTAGTCCACATGAAGTTTCCATGAGATGATAAATAAAAACAGTACACATTTCTTGTTGGAGTATCAGCAAAGAACAAAGGTCTTGTGTACAGAACAGCTAGTATATATTGTGTAAAAAAAGAGCAATTGCAGGTTGGTGTGTGAAATTGCTAGACGGTCTTCATCTTTTTTAACACCATGGTTTTGTTATTTGATATTAAAACTTTTTTCTAAGAATTTTAAAACTAAATTTTGATTTACTTGTTTAAAAACTTTTTCAAAAGTGTCAACAGAATAAAGCGAATAAAAAGTTCCTCACAGGAGTAAAAGAATTACAGTCAAATAAAATATGTTTGATGGACAGAAGGGTTTTACACGATGAACAAAAATATATTAATAAATTGATAATAAAAATGTGTGTGCGTAGCTTTTAACGGTCCTATTCTGCATCATAATTATTTGATCTCAACGATTATTTAAAGGAAATTTATGTTTTGTTTCAACATCGGGATTTATTTCATGTAGGGGCCAGGGGTAGCTCAGTGGTTAAGGCATTGGTCTACGGTTCAGAAGATCCCAGATTCAAACCCCACAATCACAAAGTTGCTACTGTTGGGCCCTTGAGCAAGGCCCTTAACCCTCAACTGCTCAGATGTATAATGAGATTTTAAAAAATTGTACTGTAAGTCGCTCTGGATAAGAGCGTCTGCCAAATGCCTAAATGTAAATGTAGTTGATTATTTAGAAATTGACATCTCACTGTCATTTATTTGTGTGTGTGTGTATTTATAAGTCCACTCCCATTGTATTGAGGAGTCAGATGGCTTGTGGGCTTCTTTTTCCAGATTGCAGGAGGTTGAAGATTGTGTGTGAGGGTTGTGTATGATCAGCAACAATGCTTGGGGCTTTGCGGATACAGCGTGTCGTGTACTATAAGCGCTTCTGCTTCATTAAAATTTCCATAATGTCTATAAACAGCGTGTCAGCATTGCTGCAGTTACCTGTTGATGGAGCAAATACTTCCCGCAGATGATCTGATCAGGCGATTTGTAGTTCTCATATTGCTTGAGCTCAGACCGCGAGCAAAGCACCTAAAATATATTAATATAAGTTTAGGAACTGAAGCTGACTGAGTCAATTTTATATTTATTTTATTTTACTCCTCAACATTCTGCCCTGAATTCAATGTTAATTAAAATATTTTCAACCTGTCTAACTTAACAAATACTCATAAAACCTATTAAACATTTGTACATTTAATATTACGGGAAAAGTTTTATTTTATTATTTTAATTTTTTTTTATAGCTAAAATCCAAAATGCATACTTGGTTATTGTCTGTAATGAGCCCCATTTTCTCCAGGTGTTTTTTCTTTTCTGGCTGACTAAAAAAGAACTTCAGGTGTGGATCATGCAGACAGTTATAGTGATTATCATCCCGTATGTTGGTGCCAGTCGCATCGAATTGTGGATCCTTTTTAAATATCTGTCAGAAAAAAATATTAAACCATGAATTAAACCAGAGATAGAAACATGCAGCGTTCCTCAACAGACATACAGAACTAGTGAAGTTGAGGATCTAATGACCATATCATGGTGATAATTTGAGTTACATGTTCACACACTTACACTCTGTCCCAGTTTGCCTCGGGTAAATGGTTCATGAGGAGCAGAAATAGGGTTCTTCTCAAAGCTGTAAACCTTTGTGGTTTCATTTTGTGATGTCTGAAAAGTGCAGATGAAAAACATCTTATATGTAACATCATTTATGTAACATCATTTACCATTTGTTAAACATCTGACATGTATACAGTAGTTCATCCTTTATCTATGCATGTATATTTGCTATAAAATTTGCAGTACAACAAATAATAAATAAAGCAGGGCAGAATGTAAACTCGGCTTTACAAGCATGTAAAAAGTGTCTAAATTTAAAGCCCTTACATATTCTTGAAAAGATTATTATATTTCTAAACATTTTGAGATAAAAGTTACAGAAATATATTTGTAAAAAAACACAGCGCATTATATAAGCGACCACTTTTTAGGTAAAATCTTCAGATCCAAAAACAAAAAAAAAGGCCTCAGAAGAACTGTGGTTCTGCAGGATTCTCACGGCCAAAAACAATATTGATGCTGATTTTATATATATTTTTATGGTGTACATATAATACAGAAAATGTGTGTGCCAAAGAAGGTACTTCTAAAATGTATGAAACATGGTAGTGACCAACCTTGCTTTCCTAAAAATTTCAACTTGCTAATTGCAACAGTTTTGAGAGATTATTTCATATGTGCCCTATACTGTATGGTCTAGAAGCATATAACCTGTAAAAAATCGTTGCTTAAATTAGTCAAAATAAAGCATCATTAAAAAGCATAATTTAATTGCAAAATTAAAGATATTTCTCCCAAATTACTAACAGTTGTTTTGTTTAAATGCCACAAATTAGACACAAATCTTGTTTTATAATATTATAGTTTATTCAGTTGAAATTGTTTCTGCCCAATAAATATTGTTAACACATATACCATTAAAGCTCCCTCAGTGATTTGCATGAGAGATGGTTTTTGGTAAAAGCTTAAAAAGCAAAAAAAAATCTCTTGTGTCCGTAACCATGTCAAATTCATGTTGCAACGTCTTAACAATTTTGCATTTAGAATAATATACTTTTCAGGTTTACAATGTAAATTTTATGTGAAATTTGAATAGGCCAAGTTTCATCTGAATGACAATTAAAATCATTGAAAGATTTAAATAAAAAAAGTTATGAACACTGCATAAAATGTGTATTAAACTGTATTTAGCAAAGGTGCTACTTTTTATCTGATGAAAATGTAAATGCGTATGAATATTACAAAAAAAACTAAGCATTGAACAGGAGATAAGAAGTATTAAGTATTATGAAAAATGATATGATCCTATCTTAAAATTAAGTTTTTCACCTAGATGAGACATGATGCATTAAGAGACAAATTACTTGTACAGTATATGTTCAAAAAATATAGTATGTACAGTACTTTAAATCTTGAAATACATTTTCTTACTTTAATATAAAATATTTAATTGTTAAATATTATTATTATTTTTTTTTTATAAAAAGGCCAAGTTAAAGGAAATGCCTTGTCACTACAGTATGTTCAGTGGGACCATATACATTTCATGCATTTTTTTCATGAAAACTTTTATTCACAATAACAAATATTTTATATAATAAGTAAAACACTAAAATCATGATATAATAATTGATTATAATTAATAATATGAAATAAATATCGGTATGTTATTGGTGTTATGGTCAGAGCTCACTAGATGAAGAGCACTGGACAATGCAAAAGATGGTAAAGTGAAATAAACACATTTCAGTGTATTTGTATGACTTTTGCACAGTGCTGTATATACTGTATAAACGCTTATTTAAGGCAAGTGCTGAACCTGGACCTCATCTTTACTTTAATAGACTTTTAAAGGCAACAGAAATGATACTGAACTCGACTCACATCTCTTTCTCTTTCAGTTTCCATCGTGTGTGTGTGTGTGTGTGTGTGTGTTAGTCAGAAAGAGGAGGTTCGTTGTTCTTCTTGTTTTACGGCGGATGGACTTCAGTAAACTGCATTCTTCACGATATACACTTCATAATACAGCGCCCGATCGAAACGTCACAATTTAAGTCCAATTAATTTAATAAACCGCGCGAGTTGCTTTGAGTTTGATTGACACGTCACGTGGAGAAATTAAGCACTTAATGACATGAAGGTAAATCTTCTTCTTTGTCTTTCGGCTGTTCCCTTTCAGGGGTCGCCACAGCGACGCCACAGCGAATCATCTGCCTCCATCTAACCCTATCCTCTGCATCCTCTTCATGAAATGAAATACGCAATCACCGAGACCTTACTGTACATTTTCGGTAGGGCAACAACATTTAACCAATATTTTGGATAATATGTGTAAACCTTCAGTGTTGCCACTAGATGGGGTGCAAGTTCATGATTTCACAGTGGAGCCGTTAAGGAGAAAGAGAGAAGGGGGGGGGGGTCATTTAACCAATAGTTGTTTCAAATTAATTTCTAGTATGTTTTATAACAGTGGAATTAAATACGAGGCGACGTTCACATCAAACCAGGACTTCCGATTGTGCAGAATAACAACACAGTTATTAGAGGAAAAGCTCCCTATGTCTCTATATAATCCCCGGCTATACTAATGTTCATATCCGAGCATTTTACTAGTGCTTGGATACCATCAAGGTAGAAAGTTTTCTCAGGAAGCCAGAGCTTTGATAGGACTACCTGCTCATTTCTGAAACGCTGGCCTCCCAGGAACTCCCTTAATGGCCTAAACATCTTGAAATTGCTTGCAGGGGACACGGATAATAATCTCAGCCGAGTTCCTGTAATGTGCTGTAAGTGGTGTTGGTGAATAATTTTGTATTTCCCAAAGACAAATGCATCCCTTCTGCAAGTTGATAAGTTATTCATTGATTTTTAAGAACCATGTGTTCCGACTGCAGTGGGCTCCCGAGCCACCTTGGCCAGGATCGTCATTCACAGACATACGGGCTCCTTTAAAATCTTTGGTCCATTTAAATATTTTATTGCTCCCTAACGTATTGTGTTTTTCAGTTTTCTGCAAATGTCAATTGATTTGATGCCTTCATACTGAGACGTTTCATCAAAAGTTTGATGTGAATGTCCCTTTTAGTAAGTTAAATCAATCAAGAGAAAAACAAAATAGTCTAAAAGAAGGTCCCCGATCCACTACATGATGTTCTCAAAAAATTAGCATATTGTGATAAAGTTCATTATTTTCTGTAATGTACTGATAAACATTAGACTTTCATATATTTTAGATTCATTACACACAACTGAAGTAGTTCAAGCCTTTTATTGTTTTAATATTGATGATTGTGGCATACAGCTCATGAAAACCCAAAATCCCTATCTCAAAAAATTAGCATTATCAGTACATTACAGAAAATAATGAACTTTATCACAATATGCAAATTTTTTGAGAAGGACCTGTATTTTCAGTAGGCATTTTGGTGCTGTGAATACTTTTTGTATGCACTGTACAGGGAAAACTTGAGAAGCAGAACAAGGGCAAAACAAATTCAGCAGAAAGAACAAACTAAGAGATCAAAATAAAACTTCAGACGAGAGGAACAAAAATTTATTATTGATTTTAGGGGTTAATACTTTCAAGTTCATAACCATTTGACTGTAAAAGCAACACTGTTAGATGGTATTACTGGTGTATGTCAACTGGTGCAACCAGTAACTTTCACCAAAAAAAAAAAAAGAAATTTCCAGGGAATTTTATGTAAACTAAATTGAAACCCTCTGTTACAGTGTGATCCTAAGACAACTTCAATTTTATATGTACAGTATATAATCGATATTCTAATGCAACCACATGGGGGCACAATCCAGTGTCTTCTTGTGCCAGTCCCAAGTCTCGATAAATGCAAATGGTTGTGGCAGGAAGGGCATCCGACTTAAAACATTGGCCAAATCAAATGATGTGAATCACTAACATGACTTCCATACCGGATCGGTCATGGCCCGGGTTAACAACGGCCGTCACCGGTGCTGTTGACCTACCATTTTACTCAATTTCCACCAGCACCTTGTAGAAGTTGAAAAAGGAAGAATGTTGTGCAGTTTTCATGGAGGAGTTGAGACAGCACAGGAGCTGCTACCAGTTGACTGGACAACTACAGCTAAGGTGATCAGGGTGACCGGTACAGTACGAGGATACTCGGTGTATGATCAGAAAAGGGAAAAGGAGACTTGGTGGTGGAACAAGGAATTCCAGGAGTGTATACAGGGAAAGAGGCTAGCTAAGAAGAAATGGGACACTGAGAGGACTGAAAAGAGTAGATAGGAGTACAGTGTAAGATGAGATGCAGTGTACGGTGAAGATAGAGGTGGCCAAGCAAAGAGCATGTGAGGACTTGTATGCTAGGTTGGACAGTAAGGTGGACCTGTACAGGTTGGTGAGGCAAAGAGATATAGATGGAAATGATGTGCAGCAAGTTAGAGTGATTAAAGATGGAAATGGAAATGTACTGACAGTTGCCAGGAGGGTGACGGGAAGATGGAAGGAGTACTTTGAACAGTTGATGAATGAGCAAAATGAAAGAAAACAAGGAGTAGAAGACGTGACTGTTGTGGAGCAGGAAGTAGCAAAAATCAGGAAGAGTGAGGTAAGAAGGACGTTAAAGAGGATGAAGAGTGGAATGGCAGTTGGTCCTGATGGCATACCTATGGAGGTATGGACGTGCTTAGGGGAGGTTGAAATATAGTTTCTGACTAGTTTCTTTAACAAAATTTTGGAGTGCGAGAGAATCCCAGACGAATGGAGGAGAAGTGTATTAGTGCCGAGGGATGTGGGGAGATGTGCAGAGCTGTGGCAACTACAGAGGAATAAAGTTGATAAGCCATACAATGAAGCTTTGGGAAAGAGTAGTGGAAGCTACAGTAGGTTAAGGGCAGAGGTGAGCATATGGAATGAAGGAAATATGTACAATACAGAGGTGAGACCAGCGATGCTTTATGGCTTAGAGACAGTGGCACTGAAGAAAAGACATGAGGCAGAGTTGGAGGTAGCAAAGATGAAGATGTTGAGGTTCTCTTTGGGAGTAACAAGGATAGATAGGATCAAGAATGAGTTCATCAGAGGGACAACCCATGTTAGATGTTTTGGAGATAAAGTCAGAGAGGCCAGATTGAGGTGGTTTGGACATGTTCAGAGGAGAGATCGTGAGCATATTGGTAGAAGGATGCTGAGGTTGGAACTGCCAGGCAGGAGGCCTAAAGGAAGCCCAAAGAGGAGATTTGTGGTGAGAGAGGACATGAAGTTAGTAGGGGTGAAAGAAGAGGAAGCAGAGGATAGGTTAGATAGGAAGCAGAGGATGGATATTTTAACAGTCCTCCAGCTTCTTCCTTTTTTTTTTCGCCACAACACCTACTGCTTGGGTAGCTTCGCTCATAATAGGGAAATTTTATACAAAATCAATAAACTAGTCATAATTAACAATTTTCAAAACTACATTAAGAAGTAAAGAAATAATACAATTATATACATCATAACAGATAACCTAAATGTCAAAACTGGGTGTGTAAAAATTAAGAGTAAAATCAGGTTTCTTTAAAAATGCAATTCTGTTTTTATTTCACTACTTTTTATTAATAGGGAACATTATCACAAGTCAGCTTTTTATGAATCCGTTGTATATTTATATACCCAAAAGCAAGCCAGTGGCAACAGTGGTAAAGAAAAACTCACACCTTTAGAGGAACCAGACTCAAAAACGGAACCAATACTCACATGGTTCGCATCAGATACTGGGTTAGTCATTACTCACTCACTGTCTATACTGCTTCATCCGGTATTCAGGGTCGGGGGGGCCTGGAGCCTATCCCATGAGACTTAGGGCACGAAGCGGGGTAACACCCTGGAAGGGGTGTGAATCCATCACAGGGCACATACACATACTCAAACACCCATTTACTCACTACGGGCAATTTGGGAACATCAATTAGCCTAACCTGCATATCTTTGGATTGTGGAAGGAAACTGGGTAGCCAGCGGAAACCCACCAAGCACGGGGAGAACATGCAAACTCCATGCACACAAAGATGGGAATCAAGCCCGGCCAGGAATCGAAACCGGACCCTGCGCAAGGTGACAGTGCTAACCACTACACCACCGTGCCACCCGAGTTAGCCATTAGTATAACTAATTTGGTCCTACTGCTTCCTTAAGTATTCAGAAGAGTACTGATTTCTTAACTAGCCAGTACAGCATCAGTGCTTCCTTTTGATCAAATACAAGAGCCATACTTTTTCTTTCACTAGGGGCTCTAACATTGTAAAAAATGTCTTTGTTTTTTCTTTTTTGTCTGTGTGTGTGTGTGTGTGTGTGTGTGTGTGTGTGTGTGTGTGTGTGTGTGTGTGTGTGTGTGTGTGTATGTGTGTGTGTGTATGTGTGTAGGTGTGTGTGTAAGCAGCTGCAGTTAGAGCTTGAGAGGGCTACTCAATTCGATGGTCCTTGTTGGCTCGTCTTCCACAGGTGAAAACTCCACAAGTGATAACTTGCCAGGCTCTTCTGAAGAAGTGCTTTTTCTTTCTGTTTGTCATTTTTAACTGAAAATGAAAAAGGAATCACTTTAGCCAAATGAATTGGGGTTTCGAGAGTAATGAATCTTTAAAATAAAATGATGAATCATCCTCTTACTCACCAGCTGGAGTGTCTCTGATCTTGTTTTCGCATTCTGCTCTCCAGCATCAATGCTGTGTTCAGATTCACCTGAATCAGATTTATACTGTAGACTGTAGACTGAAACAAACAATCTGAAACAAAATGTGTTAGGAAGTTAATTTAAGCTGAGTGAAGACTATTTCAACAGTTCAACCAAGGATGGTTATAAGTACATAAGGCTCACATGATGAATAGTGATGACTCCTGTCCTGCGGGAATTCCGAAAAAATGGCAGGCCTTTAATATGGAGACCATGCAATCTGCAGGAGGTTTTCGACTGCGTTCTAAGTCAGGAGAGAGATTTCGTCCACGTTATTTCACAATTAGAAAAAAATTTATTAATTCAGGTAATTAAATGATTAATTCAGATACACATAAATCTCTATAGGCAGCTGGTTAGTGTTGGTGCAGGTACCTCTTCCTGAAGAGAATGCTTGTCACAGCTCTTCTGAACAGCCGATCTATAGTTTAAGTACTGCATGAATTCAGGGCGAGAGCATAGCACCTTAAAATAAAAGTATTAGGAACTGGGGTAAATCTAAAACATTCATCTCTAAATTTATTGTTGATTACATTTTTTTTTTTTACATATCTAGCCTAATTAAAACTCATAAAACAAAGTTTAACTTCAGCTTTTTAAATGTAAAATGCTCAGTTTTACAGTATATTACAGATAATATGCGTACTTGGTCATCCACTGTGATGAGCCCCATTTTCTTCAGGAGATTTTTCCTCTCTGGATGATGGAAAAAAGACCTCAGGTGTGGATCATGCAGACAGTTATATTCATTATTGAGTCTCATGTTGGTTCCAGTCGCATCGAATTCTGGATCCTTTTTAAAGATCTGACAGAAATAATATCAAACCATGAGTTAAATCTGAGAGAGGCACATACTGTACAGTACAGGGTCCCTCAAAACACAAATAACTTATGAAGGATCTAATGATCAGATCATGAGGTAATCATTCACATTGAAACATGTTCACACACTTACACTGTCTCCCAGTTTGCCTCGGGTATAATGGATGGAAGGAGCAGCAGAAACAGGCTTCTTCTTAGAGTTGTCCATCTTTGCAGCTTTGTTCTGTGAAATCTGAAAAGTGGAGAAGGAAAAAAACATCATAAACAAGCACCATGCATACCTGTGACATTCACAAAGAGTTCATCCTTCATCTGTGCATCTTTATATACAAAATAATTTACAGTACAATAAATGAGGAATGAAAATTTAATTAAATACAGTATTCACTCCTGATTCAAGATTCAAGAGAGGTTTATTGTCAATACAACAATATACACAGTATACATTGTATTGAAATGCCGTTTCACACAGACCCTCCGTGGTGCCTTAATAAGAAAGAAATAGAAAACAAGAAATTACAACTAAATGATATCTAACTAAGCTAAACTAACTAAGTGACTATTTTTAAATAAACTATCTGTACCCTAACAGGACAAGAAGACAATACAGTGCAATGATACAAAGTCAACATGTGCAATTGGTTCAGAGTACAGTGTGCGGGTTCAAGTTATTGTAGGAGTATTGGATGAGACAAGACAAGACATGTGCAAATTGCGACTAGTGCAAATCAGCATGAGGTATAAAATTTCTTGGACAAAAATTTTTTATATTTAAGCTACATGAAAATTAATGTGTTTATTCAGCTGCAATAAAATAAAAACTGTTTATTTTATTTATTAAAGGTTTATATCATTTATTAAATTCTGCACATTTTATTTATCAAATAAAACATTTTTTGCATATAAATTCCAACACCCTAGGCACAACACACATGGCCTCTGGACATTTATTATAATTTTTTTTATTTGAGAATTTTCTTACTTGCAAAATGTGTAAATCTTTATGAGAAAATGCTAAAATAAAAGGTTTAAATCTCAATCACAGTTATTGTTATTACTTACTGGAAAGTTAATTAAAGGATCAATAATCCAACCAGAAAAGTATCACTAGAGTAAACATGAAAAACAATTGTTGGACAATTTGATTTAAAAAAAAATCCTATTTGGATCAAGAGCTGTTCCTTTCTTTCTCCATACTTTTCTCTTCCCATTATTCTGGTACAAGTTAATGTTGGTTTCCTCAGTCCAAAGTTCTATTCCAGAACTGGACAGGCTTTTTATTTGCTTTCTGTCACAGTCTAATCTGGCCTTTCTGTACTTCTTCCCATTGTTGTGAAGCATCTGCATTTATTCCTGCTTGATTATTCATGGAGTAACGAGGAAACAGAACACACCTGAATATGCAACTGCTTCTCAGCCATTTGTTACATTATTAATGAGCCACCAGATTTAATTTACAGAGGGTATAGAAAGGATCACTCCCCCACCCTTAAAATGAATAAAATTACAGTTTGTTGCTTTGCAGCCTGCAGACAGACTGTATATATGTTAATCTTTTTTTTTTTTAATGAATAAAATAACAATCACTGATTTGGAAAAGGATCAAGTTGGGATAAAGTTGTGCACAGGCACAAGTCAGGAGATGGATACAAACAAACAAAAAAATTCAAAGATTTATCACTGCCTAAAAGCCCACTGAATTCAAGAAGTTAGAGGTATTTGGTACAACCCAATCCCTCCCTGGGTCAGGAAGTCGCTCCAAACTGGATGAAGGAGCCAGGAGGGAACTGGTCAGATAGGCTAACAAGACGCCTACAGCACCTCTGAAGCAGTTGCAGGAATTTATGACAAACTTGTGTGCATGTGACAATATCACAAACTCTCCACAAATGTGGCTTATATGGGAAGGTTACATGCATTCACTTGAGCAGTTCTCAAGAAGATGAGTGGGCAAATATTACAATGCCTTGATGTTCACGGTTAGTAGAGACAGACTAAAAGCTGTAAATGAAAAGTGGTTCAGCAAAATTTTGACTCAAGGGAGTGATCCTTTTCCAACTCTGAGTTTTGTATTTTTTCTGATATGTTAGTGTTACTGTATATCTTTCAGTTAGATGTTGAAAGTTGCACTGAGTAAACACAACTGGCTAAAACTAAGTGTGTTTTTAGTAGTGTAAAAATGTAATTTACAAAATGTAATTATTTTTAAAAAGGCAGGACGTCTTTTCTATGCCCATTATTGTAAATACGGTATGTTAATGTATAAATATGTTTTTTCTGCGTGGTAAGTGTTGGTGCAGTTACCACTTCCTGAAGAAAATGATTCTCGCGGCTCTTCTGAACAGCCGATCTATAGTTCATGCACTGCATAAACTCAGACTGAGAGCACAGAACCTAAAGATTAGAAACCGGGACAGATTGAGTCATATTTCTGTGTTTAATTTGACTACAGTAAACATTTCAACATTCAGCAAGTTCATTAAATGTTTAACAAGTCGAACCTAATTAAAACACATTAAACTTAATTTTTCACTTTTAAAAAGCCTAACAGTTTTTATATTGCAGATAAAATACATACTTGGTCATCCCCTGTGATGAGTCCCATTTTCTTCAGGTGTTTTTTCCTCTCTGGATGACTGAGAAAGGGCTTCAGGTATGGATCATGCAAACAGGAATACTGATGATTGAGCTTTATGTTGGAGCCAGTCACATCAAATTCTGGATCCTTTTTAAAGATCTGTCAGAAAGAAAACATCAAACCATGCGTTAAATCTGAGATAGGCACATGTAGAGTTTCTCAACACATGTTAAGAACTATTTAATGTAAATCTTCTAATCAAGCCATGTGGAAATATTCTGAACTAAAATGTGTGCACACTTACACTTTCTCCCAGTTTGCCTCTGGTAAAAAGTACTGCGGATGCATCAGAAATCGGGTTCTTCTTAGAGCTGTCCTTCTTTGTGGTTTTGTTCTGTGACATTTGAAAAGTGCAGACAAAAAGCACCATCATAACAAGAGTAGAGTTCATCCAAACATAGAGTTTACTGATAATCTATGCATCAGTATAAAAAAAAAAAAAGATGAATGAAGAGCGCAGAGCTCTTAATGTGTCACTGTTGCTCCTCATGTTAAAACAGGATTATTCGTATCCTTCTCTTGCACCAGTTATGATTACTGTTTTCTTTACTGTTCGGTTTATTGTTGATTGGATTCCCTTTGTCACCCAGTTGTCTTGTTCCTGTTAAATTTATTTAAGATTTCTCATTAAAGTCTTCACATATGCATTTATGCCAAGTCTGTGTTCCCCTTTCATGACATTATGCCTATTTTGCTAAAATATATTTAATTCTATTTAATTAGTCTACCCTAATTATATGAATTTTTACCATTACTACCAAATTTATTTATTTCTGATCAACTTACATATTGACTTGTGTGGAAATTCCATCTTTAATTGAAATGTGTTAATACATGAATACAATATTTCAGTGTGTTTAGTGTTGGTGCAGTTATTGTACCACTTCATGATGAGAATGCTTATCACGGTTCTTCTGAACAGCCGATCTATAGTTCATGCACTGCGTGAACTCAGACCGAGAGCACAGAACCTAAATATAAAACAAGTTTAGAAACTTAACTTGACAGAGTTACTTTTCTGTGTGAATACAGTAAGCTTACCAACATTCAGCTCTAAAATCCATAGTTATTAAAAATGTAATGTAAATGTGCCTGTTAATGTTTTAATACAAAAAAATGTCAAAGTTAAAATTAACAATTTCTTTAATCTATTCCTTCGTGCATACTTTGTCATCCTTTGTGATAAGCCCCATTTTCTTCAGCTGTTTTTTCCTCTCTGGGTGATGGAGAAAAGGTTTCAGGCATGGATCATGCAGAGAGTTGTACTGATTATTGAGCTGCATATTACTGCCAGTCGCATTGAATTCTGGATCCTTTTTAAAGATCTGTCAGAAAAAAAGAAAAAAAAACACCAAACCATGAGTTAAACCTAAAACACACAAAGAAGAACTAATAAAGGCAAGGGTTAAATAATCAGAACATAATTATTTAAGATTAAAAATATGTTCGCACACTTACACTCTCTCCCAGTTTTCCTCTGATATAGGTTTTGGGAGGACCAGCAGGAACCGGCTTCTCATGGCAGTTCATCTTTTCATGTTAATGTTCTGTGGCGTCTGAAAATTGCAGCAGAAAAACACCTAATGATAAGAAGCACCATGCAAACCTGTGACCTTCCATTCATGATATCTCTCACATCCAGTCAGCATACACATTGAGTTCATCCTTAATCTGCACATCATAATTTACAGTAGCATTTACAGTATAATAAATGAAGAGTGAAGAAAGAAAAGCTTTTAATCTGTGGATCTGTACCTTCCTGGTTTAAACACCTTGTACTGTAGTTCAGCCTCTGGTCCTAAAGCCCAACATGGATCAGGGCTTGTTTAAAAATTACAGGCTGATTTTCATAATCTTTAGAGAATATAGTCCATTCCTAGATGTCTTCACAATCTAAGTAAAAATGACACATTCCAGTCAGGCTTTAGGGTCCATCATAGTACAAAGCCAGCTCCTTTGAAACTAATGATTTATTGCTCTGGTTTAACTCGTGTAATTTTGTTTGGTTAGATCTTTCCACTGATTTAAATTCAATTGAAATAATGTTAAATAATATAATATAAAAAACGAAATGCTGTTTTATGTCATCCTAATGTTGAGATAGGACTTCAGGTTAATGCTTTAGACTGGTTTTAAACTTCCTTTTTTTTTTTTGCACATTTGCTGTACAAATGGGGGAACATATACTGTATCTTCTGTAAACATCCTCCTGACTATGGAAGACCTAAGGGCCCAGTCCTTTTTATATCTCAGTATAATAAGAAGTGACGTTACATGATTTCCTTGGCACAGTCCTACTCCTTGCTGAAAAAAGAGAAGGAAGGTTCATAAATAATGTCCTCTGAGCTAGAAATATTTTCAGTCATAAATGAACTTTGAACACAACTCCTAAGAGTGATTCTGAGATGCTTAGTTATTACGGGCCCTGGTCTTAAGTTAAGCGTCCTTTCTCCTAACACCTCTATACTGTACGTCCCAAAAATCTTGGGGGTTTTCTTCTACTCTTAGCTTTGATACACAAATAAACTGGTTAACAACTAAGTTTTAAAACATAGTTGTTAACCATCTCAGCTGCCTTGCAACTGAAATCAGTTCTTTCGTTTATTTGGATCTGTTCTTGTTACATCTCACCTTGACTATTGCAATTCTTTGTATACATGAGTTTGTCAGTCTTCACTCCATTGTTGGCAACTTGTACAAAATACTACTGCTTGACTTCTCTCTAGAGCGAGATATATATACATTATATATATAGAGAGAGAGATAGAGATATAGATAGATAGATAGATAGATAGATAGATATAGATAGATAGATAGATAGATAGATAGATAGATAGATAGATAGATAGATAGATAGATAGATAGATAGATTCTAATTCTAAACTCTTATTCTAAAATATGATGATTCAACAGGTATGGCAGTATTCAGGCCTGGGTTTGGTATGTGAACATTAACTCAGATTTCGGAGGAAATCATTTCCTGATTCGCTCCTCCAAAACACTCCAAATTGGCTCAATTATGTTTATCAGATCTGGTGACTGTGCAGGCCATGGGAAATGTTCAACCTCACTTTCATGTTCATCAAACCACTCTGTCACCAGTCCTGCTGTGTGTATTGGTGCACTATTATCCTGAAACACTGCACTGCCTTCAGGATACAACGTTTGAACCAATGGGTGCACATGGCCCTCCAGAATGGTAATTTAAATGACATTTAAAAACGCTTTGCTATCTTTTAATAGCCTTCACCTGCTTTGTGAGGAAACTACAGGTCCTTCTCAAAAAATTTGCATATTGTGATAAAGTTCATTATTTTCTGTAATGTACTGATAAACATTAGACTTTCATATATTTTAGATTCATTACACACAACTGAAGTAGTTCAAGCCTTTTATTGTTTTAATATTGATGATTGTGGCATACAGCTCATGAAAACCCAAAATCCCTATCTCAAAAAATTAGCATATTTCATCCAACCAATAAAAGAAGTGTTTTTAATACAAAAAAAAGTCAACCTTCAAATAATTATATTCAGTTATGCACTCAATACTTGGTCGGGAATCCTTTTGCAGATTCTTGTGTCTCTCAACTTTCTCTTCACAATATCCCACAGATTCTCTATGGGGTTCAGGTCAGGAGAGTTGGCAGGCCAATTGAGCACAGTAATACCATGGTCAGTAAACCATTTACCAGTGGTTTTGGCACTGTGAGCAGGTGCCAGGTCGTGCTGAAAAATGAAATCTTCATCTCCATAAAGCTTTTCAGCAGATGGAAGCATGAAGTGCTCCATAATCTCCGGATAGCTAGCTGCATTGACCCTGCCCTTGATAAAACACAGTGGACCAACACCAGCAGCTGACATGGCACCCCAGACCATCACTGACTGTGGGTACTTGACACTGGACTTCAGGCATTTTGGCATTTCCCTCTCCCCAGTCTTGCTCCAGAATCTGGCACCTTGATTTCCGAATGACATGCAAAATTTGCAACCTGTAGCCCATTTCCTGCACACGCCTGTACACGGTGGCTCTGGATGTTTCTACTCCAGACTCAGTCCACTGCTTCCGCAGGTCCCCCAAGGTCTGGAATCGGTCCTTCTCCACAATCTTCCTCAGGGCCCAGTCACCTCTTCTCGTTGTGCAGCGTTTTCTGCCACACTTTTTCCTTCCCACAGACTTCCCACTGAGGTGCCTTGATACAGCACTCTGGGAACAGCCTATTCGTTCAGAAATGTCTTTCTGTGTCTTACCATCTTGCTTGAGGGTGTCAATGATGGCCTTCTGGACAGCAGTCAGGTCGGCAGTCTTACCCATGATTGCGGTTTTGAGTAATGAACCAGGCTGGGAGTTTTTAAAAGCCTCAGGAATCTTTGCAGGTGTTTAGAGTTAATTAGTTGATTCAGATGATTAGGTTAATAGCTCGTTTAGAGAACCTTTTCATGATATGCTAATTTTTTGAGATAGGGATTTTGGGTTTTCGTGAGCTGTATGCCACAATCATCAATATTAAAACAATAAAAGGCTTGAACTACTTCAGTTGTGTGTAATGAATCTAAAATATATGAAAGTCTAATGTTTATCAGTACATTACAGAAAATAATGAACTTTATCACAATATGCTAATTTTTTGAGAAGGACCTGTATTTTCAGTTTCAGTGTTCTAGACAACTGATTAGGAACCCATGGTGCTGATTGTTGGAGCAAGATCAGATGAGTCTGTGCATTTAAAACCTTTGAGATTGACAACACCTGGTCTTTCCACACAGTGATTGTGAACAGTCCCTGACACTGTCAGGTCTCAACTTGCCAAAGGGGTCAGTACAAGATATTACTATGGTATAACTCTGCAGGGTGCCCAAACTTTTGCAGACAAAATTATTTTGAAAGTGTAAATGGTGAAAATAAAATCCAACAATCATTTTATATATATATATATATATATATATATATATATATATATATATATATATATATATATATGATATATCTATCTATATATCTAACTATCGATCTATCTATCTATATATATATATATATATATATATATATTTAGAGAGAGAGAGAGAGAGATAGGGAGAGAGATAGAGAGACAGAGAGAGTCTAGCAGCATACATGTAAAACTTTAAAAAATCAACCATCTGAAATTATACTGAGCTCAACTCACATCTGTCTCTTCGTCTCGGAAAATTTCTCTTCTTTCCTCTTCCTCTGCGCGTGAGTGAGTGAGTGTGTGTGTGTGTGCCGGCTAGAACGAGCAGACTCTTGTCCTCTTGGTGTTTCCCGGCATCCACTCTGCTACACTACCGCCACCTTCTTTTCTCATCTTCCAGCGCGTGATTGACACTTTATCACCTCGAGCTCGACTGAAGCGTCATAATGGAATAACGGTCGCGCGAGGGGCGCGAAGTTTGACACGTGACGTCAACGGGCCCGTGCGTGCGTGAGAGAGAGAGATTAAATTATATACATTCATTCAGCTTATAAATACACTGGTATTTATACAACGTACGCATTTAAGGCTATGAAGTTAAATATACAGTTAGATATGTACTTTCTTACTCAGTAAGGCTTCCCTTTGCTCTCAAAACAGCCAGACTGGTATAACTGTATCATACAATTCCTGCACCCAGAAATACTACACTCTCCCATATTCATCTACCACTGACCCTGCTGTATATCATTATGAGTTGGACAAAAAACATGTTGTGTTGACAGGAGAATTGGTCCAAAGTTCACTTTAGTAATGAAAACAAGTTTAAGTTACTTGTGCCCAAAGGGAAACATTATGTTCAATGTCAAACTGGGTAAAAACTGAACCCAAAGTGCATAAAAGTGTCAAATGAAAAGTGGTGGAGGCTTTCGTCATTGTTTGATGATGTTTTCTGCAGCAGGAGTTGGTGGCCCCTCCTACAGCTACATGATGAGGTGTATGTAAATGTTTATCAGAACATCCTTCAGCAACATGTGATGAATTTCCTGCGAGCATCTCCCAATCAGCCTGCAATTTTTATGCAAGACAATGCCCTGTCACACTGCAAAACAGGTACAGCAGTTCCTTGAAGATAAGGACATTGAAATAATTAAATAACCAGTCCAGAATCCTGATCAAACCTGAATGAAAATCTCTGCAGGATCTTTGGCGACAAATCTATAGGTGAGAAACTCACAATCCACTCAAATCCAAATATAGTGCACAGCAAAATAAAAAGTGACCCTGCTGTTTCCAAACTTTTGAAGGTGTGTATATACTGTGTGGCTGTTATAATGCAAGTTACATTATTATATATAACTAAAAAAAGCATACAAATCATCTGAACTGCTCTTTAGTTTAATAAATAAAGTGTATTATACTGTATAATACTTCACACTTTAGCATGGAAAAAATGTACTGTATTTTTCAAATTAACATTGATTATTTTTCTGTAATAGCTCAGCCTTAGCATTTTTTCTCTTATGTAAAACTACTCTCATAGGTACCACATACAGTACAGTATGTGGAATGTTGCTCCCAGTTGGATCAATGAAACCAGTAAAACACCAAACTTTCCAGTAGTTTTCAAATACTCTCCATTATAAAGAATGTTTTAATCAGGTTTGCACTTCAGAATGTGCTTACTTTCAACAGACTTTGCCTCAATAGACAGATCAAAATTATCACACTTAAGCAACACTGCCCTCATGTGGAGATGCTTGTTAATTCTGGGGGTTGGAAAGCTATTACCAGACTTGGGGAAATTAAAAAGAATGCACCCAACACCAAAACAAATGGCTATGCTATCTGATTACTGGCAAAACTAAAAATAAGAGTTCAGCAACTGAAATTTTATTTCATTATGCAATTGGTCAGAATCCACAAATATATGTCCTAATAGAAATGAATATGCAGTAATCACTAGGTCTTGCTTTATAACTGTTAATGCAAGATTATTTTTGCAAACCTCCAAATGTAATACCTTAAAACATAAATGAAAATGTAGGCTTGTTATTAAAAAATGTTATTAGTACTGTTATCATCATCATCGGCAGTAATAGTAAAAGTAGTATTTTGTACTCCTGCATAATTCTAATAATTTATTTAAATTATATATATATTAGAGAGAGAGAGAAAGATAGATATAGATTTATTTCTCCCCCCCCCTCAACATTTGTTTCTATTTAATAAACCATGAACAAGAGAATTTACTTTTTTTTTTTTTTTTACTGGGAGTGGAATTCTTTCCACCCTTGACCCATATTTAAAATTTGTAAATAGTCTCGCTCTGTTCTTCAGTTTGCAGAGTTTAGTAGTGAAGACAAGTTTGCGTGGTACAGAGTAATGATACACAATAAGTAGAAAAATAGTTTATTCAATATACAGTAAAATTAATAAAATAATACAGTAAAATAATAACAGAGGAGTCACAGAGTCTGTTCAGTTACCTCGTTCTAATAATCTCCTGAGTGGCAAAGCGGATGATCTCATTAAAGTCAAATTGGAGATACTTTCTCCAGTAACGCCGGTCTCGGCCGTATATCTGTGCCGGATAACAGGGGCTTCCTGCAAATCCAGTGGAAAAAGAGGATTAGAAAAATTAGCAACTGCAAACAGGATTTAGTTTTTTAATCAATTGTAGTAATGAATTATTAATAATAACAATTAAGTTAGAACATACCAATCCCGTGGAAAATCCTTGCCACGGCACGGCCTGAGAACTTTTCATCACACCTACTGGCCAAGAAACCTCTGACATCAGCGCAGATTTGCTCCTCCCAGTCCTTCAGCTGATAAACAGTCAACAGCACAATGATCAGATTGTTCATGCTCAAGCTTATACTGTTAAAACGAGGATATATCCTCTCTCTCTCTCTCCTACACACACCTTTAACTTGCTGAAGGTCTCATCCTCATCATCTTGCTCTTCCTCATACTTGCTCATATCCAGATCTCGCCTCTTCTCAAAATAATCAGCCAAAAGTTCCTTCAGTTTCAGACTTCTTGCTTCATCCAGCTCATCCACGCAGAAGCTACAGTTCCGATATGCAACACTGCAAGCACACAAACACACAATTTTTATTTTCAAATATTCATTTTACAGACTAAACTCAATCATGTGTATGTAAAAAAATAAAATAATAATCAAATAAATGGGGATGTCAAGACCTTGCAGTGTTGGAATCCTGGAATGTTCTAGCCAATAAATTTAGCAAAAAATAAATAGCGCGAAGGTTAATGTCCTTGTTCCTAAATATGTGGCTGTATGCAGCCACCCCTACAGACTATCCAGACAGAGGATAGATGTGGTTTGGGGTGCTTGATTGATTGTGTATTTTAGGAGGCCCACAGCAGACCAGGTGGGTTTGGGTACCTAAGTGTGACATGTTTGTCTGGTTCTGTAGGGACTAAAGAAAAGTCAGTGCAGTGTCAAATTTTATTTGGAGTCGATGCCCGGCCTTAATGAACTGTTTAATCGGTTAGGCACAGCTCATTTTTTGTTAACACTAGATCATTTGACAACACAAGTTGAGCTGCATGGTGCTGAGGGAGGGAGCATGTGGTGTGTAATACACTGAAATAAAAGTCAGTACAGTAAAGTGACTTATTGATTGCTGTCCTACTGTATAACTGCATTAACACTAGAAGCGCCGCGCCAGTGTCACCTACTTATAACGCGGTTCAGCGGTCGTTTGACCGCCTATTGTTTTGAATGGGAAGCTGTTGCTGACACACAATGATCGCTAGATGGCGCCTTCACTCAAAGCAAATAGTTTAGCTCCAAGATAAACTTGCACTTGGACAATGCACCATTTATTCCCACGTTGATAATCAGCGGTATTTTTTTTTCATATTCAACTGAGAAAACCTACTACAGAATCTTTAAGGGGACAACGGAAGAGAAAAAAATGGCAGAAGAAAAAAAACAAGTCATATTTTGCATTATAACCCAAAGTTTTTGGCATTACTTTTTTCTGCCGTTTTTTCTCCTCCTTTGTCCATTTAGGGGCTTCATATTATAACAAAAAGGAAAGCTGTACTTAATTTTATATCGTTTTGAGAAAATCCATTAGTTCGTTCATTTTATTTGAAGCTTCTGAAACTTCGGATGTTTTTTTTTTTTTTGGTTAGATTAGTTCTGAACTCGCTTCCGTGAAACTATCACTAAAACAATGTAATGAGCCCTCCTGAGGATATAAAGCTTTATTATTGTGTTTGAATAAATAATCAGATCTACCACAGCAGATAATAAACTATGGTGTGTCATAACCGAAGCAAACACCACGATTATGCCTCGTTTCGTTCGACGGGAACGTGGTTCACTTGGCCGCGGTGTATTATAAACCTGTGGAATGTTTCATTGTTTATGCTCACATAAGAGTAATAAAAGCGAGTGAAATGTGGAAATGATGTGGGGCAACTCAATGAGAACTAAACCAAAGATTTCAGTAACTCCACTGAGTGTAACATCTGCATAGTGACACTGAACATCTTCACTTTTCTGTTTACCTCTGAAAAAAAAGCTGTATTTTGTGTGTGTGTGTGTGTGTGTGTGTGTGTGTGTGTGTGTGTGTGTGTGTGTGTGTGTGTGTATGTGTGTGTATATATATGTTTATCTGACCTGCGAAAGGCTTTAAAAGAGGCTTTTAGCTGATAGAGCTGTGTCCGCTCCTGCATCTGGACCCTGCCGTGCAGAAACGCACACACCTCGTCCAGTTCTTCAGCCGCCAGGTCTCCGTAGGAGCGGAAATAGAAGGAGAGCGCGGAGAACTCCACGTGGATACCGGTCCGACCCGTGCCTGCAACAGAACATTAAGGCACACTTCAATCATATCACTCTGGCAAATTACAGTGGGGCAAAAAAGTATTTAGTCAGCCACCAATTGTGCAAGTTCTACCACTTAAAAAGATGAGAGAGAGGACTGTAATTTTCATCATGGATATATCTCAACTATGAGAGACAAAATGAGGGGGAGGGGGGGCATCGAGAAAAATCACATTGTGCCCCAAAACATCACTGCTCTAGATGAGATCTGCATGGAGGAATGGGCCATTTACTGTGCCAATTGCAGATCTTTTTTTCTTTTTAATAACTGACAATTTTGTTGTAAGGCAGGGGTACAATGATTTAGACATGAAGTCTGCAGTGTTGAAAAATTATAAAGGATTTAAAATTTTCTATTTTTATTAAGCATGTAGCATCAGTACAAAACTGATATTGTACATACCACCCCACTGCAGCTGTCTCAGTCCCCTCTTGACCAGTGGGAGCTGCCAGCCCATCGTGTCTGCCAACTCCACCACATCAAACTCCAGAGAGTCACAGCCCTCCACCTTCTCACCAGCCAGACGCTTCCTCGCCAACACCACCGCCACAGGAGCGCACCTACGGAATTACACCATGGTTCTGATTAATCGAGTTCAATGTGAACTACAGTATCTAAAGGAAATCCAGTTGCGAGGAGTTTCGATTAATAATAATGTTCTAGTTATTAACACAATACATTGCTGTAATACATACACAGCCCTACTCTTACCTGCTTAAATCTATCTAATTACTGTGATGTTTTTAGGAAGTAGGAGTAAAACCAGAGAACAGTACAGAGACAAAACTGAGGAGGAGTAAATGGTACTTTTTACTGCATCGTTCCACCATACATCTCTGTACATGGCGTAGCTTGTGAATATCTCAGAATGTTACTCCAGTATAAAGTCTGTACACATCCCACAGCTGAAAATGTTAAACTATTTCAATTAGAGTCCATACACTTTGGTAAGCTTGCGAAGCTCCCTGGGTCCTCCATAACACACCAAACGACACATTGAGAGCGTTGGGTGCATCAGCTCCACCCAGCGCTGAGGGTGGAGTTCCAAGTAACACAGTAATGTCTCCAAACCTGAGTAGAAATTAAGAGGTCTGGATGTGAGAAAAAAAAATTACATTTACCGTTTTGTAGCCTTTTTTTCTTCTTCTTTCTTTCTTACCCTCCTCTGTGATGTCCAGTTCGTCCACTGTATCCTGCATTGGAACTGCTCTCTCATGGGTGTGACACACACGCTGGCCCCACACACCGCCTTCACCTCCCTCATTCTCAACCTCATCTTTTTGTTGAATCTGTGACTTGTCCTCTTCCTCATGCTGAAGAACGGAACATTCCGATTCTGTCCCTGTTGCCTGAATTGTTGGTTTGTTCCAGTCCTGAGAACTTTTTGACTGGAGTGTGTTCTTCTGCGTGGTCCCCGTCTGCTCTGGTTCTGTTTGTTGGATGGTGGTAGGTGTTGCTGCATCTTGCTGCTCATGTTGATCGTCTCCAGAAGCTTCACAATGATCCATCAGATCCATCAGCTCAGCATCATCCACCTCCATGGCCTGCAGATGGAACAGAAGCACTCAGATTGACACAATCTACTCAATCAAATCGAAACCTCAGCGACCCTGAAAAGGATAAATTAATTACTAAAGAAAGACAGCTAGATAAATGAATGATCAGATGCAGGAGTTAATTGTTTAATTGATTGATGGACAGAAAGATGGATGACTGGATAGAGAGAGATTGTCAAACAAATGGAAGGATGGGCGGAAGAATAGATAAATCAATGGACGGATAGATGGATGGTCTGATGACTGGATGGACAGGTAGTTGAAGGAATGGATGAACTAAATGAATGATCAGGTCCATGACATGGATGGATGGATAGATCATTGATTGGACAGGAAGAGGAAATAAATGGATTTATGGATCAATGAAAAGATGGACGCATCGCCTGATAAATGGACAAACAGCTGGTTAGATGGAGAGAAGGATGGAGGAAGGACAAATGGATGGATAGATTCCATGAGTGAGTGGATGGATGGATAGATTCCATGAGTGAGTGGATGGATGGAGAGAATGATGGAGGAAGGACAAATGGATGGACAGATTCCATGAGTGGATGGATGGAAGGACAAATGGATGGACAGATTCCATGAGTGGATGGATGGATGGATGGATGGAAGGACAAATGGATGGACAGATTCCATGAGTGGATGGATGGATGGATGGATGGATGAAGGACAAATGGATGGACAGATTCCATGAGTGGATGGATGGATGGAAGGACAAATGGATGGACAGATTCCGTGAGTGGATGGATGGATGGATGAAGGACAAATGGATGGACAGATTCCGTGAGTGGATGGATGGATGGATGGATGAAGGACAAATGGATGGACAGATTCCATGAGTGGATGGATGGATGAAGGACAAATGGATGGATGGGATTGCATACAAGACTGAATGGTACAGATGGATGGATGGACAATAGAAAACATGGACAGATACATGCATCCACTTCTCTACTTGTTAAGTTTGGTTCACTGGGTCACCTGGGATCCTGAGGCATATGCATATGTTTAGATAAGCATGAGTATAAATACAGCTGAACAAATCAATTACCTGGACGAGTTCCTGGTGCTGATGGATGCGCCTGCACTTACAGGGAGGGAAAACTTTCTGCACCAGCCTCTTGACAGTGAAGAAGTCCACAGTATCTGCATAGATATGTCTGCGCAGCTCGTGCAGATCTGCACCCTGTGCAAATCACAAAATCAGGAACAAGTATATTTTTTACAAGTTTATATTTAACACCACTGGGGCAGAAACGGTGTTATCATTACAGTAGGAAGTATTTACTGAATGCCACTGCATTTCAAGTATCTCGAATTTAATTTAATCAGTATTAAGCTCACTTCTGGATCCAGGAACAGGTGGCAGTGTGAAGGTTCTCCGTCTCGCCCGGCTCGTCCAATCTCCTGCACGTAGCTCTCAAAGCTCTTGGGCATGTTGTAGTGTATGATACCGCGTACATCTGATTTGTCCAGGCCCATCCCGAAGGCCACAGTGGCCACCACCACCCGCAGCTCACCACACATGAAGTTATTCTGTACACGCCTGCGCTCTGACCCAGACATGCCGGCGTGGTATGCTTCAGAAATCCACTTCAGTGGCTTCCGGATCTTTTTCCTGGCTGAGATTTGAGAACAATAAAATAATGAGCCATTGAAACGATGCTGCATGGTCCCTTCAATGTTAATGAAGATTCTTGCTTGATCTGTACTTTCAGGAATTCACTCTGTATAACCTACTTGGACTTTTATTGAAATGTCTACCTTAAATCTATTGAGCTGAGACTGTAACAATTTGCATCATATTTCTCATTGCTATAACACCTAACATCACTGGACATCATTGCTTTTAGGAGCCAACGGTGAAACTTAACCATTATTCATTATGTTTATTTTTTTTCTCTCCTATTAAACTGCATTAGTGAAGTTCTATTGCAATCTCAGCACGTCACACAAACACTAACCTCTCATGGGAATAACACAAATTCAGCATGAAACAACATCCTTTGGCATCTGAATTATGCAAACAAACCAGGAATTACACTTTACTCTGTTTTTTTTGTTTGTTTGTTTTACCCAAAGCTTTCTTTTTCTTGCCCACAGGATTGTCCTCGGCATCCTCTTTGACAGGCCGTGAGGACTCTTTCAGCATCACTCCCTGCAGGCAGGTGCGCAGGAGTGCAGCAATACGGCTCGTCTCCTCTCGTCTTGTACAGTACACTATAATGGATTCCAGTGCACCAAAGCGCTCTCCTTTTAGCAAGGACACCAGAGCCTGGAGGAAAATACAATGTTAAATATTAACCCTGGAGTTTAAGAAACTTCCTATTTTGACGCTTGGATCAAATTCCATTTGATAATATTACATATAGAAATGTTATAGACATCACTATGGATGATGGTAAGAGTGAGCATACCTGATCTTTGTCTCTGTCCATGGACACAGACAATTGGAGGTTGTGAGGAACGGCCGCTGAACGAACAGCGATGCCATCCCGGTCTGTAATGCCCAGGTGGTGAGCGATGTCCAGTGCTGTGGACAGGGTGGCAGTGGCGGTCAGACCCAGCAAACATCGCACACCTAGGCGTTCCCTCAGCACCTACACACACCAGGTAATCTTTCACAGTAAGTAAATCTCACTCCTGTAGTTATGGGATCTATACGCTCCAGATATACAGATTGAGCTGAATAGATACCGTTCAAACTAGCCTTTAAATTACGTTCATAAAAACACCCCCGGTTTTGAGAGTGTAATATTGCGTTGGACGGCCCGCACCTTACACAGTCTGAGGTAGCACGGCCTGAAGTTGTGTGACCACTCGGACACACAGTGGGCTTCATCAATGCAGGCGAAGGCCACAGGGGGGAGCTGATCAGCTGGGGGCAGACAACCGGAGCCAGAGTGACCGCCACCAACCAGAGCCTCCGGAGACAGCAATAAAACATGCACTTGACCTGCTTTCACCTACATACATGGTACAAATAAGAGAAACATACATATCACATTATAACCGCATAGCCTCGTTCAGAATTTATGAATTTCTAATTCATTTTTATTTTATTGTCATGTACACAACCATTCACAGTATGATATGCAGTGTAATGCTTAAATGACTAAAGGATATGATAAAATAAGAAGTTTTAACAGCAATATAAGAAAAACTTGAAAATTGTGCTGGGAAAAACATAAAAAATTTTAAATCTAATTTACAGATTTACAAGCTGCAAAAATTATAATAGATTTATATATTATACAGAATGTCCAGAATATGCAATATAGAAGGGTATAAGAGAGGAAAGATATAGTGTGTAGGTATGGCAGCAAGTACTATAAGTGAAACATGAAGTATGAAATAAAATTACAGTACGTGTGTGTGTCAGCATTGTTATTGTCATGTTTTTCACTACTGTCCATGTTTTAAAGTGCAATTTATAGCGTTCTGAAAATAATAACCTTTTCAATCGCAGTCTCTCTCTGTTTCTGAGACATGTTGGAGTGGATACATGCTGCTTTCAGCTTAGAAGGGATTCCAGAGAGCTGAGAAAAGATTAAATCAACACACAACTTTTACAGATTCTCCATCACCACAAGAGTTTAAAAACTAACATTACTTACTTTTCCATTCCTCGTCTAAACAAATATCAGCTCTTGTGCACAAAGCAGAACACAAAGCAAAATTACACTACAAGTTATGAATGCGGTTTTCAATGCTGCCTGCTTTTAAGAAAGAAAGAAAGAAAGAAAGAAAGAGAAAGTGCATGCTCTGTTTTTAGCCTAGTCTCTAAGGAAATGACAGCGGCTCTGTAGAGTTTACACCACCGCACTGCTCATTTTACTGCTCAAAAACAAAAACACAGTAAAGCAGTATTACCTGGTCGTCCATGAGTGATACCAAAGGTGACACAACCAGGGTTATGCAGTTTGATCTTTGTGCATAAAGGTAGGCAGGGAGCTGGTAGCACAGAGATTTGCCCATGCCAGTGGACAGAACAACAAGTGTAGACAAACCTAAATATAAAATAATAATAATAATAAACACAAGATCTGTAAAATGAGGACCACAAGACACCAATAAGTTACAACCTTCAGTGTTTTTTGCTTCTAATATTCAAATTCCATATTTAATTAATTTCTTCCACTGCAAGTAGCAGATTCAGGTTGCAGAAATAATTGTTATTTAGCCAAATTAAGACATTTAACTGAGCCTGTAAAGCTTCAATAGTATGTCTCCACGGTACTACTGGTTATATTTTTATTTCTTGTCCCCCCACTGCTGATTTCTGTAGCAATGGGAATTATAAATGATGCCAGTGGGCTCTCCCAACATCCAATCCTCCTCATTAATGCAGGCTTTAGGACTAGCAACGGTGGAGTGATTTGTAAAGTGCATGTGGTTAAGGGTCTTGTACAACGGGCCAAAACTGGCAACACAGTAATTGCGAGACTCAAACCCAGAGTCCCAAACACCTCAGCCACCACTGTCTAACTACAGTATAGATAGAAATAAATAGCTTTTATTTACTGTACATCTTTTTAATTTATTATAAAATATGTCTATAACTATTACTTAAAATGTAACAAAATATACAAATGTACAGTAAAGACAAAGATGAGACGTCATTCACAAATATACGCAATGGAAAAATCTAACATCGCACAGTAATATCAGAATCTCAATTCTAGTTCACAAACATTCACATTGTCTTCTATTTTATTGTCAATCATTATCATGCTGCAGTCGTTCTCTTTTTATACATACATTCTCTTGCTCACACTCACCTGAGAGAATTCTCATGATGGCCGTCTCTTGGCCGGGCCTAAAGGACTTGTACCCAAAGTCACGGAGAGCCTGGTGCACGTCAGGAGGAACTTCTGTAGAAGGAGACAGTTCATCTCATTCAGCTGCTTCATTAACCTTAATTCCACTAGACATTCTATACATCAGTTGTTAATGTGTTTCTCAGCATGGTGAGGTAAGTGGATTTACCCTGTACTCTGCCATCCTCCTGAGGACTGTACAGCGGCTCTATGGGTGGAGGAGGAGCGGGACGCTCGTAGTCTGGTCTGATAACGTTTAACAAGATTTCCTCTCCTCTGTCTTCTCCTTTCTCATCTGTTTCGTCTACAACACTCGAGGGAACAGCTGGAAAAAGAGGTGGTGTTTTTTTAGGCACCACAACCAAAAAAATTAATAAATAAATAAAAAAAAACTCTTACTTTAAATAAGAACAGGTTATTATGCTAAACATAGCTATATTTATAGTAGACTGATATTTATACTTCTAAAACAATGGAATTTTATATACTTTATTCTTGCCTAATTATATTATATTTTTTATTTATTATTTTGCTACAACACTCACCAATTGGCTCAGACCGGAGCGTACCCGTGGCTCTGGCTACTTCCTCTAAGGTGGGCAGTTCAAATGGCTCCTCTTCCTCCTCTTCTTGGACCGTGTCCTTCTGTGACAACCCTCCCCCCGGAGCTGAACAAGGAAAATATATTCATATTTTTGTCTCTTTCTACTCCCTCTGTGAATTTAAAATGAACCAATAAAGCTATGATTGAAGTCATTTTTATCATTCAAATTCTCTGCTATCTATCCGATATTTTTTTCTAAATGATTTTCTAAATTATTAATGTAACATTTTGTTACACCACTTTAATTACAGCTGAAAATTATACACTTCAATCATAACTTGTTTGCGTCATTTCAAATCCAGTGACTTCATACACCAAAAAATAAATAATTTGGTCATTGTTCAAATACTTATGGACCTGGGCATATGGAAAAATAAAAGAGTTTATCAAAATTAAACTCTGACCTGCTCCGCGACAGTATCGTGCCCAGTGTCCCGTTCCACCACACTTATAGCAGGTATCACCCTGTCGGTTAAAGCCTCCGAATCTCCCCCTGCCCCGCCCACCACATCCACCAAACCTCTCACCCTTCAGTTGGAACTTCTGCATGTACATCTGCAAATAACCATAACGCAATTTCATTCGTTTTTTGATGATTTACAAAGTGAGAATCAGAATTTTACTGGCATTGGTTTTTTTTGTCCCACTGACCTGTTTGCGAAGAGCAGCTCCCCTCAGGGCAAACCCTTTAACATGGGATTTCTTCTTCAGGTTGATTTTCACAAAGTTTCCATCAGTGTTTTTGGTCACCCTTGTGTAATTGAAAAGCAAAACACTGCACTTGTAATATATTGCCATTAACAAGTTGTAAATGGAAAATAACTTAAATTTCAAGACGTGTGGGAAATCTTATATGTACTAGTGACAATATGACAATTACGTATCATAGCATTGGAAGATCATTCTGCAATACATGATACACAGAAATGGAAAAGTGTGTAACCAAATTTCCTGCAAAAAGAGTAGTGTTGTCATTACAAAATGTTTATTATAAAAGCACAATTGTAGATGTTTAAATAAATCAATTATAGGGCTCCAGATTTTATTTTAAACAATGTCAAAATTATTTAAGAAAATATAAAAATACTTACATATACGAACTACATAAATCCCTGACTATGGTTATATTATCTGTGATAATCTTCAGTCTTTTGCGATTAAAGGATTGCACAGGTCCATGCAGCGATTTAAATTTTTATGCAATTAATTGTGCAGCACTCATAAATTTTCACTTTATTCTATTTAATTCCATTGTTTTTACCAACTGTAAAGAGCCAGTGCAAAGTTTGAACAGTTTGTAATTGTTATTTCTTTATCCTTGCACTTATTCTAATACATAGTTTCTATAGTAACAGCTCCTATAGAGGAACCTGCACTACAGATACTACACATACTCCATAATTGATGATGGATTTATAACACATTTGGAGCATCATGCAGATGTTCTGCATTTCTTAGACGGTGAGTGAAATTTTGTGTGAGTGGCTTTTGGGTGAGTGGCTTTGGGTAAGCTCAGTAAAACCTGTGTACTGAGACTGACCTGCTTCTGACTGGGTTTTGCTTCCTGGATGATGCCGCTCTCACATCCTCCTCGTCCACTTCTCCTAAAAGGTTCTCTTGGGGCATCTTCGATTTCTGAGGTACTTTAATCTCACAAGTGCTTTCTCCATCCTCAGATCCTTTTGCCTTCTTTTTCAGTTGTTTTTTAACAGGTTTCTCATCTGCAGAGACCTCTTTCTTGGTTCTGCGTTTCTTTTGGACACTTTCGGTTTGTCCTGCCTGTTCTTCTCCTTCTTCGGTTTCTCGCTGCCTTTTGCGTCCTTTTTTCCTTACAGTCTTCTTCTCACAATCTGTGACTCCAGAGTCTTGAGCTTTCCTAGATCTGCGTTTTTTCGGTTGTTTTCCAGTTTCTAAAGAAGGACTGGATTGATCAATCTCGCCCTGACTCTCTGTAACATAATCTACCTTTGTTTCTCCATCGGAATTTCCTGACCTGTGATCAACATGTACCGGAGATTTCTCACTACACACCTGAGACTTGTCGTCAGGCGATGCGGAGACTCTGGACATGCTATTCTCTACAACCACTTTTTCATTTCTAGAACAACTTTGAACAATCCTGTCTATTTCTGGCTGGTCTAAATTACCTACGACTGGTTTGTGCTCATCTTTCACCTCAGTGAAGACCTGACAGCGCTCTAGCCAGCCCATGTCCACACATGACAGCCTCTTGGTCATGGATTGCTTAAGAAACTGGGCTTTCTCCAGGCTCTTATCTGGCGTCTTCATGCTTAGTGAGGGCAGTTTAGATGGAGTGAAGGAAGGAAAGGGATTGGAGGGTTCATCGTCACATTCAGTGCTTCCTGTCTGAACTGGAGAAGTGAGCACTGCTGGACTTGTGTTAGCAGGTGTTGGGGACGCAGTTGTCGGGTCTCCGGGTGCTGAGCAAGTGGTTACACCGTCTTTCCAGTTCTTTCCTGGAGTCTGGCGAGGAGTGACTGCCTTCTTCAGTGAAAAAGAACGCTCCTAAAATGTAATAATAAACTGGTTATAATTCAATTTAAATGTTTTATAAAAATGACCCCCAGAAGGGATATTATTTTGGTACAGTGTCCCAGGAGACAGGAGGTGAAGTACACTCTGGACTGGATGCTAATCCATCACACAATCACACACTATGGGAAATTTGGAAATGCCAGTTAACCAAACCAGCATGTCTGAAAACCACATGGGATATCACTCATTAGATATTACCTTTGATAAGGAATTCATGAGATTAGACTTTAACTTCATGCCGAAATACTGGGCAGAGGCTTGTAAAGTCTCTCTGTCTGTTGATGTGAGTTTGGGTGTTGCTGCAGGCAAGTTCTTGCGATTGAGATGAGAACCCCAGCAGTCCTTATGAAGAATTTAAGAAACAAATACAATGGGTGAGTAGGCATATCTTGTATCAGTAACATTCTGTTATATTGAAACACTAGATAAATACACAAAAATAATAATAAAATTAGCAGCTTACATCAGTGGCTGAAGACTGGACTTTCTGATTTTCTAAATGATCATTTTTCTCACTTGTGCTCTTCTCCTTTGCCTCTTTGAGTGTGCGGTACTCTTTATAAAGCTCTGCAGCATAGATATATAAAAATTATTAAAAATGGGGGGGTAAAAAATCTGATTATTGATTTCCGCATAAATTATACTAACTTACTTTTTGTGTCTTCTGGAGCTGCAGCGATATCATCCTAGAAAAAAGATAATGAATTGAAAAATGTTCGTAGTGATGTTGATACACCGGTTTACTGTAATCTAACCACTAGTTTGTAAATAAACAAAGCAACTCCTTTTTTCCTGATGACTTGCAAGCCAGGAGCATGTTCGCAAGTCGGGTTTTAAGGTCAACAAAGTGAGTCTTATACACCTTTGACACGGATTTACAATACCTAAAGCATACCAATCCACTTGACTAAATCTGTCTCTTTTCCCCAAATTGCCATCATGTACCAAAAACCACAACAGCGCCTAAGGAAGTGAATATCACACAAGTCAAATGTAACAGTGTTGTCTCTGCACCTTTAAATTGCGAGGGGAATCCTGGATGCCATTTTATCTCAGAGCTGCTTTCTACTGTATTGGACTATGCACTCTTTTTTATGAGCATTTTACAAAATTAGGATTATTTACCATCGGGACGGCTTTACAGGACAGCCGTTTTCCATCATCGTCCTCCCGGACCGATTCATTGAAACCGTTAAGGCCGGCTCATTTTGAGATTAAAAGGTATGTTCAATTCAATTAAATTTTATTTGTGTAGCGCTTTTAGCAATTGTCATTGTCGCAAAGCAGCTTCACACAATCAAAAGAATTAAAGTTTGTATGGAATGTGAATGTGTATGAATCAGAATGATCAGATTGGTATAAAGGTCAAAATAGATTAAACATATTAAGGACTAAACCACTCAGTGACGCGTTATTGGAAAAGAATCAGCTTTAAGAATCGGCTCTGAACTGTTACAGGATCACGTTCATCTTAAAAGATATAAAACAGCTACCAAATTTGGCTGCTATGAACTGATTTGATTCAGTTATGAATCACAGTTCGTGTGTGTTGTATCTAGGGCTGCAACAACTAATCGATAAAATCGATAATTATCGATAATGAAATTCGTTGTCAACGAATGCCGTTATCGATTAGTTGGGCTGCTCACGTTACTGAGGCGCGCGACCACAAGATGCACAAATACACACACAGATACACAGTCGCTCGCGCAATGGAGGTTACAGAAGCGTCTGCAGGAAAAAGCGTGCGCCCCAAGTCCTCCAAGGTATGGGAGCAATTTACATTAAACACCTCTTATCGGGCGTTAAAATCGAGCGGTTTTCTGCCGGTCGTAGTGTCCGGTGAGCGCGGATGAAGCGCCGAGGGTTTTCTACACATGTGGGAGCCCCTAGCGACGGGGAGGAATTGGCTAGGACTAAAAAAAAAAAAAAAAAAAAAGGAGTCAGTGAGAGAGTTCACACGGGCTTTGATGACGTGCGTTTGTCCGCCTGCGCGGTTATACGGGGTTTTAAAAAAAACGTTGCATGCAGCTTTTTCTTGGTGTTCAAATCCCAACGAACGCAAGGAAAACACTTCTAGTTCGTTTTCTTCATGTTCAGTTTACACCTCGGAGGACCGGATATATCCCATCATCCTACACACTATACAGAGGGGAAATGCGGAAAAAGGGCAAAATAAACAGTGAACTCAGTAGCGGCCATTTTTTTTCTCTCCCTACGTCGCCGTATTACGAGAATGTCTAGTATAGCAAAATGGTCTATATATATATAAAAAATATATTTTTTTTTATTTATTGAGACAACAAAAAAGGATAAAATACCTGAGAGGATCGAAATAATGTATAAACCGTGACAAGGATGTAGCAAGAGACACTTTCATTAAAAATAATATCATAATAATCTAGAAGTCTATTATTCTTCTTATTAAGTTTAATTAATTTAAGAGAATTTAAAATTGAGGTCATTCTTAACAACTGAATATGTCAGTGGATTTTTTTAAACTAGTGTGTGTGTGTATGTATGTATGTATATATATATATATATATATATATATATATAGATATAGATATGTGTGTGTGTATAATATATATACAGTATATATACACACACCATATCAACACTGTTAACTTGCCATCTACAATTATTGTTAAAAAAGAATGTTGATTTACATAAACTAAGGTTTAAATGTCAAAATTAAAGATCATTATACTCTATGTGGCTATTGCATTTTTTAAAGTTTACTTTTATACATAAATAATACCCTGATTTATGGTTTTATATAGTTAAGCAAAACAGCTAATTAAAGCGGTCACTTTTTATCCGATTAATCGAAAAAGAAATCGACCAACTAATCGATTATCAAAATAATCGTTAGTTGCAGCCCTAGTTGTATCGACACGCTGACTCCAAAATAACAAACGATCCTGTATCGAGCGCAGAAGCTTCCGAGCGATGCAACAAACACATTATGGCGTTGCATTATCAAAAATCGGACAGGTTAAAAGCCCCTGATCTGCCTTGTTCTCCAAACTCTGAGCAAATTAGTCTTAAACCCACTTATTTTGGGAACTCACAAATCTCAAAACACTGCAAGCACAAATCAGTCGAAAAGTTAGAAGCTGCCGCACATGACCGTGCGCTCACTGTCAAGCTGAGTTTTTGGAGGCCTTTGAAACTGTAAAACATCACAGTTTCTCTATAACCCTACAGGTGGTACACAGAGAAACACGCTGCTCAGTTAAATGTTAGACTCTTGTATCTCAAGTTTGTATTGTTTAAATGCTGGGCTTGGTTTTTAAGTGAGAAAACTCATGTTATAAGTAACGGACTAAATTTAATTACATTTACATTTAGGCATTTGGCAGACGCTCTTATCCAGAGCGACTTACATTCTTATCTCATTACACATCTGAGCAGTTGAGGGTTAAGGGCCTTGCTCAAGGGCCCAACAGTGGCAACTTGGTGGTTGTGGGGTTTGAACCTGGGATCTTCCGAACCGTAGTCCAATGCCTTAACCACTGAGCTACCCCTGGCCCATAATTAACCATTTAACTTTTTAAAGGTTTGATATTGTAACATAATAGAAGAAAATGTAATATCGAATCAGGATATTTATGAAATCGAGATACTTATAGAATCGCAAGTTTAATTGAATAGACAACGATGTACCGTGATAATGTCGTATCGAGACTGACTGGTGATTCCCATCTTTAGTATATATAGAGCAACTACACAACATCTAGTAAAGATGGGAATACAGGCTTTTCCTAAAACTGACTAATATAAACTGACTCTTTCGATTCTGACACGAACCTTTAATATTTTTCCATTTAAACCATAAGTGCATGTTCTGCCCAGATGTCATTTAATTTTTCTATTGAAAAAGCGATTTTAAAAAAAAACATGGAAAAAGAACAGATTCATATTAAGGATTCGACTCTCAACCTACAAACTAGAGTCGATTCAAAGAATCAACTCTTTCGAGCGTGTTCGGTTCACCGAACTGGATATGGAACAAGAACGTTACTTTCAATTAGCGCTAAGAAAAATTACAATAACGTTACATTATATTTTGTTTAACTTACCTTGTTTGGTTTTCTGTTATGTCTTTGAACAAATGAGTGTTCCCACTGTTTTAGGAGAATCTTTAAGTCGTTGTATCGGTCCATGTCAATAAAACGGCTTCTGTTTAGTTCGCGCTGAATCTCGTTCTCGCAAACAATATCACACTTTTCCTAATGTGCTTTATCTATGCACGATAAATATGCATGTCGTAATTCAGTTACTTTCACAAGCTATAACACATAGTTACAGTTCAGCAGCGGCAGACTTTAAAACCAGCGCGCCAAATAACACGGAAGCAGAAGGTCTATTACCCCCTGTCAAAATAAGAGCTCCCGTACCAAGCCGAACTCGGATCCTTAACCATGAAGATTGTGCTCAGTTAAATAACTGTAAATAACTCTATATATTTTTTTCTAGAACAAAAATACTAATAAATGACTTCTAGTTACTAAGACTTTATTTTAACAAATAATTGTTTTTAAAACCAAAGTCCACCCTGTGTGGTCCAATCCCAAAGTCTCAGAAAAGCTAATGATGCACAAAGTGCTAAAACGTCAACATTAGTCACGGAAGAAAGTTATCAGAACACCCAGTGCACCAAAGCATCTCCATATGGGGCCAAGCAGAAAAGAGTTGATCCAGGCTCCAAATTGCCCAGATCTGACAGAGCATCTATATAATGCGCCGGACAAATCCACATCTTATCCACATCATCAACTCCACACCCCACAGCACCCAATGATCCACCACTAACTTCCAGACAACACAGTACCCTGCCCTGCGATCTTGTAGAGCCACACCCTAAGGGGCCAGATCTACTCTAATGGCACAAGGGAAACATGCAATATGTTGTGGTGTTTGCCATTTAATATTGTGATGGATCAGTAAAGAGAAATATATCATTTAACATTATTATTTGTTTAATCTTCTCCTTCTTCTTTGTCTTTCGGCTGTTCCCTTTAAAAGGTTAAATAAATTAATACCCGAAGGGGGGGGGGGGGGATGTCCCAGGAGACTTAAGGCACAAGGCGGGGTACACCCTGGACAAGGTGTCAATTAATCACAGATACAGTTAACACAAAATAAATACAAAATAGTTTTAATATTTTATGGTATATATACACAGGTTTTCCAGGAAAAAAGCATGTATATGTTTAATGAATTCTATAAAATATTCCATATATTTTGATACTGTTAATAGAAAATAAACTAAAGTTCAGACAGGTTTTAGAATTGCTTTAATGATTAAGCTTTCTGTCTTTATTTTACAATGGACTTCATGAACTCTCGGATTTTGCGATGTCCTACAGCCAGTACGATAGGGGAGAAGGCAGTAAAGGCACAGTTGAAGAAACGTGCGATAACCAGCAGGTCTGCAGACGCGGTGCCGCGGTTGTAGTTAAAGTAGTTCACCGAGATGACGTTGACACTCCAGGAAATGATAAACAAAACAATCAGGGCTAGAATGACCTAGAGAGAAGAAGATCATTATATAATAAATGACAAAAACACAAGATGCTTAGAGTGGCTTGCAAAAGAATTTGATCCTGTTATTGGAAATGTTCCAGTCTGTCTTTATATTGCAAATTAATATCCTCTTAAAGGGACTTTCAATATCAAAATTCTATATTTGTCAATATAGATTAATAAAAATTAAAATAGCTACTTGTGTAAGTATTTGATCTTACTAATGCCCTAGTGGAACCACCTGTAATGTGATAACTGCACCAGATGCCAATGCGAAACAAATAATTCCCTGCGGTCATTTCTGTAGCCTAGCCCTGTAAGTGTACTCAAATACTACAAGTATATACTTTGTTTATATTGGCTCCGAAATACACGTAACGGTACTCCCACAGTTCATCGCTGTGATTGACGTCATGGGAGTCACTTGACTACAAAAGGTCTGTAAAACCTCACACAAAGATTTGTGCAGTAAATGCTCAGTGAAAACCTATTAAAACATAGTATTGTCGTTATGCAGACATTTTCTTTGAGCAAACATTTATTTAGCTTTTTTTTTTAAGGCGTCTTCAATGGCAGCAAAAGGATAAAGAAAGCTGTAACTTTAAGTTTGCAAACCCAATAAAGTCATCAGGGCAGAGGAGTTTGCTGTTACGGTTTATGGTAAAAAAAAAAAAAAATTATCACCTTAATTTCAAAGAAGGGAAATAAAGAGACAACCATTTACACCGATTTTCATATAACAATAACAATAGATATAATGAATAACAAAACTGCCTGTCTTTCTTTACAGCAGAACGCTCTGCCAAACTTATTAATATAAAGAAATAAAATTTTGTAACCTTAGAATCTTCTGCCTTGTTTACACAACTAAAAAGTTGTACTTCTTTCATCGACAGCCAAATACATTCCCTGTTTAAAGTAAATTATTACATCTGGTACATAACTGTTCATAACTCTATTTTGATTTGAGTGCATAATGTTTTAGCTCATAGTTGATTGACGCGTATAGACACGCCCACTTTGAGAGCAAAAGCTGTAACGATTCGGCTGGGCTCGCTTGGGCTTTTCAGACGGGCAGATCCGCAGGCTGCTACCACGCGGAGTTCTGAACAGGCAAAGGCGCGATCATTTATACACACGGTTGCCAGGCAACGCCGCCGTCAGGCAATCAGCCTGAACGAGCCCCACCTGGCGGCGCGTCTATATAAGGGTCCTGATACCTCCGCACTTCGTGCGAATATTAGGTAGCACCGGTAAGGTATCAGGGCAAAAGAAAAGAAAAGAAAAGAAAAGAAAAGAAAAGAAAAGAAAAGAAAAGAAAAGAAAAGAAAAGCGGCAAAGCCCCAGCCTCTGCTCCTTAAGACACCAGCGAGAGGGAGGGGGGAGCGTCACGCAGCCGTGTAGCGTCACGCAGCCGTGTAGCATGCGCTCTCAGGTGAAGTATAAGGTGTACATCTCCAAACGGCAAGGTCTTCCCGTGCGTATCACAAGCACTCTCACAGCCTCCTGTTTTGTTGATCCCCTCTAAGCCCTGCATCAGGGCTCTTATAACCATTATAACATCTCGTGGTGCGGCTCTCCATACCGCGCCACGTAACAGAAGCGATATAATCGTCCAAAAAAGCGACTGTTGTGATGTAATCTGACACAAAACTGCTCATAACTTTTTCTACTCAACATTTTCATTAAATCTGTGGTGCAAATTTTTGAGACTGGGTTCGGGTCCTCCAATGTAAAATGAAATGTAAAGATATCATGGAAAGAGTGAGTTATGACCAATGTACATATAAAATCTTTTTATTTATATAGTTGTCCTGTTGTATTTCTTGGCTTACACACAATATATAATATCCGCTAATAGACACGTACATAATAAATAAATATGTGACCTTGGCTGCACGTCTCTCTGCTGGCACTCTGCGTATTACTGGAGCATCTTGACTCTTGGGCCTGTGTGCGCTTCCGTGTGTATACAGTATGAAAAGTGAGCCCAGGTTGGTGGTGCTCATGAGGATGATGGGGATGATCTCATGGATCACCATGGATGTAGTGGCAAATATAAGACCATTGGTAGCTGTGGGAAAATCCCACAAGCAGCCCAGTAATGGACGGGTTGTACTGCTCACCAACATCAGTGTCTGTAGAGAAACAATCCGAAAGAAGAATAGTGTGTGATTTGTCATTTTTCACATCTTATCAAGCAATCATCTAAATAACTGAAATGTCTTTGGGAAGTAGGAGCTGCCACATAGACACAGGGATAACATTTGATAAATATAAAAGGTACTCATTATGGAACATAGATGTACAGTAGTTACCTCACTGGCATTCTTGCCTCCATTTGTTGAGTAGATAAAAGCAGGGACTGAGAAGAAGAAATTGACAGTCCAGATGAGGCTGCAGCACATTATTAGGATTTTGGAAGGACCACGTGATTGGTTTAGACTAGAGATGGAAGGGGCTGTCCTTTTCAAAGTGTAAAAATGAAACACACTGAGGAAAAGTGTCGACCAAACATTTGCTGCACGCAGCCAGACCCATATACCCATCATGAACTGGCACCAGTCTTTATTGGATGAAACCTTCAGATGGAAAAGATGAAAAGAGAAAAAAATGATAAGATGGTACCTGGTAAGTAATGCAGGCAAGCAGATATACTGCAATTTTGTTAAAGATGTTCTCCTTCAGAAGCTCTTTTCTGACTGAATGTGTGAATTTATTTGTAACAAGTAAACATTTGGCAGTGATAACTAACAAGCCTACTATTATCACCAGTGGTAGTGTAACTGTACTGTACTGTAAGTCGCAGTTGTACCCTACTATGGTATCAATTGTGCCTATAGTGAAAGCAGCATCATTCTCAAGTTTCTTAAGTTTTAAACCCATGCTAACAGTTTGCAAAGATCAGAGTGTACAGAATAAAGTATGCAGCTGTTCAGCCTTGCGCTTTAAGCTGGTTTTGAGTTGCCACTCTAAAGCTGCATCTTCTACATGACATACTGTACGTAACAGATCAAATGATTATCCCTATTTGTATCCTAGGTACTGTAGCAATTTTTCTAAACAGTATTAGATCAACCTTTGTGCCAATTGAGCCTATGAAACTGCAATCAGCAACACATCTCTGAAATGGAGACTCTTAGTCGGGCTAGGATGATGAACCAGAAAACTGACAATGCCACACCACAGATCATTCCAGTGTTGCCTGAATGTTTAGCACTAATCAGCACTAATTATCACAAAGGCATATCTCAGAAAATGATAATAACAGCTTTTCTGTTGCTAATATAACCTACCTAATTAGGTTTTTAATTAAGTAGTACTGTACTGTACATCAGGTATGGATCTTATGTGAAACACCAATATACTGGAAAGCGATCAAGCACTTACGAGTATAGCTGCATGGAGGTGAAAAGATTTTTTTCAACATGTTGAAGAACGCGTTGTCATGCAGCATGAATAATCTGCAACGTCATCTCTTTCTATCCTACTACCCTTTACTATGAAGGTGACAACTTTGTTCTGCTTGAAATTTTGTCCATAAGCATCCCTTAAGGATACAAAACCAGTCGAGTTGTACTGTATGCAAAATGGTGGTCCACCAGCTGGAACCAGAGCTGCATATAAATTTTCTTTGTTTTAAAAACATAACTATTTCCAATTTTACATTACTAATTATATCTAAGAACTAGAAAACAATGGTATTCAGCTAAGTTTTATGGGTCCATCAATAAGACAAAACACTTTCCTTACAAAAGAAATGGTTCATTATAACTTTCTAAATATCTTGAAAACAACTTGGTCTTCCCAAAACATTGACTCACCACTTACAATAAGCAGTTACTGTTATACTCCAAAACAAAAACATTCCTTTGTACCTCAAGTCCAAAGTCCATGGTGACCAGCATCAAGTTCCTCATCACAGACACCAGCAGGTTAGATAAAGCCATGTTGACCAGGATAATGTCGGAGTTGCGTCCTCCTCCAGACTCCCGAACAACACTGTTCCCTACTACCATGATCACCATGGCATTTCCTCCAATGCCAAGCAGCACCAGGACGAAGTATAAAGTCATCGGGATACCTGTCAACTGACCTGTTGTTATCTTTTTAATTGATGAAACCGTTTTATTGGCGGTCATCATGGATATGGGTTGTTTCCTAGAGGTAGTGCCTGTTTTCCTGAAGCTAGTCCTCTGCAGTATCACCAGTGTCCTTACACTTGAGATTTGGCGATGCCTCTTGTTTCTCATGGCCTACATTTGAGCCCACCCCTTCAGGTCCATGTTGAATCCCAAATAAAGAGGTGTCTTTATCAAAGGATGCTGAACCCCCAGGCTAATTCAATTAAAATACTGCCTATGAAAGACATTTCACCAAAAATAGTTCCACCTTTTTGCTTTAGGAGCTGAACATGCATCTATCCGTGGAGCTGGGGATTAATTAACTTTGGTTAATTGAAACACAGCTTGTTAACAAGCTAATTAATCAACATGCTCTGCTGCTGATATGTGAGGAAGGAAGGAACAGGAGATGTTACATTTTTCTTGAGTATTTTAATCACAACTGAAAAAATATTTAATTTAATTGGGTAAATAATGTTATAACGATGTAGTAACTTGCTTCCAATGAAATAAGTATCTTTCTATGCTTCTTCAGATTTGGCTTAACAATTTAAAAGAGCGGTTACAGACAAAAAGTTCTGTAGGTCTGCACCAGTCTTGGCAACATTCATAGAAATAGGACAAAAATCAACAATGTTAACTTTGTTCAAATTTGTTTATATCGGTTGATAAAATCAGATATATTAAATCTAGGTGTAATCAAGAGTAATTACGGTGTAATTAAGACAAACAAATGTATAATGACTTTATATGCACTAGTCAGCTTTGACACAAATGTATGCTGTAGAAATGAAAGAAGAGCTGATTTTTTTTTTAAAAAGGGAAATTATTATTATTAATTGTAATCACTGAGATGGTGATGGAAGTGAGGAATCATTGAAAGGCAACTGATATCTAACGTATTTTATGCTGACTAACAATATACAACTCTTTGTATCTAAGAATCGTCTTTTTTGTACTGCTCTGACATTTACCTTCACCTTTGTGATAATTCTTTAGTTTATTCTTTATCCAGAAGGACAAAATTGGGTCTGAATTTCTTAAATTCTGTGAATTTCTCTGTTGTGTCTCTCTTGTATGTGTGCGTCATTCACATGCACTTGCCTTACAGTACATACTGTACACTATGCATCAAATTAGCATTAACGTCATCGTGCTGGCTATGAAATAGAGAAATCGTTCTCTCTCATAGTAATAGGGAGAAATTGCACTAGACATCATCATTTTGTAAACAAAGAGCTGAGCATGCTTTAACAGAGAAACTGGGAATTAATTAACCTTTGACTAATTGATTCAAACCTTGTTAGCAGACTAATGAATTAACGACCGCAGCTCCAAATATCATTAGAGCGTGTAAAAGACAAAAGGTGTAGTTTAAAAAGATTAAAAATATATATTATTATATATATCTATAATTGGAATAAAAACAATAAAAGTAGGTTAAAGAGACTTTGACAGAGGTAAGACTTTAACTTCTGTCATGGCCATTTTTCTTCTGTTTCACCAAAACGTTTTTCTTTTTTGTTAATATCAGTTAATATCAAACACTAAAAAATGTAAATGTTAACGAACGTTTTATTATTTAGTCTTATTTTATACCATCACTCCTTATCTTATAGATTGGTAAACCTACAGTTACAACTTTTTCATAAGTATCAACAGAAGAGATTGCAGCAATCTTTTTCAAACAGCAATGTACAAAGGCCGTTCAAGTCAAACTGGGACTTTTGATTGTGCAGATAGTTATGAGAGAAAAAAAATTCTGATTTCCGAGTACACCAGGGCCATGATCGGACATACTGAACTTCTGTGACAAAACATTCATTTAACTCATTGTAGATGTAGATTTTATATCAATGTTTCTGGATTTCTGGAGGGGACGATATGACAAGAATATTATACCAAATTGTATTTTATATTTGCTGATAGATGGCCAGTAAAAAATAGATTGCTAAAGATATCTTAGCAGTGCTATTTTTTTTTCTTTTTTTAGCATAAAATATACTGCTCAAAAAATGAAGGAAATGAAAAGGGACATTTGAATCAATCTCAGATTTTTTTTAGCAGTATATTATACTGTAATATTTTGTGTTTGGAAAAAAAACAACAAAAAAAGGACAGAAAGGACTAAATAGGTCATCATAATAACAGGAAAAAGACAACGGGTAATATTACATAAATGGTTTATTTACTTATTTGCTGTAAAAATGCATATTATAGAAAAGTTGTATGTGGTTTCTATAGCAACTGAGGAAAAACGCACAAAAGGTAACCATATTGCTTTGCGTTTTGATACCTAAATAATACAGAGCATATTTATTTCTATTTACGATTGTTTTTTTTAATCTTCTTGAGTTGGTGTGTTGACCACATGCAAACCAGCTGACATGGTGTGGGGAAAAAAATAAACAGCAACAAAATACAAGCCTTCTAAAACACCCCCCCCCCCCCCAACGATTGAGTCAAAACACCTCTTTTGACCAGGTTACTGCAAAAAACATACAATTTAGCATATTAAAATATTACAGTATAGATATATGCATGTGTGTATGGGTGTGTGTGTATAAACTGGTGATTTGTACAAATGACATTCTGCACTGTTATCATCCTTCGGCAAACATAAATAACAAAAATGAAATAATAAATTAATATAATAACAATGCCTCAGTCCTCTAATGCCGTAAAAATGTCAGTAAGAAATGTGCAGTGTTTATTTAATCGAGCCAAAAATACTGCAAAGGATTCATGTTAATTTTAAAACCCCCTTTAAAAGAGTGCCCATGTTGAATTTAAATATTACAGTATAAATGATCCCTTTGTGAGTCCAGCCAGTGGATGGCATTAAAACTTAAAACTGTGACAAATCGGTACTCTCCATATAGTAAAAAGGAATTTTATACACCCATGGATAAAAGAACACCTGGGCCTTTATTTATTTTTTGATAAATGTAATAGCTGCACATAAGGCTAAAGTTCACGGTTAAATATTAAAGAACTCTCCCATAATATTTGGCACAGAAATATGAATGTTTGCAGATGCCTCACAATAAACTTGTACATTTACAAACTTGTATACAATATTACACATTCAGAGGCGTCGTGCCGGTTCAAGTTAAAGGCGAATGAGCCTCCTTAAATTTTTCAGATTAGATGGCTGTATAAACTCTTAAATTCAATTTTTTGGAGTAGGTGATTGAATTAGCTTTACTTATACAATTTTGTAGTCAAATGTGCTTTTCTGTATGCTTATACTCTAACCCCTGTCTATTTAGTGTATTTGGTTCATTCTAACTAGAGAACATTGTGTAGTATCGGCTGGAGGAGTAGGCCGCTCACCAGCGCGGCTGTAGATGCAGCGTTATTACAGTAGGAGCTGATACTGTACACATCTGCGGTCGTGTTAACTGCAGAGTGAGGTGTACATTACTAATAGCTTCAGAATCTCTTTGTAAAGTGTCTTCTGCATCAGTGATTAACTCATGAGTGACTATATTAGTGTTAACGTTAGCCTTTAAGTTACAAGGGGCGTTCATGTCAAACCAGGACTTGTGATAAAATTTCTGGTGCATGACTGTTTGAATGCTGAATGTAAATGTTTTAAAGAAGGCTCTACGTCCGTGAAAGATGATCCTGACCGAGGAGGCTCGTTCAGTGAGTGAACTTTCAGTGAGTCACAATCATTCACTGACGCCACTTGCACATTACAGGAACTGTGCCAGGAGTTATTGCCACATCTTCCATACAGTCCTGACCTGGTGTCAAATGATTTACACATGTATGGGAGTTCCTGGGAGGTCAGGGTTTCAGACGAGAAGCAGGCGTACTGAGAAAACGTTTTACCATTGATGGTATCCAAGCAGTAGTGAAATGTTGGGATAAGTGCATTAGTGTTGCAGAAAAATAAAGGTTAAGAACGGCAATATGTTCTGTTATTCTGCACAATGAAGTCCCGGGTTGACTCGAACACCTCTCGTCTTTCATTTGTCAAATAAAATGATCACTACAGCACTGAAATATGTCCTACAACAGGAGTAGGAGGAGGACATAAGAGGATCTACAGTACTTCTCTGTAGATGTAATCTATGTAATGATTTAATCTATGCAAATAAATTAGTGTGAACAATTTACATTTTGGATGGCAACGCCATGGAATTGTGCGCCCTCAAAAAAGTGAATGCATGACACCTCGGTACACATTACTGTACAAACAAAGTTAGAATAAGTGCAATTCTATTATGTGCACGCATGCAAGTTAAAAAAAAAAAAAAAGATAAATAAATAGCCTCCTGCTTAAATTGATTCGGTCCAATGTGGCATCAGAGAAGGTAAACTTGATGGCTCAAGTGAAGCGAGAAACGAACACTGCACGCAGTTAACGACTGCATCGGGAGTCTGAAGCATTGCACAGAAGAAAAGAACCATGTATCCGATAATACTGCGTTACAGAAGCTGGGGTGAAACCAGTTCCGCTGAAAAGATTCAAACATATCACGACGACTGACAATATTTATAACAACAAAGTCTGTATTAAGCATGGATTTGACATCTCTGGGTCCAGACGTAAAGTGTTTCTGTCTTTTGTTTCTTCACTCGGTATCGCGGCCTGGATCTCAAGGCACGTCCATGACAACTCGCGTGTCGATCCAAACGCCTGGGTTGTGTCCCGATATTACTTCCCGACCGTAATATAGTTGGCACATAGATAAAATAACAGCAAAATACACCCCGGTGTGGAGCTCCAGGGGAAACGATGTGCTATATAACATAACATTGAAAAAAAGTAGCAACTTCAAAAATCTTCATTCGGCTCGTCCGCACTTCGACTACGGACTAGTCGATACTGACTCAGCAGTGACAATAAAAGCGTAATAAACACCACAGGTTCCTAATCTTACTCCTATCGGTATTTATTTATTTATTTATTTACGCACGCCAACAAAATGAGACTGATTGTTCAGTCAGTGCTGAGGAATGCGACGTTTTCCCTCTGTGAGAATCTGCTTACAAAGACGAAAGAAAGCACACGTGAGCAGGTGTAGGAAGATGCTGCTGCGTTTCTAGTGAACATCCACTAGGTTCCGCTGTAGTGTTATGCTCGGGGCTCCAGTCTGTGCGACAGCTCGAACAGAGTCTGCTGATTGTCAATAATGTGAAGGTAGTGCACGCTGGATCTCGCGTCCACGCTGTCGCTCTGGGCAACTTCGCTTCCTGGGGAGACATACCAACATATTAGTGACGACACCGATTATCAAATAAATGGCATTTTTCCTTTGAGATACGAGTTCATACTAGTATTTTTGTACCTGCATAGAACAAGCTTAACTCTATAGATACTGTATGATGAGCAATTAAAGCAGGTAAATATTAACATTTATCATTCGTAAAAAGAACAAGTCGTTCTATACTAACAACTTTGGATGCACATAAACAGCCATAAAAAGTCATGTTTTCTAAATAAAAAAAGTAGTTTATTTAAAATTCATTGAAGCAGTCTCCAGTGCCAGCTGAGGTGCACTGCAACACTCAAAGCTTTTCAGACAAACTTGTAGAGAAGCTTTCTGAATTCTTGATAATATAGCGAGCTAAAGAGAGGGGGGCTAAAAAAAGAATAAGTATTAATGATAAAAGCTATAATGAAAGTTTGAATGGGAACTTGTGCATTTCTTGATAGTTTGATAGAACATTAATTGTAACATTAATGGATCCAAAGTATGATGTAATGTAAATTGTTGGAAAATCTGTATGGTACTACTGTATACACTGGAGAGGTGAACTAGTGGAGTTTCTGACTAGTTTGTTTAACAAAACCTTGGAGAGTGAGAGGATTCCAGAGGAATGGAGGGGAAGTGTATTGGTGGCGATGTGCAAGATGTGCAAAGCTGTGGCAATTACAGAGGCATAAAGCTAATGAGCCATACAATGAAGCTGTTGGAAAGAGTAGTGGAAGCTAGGTTAAGGGCAGAGGTAAGCATTTGTGAGCAGCATTATGGTTTTATGCCTAGAAAGAGTACATCAGATGCAGTATTTGGTTTGGGGACGCTGGTGGAGAAGTACAGAGAAGGTAATAAAGAGTTGCATTGTGTCTTTGTAGATTTAGAGAAAGCGTACGACAGGGTGCCGAGAGAGGAGCTGTGGTGTTGTATGAGGAAGTCTGGAATGGCAGAGAAGTATGTTAGAGTGGTGCAGAATACTGTATGTACTGTATGAGAGCGCCAAGACAGTGGTAAGATGTGCTGTAGATGTGACAGAAGAGTTCAAGGTGGAGGTGGGTCTGCATCAAGGATCGGCTCTAAGCCCCTTTTTGTTTGCTCTGGTGATGGACAGGATGACAGATGAGGTAAGACAGAAGTCTCTATGGATTATGATGTTTGCAGATGACATTGTGCTTTGTAGCGAGAGCAGGGAACAGGTGGAGGAAAATTTGGAGAGGTGGAGGTATGCTCTGGAAAGTAGAGGAATGAAGGTTAGCCGCAGCAAGACGAAATACATGTGTGTGAATGAGAGGAACCCAAGAGTAACGGTGAGGCTACAGGGAGCAGAGTTAAAGTAGGTGCAAGATTTTAAGTACTTAGGGTCAACGATCCAGAGCAACGGAGAGTGTTCAAAGGAGGTGAAGAGATGAGTACAGGCAGGTTGGAATGGGTGGAGAAGAGTGTCAGGTGTGTTGTGCGATAAAAGAGTATCAGTGAGAATTAAAGGAAAGGTGTACAGGACAGTGGTGAGACCAGCAATGCTCTACGGCTTAGAGACAGTGGCACTGAAGAAAAGACAAGAGGCAGAGTTGGAGGTAGTAGAGCTGAAGATGTTGAGGTTCTCCTTGGGGGTGACAAGGATGGATAGGATCAAGAATGAGTTCATCAGAGGGACAACCCATGTTAGATGATTTAGAGAAAGTCAGAGAGGCCAGATTGAGGTGGTTTGGACATGTTCAGAGGAGAGAGTGTGAATATATCGGTAGAAGGATGCTGAGGTTGGAACTGCCAGGCAGGAGGTCTAGAGGAAGACCAAAGAGGAGATTTATGGATGCAGTGAGAGAGGACATGAAGTTAGTTGGTGTGAGAGAAGAGGATGCAGAGGGTAGGGTTAGATGGAGGCAGATGATTCGCTGTGGCGACCCCTGAAAAGGAACAGCCGAAAGACAAAGAAGACTATACGGGTCACTCCTTGTAGATTTTAAACCTTTAGAGCCCAAAGTGTAGTGTCCATACATTGGCTAAAAATGCTCTTGGTTTTAGGCGCTTATATACTGTAAAGAAAAAAGCTTTTGCTCTACCAATCCAACAATTCAGGAGCTGACTTGAACAGATAGAACTGATTTTGTTCCCAGCTGCAGCTAAAAGCCTAATTGAATTCACTCAGTAGTTTATTAGTAGTAAGAACACACTGAGTGTTGTTTACAGTCAATTTGGCCGAAATCAGGAGACTCACCGGTTTGTTCAGTCTGACAGTGGCGAATGAGACGAACAGTGTCTGCAATCATGTGCTGTAGAAGAGATAAAAAGAAAATACACTAAATACCACATTTTACTCAAGTCAAGGGCTGTCATTTCCTATTGTGTGTGTTTGCTTAAAAATATTTTTTTTTCATCGCAATCACAAACGTCTTGAGCAGAGGCTGCATATGTGAAATTAGTGATGGGCTCATTACTTAAAAAGTCTGGAGGACTTAATATCTGGATGAGCAGCGAACAATGAATGACGACAGCAGTCACCTTTTAATACTACAATATTAGTGAATAGTTTATGGCTATACTGTAAATGAGACTCATGTGATTGTGCTTTTACATAGGTGAGATGCCTGCACTCAAGTGTCCCAGTATAATCTGAGCAATTCTTTCATACAAATGATAAAATGCTTTAACAGAAAAGTTGGTTCGATCTTTCTTAGCTGGTTAAATGTAGTAAATTGTAATCAATAAGAACAAAATTAAATTTCAACTGATAGTGTCTGGAATAATTAAGCACTTAAATATGTACAGTATTATATTAAACAGAGGTGTCAAGTAACGAAGTACAAATACTTCGTTACCTTACTTAAGTAGAAATTTTGGGTATCTATACTTTACTGGAGTAATTATTTTTCACCCGACTTTTTACTTCTACTCCATACATTTTTAAGCAATTATCTGTACTTTCTACTCCTTACATTTTAAAAATAGCCTCGTTACTCAATTTTTATGATCAGAATGCGCAACCCCCCCCTCGGTCGCATGATAAGAACGCGTATAACGCATCCCCCCCCCCCCATCGCATGATCAGAAAGCGAGACCTTAATGCTTTTGTCGCCCCTCACGGTACTTTTACTTTTATACTTTAAGTAGTTTTGAAACCAGTACTTTTAAACTTTTACTTAAGTAAAAAGCTTGAGTTGATACTTCAACTTCTAAAGAAGTATTTTTGAACCCTAGTATCTATACTTCTACTCAAGTAATGAATGTGAATACTTTTGACACCACTGATATTAAAGTTGGGTCTATAGTGCTCATCCACTAACCTGGGCTTTAGTGCTTCGGGAACATTTTGCATCCAACGTCTACATATCTGGTGGCGCTGAGATGCAATACCATGAACTCTTGAACCAAAGTGGGATTAAAAATTCGAAAACTTAAATGCCGTGCCCTGAGTGTGCTGCTCTACCCACTCTCATACAAATGCCTTTATTTTAAACATAAAAATAACAGATGAGAATAACTGGCACACAGATGCTCTCAGCCACTGACATTTACGCCTGGATGAAAATAGAGCCGTCTCTTCACAGCTTATTAAAGGCCTGTTTTTTTTTTGTGTTTTTTTTGTGAAAAATATGAAAATGGTTTTCAGCATGGCTGTAAAAGTAAAGTGGATTGTTCTGCACTCACCAGCTTCTCAAAGTTGACGAGATTATCATGAAATGTTTTGTTTCCCTCATGAATGAAAGTAATGTCTAGAGAGGAAAAAAAAAACATGTTCAAAAAAACATTGTAATTTTTTGGACATTTGAAGCATTTCTAATTATTTGTTGAGATGTGAATGCAGACAACAAAGAGCTAACCTTTAAGCAGCAGAGGCATGAAGGGGATTTTCGGCGGCTTCATCTTCCTGAAGGCGTCTCTGTACGCCTTGTGGTTTAGAGACGGGTCCTGCAGCAGAGCACACTGAGTTAGGACCATCTGTCCATGTCAACACAACGCAGCATGCTAATACCATCAGTATGGTGTGTTTAACTTACTGTTAATAACTCAAGCTCGGAGAAAAGCTTCTTGAATTTGCCAGGAACTTTCTGCGGGAATGTGAAATGAAACAAGATGCATGATTGTGCCCAACATGTACTGCACATCTTGGATAGCTTTGCATTAATGACTTACAGTATGTACGGGTTGTGTGTACAGTGTGTGTGTGTGTGTGTGTGCACGTTCTTTTACCTCCCAGGTCTGATTAAGTCGACTCACTGCTGCTGTGTTTAGGCCCATAATGATGGCAAAGGAGGAGTTTAAATTCCTCTGTGCTTTACAGCTGTTGAAGGAAAAACACAGTCATTTTGTACAGTATAACACCAGCCTTCCGTCCTAGATTTTGACACATGATTAACTAGAAATGATGCACTACAATCTTTCCCGCTTACTTGTATAAGGGGCGGTACATTTACATTTAGGCATTTGGCAGACGCTCTTATCCAGAGCGACTTACATTTTTATCTCATTATAAATCTGAGCAGTTGAGGGTTAAGGGCCTTGCTCAAGGGCCCAACAGTGGCAACTTGGTGGTTGTGGGGTTTGAACTTGGGATCTTCCGAACAGTAGTCCAATGCCTTAACCACTGAGCTACCCCTGGCCCCCGGGACTTTTGTGACACACAACAGTCATGAGTTTATTTCTCTATATATTCCCCTGCACTACACTAATGCACTTATCCCATGGTGTCACTAGTGCTCAGATACCATCAGGGTAGAAAGATTTCTCAGTACGCCGGAGCCATGATCGGACTTCCTGCTTCACTTCTAAAAACGCTGGCCTCCCAGGAACCTCTTTAACGGCCTAAACATGTGGAAATGGCTTGGAACAAGGTCAGGACTGTAAAGAAATAACTGTCAGTCGAGTTCCTGTAATGTGCAAGTGGTCACAGAGAGATGCGTTCTGAAAGTGTTCACTTGCCGTCGCCTCTACCGCTTTATCCTGTATTCAGGGTCGCAGGGGGCCTGGAGCCTATCCCAGGAGACTTAGGGCACGAGGTAGGATACACCCTGGACAGGGTGCCGATCCATTTACAGACATTCACACACTACGGGCAATTTGGGAACGGCAATTAGCCTAATCTGCATGTCTTTGGACTGTGGGAGGAAACCCACCTGAGCAGAACATGCAAACTCTATGCACACAGACGGGAACCGAGTCTGGCCGGGAGTCAAACCCGGACCCTGGGGACGCAAGGCGACAGAGCTAACCACTACACCACCGAGCTGCCTAGTGACAAGTTATCTGTTGATTTTTAAGGATCGGGCGTTTCATACGCTGAATGTTCCACCTCAACTGGGATCATTATGAATGATCTTTTAAACATTTGCACCATTCAAGTGTTCTACTGGGGCTAAGAGTCTCATCACTGTCCTGTGGTTAAAATTTTCGGTAAATGTCAATCAGGTTTACATCTTCATTCACAAAACATTTCATCTCAACTCCCGGTTTAACTTTTGAACACCTCTCATGTTATGTCTGAGATACTGAGATATGGTCATAATCAGATGCAGCAGTGTTAGTATTAAGTGAAGAAGACGAGGTTCTTACTGCGCAGCGATCTTGATGAACTTCTTGAGCAGCTGTACTCGTTTTCCGAGTGAAGGACACAGCAGGACCTCGGACATGACCCACTGCTGAACTTCATTACAGCGCTGCAGGAGCTGCTCCAGCGCCACCGTGTGGCCACTGCTCGCCTGCCGACTGAACGTGTAATACACCAGCTCTTGCTGTGGTGGGCGAGATGAGAAATTTGTTTTTAAATTAATATTTTATATGTACAGGTCCTTCTCAAAAAATTTGCATATTGTGATAAAGTTCATTATTTTCTGTAATGTACTGATAAACATTAGACTTTCATATATTTTAGATTCATTACACACAACCAGAGGTGTCAAGTAACGAAGTACAAATACTTCGTTACCTTACTTAAGTAGAAATTTTGGGTATCTATACTTTACTGGAGTAATTATTTTTCAGCTGACTTTTTACTTCTACTCTTTACATTTTCACACAATTATCTGTACTTTCTACTCCTTACATTTTAAAATATCTCCTATTTTATTTCAGCATGTCATTTTAAAAAAATAATAAAAATCGCGCCATCCGGATGTAGCGAATTTCATTGTGGTTGGATGAGAAGTATAAACATACCATTCCGACACCCTACTGGTTGGTACGCGATTCATGGCACCTGCACATGACGTCACGTCACACACTCCAGCATACGTCACGTCACACATGAGTCAAACAGCATAGGTGAGATAGGGGTATAAGGCTGTGATAAGTAGACGAAGCTGTCCGTGATAGAGACTCAAGATTCGAGCGAAATGTCACAACCAAGCACCAGCGAGGAAGGTATATATATATATATATATATTCATTCATTCATTTTCTGTACCGCTTTATCCTTATATACAGGGTCGTATTTATTTAATTTTTTTCTTTTTTAATTACTTGGATTAATCATTCATTCTGACAGCACTAATGTTTATTGTAGACAACCATACAAGGGTAATTATTACTAAGCCTGCCCTGGGTACACTAATTTTCTTGTATGTTGCCCTCACAGATTCCTGCAGCTAAGCTTGGATGTACATTTACATTCCAATAAAGGTTACTGATGACATGCCTCTGAAATTTTACTTTTTGCACCATTAAAATACTTATAGGCAACTAGTTATCATATCTTCTTCTCCATGAAACATGTTAATGCTCAGTAGTACACATACAGTATATGGTTCTTTAATGTATTTGCATTGTACTAAAATGCATTCTTTTTCAATTGCCATATACAGTATCCCAAATCACTATGGCCGTTAAAAAATACAACAAAAAAAAACAACACATTTTTCTTTTTTTTAATGAGGTGTTAGTGTACAGTAGTATACAGGCCCGTGGCACAGCCTAAGCTTTTATCCTTAATGCGTTATTCCCCCTCACGTTACTTTTACTTTTATACTTTAAGTAGTTTTGAAACCAGTACTTTTACACTTTTACTTGACTAAAAAGCTTGAGTTGATACTTCAACTTTTAAAGAAGTCTTTTTAAACCCTAGTATCTATACTTCTACTCAAGTAATGAATGTGAATACTTTTGACACCACTGCACACAACTGAAGTAGTTCAAGCCTTTTATTGTTTTAATATTGTTGATTTTTTGGGTTTTCATGAGCTGTATGCCACAATCATCAATATTAAAACAATAAAAGGCTTGAACTACTTCAGTTGTGTGTAATGAATCTAAAATATATGAAAGTCTAATGTTTATCAGTACATTACAGAAAATAATGAACTTTATCACAATATGCAAATTTTTTGAGAAGGACCTGTATATTATTAGAATTAGACAGACCCTAAGACCTGCTATCATGGGAATAATCTGGTGATGTGATAACAGTGGTGAGGAAAGCTCTTCTCTTCTAACACATTTCTCAAAAATCTCCCATGCTTGTCCAGTCACACCAAATTAGCAATTTGGAAATGCCAACTAACTTTTTTTTTTTTCCCCCCAGGTCAACTTTCATTCATTTAAAGCCTCACCTCGTGTACGGAGTTGAAGAGGCTCCAGTCGAGGTTAGTGAGCACCATAGACACGTCCCACGTGTTGATGCCGAGAAGACGCGACGGCCGCTGAGACAATTCCACACACTCTGTTAGAGGTGGCTGCAGGCAGAAAGAGCAGCGAGGCATTTTTCTAATATCCATGGGAAATTATGTGCCAAATACATGAACGTATACTGTAAATATCCAAGATTTTAACATTCTGTAACCTGGAAAGCAATAATTAAATCATACTTATTGTAACTTGGATATAAACATCTAAACATACAGTACTAAACATACCAGAATCTCATTAAGGTCTTTCCAGCAGGCCATCAGTCTCCCAGGAAGAGTCAGAGACTCAGAGAAAATACAGTCGTGAGGCTGAAGGACGCGTTTCTCTAAATTAAATTAAAAGAAAAGAGTGTAAATGTATTATCATGGTACTAATACTTGGTATTTACTCACTCACTCTCACTCATCTTCTATACCGCTTTATCCTGTACTCAGGATCGCAGGGACCTGAAGCCTATCCCAGGAGACTTGGGGCACGGGGCAGGGTACACCCTGGACAGGGTGTCAGTCCATCGCAGGGGGGCACACACACATTCACACACTACGGGCAATTTGAGAACATCAATTAACCTAACCTACATGTCTTTGGACTGTGGGAGGAAACCGGAGTACCCGGAGGAAACCCACCAAGCATGGTGAGAACATGCGAACTCCATGCACACAGAGACGGGAATCGAATCGAATACTTTTGAGGTGGTAAATTGTAGAATCCTACAGGTGCTTTAAGCTACTCAGATCATTCTCATCCCTACTAACTACAGCATAACTTTAAAAGACACAAACTTGCTTTAGCTCAGTGGGCCTGCAGAAATTCATATGAGCTCCAGCTGAACTTCTGAATGCATTTTTACAGGGAAGGGAAATTGTGGAATTTGATCCCCATTACTGTACATACAATTCATTCACATTCCAGAAGACAAACATCACGATCAGTGTACAGAGCAGCAGAACTTTATAACAAACCAAGACCTATCTTTTCATACATTTACTGATTTTCATCCTTCATGAATCATTTCTCTGACTGTTTTCACTTTGACCCATGATTAATTTGTCTTTTTTAATATCCTTTTATTTTCCAGTTCACACTCTGGCTGTTCTCTTTATTCCCACTTATCCATATGTTTTTTTTTTTCTTCGCATTTCGGTTATCATGTTATTCCAGTTCATGATTACACAGTGTTGCATTTCTCTGTCTGCATCTTGACGCACACCACATCTTAGAAATAATTTTTGCATTAAAATGAATAAACAAAACACCAGACAACATGAACAATCCAGATCGGTGACTTCCTGTTCTATTCAGGGTGTGATATGCCCGCTGCACAATGGTGCTGCCGAAGCCCAGTAGTGAACTACGTGTCCTGTAACACGACATTTCAGTCACAAAGACTGTAAGGACAAGCTGAAAATAAAACGTATAATATAATACAATAAGCCATGAGGGGAACTTTGTTAGCGTGATGTTATCACACCTAGGGGCATTCTCGGACACAATGTGACAAAAACAGTACAATGAAATCCAGGTTTCAATAAAAGTCGTATTTTATTTTTAATAGTGCTTGCAAGGTGACATTTATGTCTTTTAACATTAACCTTTGGCGGCTGACAAAGATTAGAGTGTTTTAATGGCCAAGTGTTTCGTATAAACAGCCATATTAAGGTGTGTGTGAAAGTAAAACACAGGGAAGAGCGTAGCAAACCTCCGCTGTAGGTCTGGGCCACCAGCACCATGTCCTCTCCTGGTTTCTCCATCCTCTGAGCCACAAGATGAAGGAGCTCCTGAGCCACGACTGTGGTCCTCACTCTCACGCTCAAGTAGGAGTCTAAGCTCACGTACACATGGCACATTACTGAAAGACAGAGAGAGGGAGAGACAGAGAGGAATTTGGTGTTACAGATAATTGTCCTGGTTGCATCAGCTCCAGCACTAAACAACATTAAAGGAGTAATCAGAGAACTGTAAATCCTTTACACACACACACGCACGCACACGCGCACACACACACACACACACACACACACACACACACACACAAATGCTATCTCATACCTTAATTAGCTGCTCATACATAAAACATCCAACCTGGCCTCCAGTGTGCATGAATAATTATTTCATTCAGTACTTTTTAAATACATAAATATTCCCAGAGTGAGGAAACAAAGGTAGCGTATGCAGAAATAACTTGGAAATTAGGCAAGCCAAACAAAGACTTTTTTTTTAACCTAAACAGATAAGTTTTCAGAGGCATGTAAATGCATAAATTTATCCATAAATTACATTAACGTTAAACCCAATATAATGTCAGGTGACCAGATGGAGAATGCTGTCCACATTCCTTCTTTTATTGCGGTTTTTCCAAAATGCTGAGTTCTCCCAAATGGCCTTTCCTAGTCACTTCACATCACAGGACTTAAGTCACCTGCGACCTGACCATGCATTAGCTAGGAACTATTAAGATCTACAGTACTTAGTTCACAGGTGATTCACATGTCAGAATCATGCTGTCGACTATCAACTATTGTTGAAGAACTGTGACTTCACAAGCGATGAACCTGCAGCACACTTCTGTACTAAACACCACCATGCGCATATTCTTTGGTCTACTGGATTAAGAAGAGGCACAAAGCATCTACAAAGTCTAAAAGTTTTGGCACTCCACATGGCCGCCTTCTTTCGTTCCTGTACTGTATTTGTATTACACCTACAGTAGTTTGACAGATGACTTGTTTGGTGGTTAATAAGTTTCTATTTGGAATAAATGGCTGACCTTCTCGGGGTTCGCTGTGTGCTGCACGGAGCTGGACGCCATTCTCCCTTAGACTCAACTGCTGGAAAAGAGCTTTGTTCTGCAAGGACAAGGCAACCGAGCAACACTGTGAAAATATGTCTATATGACATACAAAGCAAAACCAGAAACACATATTGTCCATGTTCTATTCGTTAGGTGATGCACAGGAATCAGGCAAACTGTACAGCGCATATACATTGTGTATATAGGTTTAAAAACCTATAGTTAACTTCTAGTTAAGTGAATTATTTATTCACTAAAAAGCACTGTATAATTTATATATATATTTATATATATATATATATATATATATATATAATATTAGTAGTGTTACACCAAAATTATGGGAAATTGTTTTCATCCCTATGGGCCTCCTGATTAGAGGTATTATATAAGAACACTTAGTGTGCACCATAAAGTATATTTAATAAATGTATTAAGTGTACCATTTCACATACTGTATAGACATGGATAAAGAGTGACTCTGATGAGTGACAAATGTCTTGCTATATCAAAAAGATTAACACAAAATATAAAGTAAAAAAAAAAAACAAATTACCCTGCACTTTTCCTTTAAAAAACGTAAAAATAAATCCCAACAGATAAGTGTTTCCGTTTATGCGCGCAAGCACTGTGTGTATGTGTGTGTGTGTGTGAAGGGGCACGGTGTCCAATGACAAAGTGCAGGCTGACACAGAGAGAGAGAGAGAGAGAAAATGGATCTTTAACCTCTCTAATGAGACTTTCTTTTGCTTTACTGTACATGCTTGCTGTACACACACGTGTTTTACGCACACACGTGGTCACAATGTTATAGTAAACAGTACACACGTGGACGGTTGTTGATTATACCAGTAAGAGACACGCACGATTACCCACAATTCTGCAGCACTAGAGAGAGAAAAACTGTTGGCTCAGTTGCGATCATGTGACGCTCGGCATTAAAACAAGAAGTGCATACGTGATACATGATACTCGGTACTCGTAAACCAAATCAATAGTCAAAATGTATTAATCTTTGCTCGTCTTGCGGAACACTCGCAAACCGCTTTACTCGCAATCTGAGGTTTCATTGGGGTTTTAAAAGAAACACATTTGATTGTAGAGCGCTATCACAGTGTTACCTTATCAGAAACAGTTATAGACTAGATCCTACTGTATTTACATAGCAACTAAAAACCCTAAAAAATACAAAGACAAGCTTGTTGTTAGGAGATTACTAAAGACAGGATATATTAAAATTTAATACCTTTTAAGGGTATAACAAACTGTTCTTGTGGGAATTAAAAGATTTTACGTATATAAACAGGACCAGTTTAAGAAGCGTTGAATACTTAAATATCTATAGAATCTTTGAACACGCCTAGCTCTGTACTCTGTACTGGCTCCTGAACAGTGCTCTAATTCAATTTAGTGCCACTTTAACAGCATTAAAGGGTATAAAACATCACAGGACAGTTCCAGGAATCAGGTCTTAATAAGATGCTTTCATGTTTATTGTTCTGCTTCTTACCTTTTGGTGAGGTGAATAATCATCCACAGTGCTGTAAGGAAACAGGAAAAGAGGAAAGACTGATTAGAAAGAGACGAATACATGAAAGAAGATAGTAACCACACACACGCACACACACACACACACACACACACACACACACACACACACACACACACACACACACACACACAAACACTTCTGACACAGCTGTCAGACACAGAGACAGACTGAGCTTTTCACAGCTGGTGGTGTGAAGCACTGAGTCATCGCACTGCAGCAAAGAGACACCACCCTGAACACGGCAACGAGGAGGCTCGCTCTGAATCCATAAGTCTGTCAGCGGCGTCAGACGTCCCTGCCTGTCTCCTTCTCTAAACCCTGTATAAAACACCCGAGCTCAGGAAGTGAAGGAGACAATGACTCTCCCTCAGCTGCTTTTTGGATTCGCTTAACACAGCTTCAGTGTGTGTAACAACACTGACTTTGTCTTTAGTGAACTAATAACAGACTCTGTATCTGACTTGCAGGTACAGAAAACAGTCTTTGTGCACCAACACAAAGACTGCAAACAGCCTAATAAACTGCCATTTATGCGATCATCGTGAAAGGATGCTTATATCACTTCACCAATTGCATGTTCTTTACCCACTATCATGTAAACATTGCTGAAATACAGAATTAAACAAGAAGCTGTTGGCTCTTGTGTTCCTAAAACATTTTATCTGTACAGATCCTTCATGTATTCATTTTCTAACAATAATCAGATTTTATAAAACTGGTTATTTAATAATTAAAGCCCTTCCTGATGTGATCCTCCCATTTTATCCGGGGTTGGGACCGGCACTGCATCCAATGGTTGAGGTTTGGGCATTGGCTGGGAATTGAACATGGTCCTAATTCGTGCCAGGTGAGAAACCTACAGTACCACTAATGCCCGCAAGTGCAATGTTCATTAACCTTGTTGCGTGAAAAAATGCATTCCCAAGTTCAGCTGAGATGATCATATGAAGCTTCTGCACTCCTGCTCATTGAATTGATACCTTTTATATATAAAGTTGAGTAAAGTGTTGATAAGGGTGTATACAGTGTATATATAAGTTTTAGCTTTGTGGCCCTGGAAAACCAAAAGGCTTTGTGGGCAAGACAAGCCTAAGACTATTATTTAGTCTTAGTAACGTTGTGCAAGATTACATAAGAGGTTCTTGTGATGGAATGGCTGTTTATAGCTGCTACAATGCACGGAACTCGTCTCAGAGACACTCTACAGTACAACATTAAGTCTAATTACAAATGTATGAAAATAAGGCGGTTAAATTCCAGACTCAGTGTTAGTGTAAGGGACTCACTGTCTGCGGCGTATTAATTTCTGGAATTCCTTCAGGTCCTTTTCCAGTGTGGGGAACTCGTAGACGTCTTCCAGCACGTAGCGGTACAGTGTCTGTAGAGAGGATTCATAAACTGAGAGGCGAAAAATCTGTTTTGTAGTTTTTGCATGATTTAAGCATCTGCTGCAGGACAGATTAAATCGACTCATTGTTTTGCCTTAATGTCTTTGGAGAAGAATTATACGTAGGCTGATTGGATAATGTGTGTTTAATCCAAGGACAAACTGCACAAAATGACAGATGACAGATAAGCAAGTGTGGTTTTTATAGGTTAAATAAAATGATATGCTTCTACATATCAGCTGGACTGAGATATTCAACAAATACCGTACGTATTGAGCATCTGTCTACATGGGTGTGATATTTTGCCCCACATCATTCTTATCGTATTTTTAATTAGCCCTTTCTTTATTATGACACTTATCAACAATAATCGTTGAACTATTTATACGTCTAAGATAATGATCAGGTGTCACTCCATGCAGATGATCTAGAACAATTTTCATAGCCATAAATTTACATAATTAACAAGGAGAAAGCCATCCTGCTACCTGGTATAATGCTTGAGTTGCCATTTGGAATGAAGGTCTCTTTTAGTGATATACAGAACAATAACTCAGAATAAATTCCTCATTTCAAAGGAGTTTGAACTACATCCATGAAATATAGAGAAGTACACTGGGTGTTGCTGCCTCACACCTCTAGGTTTCCTTGTTCGATCCTGAGCTCAGGTTACTTTATGCTTTTTACAGTTCCCTCTTGCTGTCTGAAAATCTGCAGTCTGGCAGTCTGGCTACAATAAATAGCTCTTCAGGTAAAATAGTTGGACCGAGGTGAACTCTTCTGCCTAGCACAACATCAGTGTTGATTGGATACGGCTATAGATCCACCAATAGTCATATTTCATGCTCTGATAAGAGGAACAGCGTAAACTGAAGAAACACACACTTCATGCCTTACATCTCTCCTCCACGGCTCTTATCTTTGTACCCGTAACAGCTCATATCCGGAGATGCTACACTCAGTGGGGTGACCTCCATAAACCTGCACAAGCGACTGGAGGACAGCCCGCCATTGCGACGTCCCACGGTTGCCATGGGAACAAGTGAGTGGAAAAGGCAGCAGTACGAGATGTGTACTGTATATCTCACAACTGAAAGTGAGCACTGAGAATCGAATTGGGCTTGGAAAAAAAAAAAAACACAGTAGCTTGAGAAAATGAGAACCCAGCTGCTAGAATAAGATCCAGTGTTGAGTGATTGATGTAGATCTCAGCTCAGCTCAGCTCATCGCACTAAAAATACCGCTGATCCATCTGCTCCCACACATCGCCCTCTGTTTCCCTCATCAGCGCAGTGAGCCGACCGGTTCTAATCACCGCCGCCGTTATCACCATCCTCGACTCGTCCCCTTCCCGTCTTACACAGATCTAATGTCTTTCGCCCTGTACGACACGCTAAATAGTCTTCTAATGGCCGTGTTTGTTTGTATCCTCTGGCGGAATGTGTGGAACCCGAGCGAGGAGTAGGAGATGGATAGGGAGGAAAATAAGAGGCATCTGGAGGGAAAGCGGGAGGAAAACGATTAAAAGCATCAAGTCCCAGCATGTGGCGGTGGCATTCCCCAAAGAGCTAAAGTAATCTTGTGAACGTGTCGTGATACACAACACATGGTTAAGGGGGAGGTGTATGGAGTGATGGGCATGTAGGAAGACAGGTGCGATATACAGTACTAGGTGTTACAGCTCATTGCTGTAGTGGTGACGAGAACTCGGTGATCACACATGCAATTTATTACGTAGGAAGAACTGGGAACATCTCGAACCTGGCCACAAGAAAGGCTATAAACATCAAAAGTTCCAAAATGTTTGTTAATGGTTGAGGTGAAAGACCCCTCAGATAATGGTGTGCTCCGAATGGCTAGTAGTTACCTGTAACGTGGACTGTAATTGTTCATCACTTTGGCAAGCAGACAAGCACAATTACCCAAAGAGACACAGAGCTCACATGAGACCTGCCATTAATTTTATGCACAGTTCATTTTAATCAGGGACAAGCAACATTAGTATTCCTTCTGAATAATAGCAATTTGCAGGGATGGGAATCACCCCAGCACGGTGGTGTAGTGGTTAGCACTGTCACCTTCACTTCAAGGGTCCAGGTTTTATTCCCAATCTCTTCTGCATGGAGTTTGCATGTTCTCCCTGTGCTTTATGGGTTTCCTCTGGGTACTCCGGTCCATAGTCACTCCAAAAGCCTGCAGATTAGGCTAATTGTTGTTCCCAAATTGCCCGTAGTGTGTGTGTGTGCGCCCTGTGATGGATTGGCACCCAGTCTAGGGTGTACCCCGCCTCATGCCCTAAGCCTCCAGGGATAGGCTCCAGGCCCCCCTCGACCCTGAATACAGGAAAAAGCGCTATAGATGATTGAGTGAGTGACGAAATCACCAGTGAATTTGAATAAGTCTGGTTTAAAATGAATAATTATGCACTCGTCCTAATCCTTATTGTTTTTAAAATACTTGCTCACAGTCAGGGACTTGAACGCTGAACGCTACACATGATCCAAGACTAAGAAGCCGATAACACGAGCTGGCTTTACAACAAAGAAAACACAAGTCTCCAGTGTCAGCACTGAGTAACTGTATGTTTCCATTACTGGAAAGAAGTTGAATGCTCTTAGTGATGTAAAAAGCTGTGTTTTTTTTTTTTTTTAGCATCAAGATTGAAGGATAAAAAGAGACATCGGTAAGGAAGCACACTACAGCTGTAGCCGCCCGGGAAATAAACAAGAACAGAAACATTTCCAATAAAACGTACCTACAGTAAGAACAGTTCAAACGTACTAATTCATGAATTAAATATTGTATACAAATTGATCATTTACGTATACAGTAGGCAGCATGGTCCAGTTGGTTCATATAGAGTACTTCTTGTTAATGCAAAGTCCCTTGAAGCTGCTTGTAGGGACTTTTTTTTATCTGCCCTATTAATTGGGTTGAAGAGCTAAGCAATGTTTAGAAAATCAGAATGTGGAAACAGTAACAAAGTACAGAAGAGGACTGCACAATTACTGTAACATTATTATACAGTATAACTCTAATGACACACACACACACACACACACACACACACACACACACACACACACAGTAACCTCACATTTCATACATTTCATCCAACAAAATAAGCTATTTACCAGACTCAAGTCATATAAACGTCATTATATGAAAGAGTTGAAGAAATGCATAACACTATATATGGATAGTTTTTATAGATACTGTATATAAGCGTGTTTTTTTAATACAGTATATTGATAACATTATGACAAAGTGAGTGCCAAGCTGATATTATATATTGGCTATGTAAATAAAATGCATTATTATTATTATTATTATTATTATTATTAAGGATGCCGTTATACCATTTCCAAAGATAATAATGATACTGAAACCTTGAGCATTCGAAAATTACCTTTCTGAGATTTATTTCTAACTAGAATCAGTTCATCAGAGGGACAACCCATGTGAGATGTTTTGGAGATAAAGTCAGAGAGGCCAGATTGAGGTGGTTTGGACATGTTCAGAGGAGAGAATGTGAATATATCAGTTGAAGGATGCTGAGGTTGGAACTGCCAGGCAGGAGGTCTAGAGGAAGACCAAAGAGGAGATTTATGGATGCAGTGAGAGAGGACATGAAGTTAGTTGGTGTGAGAGAAGAGGATGCAGAGGATAGGGTTAGATGGAGGCAGATGAAAGACAAAGAAGAAAGGAGAAGATTTCTAACTTTAAAAAATATCATTGTGTAAATATTTAAAAATTCTTATTGTGGAAGAATACATAATTAAACACCATGATAAAAAAATATGCAGCTGTCGCAACACTTGTGTGCACTGCAAATATAAAAAATATAAATAAAATAATATAATAAAATTCTATCAAATCTCTTTATTCCAACCAAACAAACAAAATAAGTCCCAAATGAAAGAACTGGAATACTTTTCTTCTTCACTTGTTACATAATTGGAGCAAATTTAATTTGATATCTGAGCTCTATTTTAGTATCGGCTCGATAGTACTTTTGAATATCGGTTCAGCTTTAAGACAGCTGTTTAAAAACGCTCAAGAAATCTAAAACCTCAATCTAAACCCAGCACGAGTCTCTGTACCCTGTTCATTGTAAAAGAATTCGAATGTCATCTGAAGGCTAGAAATTACCTTCATGAAGAGTTTGACGTGCTCTTCCTCCCGCAGGAAGTCTTTATACAGAGAGGTCCACTGTGAGACGAGGTGCAGGACCTTCCTCTTCCTGTAGAGGGCCTCCTTTCCTTCCTCCTTGCCACGGCAGCGCTTAGTGCAATAAGTGAGCCCATGTTAAGGGCCAAAACCAACAGAAATGTGAAGATAAGATACTGATGGTTACCAGATCTGGTACAGTATATCGTCTCTTATATAAAGATATATCAAAATAATAAAAATGAATCTCATCATCTACAAAGCAATTCAGAAAGTTAATTTTTACAATCAGGAAGGATATTGGCCAAGCAGCGCCTGGCAGAGATCGTTGGTGGACATGAAGACCAGATACGTGAGCAGAAAGTCATCCAGGAGCATCTCTGTAACACAACAAGAGAAAACATACAGTACAGTCACATGGCTGAAATGTAGAAAAAGCAACACGCAGATTTTCAGGCACCTGCTCACATAAGGTGAACGCAAATAAATAAATAATAATAATAAAAAAAGTCATGAAATCTAAAACCAGTGCTGCGCTCATTACCCAGACAGAGACATTAGCAAAATACAGTAATGAAAAAATAAACCCTTGTAATACCCAGGACAGCACGACACACTGAACTGAAGAGCTCGCAGGCTCGATTAATCTGAAAAACCTGCATGTCTACACCAACTTGGCTTCGATGCGTTTACTGGTGTGTATGAGCCTGAGGGGAAGAACAAACCATAAACATGTTCTCGCTAATCTTTCTCATGCCTTGAGAGCGAACAGGCTTTGTTCTGCTCGTTTATCTGTCATTACTGTGCTGAATCTATTTTCTAATGGCTGCACAAAGCAGACACCTGATCCTTATCAGCATCAAATCCTCAGCTTCAGTTCATTCTTCAGTCAGACACTACGGTACACACCCACTATGTACTGTGCACAACTGTAAAAATGACAAGTGAATTTTTATAGTACTGTATATACCTGATATTCCATATTGTGCATTATTGGGTTTTTACTACAATACACACTGATATATTCATATTTTCAAGATTAATAATGTCATTCATTGATCTAGTCACTAGATCATCTGTCCATTCACTAGTTTAATGTTCGTCCATCCATCCAACCATCTTCTCATCCAGTCACCATTTTGTCCAAGAAACCAACACTAATCCATCCAATTATGCAACAATCCATAGGTTTGATCATCCATCCATTGAATAATGTGTCCATCCATCAATACACCCATCCATACTGTATATACTTCCATCCTTCCCTTTATCCAATCATGTATCCACACACTTAATGTATATCTTATATAACATTTATCCACTATTCACATTCTAAAATCTATTTATCCATACATCTAATTATCCAACCATCCGTCCATTCACCTACTTATTTAATCATCCATCTGTCCCTCTCTCCCTCCCTCCCTCCATCCATCCCCATTAACTTAAATACACACAGTTTTAACTACAATGATTATAAATGACAATGCCTGGCCAAAAAAGAGGTTGTACACTCTAAGATTCCATTCAATTGTTTTGTTCACACTATGTGCAAAAAAAATCTTATTTGGATAAGAATTCCCTTATCGTCCTTTTCCTAAACCCCACTGGATTATATAGCGTGTGTCCAAATCAATTCTGTCTGTGCCATCAGGGAGGAAAAGTGGTACAGTGGCCACTATGCATGTTGGTTGCATCATGTCATGGCCTTCCCTTCTGACCGTGACATGCCTATTACTTTGGTATAGGGTCAGTCTGGACCGCATTGCTCCAAAGCCCAATGTCTATGCTCCCTAACAAATTGATGCATTTTAAAAAAAATTAGTCTCACTAACAAAATATTGTACAGTATATACATCTTCTCATTGACACACAACTGGTTAATCCCAGTCCTGAGTCCTCATCACAGTGTGCGTATGCAAATGCTCTTACTTTCACTATTTAACATATCACTACTTCTGTAAAGTTGATTCCTCAGCACTAACATTCCATTTTCTAATAAGGTGTTGAAGGTTTCATAACCCAGTTCCAGTCATTTCAAATCTCCTTAGTTGTTTTCTTTAGTTGATGCAGCCCAATAATTTGACCCTTCTGAATCGGTGACTTGTTTTTGGCCAGGCATTGTGTATCAAATAAGGATTATACTGTATCTACATCTCTATTCGTAAACATAACGAGTTATTATATACTCTTATTTTAATACTCAATATGGAAGAAGACTTTTTATATATAGATTTCTTTTAATATATTCATATATTCCATATTCACATATTCTGTAATAAAAATATGTAAGGGTACTAATATACTAAAACAACAAAGATTAATTATGAAGGACATTACTTATGGTGTTAAAAACATTTGATAACGTAGCAATTTATTTAAAATGCAAAAACAATATTTACTGTTTTTGAAACATCCCTGAATTGTTAGTGACCTGTTCATAAACAAAAGGACAGAAGTACTGACCATCATCCTGTGCATTAGTGAGAGCAAATACATTTCTAGGACACACACTATATAATCCAGTGGGGTTTAGGAAAAGGACGATAAGGCAATTTTTATCCAAATAAAAAAATTTTGTACATAGTGTGAACAAAACAACAGAAGTGCTGAAAGATTGATCTCTCTCTTTCTCTCTCATACACACAGGCATTAACACACGCCTCCTCCATTCCCTAGTGATGAATTTCCATTTTCATCTTTATCATACGTCTTCTCTGTGCTGACACAGCACGGCCCCATGAGACAGCCAGCCGAGACCTGTCTCAGCTTTGACCCAGAGAGAGAGAGCGAGAGAGAGAGAGCGAGAGAGAGAGAGTTAAATGCTCTTTATTACTAGAGATTACGCTTTGTTAATTCACTTGTTTCAACAATTTCATCATATCATGTCACATCACATGGGTACCAAAGAAAAAAATAAACTACAGCAAATGTGAAAACGATAACTCTTCTTCAACAACTGAGCACAATGCCCCATTACGACACCATTTCATGTCAAAAGTTATCAAATCCTTTATAGACTTATAAAAACAAAAATCAATCAGCACTCGTGATTTCACCAAATTTAAAAACATTGCCACCACGTCTCCACCACGCAGTCCTTCAACCTTATTTTTCCTGCTCATATAAATGGCTAACTTAGCCTGACCTAAAACAAAATTCAAAAGCTGACATGTAACTTCATTAGATCGAACAAACTTAAAACCAAAGATAAACATTTTCATTGAAAACAATTCATTAAAGGAGATGAAAATTTTTTCCATAAGTAAAAATAGAGGTTTTAGTCTGTCACATTCCATGAAGGCATGAAAGACGGTTTCTCTTTTTGAACAGAAAGGGCAATCAGCAATGACTTCAGGATTAATGACTGAAACAAAAGCATTAACTGCAATGGCGCAGTGAAGAAGTCTCCACTGTATATCTCCTGCCCGTTTAGATAACGGTGGCTTATACAGTGACCTCCATTCAGGTTTTACATTTTCTTCTAAACCCAGTACTTTACGCCAAGGCGTGTCAACTTTTTCATTCAGTACTTTTTTGTTAAAAACTTTAACACATATTTTATAAAAAGCTTTGCCAGTAGCTGTAGACAAGTTTAAACACAAGGGTTTATCAGCATCTAGATAAGGTCCCTTACAACCCTCCATTTTGGGTAGCAAGGTAAATAAAGGGAAACAATCTTCAGAGTTGGTATCATTTGTTCGTTCATCATTGTCCATCAGGAGATTTTTTTCTTCATCGCTGACCAGTGTCTTCCAGTTCTGTAACATCTGTTTAACAGTCCGCAAGGACCTGATTTTTAGACAAACGGCCACTTCTTCTGTTTTTTCAAGATCTATCCCAGCAACACGAATCAAGCGGCCAAAAGTAACAATCTGTGAGTTCATCAACAGTGCATTGAGTCCATGATAGAAGGAATTGTCCTTTGTTAAGTCAAAACGCGCTCCATTTATTAAAGGCTCTTCCAAAAGCCAGTGGAGAGAAGGTGTTGTCTCACTTCTCTGCAAATCAAATAGGCTCCAAACCTTAAAGAGATTATTATAAAACACTGGCAGTCTACTCACATTCAGTTTAAGGGGGTCCATTAAAAACAAGGATTTATCCAACCCCAAACCTGCAACATTATGCAAAATGGAGCATGTAACAGCCCGCCAACCATTCATTGTGGATCCATACAAAAATCTTTGTAAAAATTGCAAACGGAATGCTGCTATTCTGCTTTTTAGTTGTATTAAACCATGACCACCCTCTTCTTTAGGTAAATACAACACATTCTGTGGCACCCAATGCAAGTTATCCCAAAAAAAATTTATTAAGACTCCTTGAATTTCTATCAATAGTTGTGAGGGAGGATCTAAACAGGCAAGCCTGTGCCAAAGGCTGGAGGCTACTAAATTGTTCACAATTAATATTCTCCCTTTGTATGACATCTTTGGTATTAACCATTTCCATTTGTCAAGTCTACCTTTCACTTTATCAGCAACCCCTTCCCAGTTTTTCTGGATGAACATTTCATCTCCCAAATACACACCTAGGTACTTAAACCCTCTTGTTCCCCAGTTCAAACCATCAGGAAGGCTAGGTTTCCCTTTTAGCCACTGTCCAATTAAAAGTGCTTCACTCTTGCTCCAATTAACTTTTGCAGATGATAAAGCTTTAAAATCTTCTAAGATTTCCATTAATACTTTGACGTCATTTTGCCCATTAATTAAAACCACCACATCATCAGCATAGGCAGATAAAATGATATTGTTTTTACAATCAGGAAGATTCAGTCCGCAAACTTTTTCTCTCAATTGTTGTAACAAAGGTTCTATAGCAAGAGAGTATAACATTCCAGACAAGGAACAACCTTGTCTTATGCCCCTGTGAACCTTAAAAGGAGTGCATAAGCCACCGTTTATTTTCAGCACACTTTCAACATCACCATAGAGAACTTTCACTTTGTCAATAAAATCCTGACAAATTCCAAAAGCTTCTAATGTTCTCCACAAGTAAGGGTGCTCAACCCTATCAAAAGCTTTTTCCTGGTCTAGAGAAATAAGTCCAATATTAACACCAAGCAACTTGGAGACATCAAACATATCTCGCATAAGATTAATATTGTCAAAAATAGACCTACCCGGAACACAATAGGTCTGATCTGGATGCACCACCTGATCAATTACCTTTGTTAACCTGTTAGCTAGAGCTTTAGAAAGCAGTTTATAGTCGGAGCATAAAAGTGAGACGGGACGCCAGTTCTTAATTTCTAAAAGGTCTCCTTTTTTGGGAAGAAGAGTGATGACCGCTCTACGGCTACTTACCGGCAACTTGCCTGAGGCCAAACTGTCATTGAGCACGTGCAAAAGATCGTCCCCTACCTCTGTCCAAAAGAATTTATAAAATTCAACCGGAAGTCCATCGATTCCAGGGACTTTTCCAGAATCCATGTCTTGTAGGGCCTTGTACAGCTCATCCAGGCTTAAAGTGCCTGAGAGATCTGCATTGGCCCCCTCTGACATTTGGTTCAGGCCTACAAAGAAAGAATTCTCAGAATCCCACCCTGCTCTCAACTCATTCTTATACAAGTTTTCATAAAATGTACAAGCTCTTTTACGTATTTCTACGTGACTAGTTAAAATGTCTCCTGTCTCAGAGCGCAAAATATGCAGAAAACGTTTTTGCCCATTTTTCTTTTCAAGACTAAAAAAATATTTAGATGGTGCATCCATCTGTTCAGTGCTTAAAAAACGGGAACGAATCAGAGCTCCTTGTGTTTTTAATCCCAGTAGGTCTGCTAGCTGTGTTTTTTTGTTTGAGATCATCTCTGCGTAGTTTTTATTATTTGTGGATTCAACTAGACTTTGTAATTTGATTATATCCGTCTCCAAGGCTTTCATCGATTTATTTAACTCTTTGGTAATGTTATAAGTGTACTGTTGACAAAGTTGTTTTATTTGAACCTTTCCAAAGTCCCACCATTGCTTTAAATCTTGAAACAAATCTTTAGTTTTTCTAAAATCTTCCCAAAAGAACTTAAAGACATCCTTAAAGTCCTTATTACACAATAAATTGGTGTTAAAATGCCAATAAGCACTGTGGGGCTTAATTTGACTTAAAACGAAGAAACACAAGATCATGTGATGATCAGAAAAACTGACTGGAGAGATAACACAGCTTTTGAAAATGCCCAACTGATGTTTAAAACTATAAAAGCGATCTAATCTTGCAAGAGACAGAAAATTGTCACGAGCATGAGCCCATGTATATTGTCTCTGTCCGTCATGAAAATGCCTCCAAATATCACATAGATCATTCATGTTTATAACTCTAATAAGGCGTTTACGTGAAAGCATATGGGGCTCAGTGTGATTTCTGTCTATAGGACTTTCTGTGCAATTAAAGTCGCCGCCTAAGAATAAATATTCTTCTGTACTACAACTTTGTATTGTTGAACTAAGCGTATCCAAAAACAATACTCTTTCCATTGCCAATGTTGGTGCATAAGCACAGACAAAAATCAGAACATATTTTTCAAAAATTGCTCTTATTTTTAAAAGCCTTCCTTTCACAATCTCATCAACTTGATATGAAGTTGGACAAAAGTGTTTAGAAAACAAAATCCCCACACCACCACTAAGTGTGGTTTTGTGACTTACAGTAGGACAGAAACACCATCCCATTCCTGCATCCAGTCAGCAACATTTGTAGCATCACTGTGTGTCTCTTGAATGAAAGTAACATCTATATTTTTTTGTTTAATAACTTCAAACAGTTCAGCTCTTTTTCTGCTATTTCTAGCACCATTCACATTAAGTGATGCAACACACACTTCAGTCATACTCATAAATAGAAGTAGAAGTACAACCAGACTACTATAATTCATTTTTGTTAATTTAAGCTTTTTCACCGCCATCATTCAAGTCCATATTAAGTTTGCGCATTATGTTCTTTAACCGGGTCACTTCTTTATTTAAAAAACAGCCTTCATCCATGAAAGTTTTAGTTTTTTCTACAAACTGTACCACATCTGGGAAGTAATCACTGACTATGACCCCTCTCTTTTTCTTTATTAACTTAAGGAACAGTTTAATGTCATCTACGTCATAGTTACGGTTAGAAAAGCTACTTTGTGACAGAGTAGCGCTTGAGTCAGATAGCTCACTGTCACTCTCCGAATCGATCTGATCGGGAACATCTTCAAGATCTACTTTCTTAACCTGCCGAGGATTGTTTACTTTGTCTGATTTCTTCCTTTTCAGTGGCACCTTAAACACAGTTTGTTCTGCACCAGTTTCATTAGGCCTACTGTCAGCCTCCCGAGTGTCCGCGATGCCAATTTCTACATCCATTTTATCGCTTGACTCACCTTTGTCTCCCTCGTCTTCGGCATCTTTTGCACTTTGGATTTCCTCCTCCACTGAAACCACTGCACTCTCAGCGCCATGAGTGCCGTCATGAGTGCTCACCTGCCCCGCCGCTGACTCCACCTCCGCGGGGTCTTTGGCCGATTGTTCTCCGTCATTAGCTGCGCTTTCCGCGCCAGCCACACGGCCACTCTTTCCTTGTTTGCCGGGACAAGATCGGACCAAGTGGCCGATTGTTCCACAGCCAAAACATTTGATCTTGTCAGTGGTTATAAAAACCACATAGTCAAAGTCATCCACTCGGAAATTCAGCGCGAGGTCCAGATCAGCGTCATTGTTTACAATCATGTAAACTGAGCGTCTGAAGGATACAACGTGTTTCAGTAAAGGAGAAACGCCACCAATTGGAATCTTTTTAATGGAGGAAACCAGTTTTCCGTAGCGAGACAGTGCTTGTACTAAGACTTCATCACTAATAAACGGCGGGACATTCGAGATGGTGACTCGTTTTGACGGTAATGAAAGTGGTAGAACGGGAGTGAGAACGCCGTCAAGTGCAACTCCTCTCTGAACTAACTCGTTAGCCTTTTCAATTGTGCTTAAAAAGATAACGATGGCACTATTCATTCTTGAGGCAGACAGTACATTATCGTGTCCCACAATTTCACCCACAGCTAGACAGCAACTCTCCACGCTCACTGCAGACGCCACTTTCACACCGTGACGACGCGTGAGTGAAGTCAAATCCTGCGCACCTGTAAGCGCCATGTTTCCCCTACACCCAAAAACCCACCCCCCCTACAAAACCACAACCCCAAAAAAAGGTATCTAATTTAAGTCTCCACACTATCCAAATTGAATATAGAAAAAGGTTGAGAATAGGGGGGAAGAAAGAAACTCGCACAAGAGTCACCGCTCACGCAAACGCCCCACTCACTCCCAGCATGCACAGAGAGAGAGAGAGAGCGAGAGAGGAAAAAGGAGGGAGGGGAGACGGACAGAGTAACAAAGAGGTGCGGAGAATTGTAAAGAGAGAGCAAATTGGGTGGATAGAGAAAGATAGAGATACCATAATATATACTGTATATCTAGGGATAAATATTTTCTTTCTTTTGCCTACAGTATGTAGATATGGATATCTAGCACAGTTTAATGCTGAATTGTTGAGTCTTTATCACTTATACATGATTATTGAAATTTTCCTCTACAGGTCCTTCTCAAAAAATTAGCATATTGTGATAAAGTTCATTATTTTCTGTAAGGTACTGATAAACATTAGACTTTCATATAGTTTAGATTCATCACAAACAACTGAAGTAGTTCAAGCCTTTTATTGTTTTAATATTGATGATTGTGGCATACATTGTGACATGATTGTGGCATGAAAACCCAAAATCCCTATCTCAAAAAATTAGCATATCATGAAAAGCTTCTCTAAACGAGCTATTAACCTAATCATCTGAATCAACTAATTAACTCTAAACACCTGCAAAAGATTCCTGAGGCTTTTAAAAACTCCCAGCCTGGTTCATTACTCAAAACCGCAATCATGGGTAAGACTGCCGACCTGACTGCTGTCCAGAAGGCCATCATTGACACCCTCAAGCAAGAGGGTAAGACACAGAAAGAAATTTCTGAACGAATAGCCTGTTCCCAGAGTGCTGTATCAAGGCACCTCAGTGGGAAGTCTGTGGGAAGGAAAAAGTGTGGCAGAAAACGCTGCACAACGAGAAGAGGTGACCGGGCCCTGAGGAAGATTGTGGAGAAGGACCGATTCCAGACCTTGGGGGACCTGCGGAAGCAGTGGACTGAGTCTGGAGTAGAAACATCCAGAGCCACCGTGTACAGGCGTGTGCAGGAAATGGGCTACAGGTTGCAAATTTTGCATGTCATTCGGAAATCAAGGTGCCAGAGTCTGGAGGAAGACTGGGGAGAGGGAAATGCCAAAATGCCTGAAGTCCAGTATCAAGTACCCACAGTCAGTGATGGTCTGGGGTGCCATGTCAGCTGCTGGTGTTGGTCCACTGTGTTTTATCAAGGGCAGGGTCAATGCAGCTAGCTATCAGGAGATTATGGAGCACTTCATGCTTCCATCTGCTGAAAAGCTTTATGGAGATGAAGATTAAATTTTTCAGCACGACCTGGCACCTGCTCACATTTTGGGATTTTGGGTTTTCATGAGCTGTATGCCACAATCATCAATATTAAAACAATAAAAGGCTTGAACTACTTCAGTTGTGTGTAATGAATCTAAAATATATGAAAGTCTAATGTTTATCAGTACATTACAGAAAATAATGAACTTTATCACAATATGCAAATTTTTTGAGAAGGACCTGTGTATCCCAGCTTATTGGAGTCAAAGGTCTCCATGATAACCCTTGAGCTGGGGTTTGGACCGGCAACCTTCTGATCAGTAGCTCAGAGCCTTAACACAATGAGCTACCACTGCAATGCAGTGGGTGCCAATATTTATACCTGGAGTAAAACAGAGATAAAATTTGACAGCATACTTTTAATAACACAATGTGCTTTTTAAAGAGAGAGGAGGGAGAGATTGAGAGAAACAGATGTTTGCGGCTATAATGTTAATAATACCATCAACTAACAACTTGTCTTATGGGTGTTAAATAAGTTTTATATCTACTGTATATACAAACCATTTAACAAGTGATGAAGAAACTGTAATCTTTGATGAATCGCTATGGTGTAAACAGAATAACACTTCAGATCGTGCCGTTACACAGAAACTCACACACTTTGTACTGATACTGTATATCAGCATCTAGACGTGGATCATTCAATGCCAAAGTCTCCAAAAAGTTATGTAAGAAAAGCACCTTGTGGTGTTATTAAACTGAGAAATATTATGCAGACTGAGATCCATGCTAAAAGTATTTTCATACACACAATTTATTTATTATTATTATTATTTTTTTTTTAATTAAAATCTGTTGTATGAAGTTTTCATTTTGTAATATAATTTTAATGCCGTTTAATTTCGTTTAATGCCTTCTCTTTCCTTCTGTTTTCTTTCTTTCTCTTCATGCCTTCCTTCTCATTTTCTTATAAAATTTTATTCTTTAAATATATAATTTAAATAAAATAATTTCTTGTTATTATCTTATTCAATTCTTGTTTAAAATCAGTTCTTATTTAATTCTGTTTTTACTTTGCATGTTTTGATATTTTTGAATATAATTTCATAATGATATACTGCATTAATGATATTTATATAATCATCATTTCTACTTGGTTCTTTTTATTACACATAGACACTGGTACTGTATTTGTATTAAGCCTCTACATTACTCAGTCCCTTAGGAAAAGGACAAGTCGAGAAAACTATTCCTATGTATTTTAAAAACAGCCCGCCTGTAAGCTGACATTTCACACTGTTCTCTGTACTCAGTGTGTGTGTGAGAGAGAGATTACAGAATACCGTACGGTGACATTTCGTAAAAACAATAGCAGCTTCCACTTTGACATATTAAAGAGAATGATGTTGCTCTCGAGGCTGCTGTCTAAACGTCCCCCAGTCTCTACCCCTGTCTCCATACAGATCCGGTTACAAAAGCACAGCACCCCACCCCACTCTATTTATTCAGATGAGTGTGTGTGTGTGGGGGGGGGGGGGGTTGCTGGCGAGTGTGTACCTGCGTGAACGTGTGTGATTAGTTGCCAGGTAATACACACTGAAGGAGAATACTAAACTCCAGGTATTAGCATGAGCTGTGCTACAATGCCGAAGAAGACCGCTAATTACCCAGAGGGCTGTTCAACACGACTCACCACATTTATCACGCGAGCACATGCCAGCATAATTTACTTTCCTTTCTATCACTCTTTCTATCTCTCCTGTAGTACCTACAATCTGTTTTTTTTTTTTTTTCGAGAAACAATGTGTTGGTGCCTTTATTTTTATATTATTAAATATTTGAACAAAAGGAGACATTTTTAAAGCAGCAGCACACCAGGGTTCTTTCCAAGCTTTTCCCAAAACTGATGTTAAGGGATAGACACACAGTACTGTTGTGTGTTATTTAAAAAAAACAAAAACAAACATCATAAAGGTTTCTGAAATGAACATACATTTTTTTAATGAAACTTTAATTGTTTCATAATTGCACATAATTCAGTTTGACCTGTGAAGCCCAATTTTATGTGTCTGTTTTTCTTAATAATCTGCTGTTATAAATATGCAATAAGCACCACTTGGTTAAAAAAAAAACTAAATTACAAGAAAAGATGCCAATTTATTATTTGTTTTTAAACACACCCTTTTTAATAATCGTCATATCCATATTACTCGCTGGATAACAAGCTCATTACTTCATGAGTCAACACGACTGCTTCCCGAACAAACTAAACAGATTTGGTCATTTTCAATTTGCATTGCAGACATTCAGTCTAAATCAGATTTGAGAAAGAAATCAGATTCCCGCTGCTGTGTGAACAAACCCTGGAGTACACCTCGAGTTAACAGGATTAGCAAACATACAGCTGGATCGTTTCTGGAGAGACTAATACATGGAGAGATTGCAGAAAGCACTCCTTAGTCCTTACTCATACTCATCCTGAACCAGGGCTCAGCATATAGGAGAAAGCTGCCGGATCCATAAAAAACAGAAAGAATCTCCCAAAGGTGTCGATGCCACTTTTTGTAACAGTTAAAGACATTCAAAAGGTTTTAATAAAAGAATTAGGTTAATCTTGGGAGTAGTTTCAATACTGTGTGTGTATGTGTATATGTATATATGTGTGTGTGTGTATGTATGTATGTATGTATGTATGTATGTGTGTGTGTGTGTATATGTGTGTATATATATATATATATAATATATACTGCCTGGCCAAATAAAAGTAAATTAATTAATTAGTTGATTAAAATACACATTTAAATACAATAAAAATTTAATTCCATCACCTTTATCTTTGATTACAGCACACAATCTGCTCAGTTCATGTAAGAAAATGTTCCTTGTGCTCCCAGAACCACTCTTTCACAATTCGAGTCTCGTGCCATCAGGGAAGATTTGATGCCTCGTCATTCAGTACATTCATGTTGTCATAGACCTGACCAACTGATTCAACCCCAGATCACAACACTGCCTCCAGAGGCTGGTACAGTAGCCACTATGAATGATGAATGCATCACTTCATCATTTTTAATTAATCATATTTTTATTTAAATGTTTTGATTCCTAATATTTAATTACACTTGTCTTTTTTTATCTAATTCATTTCACTGTTCTCAAATTGTCCATTTTTTTTCAAAATCGTATGCAGCAATTCAATATTACTTCATATTCAGTTATTGATTTACAGTACTGTGCCAAAGTCTTGAGCCACTTATTATTTCTTCATCTTCAATTAAATAATTAAATAAAAGAAATTGAAACAATTGTTTTACCTAAAGGTACAAAGTGCCTAAAGGTACAATTTAAATATGGTTTGTTTATGTAAGAACCTCAGCAGCAACCTCATTTCCCCTCTCGTCTGTTATAACCACTCAGCATTCAGCATCACCAGTAGACTAATCACTAATCACCGGCCTGATCATCTGTCATCATCTGCACCTGACTGAAAATGGACTGAATGCCGGACAAAAAGTCTGAAGAAGTATTCCTCAAGACTGCATTAAAATACAAAGTCTCTTTTGGAAGCAAAAATAAATAAATAAATGAGGAGGGCCTCGGGACTTTTAAACATTCATTCATTCATTCATTCATTCATTCATTTTCTATACCGCTTAATCCTGTGTTCAGGGTCGCGGGGGACCTGAAGCCTATCCCAGGAGACTTCGGGCACTAGGCGGGGTACACCCTGGACAGGGTGCCAATCCATCGCAGGGCACACACACATACACACACACACTCACACACCCAATCACACACTACGGGCAATTTAGTAACGCCAATTAGCCTAACCTGCATATCTTTGGACTGTGGGAGGAAACCGGAGTACCCAGAGGAAACCCACCAAGCACGGGGAGAACATGCAAACTCCATGCACACAGAGACGGGAATCGAGCCTGGCTGGGAAATCGAACCCAGACCCTGGAGGTGCAAGGCGACAGTGCTAACCACTACGCCACCGCGCCGCTGACTTTTAAACAGTACTGTAAAAATTTTTTTTTCTACAATTTAGTTTTTTCTGCACTCCTTAATCGTAACTTTTACTCTGACCCACTCTTCATTAGAACCCTTAGCCCCACCCTTTCCTACTAATTATTTTTTTATGCCCCCAGCCTAACCCTGCCAGGGGATTTAAAACACAAAGCATTCCAGGTTGACAGCTATGCATGTTGACTCCTTTAGTTCTGACTTGCAGGAACATTCCTATATAATTGTTCGACCTTCAACTAACTACAGTACAGTAGCTCACAGTTCTCAGAACAATTTAAACATGTTTATGGACTGATCCTGCTGTCTCTGTAAATTTTTCAGATAAGCTAGTGTGCTGGTATGCAGGTGGGCGTGGCCAATATAAAAGTGACAAGCAAAGGCCACACCCCCATAATTTTAGTTCCGCCATTATGGTATGATAGTCACAATAAAAAGAAAGACGGTATTTTACAGTGTGATGCTCGGTTTATTTAACAACGGCTTGGATGTTTTTGTTTAAAAAAAAGAAAGCTCTGGTCTTGCCAAGGAATCTCAGTGACGTAACAGTACATCAATACTGCAATATACACTATTAAAGTATTGTAGGGATCAAGAAAAAGCTACTGACTATCATTTTGTTAAATGCTTTCTATTTTTTTTTTTGGAAATATGCCTCCAGCCTTTGTTTACAACATTGTTTAGTAAAACCTTATCAATGGTCTTCACATATAAGTAAACATGATAATTAAGTCATATCAGTACGGCTGTGACACGGGCGTAGGCACAAGATTTTAAAGCCATGCTGATATTCAGCACAACAGCTCAACATGAAGTTTTTATACAGCTGTTCCAAAAACACCATTTATTATCAACAGATTAGATTTGTTTGATTATTCAAACAAAATATTTTGCTCCGCCAACGCAGGCGATGGACAGTTAGTGTCATTAACAGGGTTCTCGGGTTAAATCCCAAATAGCGTTAAATGGAAAGTTAGTGCGCTCTGTAGGGTATAAATCACATTTCCATACACAAAGTAGTGCCCTTGATCAGGGGTTAGAAAGCGATTTGGGATTCAGCCTTGTGTTAGAAGCTAGTCAGCTTTGTAGGTGCAAATAAAAGAACACAGCGGAATGATTTCGAAGCAAAGTGTTGTTTAAGATGACATAACATTATTACATGTGTTTTGTTGCTGAAAGTGCTTCTTGTATGCATGTTGTACTGTATGCTGAAATAATATCTTCACCACTGTTGTTTTCTTCTATAGAGGGATTTTTTGGGAGTTATTTCGTGTTTATAATACAAGCTTTTAACTCTCTAAAATGATTTTATGGAAGGAGTCTCCAGTATCAGAGCTTTGTAACAATCAGGGATGATTCTGTAAATTTTATTTTTATTTTTTTACAAGCTATAAGAGAAATAAAACACTTGGGGCATGCTGTTATTGGAAATAACCGTCTGGGATATAGTGGTATCACCCCACACTATCATTGTTATGTATAACCACATGCTCTCAAGTGATTCAGTACAAAGTTAAGCCAATGGTAGAAGAAAACCTTCTTAAATTTAATTTGTTTTAAATTGTGATCATTGATACTGCATTACACGTAGCTAAGTGTGCTACTCTTTAAACATTCAATCTGCATATTTGCGGCATCTTTGAAAACGCGTAGCATGTTCACATAAACAAAAAATACCTACCACGCTGCTTTGCATGAATTCAGATATTGCAATTAAAAACTGTTTAATTGAATAAAGTGCGGCCAACTCACCAGCTTCTTTGCCCTCCGTTGCCCCCTGGTGCTCGTCCAGCCTCAAGTCACTCAACAGGTGCTCCAGGATCTTATGGGGCGTCCCGGACACCACCACGTACCTGTCGGACACAGCAGAACATGAGGAATCGGATGGGTACTCGTCCTCAGTGGAGCAGCCCGAGTACAAACTGCTGCTCCTGTCCCTGCTGCTAAACACATCATCGTCTTCGTCGTCGTCGTCATCAATATAACGGAAGCGAGGGATGTCAAAAGTGCACGGTTTAAAATCGGCACTACAGCTGATACACTCAGACTCTGATCCTCCGTCATCGTCGTCGTCATCATCATTATCGTTATCATCATCCTCTTCCTGTTGCACGAGTGTCACTGGTTTGAGGTTCTGCATCTCTGTGACACTCCGGGTCATGCCGTCATGCTCCAGGGGGAAGGCGGCGGACTCGTCCGAGCTCCAGGTACACACTGCTCTGCTCCAGCAGCTCTGGCCCAGTCTTGCTTAACACTAGGCTCTCTCTCTCTCTCTCTCTCTCTCTCATACACACAGCAGACACTCCCTACCCTGCGCAAAGCTCTAGTACACACATACAGTAGACACACTATACCTAGGCTTATATGTAAAGACACATAATTCGACTCATCTTGAACACACATAAATCACAAACACACACATACACACAAACTCTCAGTCTAACAGAGGCCACTGCACTGGTGAGCTCTGCAGCCGGAGTTTATTGAAATGTTAGAGGGAGGAAGAAAAGGAAGGAGGGAGGGACAGAAGGACAGAGAGAGAGTCAGAGAGAGTGGGGGGAGTGATTGGTGATTGGAAGGAGGAGGAAAGCGAGTAGCTCAGTGATGGTGATTGAGGGAGAAGGAGGAGGAAGAGGAGGCAGAAACTGTGGAATTACTGAGAAAAAAACAGTGAGCAGTTCACTCACCTCCTGTCACCGTCATCCTCTTTGACTCCTCCTGCTGTTTGAGGCGATGCTCGATCAGACGCCACTCTCTGGAGCACCAGCACATCCTGACCCCTCTCCTTCAAACACACTCGAACCGCTCCCTCACCCTGCGCCTGAGACACAGAATCGAAACACAAGCTTATACATGTGGAGACACATCCCACACTGCATTTCCTGCATTCTCCAAGACTTCTTGATTCGTCATGTTCGATATAGGAGCGAAAAATCTTGTCTACATTTTATATTAGGATAAAAGTTTCCATTTATGGCAGCCTGAGAAAACCCATTACATGGTCTTTTTTTTTTTTTTTACTTTTTCTAATAGGAGATATTTCGATATTTCTGTGATTTAATTATGTCATAGTAGACTTTTCTACAATATTTATGGTTTTACATTATACGTTTTAAAATATACCGATAAAAAAAATTAAGGGAACACTTATTGCTGGTTGAACCACACACACACACACACACACACACACACACACACACACACACACACACACACACACACACACACACCTGTGTTAACACTGTGTTAACTTTTTTTTAACACATAGTTAAATTCCAGCCTGGAATCAGCTGTTTTTGGTAAACTGTTGTCTTTTATTTTTCTTATTATGCAAAATGTATGATTTAGTCATTTTTAGACATTCAGATGGGTCTCCTGTGCGCGCACAAACAAAAACGTCATGAAAAACTGCTTAATTCTTTTCCCTATTCTCCACCAAATAGAAGTGAACAATATTTCCTCTAATTGTGACATCATATGAGAAGAGCCCCTCCTTATATCGTCTGCTTCTCTGGAAAAAAAGAAAAGATTACAAGATCAGGAAAGGAAGCATTAGACATTTTTTTTAAAGGCTGGGAAGGTACTGTAAGGGGAAATGAGATCTACAGAACTACAGCTCTAATGCAACCTACTGGATTCCAACCGCCATTAAACAACAAGGAAGTAGAAAAAGAAAATGATCGATCTGTGGGGTATTTTAGCTGGAGTGTTAACACACACATTCAGACCTGAATAAAGGGAACTTGTAAAAGAAATATTAAAATATGGGACGTTTAAACTGCAAAATGTATTTATTACGAGTCATAGATTTAATTTGCACATACTGTAAATTATTATCTAATAAATAAAAATCTGAACAAAAAAATAAAAAGCTTATATTTATATATAGCCATACAGTATAAGGGTAAAAAGGTCCTACCCTGGGTCATATTCAGGCTGTATATGTTTTTGTTTAAAACATCCTTTACAGTAGGTTAGTATAAAATCACTATACAGCATGTTGTTCTGCTAAAATACATTTGTCAGATGTGTCAGTGAATGTATTTGTTTTCCACTCAGCAGATGTCGACTGTTCCCCCCCCCCCCCCCCCCCAAACCTCCACACATTACTGTATGAATGCATGTATGCAAAACAGATCTTTTATGAAAAACTAATCTAAATCTGATTACATCATAAATCATTCAAAGCAGTGCCATTTTAAACTCCCACTGCTATAATTTTGGATTTTTTTTTTTTGTGCTTATTTGTTAAACACCTTTTTGTCTGAAATACTTGTAAAAAGGACTCTAAAGAGTTCCCTTTGACCTGTAAAGAGGTGTCACATTCTAGGTCTAGATGGCCTGCATAGAAGCACACTGATAGCTGGGAGTGATGCATGACAGTACATGCCTCAAAATGTTCAACAAAAGAGAGCAACAGAGTGAGAGAGAGAGTGAGAGAGAGAGAGAGAGAGAGAGAGAGAGAGAGAGAGAGAGAGAGATATGGGGAAAGCAGTAATCTGCAGGGGCGTAGGGCAGCCTGCTGAGGGCGCAGTGCTCCAGGGGGATGATGAAGTGAAGAGTGATTTCTATCAATATTTACATTACAGCACCACATCCACTCCCCGTGCTAGTGCACTGTTTAACCTGGCATTTAACCTTGCAATAAAATACTTAATTTAATACTTAATAAAAATACATTGGTGCAATTTGTTTTTCCCTGGTGTAAAATTTTCTTTCATGGTATAGTAGTTATCTATGCTCTATGCCCATTTACTCAATTTTGTCTCGCGCTCTCTCTCTCTCTCTTCAAGTATCTATCCATACCTTGACCCATTTTTGCACTTATTAGGATGCTATGATATTGTTTTATTCAATTAAATATTGATTATTTAATTATTTACTGATTGACTTTTCCAAAAATTCTAGTCATCCATCTACCTTCTATTGCACGTTTATAGAACTTTACAAACCCACATCTAGCCATCTACTGTATCTATCTGACCTTTTCCCCTTCCTCTGGATCGTCACATCGGATCATTCAGAGCCCAAAAGTGGAAACTTGGCAATGGCAGAGCCCGAATCCTGTACTGTACACTCTGATCAGCAACTCAACCTCCTGCACCACCACTTTTTTTTCTGATTTTCTCCCTAATTTAGCTGTATCCAATTCCCACCTGTCACTAGGAGAGTCCCACATTAAGCTCACTCATTGTTGGGGTGTAACACACTCCTTCAGCTTGCTTGAGCTCACAGGTGCTGATGTAGCGATGATCTTACCACTGGTAAAGGTCCACAGGAGTTTAGAATGCATTATGCATACCCGGCATGTGTGTGTGTGCGTGTGCGCGCTCCATGTAACACCTGGCCAGTCACACATGCCGTCTCCTTGATGACTCATTCAGTTCTAAGCACCTGGCAGGTGAGCAGGTGAGTGATGTCATCAGAAGGAGTGGGCGGAGTCAGACAGGTAATAACCTGCTCTCATTCTCTACCATGCTGCAGCTGCCGTCTGCTCAATCCTGTCCAGACATCAAAGTGCCAACCTGCGTGCGCGCGTGTATGTTCCCTAAATGATTATTTGCTTTATTCATACTCATAACCATACTCAAGGCAATGAACAATGAAGAACAAGAATTCAACAATTCATTCATAATGTAAGAAATATATACACAGCCCTTATATGATGCAAAACATTTATGAAACAAGTTTCTTGCAACAGATATAAAGAGTTGCTCTCTATTTTCTTTTGGCAAGGTGGAAAATTCTCAGGGGTGTTCAAGTCATACAGTGACTTTTGATTGTATCTGAATAAAAGAACAGTTATCAGACTAAAAACGCCATTTCCGTCTGAAATTCTGGCCTCCTAGGAACTCCAATAATGGACCAAGCATGTAAAAATGAGGGTAGAAAACAACTATGCGATGTGGCAATATCTTCTAAAGATAAAAGTCTTCTATAAATGTCAATCGGTTTTAACCCTTCGTTCACAAGAAACCTATTTAAAAGTCCTGGTTTGACTTGAACACCCATTGTATACCGAAGCATGGACATTAGAACTTCTTCTATCAATGTTAAATAAATATCTCCCTACAGAAAACCTCAACACATCAAAAACTATATGGATCTACTTGTTAAATAGTGACACAGAAACATGCTGGTGAGGGTTAGTTCATTATTTATTTCGATTGAAAATAACTAGTCACATGGTGTTTTATAAAAGGTATGTTGTTTACACAATTACGTTTACAATCGCTGGCAATCGTGCACATCATGAGTCCAAGCAGATATTAACAGCTCTCTCGCACAAACACACACATGCTTGGGCTGGGTTCAAGTCTCTCTCTCTCTCTCTCTCTCAGCAGCATGACCTTGCTGCCAGGCTCCACAGGCTTGTGGAAGTGTGTGTTTAATCAAAAGATATTTTTCCCCATCTCCATTGCACAGTGACGGCTGATCAGACTTGGACTCAACAGGAAGCTTAAACACCTGCAGGACGGAAACCTCTAGAACAGCTGGGCTCTTCTGCTCAGAGAGCACCCTCACCCTTTAGATGACCTCTAGCCTCAGCAAGGTCAAAGTTCAGTAGTCTGTTACAAATCTCTTTATAAAACAGGGCACACTTCCCAGCATTCCTACGAACCACTGATATCTCAGTACATCACTGTGTAGTCCTGTATGTGTGTATGCAATTATGCAACGCAATGAAAACATTTAAATTAACAAACAAAGCTCTAGAGGGTAGTGGGAAAAAATTCTAGCGATGCACACGATAGCAAAAGCGTTTATCTGTGCCGAGCACATTTCTTTAGTGTGCTTCCAAAGTCAACAGCGCACTCCTCCAGGAAGTGTGTGTAAGCTGTGCTTACACAGATGCAACCTCACAAACTCACAAATTCTACTTCCAACGATTATACATTAACGTAAAACACTCAAATCTGCTCCTTCTAATCCAGCGCCAGGTTGGACCTGGCCGTGCACAGACATGCAGACGCGCACAGCGCAAAAACAACACTTGTGCATCAGGAGAGGAACCGCAGTAATGTGGTGAAAGGTGAAATGCGCAGTTCTGGCGTCAGAGATCTCAACAATGTGAGGATTAAAACAAAGTGCACTAGTGCAAGGGAAAGAATTCTGAGGAAATGGAGCAGGAATGTTAATCATCTGTGTAATACAGACATCAGTGTTGAATTGTTGGAGTTGCTGTTACAGAAAGTAAATCAACACTCTCTGACCAATCAGATCCGACAGTATAAAAAAGATATAAAGGGGGACTATAGTAAGGTACATTAGGTACACCATATAACCTTAACTTTGTAATGAATGAGTTTTAACAGGTGAGTTTATCATCCAGTACTTTCTAGTTCCTTGTTCAAATGAAAAGCTGTACTTTTGGTCAAAAATGATGCTGTTATATACTGATATTGTGTACCAATATTGTGTACCCTTGTGCCACCGGAACAGATGTGTTTGGGGACCCGTCAGGGTGTGAAGACCTCTGGGGGTATGCTGTGGTGTCTGGCACTGAGACGCTAGCAGCGGATCCTTTGGATGTCGTAGGTTGCAGGGTGGAGCCTCAATGGTCGTATATGTTTGTCCAGGGATGTCGTGCCATGGATGCTTGAAGAACAGATGAACAACCTTGAATTCTTTGCCTGCTAATCTGCATACTCAGCAGGCTGTGGTGCACTGAGTGTTCTGATACCCTTCTATTATCCAGCTTTAGCATTTTCCAGTAAGCATTTCTGTAGGGTCAGACCAGACAGACTGCCCCTTAGTCCAAACAAAAGTATAATCAAATGCAAGCATAAGGTCCATTTATGGACATTTCTATATTACGAGCATAATTGCGGGCTCGTATTCCAAAACACTCGTAAATAAAATTTTCCCAAAGGAAATAATGGAAACTCAAATTATTCGTTCCACTAACGGAATCACTGCTGTAAAGTAAAACAAACAAACAAATGAACCTGCACTTTACCTTTGAAAAGAATCATCGTGACAGAGAAGAGTTTCTGTCTAGAGCAGAGTGTGAGGAGGGAGTGTAAAGGCGAGAGTGTGTGTGTGAAGGGGCACAGTGTCAAATTACGCACGTGCACACACATAACGACAGGCTGAAATGGAGAGAGAGAAAATGGATCTTTAACCTCTCTAATGAGACTTTCTTTAGCTTTACACGCACGCTCCACACACACGTATACAAACAAAAAAGAAAATATGTTTTATGCAGACACACATGGTCACAGTGTAAACAGCACATACGTGCATGGATGTTGATTATACCAGTAAGAGACGTGCACTAAGACCCAGCAGGGGAAACCATTGGCCCAGTTGTTTTCATGTGACGCGCAGCATCAAAACAAGAAGTGTATGCGTGATACATAATACTCGGTACTCGTAAACCAAGACTTGTTCGTTTTCCAAGTCAAAATTGATTAAAAATCTTTGCTCGTCTTGTGGAACACTCGCAAACCGCGTTACTCGTTTCACTGTATTTCATTTCATTTTGCATCTTTCCACATTTGTACAGCCATTATTGTCTATTTTTTTGTACAGCTAAGTTTTTTTTATTTCCTATATTTTATATTTTGTTCTGCAATATTTTTTTCTGCAGCTAAGGTTTTCTATATTTTTATTCTTATTCTATTCCATAATTTAATTCTTATTGATAATCTTGATTTTAAGGTCACAAGCAGTCGAATAAGCATGTCACTGCATATCGTACTGTGTATGACAAAAAAAAGTTGAATTTGAAGATTGCACATTTATGTTGCATATGATCTATATGAAAATGTTTTGTTTTAATTCAATGTGTTTTTCTTCTTCTTTTCTTTTTTTTTTTTAATTCAGAAGTGTTTTCCTGCCATAAACCAGTATATGGATGTTCAGATCCCTAATCAGACTGCCGCCTAACTCTGTTTACCTTCTAAGTGTATAAAAGTTACAGGAAGCATTTTTTTTTGAGCATGAGTTGCCAATATGGCCACCACGCGCCCCCCCCCCCCCCTCTAATAACATGTCAGAGCACATGCTGTACTTCAGTGCTATTATTCCTCTGAGAAAACCCTCTAATGAAACTAATGACAGAGCAGACACAGCATCCAACACATCTCTCTCTCCTCCCCTTCCTTCCCTTCTTTCCTGTTCTCGTTGTCTGTTGATATCCATCACTCGTCAGGACATTACCTCGCCGAGCTTTCTGACACCATATCCCATCAGTCCCAGCTTTCTACTTCTCTTCCAAAAACGCCACTTCATCTACAGATCTGTAGCCCAAGAGAAACATCATGAGGTCTGCACTCATTTCTCTTCCATTTTGTTTTACCTTGGCTCTGTCGCAGCTTCATAAATAACCCAGGAATGTGAAGGCAAAGAATTATTTATTTTTAATATGCAATACATGGGATCAAAGAATTGAGCTTCAAATAAACCTGCAAAGCATAGACTCTGTTTGACCCCACGGTTGTATGTGTGTGTGTGTGTGTGTGTGTGTGTGTGTGTAAAAGAGAGAGAGAGTGAGAGAGAGGGGCTGACGTAAGACTTAGGACATAAAGGAAGGGAAAGGAGGGATTCATGGAAAGCCTGCAGGAAGCACTCTGTGTTTCTTTTCCTGTGTTCCTGAACACTGTGCAAATCTGGGAAACTGCGTGTCACTGCAAGAGTGTATCCGTATTCATGTCAGGGTGTGTGTGTAGTAGCTGCAGCCCACCATACATCCCAAATAAAGCTGCAACCGAAACTCCTTTTACTGGAAAATTCTACTGAACTAAAAGCAACAGGTCCTGGTCAGGAAAACCCCATCTAATCACAATCACATCCAGAACCGCTCTGAACAAGCACAGAAATCAGCAATACATCCTGCTGTAACATGTCAATTTTTGTACAGAATTGTACAGAACACAGGAAATCCCTTTTCCATATAAAAGAAAGTAATCAAATTAGACAAACTGCAGAGGTTTCTTAGCCAGGAAGGGAGTGAAGACTAAATCTCATTAATTATTCGAGCTAATTAGGTTAAAGCTGCACTAAGTAAGTCATGTATTAATGGCTTGCTAAGCCCAGACCCCAGAACTTCTGATAATCCTGCACAATTTAAATGGTTGAAATGGAAATCTTGAATGAAAAAAATTGTAGGCCAAAATAAACAAAACAGTAAAAAAATAGTAAAAAAAAAAAAAAAGTTAAATAATATTTAAATTATAAATAAAAATAGATACTTCATAATCACAGATAATTTTCTTGGTGCCATTAGCTTTTTATTCCTTATTTACATTTAGGAATTTGGCAGACACCCTTATCTAGAGCGACTTACATTTTATTTTAATCTTGGTGGTTGTGGGATTTGAACCTGGGACCCTCCAAATTGTAGTCCAATGCCTTAACCACTGAGCTACCCCTGACCATTTCAACAGAAAAATGTATGCATTTGATCAAGTGATACCAAGTTCGCCTGGCAAAGATGAGAATCCAGGAGCCGAGAGAGAGAAACTGGGCGTGCTCTATTCCCCGTCAATCACAGCAACACTAGCGTATCCTGGAAGCCTGTAATCATCTCAAGTATGTGCAAGAGGGCAGGCTGTGCTTTCCTCTGGGAGAGAAAGATGAGATTTCTCTCCAAAGAAAAAAAAAAAAGAAAGATCATGCAAAATATTATCAGTTATTATATGCTAAAATGTTAATGTTTAATACCGCTAGATAATGATGCCTTTCGCGCAAGAAGTTCATGGCATATTCTTCAAAAACTTATTGTTTTCATAAAAAATATTTTCTGCTATTTACATATCTTCTTTAAAGCATAAAATAATTTTTTTCATGCTATTTATTAAATTTCATTTTTAAGAGACAGCTTCAGCTTCCATCCAACATGTTACCTAGCAACCTTGATTTCCATGACTACATTGTGTTAAGGGTAAATTCATTCCCAGACTCAACAACAATCTCTACAGTCAGTGTTTAACATCATAATATTTTTTAAATGAAATTCAGTTTGAAGTCTCTAGAAATAACGAGCTGAGCATCCTGTTTAATGCTAAATGCCTGGCAGACAGCTATTCCTGCTGAGTCATTAAAGCTGCTCATGAATGCATTTACTGCGCCACAGTAAATGCAACTTTTTTTTTTTTATTGATGTATTTTTCTAATGATGTGGCCTTTAAAAGCGAGAAATAACCAACAGACTGTGGCAGAAATTGTCTCAGCAATCTGAAAGAGACCCGAGCCTGTGTGACGTTTGTTGCTTTATCTTCTTTCATTCAACCTTCAAGGCTGAAAAGAGGTGAAAAAAACTCTATATGATGCATGGTCAATGTGACAGCAGCAGATTAGTGCAGAAGCAGGCATTTAGCCATGGGAGGAGAGAGAGAGAAAAAATGCTCGTACGTGAGGCAAACAGTAATCACGCCTGGTCTCTCACCCTGTCAGTGACGTTTCTGTCACCGCTGATGACGGCAGGAGTCAATGGCAGGAAGGGAGAGACCGAGTCGTGGCTATTGTGAGATTCGCTCTATGCTTGGTGCAACATCTATGTGTAAAGCGGATCCTAAATATGCTCAATGCATTGAAAATCCTAAATACACTGAATACTGAATACTAATTATGTTAAATCATGAATACAGTAAAAAAAAAATACAATGAATCCTGAATTGAATAACTCAATTGAATACTGAATAACTTGCATCCTAAGTACACTGAATACTGTATATGTTGAATGCTTAATACTCTGGATCCTAAATACAATGAATACTTAAATATGTTAAGTACTAAATACCTTGGGTCCTACATACAGTGAATACTAAATATGTTGAATACTGAACACTGGATCCTAATTACATTGAATAATGAAAACGCAATATAGAGTCTTTGTATACTCCACATTTCAATAAGCCTGAATATACTCCATATTGAAAGAGTTTAATACTGAACATGCTATATAATAAATACACTGCTTACTTAATAAACTAAGTATTAAATACATGAAATACTAAATAGACATGATATTGAATACAGTGAATACTGAATACATTGATTACTTAAAACTAAAAACCTTATACTTAATGATACTCTGTGTACAGAATACTGAATATGGAATACTGGATATATTACAGTAAATATGCATGCAGTACTAAATATCTAATATACTGAATACAAAATACTGAACAAATTGAATACCTAACAATAAATACTTAATGACTAATACTGATTGGTAAATGCATTGTATCCTAACTACTGAATACATAATATATCGAATACAATACAAATATCGAATACAAAATATAAATCAAAAACTCAACACTGATTACGGAATAAACTGACACCACTGAATACTAATTTTAACAAATGCAGAATTGTGACTACTTAATGTGCTGAATACTGAATAAACTAAATAGCAGTACACTGAACACAATGAATAATGTGTAATAAATAAACTGAATACTCTAGATGCCAATTAGTTGAAGTAAAGGAAACATATATGCCGGAAATATGAGGGTTTATAACCTCCGGGTTATAACTTCCTAAACTTTTCCATAGAATTGCATTCATGTGCGGAATTAGCATATTAATTTAATTTATAGTACATACGTAACTTTAAGAAAGAGACTTTAAGAGGGGCTTTAACTACAGAATTGGCATTTTAGGGTGCACAAGTAACAAGGAACAAATAAACATACAATAAGCAAGATAATTAATACAGGTTAGAGAGAAAGTATGATTAAAGAGATAAAGATTCCTACATACTGTACGTATATAAACACATATGCCAGTCATATTTCTGAACACCTGTAGTGTCCGACACTTTATTACACTTTAATCACTATTATTGATGCAGGAACAGTGATACGCCATAGCAATTACATGCTGACTCTTTTACTGTACATGCCTAAACTTCTGAAACCTCCTGATGTCATCAGTGAATCCACATTCACATTCCTCACTCTTGTCACTACATATTTTTCCTATTATGGATAAGTCATACTGGGTACTGAATACAAAAGTCCAGAGAATAAGTTGTGGTGCTGCATGATGTGATGTGATTATTGAGGTCGCTAGGCGTGAGGTAATGGAGAATGTGTGCTTACTGTACTTAAATATATCTTTTGTTTATCTGTGCTTTACTTAAGTTTAGAGGATACTTTTTTACTTTTACTCCTCTTAAAAGTACAGCAAATATAAGTACTCTTACTTAACTACAACTGTGAATAGTGTTGCGTTACCGAATCACAGTAGTACAGTGGAACCTCGGAGTGCAAGTAACGCGGTTTGTGAGTGTTCCGCAAGACGAGCAAAGATTTTGAATACATTTTTACTTGAAAAATGAAAAGTCTTGGTTTACGAGTAGCGAGTATCATGTATCACGCATGCGCTCCTTGTTTTGATGCCGAGCATCACGTGATCACAACTGAGCCAACGGTTTTTCTCTCTTGCGCTGCAGAATTGTGGGTAATCATCTCCCCTGCTGGGTCTTAGTGCACGTCTCTTACTGGTATAATCAACATCTGTGCACACATGTACTGCTTAATATAACACTGTGACCATGTGTGTGGGCGTAAAACATATTTATTTTGTGTTTGTATGCGTGTGTGTGCAGCGTGTGTGTAAAGCAAAAGACTCATTAGACTCATTAGTCTCATTAGAGAGGTTAAAGATCCATTTTCTCTCCCCCTCTCTCGCTGTATCAGCTTTGTGTCTGTGTGTGCGTGCGTCATTTGACACCGTGCCCCTTTTTCTTTTCAAAGGTAAAGATCAGGTTAATATGTTTTTTTTTGTTTTTTTTTTTACTTTTTACAGCAGTGATTCCGTTAGTGTGCGCTCATGCAAGAGTTATTAGCGATGTTCCTTGATAATTTTCCAGATAAAGCAGTCTTTCCATCAATGTGTGCGTGTGTGTGAAACTCAAATAAGAGAAAAGTAAGGTTTACTGTTATCTCATTTCCACTAGGCTGGTGCCAGGCCGGTGCTGGACTGGGAACCACAGAAAACCAGCCCACATTTACACTAGACAGGAGCTCAGTTGCATGATAATACATCACTGGTCACGCCCACTAAACAGAATCGAACATGGCCGAAGTCAGTTTACTCCAAACTATGAAAATGTATTTCAGTATCCAAAGGCAGCTTATTCGCCGTGTTATAATCGTTATAAAAATCTTTTGCACCTCCACTGCCGCCACTTTTACACAGCCCCTTCTTTTTGTCCCTATAATTTTTTTTTAGCTTATTCATTATTTGGTCGGTTGATGCCTGCGACTATTAGTTCTTCTCTTATTTCCTCATACACTTTTTTTTTTTTTTTCCCCTTAAAGCACTTTCCAATTTCTGCTGAATCTCGGCGGATGTCCAAATTGCTAAAAGCGATTTTGTTTCGTCCGCACTCCACATTTATTTATTTATAACTCGGCCCACCGCTCGTGACATCACGGGTTCTTGCGACTAGACCAGCAGAGTTTAGGGGCCGGTTCGGTGCTTATTTTAGGGCACCAGCACCAATTGTTTTCTGTGGAAAAGCGCGGCACTGGTTCCACTGTATGTGGTATTCAAAGGAGGAATTTCACCACCTGCTGATTTTTATGCATATTTGCATGACTTGCCTTTCTTTCGAGACATGCGTACTTAAGTAACAGGTGTTTTAAATTAGAAGCAAAGCTGGTTGTAGACAGCGACAAATCGGGAAGCAAAGACGTATAGAGAGACTAAAACAGACTTAAATTACTGCTTAAAAGCTGGAACTGCCTGTCCATAGAGCACTGGTCAGGATATGTTAACCAACTCACAAAATATCTTTTATACTGTATATCTATCCACAATATTGGCACTTGGGTTTTATTTGGAAAAAATAGGTCATATTGCTCATTCATGTATTACATCGGGGGGAGGGGGGGGGGGGGTCAGTAGATTGGATTCAAAAATTTGCAGGTGAAAGTGGGATCAGAATTGAATTTCTTGCAGAAGATCCTTCAAAGATTTCATCTTGCATCCAAAGCACAAAAACCTCATCACGTTATTTCCCCTAAAATTCAGCACTTTCTACATTATGCAATGATAGCATGCAAAGTACGTATTTTTTCGCAGCTCAACTCAACGTACCGTTTCCATTCAGGCCAGTCTAAATATTTAATCCCCTTGGTCAACTCAATACCCAAACAAAGATTCTATATGCTTTTGGCCAGTGATTCTGTAATATTATAACCAGTATCCAGTAACAACTCGACTGTCAAAAATTTGAATTCTTGCACACAATTATTATAAATCATGGACTTTAAATGATATAATGGATGAACTTTAAGCTCTTAACCTCGCTGATAACAGAGACAGTCATTTTATCTGTATTTGGCGCTCTTTTAATGACCCATTCAGATGTGTGTCACCTTGCTGGAGGCTACAGAACACACTCATGGACACGCGCGCACACACACACACACACACACACACACACACACACACAGAGAGACTAAGTGAGTGCTTGTAGTGCAGGTCCAAACACAATTCCTCTGCTCCCTACAGACTAAACAGTGCCAGCTTTACTCAAATCATGTTACTCCATGGAGCTGCAGGTAATAGTGCAGCTGACCCGAGCAATAGAGACTCAGCCACAGTCTACAACAAAACCAAACCTAACAATAACTAAAAACAGCTACTATTAAGACATGTGTGCGTGTGTACAGTATACATGGAGAAAAAGCTTAGGCATCCGATAATGATCACACTTTGAAGTTGATTATTTTCAGTAAATAAAAATTAAATAAAAGTATTTAATTCCTCTTGCACAACAGCAATATTTATTTTAACTTATTAAAGAATGCTATTTTCATTCTTTTAGTACATTTGTAATTGAAAAATTGAAAAAGTAAAAATATATACTACTGTGTAAATCAAAATTTTGTTCACTCTGTGCATTACATCATAAAGTACAACACTCACCTTTTCTAAACCTGAAGCCTAACTTGTAACACTTTTTTTTTTTTTTTTTTTTGTTACTACTGTACTTCATCCTAACATTATGTGTAATGCAGTGTGTACTGTAGTTTCCATTTCCATGTGTAAGCTGGTGTGTGTTTGTGCTGTACTGTATGCAACTGAGTGCAACTGTGTATAAAATGTAACGTTTTGTTTGTGTATTTGTAAATTGGTCTTTTCACTTTTCATTCCCCTCTAAATAAATAAACCACTCAATGAATCAATTAATGGATCAATGAATGAATGAATGAATGAATGAGTCAGTCAGTCAATTAATCAATCAATAATTCAATCAGTGAATCAACCAAACATATCTACTAATAAATATATAATATAGTGGGTGGAATATTAAGACAAAAATAAAGAGAAAATATAGTAAAAAAATTTGTTCATTAACTGCAAATTTAGTTACCCAAATAAATAAACAAAGAAGAACTGGGTTGAAATCTTGTTTACTAACAGGTTATGGGAATAAAAAAAACAATTGGATTACGATGGGAAAAAATGTAAGTAAATTCTCTAGAAAATCTCAGCAAAATCTCTATAATCCTATTTAAGGAAGCACAAAATATAACAACAAGGCTTGATGTTGGCATCAAATGATCATGTTACTAATGAAAATGATAATGCCACCTTAAAAAAAAAGTTAGATGTACACACTCCTGCAGCAAGCAATGACGCTACAGTAGCCCGACTATAAGCATGAGAGAAAGTAAAGCAGGTAGAGAGAGTCTCTCACTGACCTGTGTGGAGCGTTCAGGCAGTCTGTAGTTCTGGTTCTGGAGGAAGCGGCAGCCGTCCTTCGCCAGCCTTTGCACCATCTCCAGGCGTGAAAACTCATCCGGGGACCTCAGCGCGCAGACATCACCCTGATGCAGAGCCGGAGGCAGAGAGAAGAGATACTTCAGCCCGCAGTCCCACGTCATACTGCCCATCTCTTCCACACACACACTCACACACACACGCACTGGCAGACAGAGCCAGATAAACTACAAGACACACTCTGAAGCAGGAGCACACACACTGTGCCGTAATGTGTAATAAACTCCTGATGAGTGTGGTGGAAAAACTGGAAGTCTCAGCGCTGTCAGAACGGTGGTGTGTACACGCTGCTCCCGTCTCGCTTTCATCCCCTGCTAGTTCTCTGCCTGTGTTAGTCTGAAGTATGAGCGAGCTCACTGTGTGTGTCTAACTTTCAATGAGTAAGTGTATGTTTGGCAAAGAGAGAAGGGGCGCGCTCATAACTCCGCCCAAAACAGGAGCAGGAAAGTGCCGAGAGAACGACTAAACTGCTGTGGGAAAGAGTACTTAGTTTCCTGAAAGGAAGCCGTTTTTATCAGCCACAGGCTTCACATAATACACACAGCTACAGATTTGATCTGAGGTGTGTTTATGTTACTAGTGTGCAACCTAGATAGCAGGAGAGAAAAATAAAAGGGTTTGGGGCGGGGGGGGTAATATGCTTTGCAAAATGATTTACGCAATTATTTTATATCATTTCAAACTATACGGATTATAACATGTTTAACCATGTATGCTCTGGTGTTTTAAAGGACGTCTTTTTAATGTAGAATTCACTTTTCAATCATTGTCCCAAATTCAGATGGGTCGCCATTAGATACATTTTTGTCCTTGCGTTATGTGACCTCATATTTAGGGATTAGGGGTAGCTCGGTGGTTAAGGCATTGGGCTACAGTTTGGAAGGTCCCAAGTTCAAATCCCACATCCCCCAAGTTGTCCCTCTTGAGCAAGGCATTTAACCCTCAACTGATTAGATCAAATAGTATAAAGATGTAAAAATGTAAGTCACTCTGGAGCACTAGCTCATTAACACAGACAATGAAACATTTGGAGGAGGAGTGAATTAAAGGGAGTTTGAGGTATAAAGAAAAAAGCCTTATCCCATGGGTATTGCAATAAAATTTAGGACAATGATGCGCTGTGTGTTCTGACACCTTTCTGTGGGAAGCTGGGATTAACCTATTCAGCACTTCTATTGAATTGGACTACACTGGCCATGCATCAGTGAGCTTTGGCCACCCATGACCCTGTTCATCGCTTTTCCTTCTTTCGATCACTTTGGTATGTCCTGTCCGGGAACATCCCACAAGAGCTGCAGTTATAAAATAAAATATCTAATTACAATGGCATCTGAAAGCCGGTAAGATACATTAGGCAAGTGAGACTTTTCTCCTGAATTTCATTGGAAGCAGAAAACATGGGCAAACGTAAGGATTTGAGTGACTCACAAGAGCAAGATTATGATAGCTAGATGACTACAGTAGGTGAGAGCCGAAACCACAGCTCATGTGGGATGTTTGCAGTCTGCAGTGTTCAGGACTTAACAAAAGTGGTTCAATGAAGAAAACTAGGGATTAGGGGTAGCTCAGTGCTCATAGGTGCATGCTCATGCTCATGCACATAGGACATGCTCATAGGTGTCCAAGGCTCACTGATTCACATGGAGAGTGAAGCCTAGCCTACTGTAGAGCTACTGTAACTCAAACTGATAAAGTTTAAACCTGTTTCCAATAGAAAGATTTCAGAGCACAGTGCGTTACTGTTTTAGTGGCGAAAGTGGGGAGTTACGCAATATTAGGCGGGTGGTCATAATTTTATACTGGTTAGTGAATAGAAGACAGTTGTGGGTGAAATAAAAAAAAACTTCATGTAAAAACATTTAAGAAATAATATTTACGATTCCAGTAAAAGATCAAATAGTTGAAATCCATCTTCATTTTATTTTACAGACTACCACTATATAAATGTGGGAATGTTATGGTGGGTGGGGTCAAATGGAAAAACGTACTGTATGCAAGACGCTGTATGTAGATTAGAGTGAATACGTATTTTAATCTATTTTTACATTTTCCGCAGAAGGGAAACCCTAGACTAGATAACATGCAACCCCAGACACACCCATGGGACAGTAGTTGTGAGCTTCAGAAACATGAGGAGGGGGGCTATGACTACAGTATAAACTATCGTCTGAGCCAGAGGCCTGTTTTTGTTTATTGACACTCAGCTGTGAGACAAAAATGATCCGCACTCAGGCTGTAGAACTTTTTAGAAAAAACAAATGAATAATTTTTGGACATAATCTCCTTGCTTTTCAATACATTTTATCTATCTGTCACCAAGCTTTCATATTCCCTCAATAAAATTGTTTTAGGCGGAGCTGTAAGCCACGAATGCACTGCTGTCTCTCCTCGTAGAACTGATTTCAGGGGATCAAATGGATGAACATCAGATGCAGCGGGATCAGAACTATAGGGAGTGAGAGGAGTGGCAAAATGTACAGAAATTCCAAAATTGTAATAAACACTTTTGCGATTGAATAACTGCACGGGTCCAAGGACCTGTGCAATAATTACACATTCTAATTTCGATTTTTATGTTATTAATAATTAAGCACAACTTTCGGTTGTTTTTTGATCCTTACAGTCAGATTCGTTCACTGATCTATGAATTAAACATCTGTATCAATATACAGTAGATATAAGCATAACATCCTTCCTAATACCTGCTGCAACCAACACAGCACCAAACCTTTTACACTCTCTCGATGTATTAGTAAATTCACCTGCAGCCATTTATCCAATTCAACATATTAACAGTAAAAGCAAACACCTCGAGAGCAAAGTGTCCATTAATCAGCTGGTCTGGTCTATAATGACTGTGGAAAGGTAACTGGTTTTCATCAGTTCAGGGTGATGAGAGAGAGCGTTTAAACGCTTGCCGTGAGCGGTCTCTCATCAAAGGTTTTTTCGTTTTTAATAACGCCCCTCAGTGGAAGACTAGTGCGACTCAGCGAGTCCCTCAGAGAGGAAGCTCACTTGTTATATTGGTTTCTGCTGGCCGTTTTTAAATGTATCTGACCACATTTGAGTAAAACCGAGAGAGAGAGAGAGAGAGAGAGAGAGATGCTATTACCTAAGCTGTAATTACCTACATGGTAATAACCATACAGGCTGTGGGTGGAAGGAAACCACAGAGGAGCTCTAATCAGATGTAGCACAGCCAGGCTATATGCACACACACACACACACACACACACACACACACACACACACACACACACACACTAAGAGCTCTGTTTGCTATCATTCAGTCTAATAAGACAAAGGGCCCCAAAATTGCACGAGCTAATAACCACCAACGCAGAGCTAATAACCACACAACACAAAAACACACAAACTTTTTTTCATCATTTACGCACACACAGTGTAGTGTAACAAACACCAAGAGAGTGTTGCAAGAGAATCAAAGAACAAAGTGAAAAAAACCCACCTTCATTATGGTCAAGCAAAATACACATATATTTGTCTGGAAAACTCAGACCACCTTATCCTAATAGGAAATCTATCTCCTTTCGCTGAAATGATGATACAGACCCAGTGAACCCTAAAACAGGTGTTTCTTTTTTTTAATTAACCCTTTCCTACTACATGTAATGACATGGGTCATATATGACCCCTTGGGATATCCAGTATGTTTGACCAACTGGTAACTTTCACTCATGACATAAAGGCAGGAGTTCTTTCTTAGTAAGGAAAGACCAGATTCTCATTTCAAAATATATTTATTGATTTTAACTTTTCATCAATGACTATGCACATAAAATTTTGTTCTAAGGCAGGAACTAAAAACACTGGCATCAGCTTTTATATCACCAAATAAAAAGCACAGTAGCAGCCATGTTTGATGTGAAAAAAATCAGGTTAGTTCAGTCAGTTACCACTAAATGTCAGTGTTATGGGTTCAGATAGGGCACACTGGGTTGTAATGCAAAAAGAAATCTTTACTTTAGTGTGTGGGTTGAATATGACGATGAAATAAAGGTCTGGGTCAAATATGACCCCATGGGTTCTCCAGGGTTAAAATGAAGATGTTGTTGTTGGTATTATTATTATTATTATTATTATTATTATTATTAAATATTCATTATGCTAAATTCTCAAGTCCTGATTGGACGGTAGGTCCAGCTGCCAGTCAGATGTGCTCATTCTAATCCATTAGTGTTGCTATGGTAAGAGCTAATTCACAGGGACTTGTAAGACGGATGTGCCACGGAATTGAAAACATTTTCTTAACAATCTGTGATCGCAGTATCTTTTCTGTAAGGAGGATTTTGATTTACTGTAGCATTTGACTCCATAGCAGAATCTTCAGTTCACTAATGCTCGCCTACAAAAAGCAGCCCAGCACCCACTCAGCTCTAATCACACCCCGCACCGCAACACGTTCCCTCTGATCCTCCAGCACTGCTCAGCTGGTCCCAGACATCGAGACTCAACATACATCTAGACTGTTTTCTGTCCTGGCACCTACAGTAGTGGTGAAATGAACAACTTCTTCTAGATGTCCATAAAGCCAAGTCACTGCGTTAAAAGACGACTACACACCTATCTGTTCATTCAATATTTGTTTTAGGTTTCTTTCAATATTAATCTCTTCTCACCATAAAAAAACACTGTTTGACTGATGATACTTACTTAATAACCTAGTAACACAGTGTATATATATATATATATATATATATATAAAGATATAAACTTCAAAGCACTTTTGACAGTCTGACGAATTTTCTTTTTCTTTTACTGATTATTTTACTTTATCAGCACAACCACAAGTGTATTATACACGTACTTACAGTATGAGATCATAAAAACATCATAACATTTTCCAGCATTGTTTGCATCACATGTCGATGTTTCACTTTGTTTCATCATGTTCCATTGCTTTTTTCTTTTGTAAGTGAATTTAAAATCCCTTCTATAACAGACCCCTTTTTCCTGGGTTATAACTTTCACTAAAAGAAATAGTTCTTAATTTGTATTAATGTATTTGTATTTTTTTCTGTAAATGGGTTAACAAATTGATAAATTTCTTCCTATGGTGTAACAATTATGGTTAATTGTTCTGCTGAATGTCTGCTAACACTCCTAAAAAACATTCCACAAGAGTGAGTGCTGTTGTGATGAATATCAGCATGGCTGAAATCCGCAGCAAGAGCGCCTAAGGCTTCACTGCCATGCTTATATCCAGCAATACTGCATGACCTCGAGTGTGATATTGCTTTTATACAACAGTTCTACAAACACATTGTTGAGGGATTTGGGATATACTGTAACCTTGTTTTAGAAGCTAGTTAGCTTTGTACTGTAGCTTGACTTAGTCATAAATAAAACAACACATACTGTACGGTTTGGAGCAGAGGTGTCAAGTAACGAAGTACAAATACTTCGTTACCTTACTTGAGTAGAAATTTTGGGTATCTATACTTTATTGGAGTAATTATTTTTCAGCCAACTTTTTACTTCTACTCCTTACATTTTCACGAATTTATCTGTACTTTCTACTCCTTACATTTTAAAAATTGCCTCGTTACATCTATTTTATTATTAAAAAAATAAAAATAAAAATCGCGCCATCTGGGATCCGTTCTTCGTACGTCGTAGCTCAGTTAGCTGGATTTCATTGTTGATTGTTTCGTTCTACGATGCGCTTCTCGCATTTGCTGTCATAGTAACATGTCCGTAAGCTTGAACCTGCTCGGTAGCAGGTTTATTTCATGTAAACAGGATTTAGGCTGCGCTCCTGCCGGGTTATGATTGGTTGAAATGGGATTATTGATTGGTTAAAGAGCACGACTGACGCAGACTGACTCAGGTGGGAAAAGAAAAGTATCCTGCATATATACACACACATAATCGCTATCAAATATTATATTAGAACATGAATTCATAGGTTTATTATTATCAAATATGATATTCTTCAAGATTCAAAGATTCAAAGAACTTTATTAATCCCAGAGGGAAATTGCTTATGCTCGTTACAGGTGCTCACAGTTGTTATCTAATGAAAGGTAATAAAGGTAATAAATAATAATACTAATCTCCAAAAACAAAACAAAAAACAAAAAAAGGTTCCTAAAACAATAAGTACCAATGAAAATATGACTTTAGTAAAATAGTATTGCACTTAACATATTGTCCTGTTGTGTACCAGTCAGTGAAAAAAATCCACATACATGTGTGTACAGTATGAGTTACAGAGAAGAGTTGTAAACTTTTATGGCTGTTGGAAGAAAGGATCTCCTGTGACGCTCTGTAGAACACTTGACAGTAATCAGTCTCTGGCTGAAACTACTTCTCTCTTCAGCGAAAACACTATATAGCGGGTGAGAAGGATTACTATATAATATTACTATTACAGTATAATGAAGGCTAGGCACGAGACAGCCGTCAAGACCATTTATACAAATGGTCTTGTATCTTGTATCATTGTATATGTATGTTTATTTTGTAACATTTATTTTTCAGGGGTTTGTCGTGAGTAAATATGCAAATAAATATTTATATATAATGAAACTAAATATTTTTTATAATGAAAAATTAGACAAAACCAATTTTATTATAAAATAAATAATATTAAAGCATATATGTATTTGAAAAAATAATAATATTTCAATAATCAATATTCATCATTATTCAATATTCATATACAACTTATATATTTGTAAACCATAAACCTTTGAATTTATGTTCTAATATAATATTTTATAGCGAATATGTAGCGGGGGGGGGGGGGGGGGCGGCAATCCAATCCAGGGGGCATTTCAGTGCATAACACATGTTACAAAAAAAATTGAGCCACTCTTTTGCCATTTCGACAACCAATCGAAAGGGTTGTGATCAGTGTTTCTACTGTCGATACATATCGCCTTTTAAACCAACGCACGAACGCGAAATAATCCTAGACAACTCAATCCAGCTATACTAATCATCAACAACAGGTGTGCTTGAAGAACCAACTTAGCCGGATCGTAATTAGCACGATGATCTCATCTTAGATGTGTCAGTTCATCTCGGATGTGTCAAGCGACGTACGAAGAACAGACCCCCGGATGCAGCGAATTTGATTGTGGTTGGATGAGAAGTATAAACATACCATTCTGACACCCTATTAGTTACCGATGTTTCATGGAAAAGAAGATATGATAACTAGTTGCCTATAAGTATTTTAATGGTGCAAAAAGTCAAACTTCAGAGGCATGTCATCGGTAACCTTTATTGGAATGTAAATGTACATCCAAGCTTAGCTGCAGGAATCTGTGAGGGCAACATACAAGAAAATTAGTGTACCAAGGGCAGGCTTAGTAACAATTACCCTTGTATGGTTGTCTACAATAAACATTAGTGCTGTCAGAATGAATGATTAATCCAAGCGATTCATCAAAAAATAAATAAATAAACAAAAAATTACATATAGATAGATATATAGGGGTGTGTATGTATGTATGTGTATGTATGTATGTATGTGTGTATATATATATAATACTGTATATCATATCTTCTCCTCCATGAAACATGTTAATGCTCAGTAGTACACATACATGGTTCTTTAATGTATTTGCATTGTACTAAAATGCATTCTTTTTCAATTGCCATATACAGTATCCCAAATCACTATGGCCGTTAAATACAACAAAAAAACAACAACACATTTTTCTATTTTTTTTATGATGTGTTAGTGCAGTATATAGGCCCGTGGCGCAGCCTAAGCTTTTATCCTTAATGCTTTTTTCCCCCTCATGTTACTTTTACTTTTATACTTTAAGTAGTTTTGAAACCAGTACTTTACACTTTTACTTGAGTAAAAAGCTTGAGTTGATACTTCAACTTCTAAAGAAGTCTTTTTAAACCCTAGTATCTATACTTCTACTCAAGTAATGAATGTGAATACTTTTGACACCACTGGTTTGGAGACAATACTAAAAGCAATTATTACATAAACAAAGTTGTTTAAAATTACATTTTCAATGTGAGTTTTGGCAGGTAGATGCTCTCTCTTCGATACTGCAGACTGTACAGACTCACCTTCACCCTTCTTGCTACAGTTATAGGTATTACTGTAGTTAAACATCCCAGTGCTGTTACTGTCTATTATCACCACTCCTGGAATACTGTATCTCTAATCCAAAAAGATCGGTCGGAACAAAACCTTCTATAATCTACTTTATGAACTCCTTTCCTTTCTTTTAACAACAAATATTTATTCTATTTCAACCAGACACATTATAATAAATAAACCAATTCCCAAACTCTCTTCTGTTCAGTTCGCTGAAGTGCAGTTTCCAGTGAAAAATATTTTTCAACTCTTATTATCTAGTTTCCATCGAGCGCTTAGCATCCCTAAGGAAAACTGCATTTTTTCCCTGGGATTTGTATCATTAGCTATAAATAACCATCTCTGATTTTGTCCCCTTCTCACCCACATGTAAACAGACAAGTAAACTCCCTCATCAGCACTTTCCTGCAGGAGTTTCCTCAATAAATAAACATATCTGATAAGCAGCATCATAAGACCTGTTGCGCTCTCTCTCTCTGGCTGCTGAATTTCCTGTTACAACAACAACAATCATGCAAATACCTCAAACTGATACGAACTACAGCCATCGCTTCTGTCCACTGAGTTATGTAACAGTGACGCACTTTTATTTTGAGACAGTCCATACAGTACATGCATGTGGATGAGGAAGACATACAGTGGCTTGCAAAAGTATTCGGCCCCCTTGAACTTTTCCACATTTTGTCACATTACAGCCACAAACATGAATCAATTTTATTGGAATTCCACGTGAAAGACCAATACAAAGTGGTGTACACGTGAGAAGTGGAACGAAACTCATACATGATTCCAAACATTTTTTACAAATAAATAACTGCAAAGTGGGGTGTGCGTAATTATTCAGTCCCCTGAGTCAATACTTTGTAGAACCACCTTTTGCTGCAATTACAGCTGCCAGTCTTTTAGGGTATGTCTCTACCAGCTTTGCACATCTAGAAACTGAAATCCTCGTCCATTCTTCTTTGCAAAACAGCTCCAGCTCAGTCAGATTAGATGGACAGCGTTTGTGAACAGCAGTTTTCAGATCTTGCCACAGATTCTCGATTGGATTTAGATCTGGACTTTGACTGGGCCATTCTAACACATGGATATGTTTTGTTATAAACCATTCCATTGTTGCCCTGGCTTTATGTTTAGGGTCGTTGTCCTGCTGGAAGGTGAACCTCCGCCCCAGTCTCAAGTCTTTTGCAGACTCCAAGAGGTTTTCTTCCAAGATTGCCCTGTATTTGGCTCCATCCATCTTCCCATCAACTCTGACCAGCTTCCCTGTCCCTGCTGAAGAAAAGCACCCCCAGAGCATGATGCTGCCACCACCATATTTGACAGTGGGGATGGTGTGTTCAGAGTGATGTGCAGTGTTAGTTTTCCGCCACACATAGCGTTTTGCATTTTGGTCAAAAAGTTCCATTTTGGTCTCATCTGACCAGAGCACCTTCTTCCACATGTTTGCTGTGTCCCCCACATGGCTTGTGGCAAACTGCAAACGGGACTTCTTATGGTTTTCTGTTAACAATGGCTTTCTTCTTGCCACTCTTCCATAAAGGCCAACTTTGTGCAGTGCACGACTAATAGTTGTCCTATGGACAGATTCCCCCACCTGAGCTGTAGATCTCTGCAGCTCGTCCAGAGTCACCATGGGCCTCTTGGCTGCATTTCTGATCAGCGCTCTCCTTGTTCAGCCTGTGAGTTTGGGTGGACGGCCTTGTCTTGGTAGGTTTACAGTTGTGCCATACTCGTTCCATTTCTGAATGATCGCTTGAACAGTGGCTCAGTGGGATGTTCAAGGCTTTGGAAATCTTTTTGTAGCCTAAGCCTGCTTTAAATTTCTCAATAACTTTATCCCTGACCTGTCTGGTGTATTCTTTGGACTTCGTGGTGTTGTTGCTCCCAATATTCTCTTAGACAACCTCTGAGGCCATCACAGAGCAGCTGTATTTGTACTGACATTAGATTACACACAGGTGCACTCTATTTAGTCATTAGCACTCATCAGGCAATGTCTATGGGCAACTGACTGCACTCAGACCAAAGGGGGCTGAATAATAAAGCACACCCCACTTTTCAGTTATTTATTTGTAAAAAATGTTTGGAATCATGTATGATTTTCGTTCCACTTCCCACGTGTACACCACTTTGTATTGGTCTTTCACGTAGAATTCCAATAAAATTGATTCATGTTTGTGGCTGTAATGTGACAAAATGTGGAAAAGTTCAAGGAGGCCGAATACTTTTGCAAGCCACTGTATGCTGGGTTTTGCCCAAACTGCTCTGCTCTTTTTTTTTTTCTCTGTAATGCATGTAGTAAGTCTTTGCAATCTCAAGTTAGGGCAATGTAGTCTTAAATTTTTTTTGCATTCTTTTATCGATTCTTTCTATTCACATGCATGAGAAATGTTACTTTATTGTGTCTGATCTCAGACTAGAGGTATTAGACTGACTTAGTCTAGCGATCATTGTATGTCAGCGACAGCTTCCCATTCAAAACAATAGGCGGTCATACAGTATGACCGGTGAATTGCGTTAAAAGTGACACTGGCGCAGCGCTTCTAGTGTTAATCTGAGGCCTAGTCATTGTCAGTTCAATGTAGAATTGAAATAAACATATCTGATCTCAGATCTGTTGTATGGGTGAAAAACATCACTCTACTGCCTAATCCCAGGCTTGTACAGGTTATAAAGGATGTGGTATTGTAGTGATCATACAGACTCTGATCTCAGAGATCCATGGTGCATTGGTGGTGTATGTGTGGGACTGCAGTGAGCATGTGACCTATGACCTTATGACTCTATGACTACAGTATAATAGCACTGCTGTGGCAGTTTTGCATCATGTTTGTTCCAATGTGGTAGTGAACATGCAGATCTGATCTCAGATCTGTCATTTTACTGCAGCAACCTGCTCTTCTTAACAGTGTTTGTACAGCATGGGAGTGTAGCGAGCATAACAGATCACAGATAACAGATATTAGTGTTTCATTGTGGTGCTGAACATGTCTGATCCCAGATCTGTAGCTCTGGTGTAGTAGGTTCGTTTTCTGTCTGATCTCAGGCCTGTAGTATGTACAGTACTGAACTGTAGTGAGGAAGTCTGAAACCTTAAACCTTTCGCTGCAGTCTGGGCACTGTTCTATTTTTAGATTTGTCTGATTTTAGATATAATCTGTTTGTTGTTGTTGTCCGATCTCAGGCCAGGGTTTGACATTAACTTTTTTGCTCACTGGCCAATGTGCCTAGTGGATTTCCGGAGTCACTCGCCATTCAGCCTTTTTACTAGCCACAATTTTGTTACCAGAAAATCGCAGTTTTTTCTTCACCATGATACGTTAATGTTTGTTATATCTAGATTTACATATAAATGACATCATACACTGTATCACTATAGTAGTAGTCAAGTATTCAGTACTGTTAAGATAACTCCCAATATAAAAACATGCAAACATGAACAGTATATTCTGCTTATTGAACTTAAATTCAAGCCTCTTACCACATGAAATTGAAAACTCAGAACATTTATCATTTTAGTGTGTTGTGTACTATTATCAGGTATTATTATTCATTATGTATTATTATATCAGAATTCTGAGTTAGGATAATGGACTCTGGTCTATCTTGTTGTGTTGACTCTTTATAGTGTGAGGTAATTCAGTCATTCAACCAGAAATCTAAATAGATTTTAATAGTGATTACTTTTATTTATATATATATATATATATATATATTATATATATATATATATATATATATATATATATATATATATATATATATATATATATCAGTAAATAACATTTGCGAAAGGGGCAAACATTCTCATCCTGTTGAGAAGCAATAGCCCTTGAAGGAAATGATACACACACCAAACAGGAAGTAAAAGCGTGTGTGTGTGAGACTTTTAGTGACTCGGTTCTTTGAATCTCGTTCATCAAAATGAACAAATCTTTTTTTGAGTCATTTCGTTCATTTGATCAGAAATAAATTAAAATGTTGCGTTTTCAATAAAAATACCCACAATACGTCTACATACACAAATTTTTAGTTCCAGTTATGAAAATATTACAATGCAACTAAGGACATATTATAATAAACAGAATGAGTAACTCACCATATCTTCCAGTCGTTCGTTCTTTTGAATCTATTGTACATTGCACATAGCGTCTATGGGAGTCACGTGACAAAAGAACGAACGACTCGAGGTTTTGCGATGCTTTGCGCATGCGTGCCCAATAGAAAATGAACGAATCACTCTCCGAGATACTTGTTCATCTGAGTCATGTTAAAGAGTCGTTCAAAAATAAGGAATCGTTCATAAACGACCCGTGTGTGCAATGCATGTGTGAACATGTGTAGAGAGAGGCATTAAGTGTCCTCATTACATTCATGCGCGTAATATTACGTTGCAATGCGTTTATTATATTGGATGACTTTAGAGAAAACTACAGCAAAAATAAATTGTCATACCAAAGAATAAACTACAGCTGAATTTTACCCGCATTGGTGGGTGGGCAGGTGCCAATGTCAAACCCTGTCTCAGGCCTATGCCACTTTGGAGCCATGTGGTATTGCAATGTGAATGCAGCATGTCTGATCTTAGGTCTGTGAATTGTGGTATATTAGTGATCATGTGTTGGTGCAGTGTGGTGTACAGTATATCTAACATTAAGCTGGTGCAGTATGTCAATCTTTTTAGTCTGATCTCAGGTTTGTACAATCTGTGTACACTTTATTAATGTACTGAGAATGGATGTCTGATCTCAGATTTGTGCTACATTGCATTGTGGCTCTTCTCTCTGATCTCATGACTGTGTGTGTGATTGCAGTAAAGATGCCTGATCTCACGTACATATTGTGTTGCTGTAATAAGTGCTCTGTTGTGTTAGACTCTTCTGTCCGATCAAATCATGGTGAGCTGATGCATTATTGAGACTCAGTAAGAGGTTTCTCATGTCTGAAATCCCGCCAAGCTCACTCGCCCACCCGCTCCGTCTTGTTTCCCGCCCTCTCTCTCTCTCTCTCTCTCTCACACACACACACACACATACACAACTACAGACACATAAATGCACTCAGACAACCCCAACACCTACAGTTCACATTATTCCAGAAATCCACAGGAAACACACCTTTTTTTTTTAAATAAAGCAGCATGTTCCTCTTCAGACATGACCCCCTGTGCTCTTTATTCTTTACTAAGCTGCTGAGTCACTCTTTTTAAAAGCTAATTTGCTCTAAATTCTTTGTTCAGGAAACACGGATTGCAAAAAGACAAAAAAAAAGTTTCCTACAGCTGGCTAAGGGAAGTTTCTTACCACAATGTACTTACAGTACATGCGCACACACACTCACACACACACACACACACACTCACACACACACACATACACACACTCTCACACGCACACACTCACATCCACACTCACTCTCACACACACACACACACACACACACACCTACATAAACACACCCACAGTCACACAGTATTGATGGAATGTTTTACAATTATCTTAAATGGAATCACATCCTTTTTTCAATCAAATCCAATACACCACAATGGCAAAGTTAATGTGTTATAAAGTCAATAAATAAATAAAGAGAGGACTTCACTAGTAATCATTTGAAAAAGCATGCACCTCTATACAATGTGTGTATGTCCGAGTTAAAACACGTGAAGCCATGAGAGACCCGAGAGCCAGGATTGTGTCAGGACACAGATCTGGAGAGAGATACAAGAAACTCTACATCATTGAAAGCACCCAAGAGCACAATACCCTGCATCATTCTTAAATGGAAGAGATTTGGAATACCCTACAGTCTTCCTAGATCTGTCAGCCCAACCAATCTGAAGAATCGAAGATGAAGCACCCTGGTCTGACAGATTTGCCAGAAATCCAGTGATAGACTCTCAGACCATGAGAAACAAAATCATCTGGGCTGATGCCACAAAGGTGGAACTCTTTGGAATCAGGCACTGCGTATCACCTTACTCTACCTCTTGAGCCTTGGACTGTACGTTACATTTTCTCTTCTCCATGTTTCACTTTATTAACATCTTTATGAGGTCTCAAGAGGTTAAAGTCATCCCTACAGTCAAACATGGTGGTGGCAGCATCATGCTGTGGGGATGTTCTTATGTGAACTTGGAGTGTTTGAAATGCAGATGTCGTCTCCTGTGCTTTGCGCTATTGTCTATAGACCACCTGGATTTAATAAGAACTTTATTTCAGAGTTGTCTGTGTGCAACTGAAAATACTTAGACACACCTGAAAATACTTACTTACAAAATGGAACACCAATCAGCCAGCTACAAAAACACCTCACTTAAGCCATTTTGAGAACTTTGCAAGCATGGAAGCAGGGAGAGCTAGAGGCAGAGGCAGAGGAAGACAGACAGAGAGAGAGAGAGGAGGAAGTGGTCGAAGAGGCCATGCAAGGACCATTATTTCTGATGACATAAGAGCAACTTTGGTGGACCATGTCATAAACCATGGCTTGACTATGAGGGAAGCTGGGCAGAGAGTCCACCCTAATCTACGCCGTTTCACAGTTTCATCCATAATAAGGACATTCCGACTGGAAAACAGGTATGTCTTCAACTCTATAGTCTACTCAGACTGTATAAAGAGTATTTACAATACTGTACCATATCACATGTACTGCATTTCAGGGTGACTAATGCTCCTTTTTGAACAAAAGTAGTAGTTTTGTGAAACATACGATGATAACGTGTTGAGATGTTTCAGTACTATGTATGGTATACACAGTAAAGTACAGTATATACAGTACTGTAAAAAAGAAGCAAACCAATAACAATTTGAGGTTGCATTTTTCTACAGAATGGCTAGAAGACCTACAGTACTGGGGGTTGGACGCCAGCGCCTGTTCACACAACAGCAGGAACTTGCCATTGTGAACCTAGTGAGAGCAAACAATGCAATCCGTCTCCACCAGCTACAGCAACAAATACTTGAAGATAGATAGGCAGGTATTCAACAACATAAATCGTGTAAGCATTACCACTATCAGACGCATCCTGGTAAAGCACAACATGACCATGAAGCAACTGTACAGGGTCCCATTTGAGAGGAACAGTGTCAGGGTCAAAGGACTTCAACATGAATATGTACAGGTAAGTGTTACAGTCCTTTACATTTACAATACAGAATGGGTGCAGTCCAGTAACAGCTGAATATGTACCATTTGATCAGTACCACATATTCGGAAATCTACACACGTACCTGTGTGGTGGGGTGGGGTGGTTCTGTATGTGTAGTTGTGTGTTTTGAGTAATGCCATTCACAATATGTATTTTTTGTTGCAGAGAATCTTGGACATGGATGGAGCTGCTCAGCCTCATGAATTTATTTACATTGACGCGGCTGGATTCAACCTTAGCAAAAGTAGACGACGGGGACGTAATATACTTGGTCAAAGGGCGATTGTGCACGCCATAAGACTCCGAGGGCTACTGCACCATCATTCCAAACTGGGTCCATATAATGCGCAACACATAATCACATTTCTACTGTAGATGCACTTCATGATGCAGTTGTACAGGACAGACCAGAGCAGCCCAGGTTTGTTGTTGTCTGGGATAATGTCAGTTTCCATTGGGCTGCTATCGTCCGGAACTGGTTCACCAACCATGATCAATTTGAAGTTGTGTAATTGCCCCCTTACTCGCCGTTTCTCAACCCTATAGAAGAGTTTTTTTCTGCTTGGAGATGGCGCGTATATGACCGCCAACCACATGCCCGCATGCGTCTACTGCACGCAATAGAACAGACCTGCGGAGACATGGAGGTAAGGTCAATCCATGGATGGATTCGGCACACAAGGGGATATTTTCCCTGATGCTTAGCAAGAGAAGACATTGCTTGTGATGTTGATGAGATCCTGTGGCCAGACCCCAACAGACGGCAGGATCCATAAGTCCACTTATGCACAATTGTGTTTTTCTGTGTTTACAGTAGTGTATTATTTGTTTTATTGTTGCTTTAACTAAAGTACACGACTGTAATGTACAGTATTTAGTATTTCATTTTTTGGGTGTTGTGAAAACGTGCCTTCTGTGGAACTGAATAAAAACAGTGCAAACAAAAGCCTGCCGTGTTTTATATAAAGTAGAATAGTGTGTTGCTGCTGATTTGTAAGTGTATTCATACTGTATGATGCAAGTGGGTTTCATTTTGTCATTAGAGCGACATTTTGACAAAGGATTGTTAGGTTTTGATAGCAGAGTTTCAATTTGACATAGATGTGAATGGTTTATTTCCCAGTGTTGTGTCTTATTTGCTTGTGTGTAGAGTTTTGACATGATGAGCCAAGTTTTGCAAAACGTGTTCAAGCAACGGGCAAAAACTGTAATACTGGGGGACTTCAATATTCATACTGTACTGTATATGCTGTCCAACAAATTATTTTTCAAAGGACTTTGTAAATCTTATTGATTCTGTTGGCCTTCAGCAAATGGTTAATGGTCCTATACATATTTATGGTCACACGTTGGACTTGATCGTGTCACTTGGTTTATCAGTCAGTGACATTATCATAGATGATCTCTTGGTTGCTGATCACATTCCTGTTTTATTTACTGTCTTCCCTCCATGTCAACCAAAAAAAAGTTAGTACTACAAAGAGACTGGTTCGCTCGATAAAATCAACTACACATGGGGATTTTAATGAAATTTTTATGGACTCTTTGCAAAATATAAAAATGGACCTCTTATCACCCCACCTTAGTGTGGAGGAGTTGGCTACTATGTTTAATTCTGTGTGTTTGGATACACTTGATCAGGTAGCGCCTCTTAGGCAGGTACATAGAAAACACAAACCAACTCCATGGTTAAATGGACAAATTAGGTCCCTAAGAAGGGAATGTAGAAGATGTGAACGGAAATGGAAGAAAGATAAGCTGCAAATCTCTTACGAAATGTTGAAAGTTTCCTTGTCTAAATTTCAACGGGCTGTAAAATCTCCTAGGATGAGCTTTCTTGCAAATGTAATCCATGCATATATTGCGGCTGCAAGACTGCTTACAAGCACATGCACATTTGCACATATTACTCCGGTGTTAAAAGCTTTGCATTGGTTGCCTGTTACTTTTAGGATAAATTTTTTAATTTTATTATTTGTTTTCAAATCTTTACATGGTTTAGCATTAACGTATATTGCTGATCAAATCCAGGAACAAACGTCAACGAGATTATTACGATCTCAATCACAGAAACTTCTTGTTGTTCAAGATGAGGTCTAGAGGAGATCGCGCTTATGGAACAGTTTATCTTCATATACTGTATTAGGAACCATCCTACACTTGGCCATAAAAGCCATTTGAAGACATACAGTATCTTTGATCGAACGCTATCATAGAAAAATGTGTGAAGGGCGTTGGTGTCATGTATTTCTTTTTTTAAACTCTATTTTAGATATATGGCTATATTCTGTCTTTTATCTGTCTTTTGCTGTTTGTGTTATTGTCTGTACAGCACTATGGTCAACATTGTTGTTTTATTCAGTGCTTTAGAAATAAATTTGAACTTTGAACTTCTGGGACTGTGAGACTAGTAAGAATGCAGGGAAAAAACTGATGCAGGGAAAAAAAAGCTATCCTACAGGAGGTGAAAACCTTCTCCAGTGTGATAAGGCTGCCAGACTGGGGAGATGGTCTACATTCCCAAAATTGTGAGGGGGGGGGGGTGAAAAAACATAGAACGACCTGAAGCATACCACCAAGAAAACGCAGGACTGGCTCCAGAACAACACTCTGTGAAAGTGAGAGTGCCAGCGAGAGTCTGGATCTGACCCCAATAGAGCATCTCTGGAGAGATCTGAAAATGGCTGTTCCCATCTAACCCGGATGAACTTGGACGATTCTGCCAAGAAGAATGGAAGAACCTTCCAAAAGAAAGGTATGCCAAGCTTGTAGCATCATCCACAAACAGACCTGAGGCTGCCATGTAGATTTACTGTACAGTAAGTTAAAAACCCAGGATACTGTTTAGCTACTTAAACAGGTGTTCAACAGGTGTTAAAATACACATGGCAATACACAAACACACACAAATTTAAAAAAGTTAATGTGACAAAGACAACGTGAGGAAGAAAGCACAGAAATCAGATTTTCCCAACGTATTCTGTACCTTGGCTTTGTCTTCAATTGGTTTCTGTGGCTCTTGTGGCGAAGTCTCTCCTGTCTCTGAACTGTCATCCTCAGACACTGCAATCAATCAGCATGCAATCTATTAGTCTAACAGTGTTTACTAAACACACCCGTAAAAACAAGACACTCATTTATTTGCCTCCCATCAGAAAGCTCATTAATCTTACTTGATTTCCTGGCTTTCCTCGCCAGTGCAGCAGCGAGTTCATTTTGTACCTGTGAAGAAAAGGAAATAGGTTTCTGCTACACGTTAAAAGGAAGAGGATAAAGGAAAAAAAAAACCTCATCGTACTGAACTAAGGTCACTAAGGAGAAAGTGCATGATGCAGTATCTAAGACAGAGCTACTGTAGAACGCAAAGAGAAACGCCCAGACTGATAAATACTGCACAGCTTTTTCTTCATGGAGAATTGCAGTCGAGTTTTCTCTGAACAGGACTCCTGAACTCGACGAGGACGTGTCTCACCCCAGGACACTACAGCTGACCTTTTTTTTTATTTATTCTTTATGCTAAAATGTTCAAAGCAATCTGGCAGTGCTGACTGCAGAACCCATTGGTTAGTCAGAGTAGGGAATAAAGCATGTGAAATAGATGCTGAGATCAAATTCAATCAGCAAGAAATGCACGAAACCATCTATTTTTAGACATTATAGTTCAAGCACTAGGTTTACTCAGCGTGCGCTTTTGAAGACAACAAGGACTGTGTTCATTTTATGTCTGCCGAGAAGAGGTTATATGATGATCGGTGAGGGAGGCGTGAATTTTTGAACGGTGGGGGAATGCTCTTTAGCATTTACGTTTTTTAACATAAATTGTGATGCTTCCTGACAATTTCTATTGTTAAAAGTGCTGTATAGATAGAATAATAGAGAATAAATTGGCAATGCAAAGAAACATGACTACATGACCTTTTTCCATTGCTCCAAGCCCAATATTTATATATTTTCCCCTGATTATCCTCAATAAGAAGTGGTTTTCTGTTGGAAAAAAAAAACTGGCTGGGAAGAACGGTTGGTTCTTATGACCATCAGTGGTGACACTGTGCTTACCCATAAAAAATAAGAAATAATCTTATTTATTTACATTTGTTAGCTGATTGAATGCCAAAAGTTGCTAGTTCATTTATAATAGCTGGACAGGGTGCCAATCCAGCGCAGGGCACACACACACACACACTACGGGAACGCCAAATAGCCTAACCTGCATATCTTTTGGACTGTGGGAGGAAACCCACCAAGCACGTGGAGAACACGCAAACTCCATGCACACAGACGGGAATCGAACCCGGATCCTGGAGGTGCAAGGCAACATTGCTAACCACTACACCACGTGTCAACTCTTATGTGTTTCTGTGGAATGAAATTCATGGCAGAAATGTGCAATACTCGGAAAGTTAGCCAGCCTCTTTCAGCACGTTATGCATTTTTATATTATTTTTGAACTATTTTTAGGTATTCTATTACGCTCTAATATTACAGCTGCAAAATCTGGTGTTAAGAGTGTAAGCAGTTTCATCCACAGAGAAGACTTTTGTTCAAATTATTCTTTAGCTAACTGCCTCGACAAGAAGATTTATACAGAATTTCAATGAGTGTGTCTTCTACTCCTGCTGAATACACACCTTTCTAGCCTATAAATTACAGCCGTTTATGTCACCGCTCAGGAGCGAAACAATCAGCGCTTAACTGAACATGATTTATTGTATAATTTATCCATGTTATTAATCTGTTCAGAAATCAATACAGACATTTGCTATGGGAAATTTACACTAAGCAGCATTTTCATGCTCAACTCATCAGTCCTGTCTCACTGGTTCGCTGCTGGATGTACTGTACTGTACACTGTATGCCAAGAAAAAAGGATAAATGTAAAACCATTAGGTTTCACTTATCTTGAATACAGACAAATTTCTTTCTAAATCATTTATGTCCAATCAGACCTCCTGAGTTTGTGTAAAATTGCATAAAAAGAATTTTGACTGCTGTAAATGGTGCTTGATCAACTTCAAATCGTATAACAGAGTTATTGTGGTTTTAGACAAGGATTATTAGATTCAGCATTAAAATTCTTATTTGTTTTTCCTCCACGCAAATTTAAACATTTTCATCTCTCCGTAAGCGTTATCTTTATGGCATTTGTGGGTGTCATTAAATGTAAATCAGCTGTGCTTGTGAAACACACATGCAAAATTATACCTAACTGGCATTTAGCAACATTTGAAAAAGGTGAAGAGAAGCATTAACGAATTTTTATGGATTTTTGCATTTGATGATAACATCTATGTGAAACTTTGCTAAAAGAAAAACGAGGCCCATTGAGTCTGCTTTTTTCCCCTCAATCACCGATCAGGTTGAAAGACGTGAGAAAAACCAACAGAGGACAAAATAAATGCAGGTAGGAAGATTGATGACATTTCTAATTAGAGATATTTCAAAGTCAAAAAGCTTCCTTCTTTTCATCATTAGATGAGCTAGGCTAACTATTAAGAAATAAATCTAATCATTGTTTAAAGATTTTTTTTTTATTGAATTAAATAAACATATGACAGTATGGGTTTTAACAAATAAATGTCAGTTTTTCAAATAGGAATTACAACCTTGGCCGAACTGGTTGGTTAATTAAGTTTTGAGGAATAATTCTCCAGACTTTTTCCACTCTCAGTTTTTACTTTTTTTTCATTCCCTGTACCTGACCAGTTTCAGATTAATGTTTGTTTGTTAAGCCACACAGTGACTTATGAGCCACTTAAGCATAAACATCTAACTTAAGAACTTAAGGCAAAAACCAGTGAGATACAGGTGCAGATGATAACAGATGATCAGGCCGGTGGTCACTATACTTATGGTGCTAAATGCAGAGTGGTTGGAACAGACGAGAGGGGAAATGAGGTCACTGCTGAGGTTGTTACATGAACTAAGTTATTAAATTGCAAAAGTATTCGGCCCCATTGAACTTTTCCACATTTTGTCACATTACAGCCACAAACATGAATCAATTTTATTGGAATTCCATGTGAGAGACCAATACAAAGTGGTGTACACGTGAGAAGTGAAACGAAAATCATACATGATTCCAAACATTTTTTATAAATAAATAACTGCAAAGTGGGGTGTGCGTAATTATTCAGCCCCCTGAGTCAATACTTTGTAGAACCACCTTTTGCTGCAATTACAGCTGCCAGTCTTTTAGGGTATGTCTCTACCAGCTTTGCACATCTAGAGACTGAAATCGTTGCCCATTCTTCTTTGCAAAACAGCTCCAGCTCAGTCAGATTAGATGGACAGCGTTTGTGAACAGCAGTTTTCAGATCTTGCCACAGATTCTCGATTGGATTTAGATCTGGACTTTGACTGGGCCATTCTAACACATGGATATGTTTTGTTTTAAACCATTCCATTGTTGCCCTGGCTTTATGTTTAGGGTCGTTGTCCTGCTGGAAGGTGAACCTCCACCCCAGTCTCAAGTCTTTTGCAGACTCCAAGAGGTTTTCTTCCAAGATTGCCCTGTATTTGGCTCCATCCATCTTCCCATCAACTCTGACCAGCTTCCCTGTCCCTGCTGAAGAGAAGCACCCCCAGAGCATGATGCTGCCACCACCATATTTGACAGTGGGGATGGTGTGTTCAGAGTGATGTGCAGTGTTAGTTTTCCACCACACATAGCGTTTTGCATTTTGGTCAAAAAGTTCCATTTTGGTCTCATCTGACCAGAGCACCTTCTTCCACATGTTTGCTGTGTCCCCCACATGGCTTGTGGCAAACTGCAAACAGGACTTCTTATGGTTTTCTGTTAACAATGGCTTTCTTCTTGCCACTCTTCCATAAATGCCAACTTTGTACGGTGCACGACTAATAGTTGTCCTATGGACAGATTCCACCACCTGAGCTGTAGATCTCTGCAGCTCGTCCAGAGTCACCATGGGCCTCTTGGCTGCATTTCTGATCAGCGCTCTCCTTGTTCGGCCTGTGAGTTTAGGTGGACGGCCTTGTCTTGGTAGGTTTACAGTTGTGCCATACTCCTTCCATTTCTGAATGATCGCTTGAACAGTGGCTCAGTGGGATGTTCAAGGCTTTGGAAATCATTTTGTAGCCTAAGCCTGCTTTAAATTTCTCAGTAACTTTATCCCTGACCTGTCTGGTGTGTTCTTTGGACTTCATGGTGTTGTTGCTCCCAATATTCTCTTAGACAACCTCTGAGGCCATCACAGAGCAGCTGTATTTGTACTGACATTAGATTACACACAGGTGCACTCTATTTAGTCATTAGCACTCATCAGGCAATGTCTATGGGCAACTGACTGCACTCAGACCAAAGTGGGCTGAATAATTACGCACACCCCACTTTTCAGTTATTTATTTGGAAAAAATGTTTGGAATCATGTATGATTTTCGTTCCACTTCTCACGTGTACACCACTTTGTATTGGTCTTTCACGTGGAATTCCAATGAAATTGATTCATGTTTGTGGCTGTAATGTGACAAAATGTGGAAAAGTTCAAGGGGGCCGAATACTTTTGCAAGCCATTGATATATTATTATATTGATTCATATGATAATACTATCATAATATTATCTTTCATTCATTCATTTTCTATACCGCTTAATCCTGTGTTATATGAATCAATACAGTATATCACGTATATCAATACATTTAGTATTAAACCATTAACACACGTTTATTTACAGTATGTGTGTGTCTGTGTCAGTGCTGTGTGTTTCGGAACTCTGCTACATGACAGTTGCTGAGTGTGAGATAAGTGCAGCTGATCTCTGTGCCACAGGGACAAGAGTGCATGATAAAATGACAGATGGCCCTCCTTTCGGTTTAAATGGCAGACATGAGCTGAACTGCACAGATACAGAGGGACCGAGACACAGGGGGACTTGCATTGGTCACTCCATCTCCCTCTCTTGCTCTCTCACACACTCGCACAGAGTACACTGACAAACACAGACAAGCCCAGTACAGTGAGGTCACACACTCACGGTGGATGTGAGTCTTTCCAAAGCTTTCATCTGCAGAATTTCTCCACAGATATCTCGTTTTCCTTCGGGATCCTCTTCAGGACTGGGGAAGAAAAGAAAAAAAAAGTGTTGTATAATACACAAGGGCAATGGTAACACACACACACATATACTGTACACAGGATTAACGCCTCAGCTCTGTACTGCCCCCTCCTGACCTGTGCACACCACTCTCAGCATGACAAACCTTAACAAGCCATTTGTCTCCATTTCAGCATTTTGCACACACGGTCTTGACTCAAGCATCCATGAAAATACCAGAACAAACTGAACATGTCCCACTGAGAATTTGCTACACGAGGATAAAGTGCCTATAACACCAAGCTGTTACAAGAGGACAAAACACATATAAGGAAAAAGAAATAAAGCAGACAGGAGAGGTCCTGAGAGGCTCATATAACAGGTAGCAAAATAACAAGTAGAATGTTTCAGACATGACCAAATTTTCTCAGCAACACCTCAGCTAAAATGGTCCAATAACCATATATGGCTTGGACATGATATTTGGAACAAGCACTGGGTCGAATACTGTACAGTAGGTCAACAACACCCTTTATGCTTGAAACAGAAGGGAACAAAGGCCAATCAGAAAAGAAAAAGCATAAGGGTTTGTGAGAGGGTTTTAATGATCAGATCGTTTTATTCTCTACACTACATTTGATCTCGCTAGTGTCAGTTGTTTCACTTTTATTTCTCCTGAAGATGCACAGAGACAAATATGATATTAAGAATTTCTTTGGCCGAAGAAACAACATATTTGTATTTACTGCTTATGCAATCTAAACTCATGGTGTGGTCAGTACAGTTACATCTAGGTTTTCATTTACACATTTGGCAATTTTAAAGGAATTTCAAGAAGAAATTCAATCTGCAAATAAATCTGTTTATATCAATTGATGTCATTTAAAAATGATGCAAAATGATCACAGGGAAAATCTCAACAAGTCCCTATATGATAATTAGTTTTATTTTGTTATTATTATTACCCTTTTTTTTGTTAATTATCTTTATCAAGTGCTTGATTTTCCCATCTTGCAAAACTGTTCTCCTCTTATAGTATATATGAAAATGTAATTTTATGAGGGGACGTACTATACTGTACAAGTCTAACTAGTATTTGGATGATCACAATAAACTCTCTTTATTTCTCTATATAATCCCCTGCTGCACTAATGCACTTTTCCCAGTGTTTCACTAGTGTTTGGATCCCATCAAAGTTGAAAGATTTCTCAGGCGGGATCGGTCTGATTGCTTCCCATCTGAACGCTGGCCTCCCAGGAACTCCGTTAATGGGCCAACTGTAAAAATGGCTTGGGGCTGGACTGCGTCCAAGACTGTGCGGGAGATGTGATAATAACTCCCAGAGTCCCTCTCAATGAATGTTCACGAGAACGACTGCAGCATGCTCCGAGACATTTACATATTACACAAAAACATTTACACCATTCAAATAATGAAGAAGAGTCTAAAGGCTAAGAGTCTAAGTCACAGGAGGCTAATAGTAATAACTAGAAATAAAAGAAACAGCACAGAATATTGTTGATTGTTCATGTTTGAATGTCTTTGGGTCTTATGAATGCTAAAATCTTTAAAGTGATTAAAGCTACCATTTGCTTTTTAAAGAAACTTGACATCCCTGTGTGTGCACACAGTGTTTTTTAGCACTCACACCCACATCCACCCACCCGTCGACCGACCCACACCCACACAACTTTCAACAGTTCTGGCCAAACTGGTAAGAGTAAAGCGATGAGCAATATGCAAACTGGATGCAAAAGATGTCAAGCAGTTGGAAGGCTGTGTGTGTGACTGGAATATCCAACCAGCTCATTTGGAAAGAAAACAGAAGTTCACTGAAGGAAAATGAAGAAATTATTTACATACAAGCTGCAAAAAAAAAAGAAGCAACCCAAGGAAAACTCTCCGTCTCCTCCACGGCCCCAATTGTGATTTATTTAAATTCTCCAGTGTGCACTTTTTATAACTCTGTCAGCTCACAGAGATGAAGTGAGCAGAATCCAATCCAACGGGTCTGATTGACAGTTAGTGTCAGGTCGGGGAAGGAGGCCCGCATTGGACGACTGATGTCACACGGTCCGCCACGCGTCACGTTCGATTCCGTCAGGGTGAAATTGGAGTCGCTGGCGCATCCTGTCTTCCCTCAACCCCATCAAAATTCCCTGCTCTCATTCGACGTGTCTATTCCCGGCTGGCAGTGAAGCCCGCGGACACAGATGTGCTGTCAGGACACAATGACGAAGATCAAATCAACCGAGCCGTGCGTCACTTTGCCTCATAATTTCAGATAAAAATACATGGCCGGGCAGTACTGTATATGTGACGTTCAGGCAATACCGGATCTCTAGAGCGGAATTAAAAATAGACTTTGCAGCAGTGCAGGTAGGATTCCTGGACTGGAGATATTACCAGTAACGTGATATTATTACATATACATACTGTAACCTGATGAATTTCAGATTTTCATCAGACTGCAGCTGTCACGAGGACCCCTGCATTTTCACTTCATCAGTCTTGTAGTCAACTGAAAAAAGATGTGATCTCTGACCGCCAGATGTTTATTCTAACAGCTGTGGCTCGAATTTGCATCTCAGGAGACAAGCCTTGTTCACCAACTGAGTGCCTACACACTAACACACTCACAGTGTGTAAAAGAAAGACTAGACTAAAGAAAGACTAAATGCAGATTTTGAAAGAAAGGAAGAGAGGAAGACAGTGGGGAAGACAGGCAAAGGACTGAGATGCAGAAAAAGAGGATAGTGAAAGAGCAGACAGAGACCTATAAAGATCATGAAGGATAGTCAGAGACAAGATAGAGGTAACAAGACATGAGAGACAAACAAGCTCTGAAGAGAGACAGGGAAAGAAAGACTTTAAGACATCAAAAGACACAGTGACAGAAAGGGCAGAAAGGTGAAAGACGATGAGTCAGAGAGAGAGCAAAAAAAAAGAGACGGCGAGAAAGATAATGAGAGCAAGAAAGATTAGGTAGAGACAGGGAAAGAAAATGAAAGACGAGATAAAAATGAAATGAAAGAAAGAGAACGACGAGAGATACAGTAATGAGACAATCTGACAGACAGCATTAAAAATGAGACACAATTAAGGAGACAGCAAGAAAGATTAGAGACTGTAGAGATTAGACACAATGGAAGAGAAATATAAAAGACAATGTGACGGGCACTGAGAAAGACAGCGAAAAAGATATGACAAAGACCAAGTCAGAAAAAAGCGAAAGAGAAAAAACCAAAGAGACGCGAGAAACCATGTGAGGGAGACAAACAAACTGAAACAAATTTTCCGTTTCTTTTTTATCTATTTACAAAAATATTTCCCTCCTTCCCTCTCGGTCTCTCTAAATACCTCCCATCCTGATTTTCACTTCGTCGTTTCTACTCCTGCTACCTCAACTGTCTCTCTCTGCCTCTACACTGCTCTGTCTCTCACTCACTTTTTACCTCTATCTGCCCTTTCTCTCTAAATCTTTTACACACCCCATTCTCTCTAATAACCTTTCTGTATAACTCTTTCACCTTTTCCTATTTCTTCTCTCTTGACACTATATATATATATATATATATATACACACACACACACACACACACACACACACACACACACACACACACACACGCCACTCTCGCTCCTCTCTGCCTGTACTCTGTCTATACTTTTGAATTTCCTTCAGGAACAATAAAGTATCTATCTATTTATCTCCCTCTCTCTCCTGCTACCTGCTGCCACCCCCCACCCTGCCTCCACACACACACACGCGCGCGCACGCACACACACCTACCTCTACATATAGCTCTCTTGCTCCTTCTCTCTACTCTCTCTAAACACACACACACCTCACCCACCCACTCTCCATACATCATCCTCCCTCCAGAAATACCCCTCTCTCTCTCTCTCTCTCTCTCTTTTCGCAGACTGATATTTTTGACATTTTTAGTTCAGCTAGTGGTAGCATTGCATGTTTTAACACAACCCACAGGACTGGAGTTCTCATTAAAAATACATACAGAGACATAAGCACTTTCACAATACATACATTATTTACAGTGCTGCGCAAAAATCTTAGGCACATAAATGCAGAAGAGCCAGAATGTTTAAAAAGAAATAAAATTAAACGCTAAACGAAGTCGAGGACGCTTTAGTCTCTTATAGTTGTATAAGGGAATTAACGACCAAGTTTTACTCAGCATCCAGCAGAACCACCCACTGTTCTTCATCTTTGGCTATTGCACCTGCTTCTTTTTGGCATGCAAAACCCGGCAGCTTCCATTTAGTTTTTTTGTCTGAAAAGGGGTCGCTTAAAATAATAATAATAATAATAATAATAATAAAATAGGATCCATAGTAAAGTTTGTCCTAAAGACAAAAGACTTCGTATGGTGATAAGAGTTTGCATGTTTTCCCCATCCATGATGGGTTTCCTCCGGGTACTCCGGTTACCTCCAACCGTACAAAGACTGGGAAAAGTCTGTGTACGTGTGCATGTTTGCCCTGCGATGTATTGGCACCCTGTCCAGGATGTATTCCGTCTTGCGCACAAAGTTTCCTGGGATAGACAGGCTCCAGCTCCCACGCGACCCTGGTCAGAATGAGCGGTAAAGACGATGAGCGAATGAATGAATGAATGAATGAATGAAGATTACACACAGTTTCGTCTACACACAGTAGGGGTTCAGTCACCCAGCAATATGAACAGCAAAACCATTCATATGTTTCTTCAGTTTCTTCATATGAGAAAATAAAAAGGAGAACAAAACTAGTGAAAGGTGTAAATAAAAAACAGCCACATCATAGCCACATTAGAGTTATAATCTAATAACTAATAGAAAATGTTGAATTCATTTAAAACACAAGGGGGGGGGGGGGGGTTTCAAGTCAAATCAGGACGATGCAATTCTCTGTGAATGAAGATACTAAACCCGACTGACATTTACAGAAGACTTCAAGCACAGTACTTTTATGTGACTCTTATCCGCAGTAAAACATTCAAATTGTGCTAACGTTTTAAAGAACGCTGCTAACGTTTAAATCGGAGCCCGCTGCAGTTGTTCCTGTGAACGTTCAGCGAGTGGAAGACCCGATTCTTGAAAATAGATAGATAGTTTGTCACCAATTTGCAGAAGAGACGCATCTGTCTGTGGGAACTGTACACACAATCATTCACCAACAACACTTGAATGGTTTCCTTACAGGCACTTGGGCTGGGATTTACTTCCACATCCCCCTGTTTGGAGTTCCTGGGAGGTCAGCACTTCAGATATGAAGAAGGCAGTCCAATCATGTGTCCTGCGTACTAAGAAATCTTTCTACCTTGATTGTATCCAAGCAAACAAAAACAGTTTTCTGTTATTCTGCCCAATCAAAAGTCCCGGTTTGACTCGAACGCCGCCGCACGTTGTGTTTTTATGTCCGCATGGTTGTTAGTCGAAGTGAATAAGGTGCTGATCCGAGACCAGTGAAGGACACCCGGCTCTGTCTGAGGCTGACGTCACACACTGACCCATATTCAGCCTGAGTGAATCACTGCAAACACACCGCATGGGCTGGCGTCCAGCACAAGGTCACAAAGACTTTGGAAAGCGCCTCTTTAATCAAGCATGATAATGGAAAAAGTGTTTTTGTTCTCACTTCCCTGCCTGTCCAAGAATGTGTGTGTATTTTTCTTATATTATCAGTATATTATTCACAAAGTGATTTGTGCTTTCATTCATTCATTCATTTTCTATACCGCTTAATCCTGTGTTCAGGGTCGCGGGGGACCTGGAGCCTATCCAAGGAGACTTCGGGCACTAGGCGGGGTACACCCTGGACAGGGTGCCAATCCATCGCAGGGCACACATACATACACACCCAATCACACACCCAATCACACACTACGGGCAATTTAGGAACGCCAATTAGCCTAACCTGCATATCTTTGGACTGTGGGTGGAAACCGGTGTACCCGGAGGAAACCCACCAAGCACGGGGAGAACATGCAAACTCCATGCACACAGAGACGGGAATCGAGCCTGGGCGGGGAATCGAACCCAGACCCTGGAGGTGCAAGGCGACAGTGCTGATTTGTGCTTTATTCTGTCAAATAATTAGGTACTGAATGGGATTTGTTTTCCTCTTCTCCGAGCTTTTCCTTCGTTCTTCTGTGTCATGTATTATGTTCTCAGTAAGCTTTCGAAATCTGCTGAAACATTCACAAATTCCTGAGTCGTTTTCATTCTCCATGGATGTACAGTACTGTCACTATTTCTGCTTACGACCCTGTTTACTTTTGCGTATCAGAGAACGAGGAGTAAATCTGGAGAGATGGATTATCACCATAATAACGCAGAAGCAAAAGCTCCTTAACTGATTTAAAATGGATTTAAATGCACCTTATCTAACCTCGGGCTATTGGATTGTAAAAACAACAAAGTCAAACCTCAGCCTCAAATCCAACACAGGCTTATTATAGAACACACACAGACACACACTTGAAGAAAAAACATTCATTCATTCTGTATATCGGTTATCCTTCATAGGATTGCAGGAAGCCTGGAGCCGATCCCCGGAGAGGTACACCCTGAACAGTGTGCAAATCCATCACAAGGTACACACACACTAATTCACACACATTACAGGCAAATTTATGAACACCAGCATTTGAAGTACCAAGGTGGGTTGGAAACCACTGCGGCCATTCCTATGAATATTCGGCAACTGGAACGGGTGATCCTTGAGAATCGATGGATAACTTGCGGAAGAGTTTCCATATTTAGCTCCTAAGCTTTAGAATAGCCTTCCAGACAGTGTTCGGGCCTCAGACACAGTCTATAAGTTTAAAAGTAGACTCAAGACGCATCTCTTTAATCTGACGTACACATAATTCATCCCATAACCTCGTACTCCGGTACATCTAGTGCTGCTAATATCCTGAACGGCAACTACGCTAATTCTTTCCACCTGTTCTTTATTTCTCCACACATCCCGAGGCATCTGGAGATTATGCCAGCTCCAGTAGACAAAGGCCAAACCTGCGAGGATCCTATGGCATCCAGAGAAGGTCCAGCTCCAGCTGGATTCTGCTTCATGATGGTTTGGATCTACACTTGCTGCTCCTGAGCCCCCAGTGATCCAGACCCCCATCTGTCTGGCTCATCCCTGTGCTGAACTGGACTTTTGTTAGCCTGAACTTCCAGCAGCCTAACACGATGTGGTATAATTCCTGCTATCTCACCCAAATGAGGATGGGTTCCCTGTTGAGTCTGGTTCCTCTCAAAGTTTCTTCCTACTGCCATCTCAGGGAGTTTTTCCTTGCCACCGTCGCCAACACCCTTGGCTTGCTCATCAGGGACAATCTCATTATTATCTAAACACATTTTTTCTCACTCATACACACTTCCATAAATGTTCTTTTCATTTTGTGAAGCTGCTTTGAGACAATGACCATTGTTAAAAGCGCTATGTACAATAAATAAAATTTAATTGAGTTGAAAAATTTAATACAGTCCTGAATTGTTTGGGCCTTTTATAGGAGTTCCTGGGAGGCCAGCGTTTCAGACATGAAGCAGGCAGTCCGATCAAGGATCTGGCGTATTGAGAAAACTTTCTACCTTTCTACTAGTGGAACACGGGATAAGGGCATTAGTGTAGCAGGGGATTATATAGAGAGATAAAGGGAGTTTTTACTCTCATACTGTAAGTGTGTTCGGTTATTCTGCACAATCATGAGTCCTGGTTTGATTGATCATCCCCTCGTATTCCATTAATATTCCATTTGTAGATGAACAATAAATGCCACATCTTGGCAATATTTAGATACAGTTGAGGCAAACTAATATTCACTTTTCTGCTTTTGGTGTTTACAAAAGGCACTTGGAGCCCACAAATAATATTGCGGAGTGTAGGAATGGAAATAATGAAGGTGCAGATCTTTGCTTATTGCTCTCTGTGTAACTGATGATTTTAGTTCGTTCTACATCTCTGTTCCCTTACTGTACCTTCCTCATAATCGGGCTGAGAGTGTGTGTGTTGTGAAATCTTGTAATGCACTCCTTTCCCAGGATGATAGTTGACTTCCACCTTCTGGTCTGTACCACTACAGCGTTTCGCATCAAAGTGCTGTTAAATAACATCTTCCCAAAATATCTTTAGGAAGCTCCTTCACCTTCACCGTGATTCCTACTGGTTACATAAGACTGGGTATAATTTGCTCAAAACCATTTTATGTACCATTTCTATCTAGAATTTTAGTAAACTTCACATCGATAAATTTGTATTTATAAATACTTATTCCTGCTGACTGTCTCTAAACCTTTTTCTTTTTTTGGACATCCAATGACAAGATTAAGCACTTTTTAATTCAAACTTTTTCAAACGTTTTACGTTCAAAGTTTTTCCAGCTCAATCCGTCCTATAGTTTGCTTTATTTCTGTGCAGTGTTCTCTTCAGTGTTCACTTTGTGTTGTAGTGTGTAAAGTCGACAATTATTCATGCGGAAAAACCTTTTTTATTTAAGCAACTGGGAATTGTAATGTTGTGAGCTGATTTGCATATTGCATGCAGTGAAGCAATCTGATTTCAGTTCAGTTAACCTGCAAGTCTAACTAAACTCTGTTTAAACTGTACCATCCAAATACTCAGCCGGATAAAACTAAGTAATTTAAACGGGGTCCCAAGATCACTAATAATAATAATAATAATAATAATAATAATAAAACACTTGGAAGCTCAAAATAATATGTAGTCAAATAAAAAGTAAATATAGTATAAAAACTTATAATGAAAGCAAAAATAATCAAGATAAATTACAAGTAAAAACAAGATATAGGAAGCACTTTACAAAAGATTTTAAAAGAGTGTTGAGAGCTCGACTGATTAATGCAAAGTGCTCACAGTCTGGAAACACAGCAACATAACTTATTTCTATAGGATATTTTATAGAGGGCTGACATTAGCACATCTCCCGTCATGTTTTGGGGGGGCAGACAGAAAACCATTTACAGCAATACACACACAAAAAAGAAACAATTTTCAATAAATTTATTAAGGCTTCCTGCAATTCTATGAATAATTTGATTATTTGAATAGTTTCTATTTACTTTTGAATTAACATATCTTAAAATATTTTCATTCTATTGTTCATTTCCCTCATTAGAATAAGAACATGTTAAGCTTGAAATGAGTAAAAGTGTCTAAAAACAGGCTGAATAATATTATATTCCATTTAATAACAAATATTTCATTAATTTCCCATCATTTCATATATTTCTACTTGCCAAGATGCATTTACAGTGTACACAGTTACTAATCCGTGTGTTATCCGCGCGCATGTTGGTGTGTATGTACAGTACTTACGGACTGACCACCCTGAACTGGACGTAGGGGACGAGCTGCATGAGCAGTCTGACTCCGTTCTGCCACTCCTCCTCCGAGCGAAACTCACAGCCCTGAGCTTCACACTCCTCGAACGAGAACTGGTAGTACGTGTTAGAGTCTTCGAACACCACTCGCTGGTCCACTACACAGGAAGGGGTCACAAGTCAGAGACACCAGGATAAACAATGCTCACTGAAAATTAGAACATTTGTATGTCACGGTGCAAAATATTTAGATTTTTACTAATTGACCAAAACATTTACCAAAAATGTATATTTAAGATTTCATATTAAGAGATTATTGTGAGTTAAAATTCGATCTGCCTTTAAAAAAAGATTCTTGGAATTAGTTCAAATATTAAGACATGGATTTCATAATATTAATTTTACACAACAACTGCATTCAATTTTATAATAGGAAAAAATTATTATATTGGAACTGTAAATAAACTGAAAAAAAGACTTAAAAAGTGAAAATATGTGTTATTTATTAATATATTTTTCTTTTATTTTCATTTAAAATATATTATTACATATTATAAATATATTAATATATGGAATGGAATATACTATATTTTATTACATTCCATATTTTTTCACTTAAGTCTATTTTTTCCAGTTTATTTCCAGTTACAATATTATTACCTATTATAAATATATTAATATATGAAATTTAATATATTAATATATTTTATTATATTCCATATTTTTTCACTTGTTAATTCTCTTTTTTTTTCATATTATAAAGTGTCCCAAGCTGAACCCTTTTGATGATGCCAAAGAGCCTTAAATCTCTCATAAACCCTTAAAGAACCATTAATAGACTATTCTTTAGATATTAAGATGAAATGCACCTGTGATGATGAGGTCAGAGTCATCACATGTGATACGCTTGAAACAGAATAATAAGCAGGAGAAACTCTGTAGCGTTTGGTGTCACGGCTCTGGAGTTATGGAATGGAGCCTTTAATGATAAAAGTGAAGAAACTCCACGTTGGAGTGCTGATCAGAATCTCAAACAGTCAAAGAGTTCTGATTATACTGTTTGTCTTATATTTTCAGATATTTACTCACTTTCACCTTGATACTGTATTTGAAGAACATCGCATTAAAAAAAATCAAGTGACTCTAGGACATCCTGGCATGGTTAAGTAGAGAGACATTTTTCGCTATGTTCCTGAGTCTCAACTGAATACATCAGTTTTAGCACCAAAATACCGCTCCTCAGGGCACCAGTTACACCAGTTAACATAACGAATCGAGTGTTTTAGAAAATACAGTATGCAGAAATATATTGTAAGATGTGTATTGCATATCTTTGAGCAAAATATACTGCTTTATTGTTACTTTAATCGAGCCCTGTTTTTCTCCCATGCAAGTTAGGCACCAGAGTCCAGTGCATCACATGGATCTGTTTGCATTGTCCTAGCAATATTTAGTCAGATGATGCAAACATGTCACATCTGGTTGGGTGCCATGGCCCATGGGCAGAGTCAACTGCCTGAGAGAAGAACATAATAGTATGTAATGACCCGCACAGGGACTGCTGGTTTAGCTCTGCACACTGTGTAATGCTGATGTTGGAATTATTCGGTCAATGAAAAGTTCAATTCGTTCAATAAAACTAAAAAGCTAGAAAGGTGAAGAGACAAGTGCGGAGCGTATTACTAATTATTTGTAATGGTAAACCGAGGACAGGAAACTGAGCTTTTCATGGTTTAATGGATCAGTACTGGAAGGTAAGAAGGGAAGCACATGAAGCGATGCACCAATCGTGCACAGTGTCCACTATGCAGTGATATGATCTGGGGTTGCTTTACATGGTCAGGTCTAAACTCAGCAACGTTATGCAGCAATAAAATGAAGTCAGCTGATGACCTGAACATACTGAATGATCAGCTTATCACTTCTATGGAGTTTTACTTCCCTGATGGCACAGGCATATTCCAGGACACAAACAGTGAAAAAGTGGTTCTGGGAGCATGAAGAATCATTTTCACACATGTACCAGCCACTACATTGTGTGCTGTAATCAACATTAAAGTTCAGAATCTCTGCAAATATTGTACATGTTACTAAGTTATTTAATATTATTATGTTTTGCTTATTAAAATAACAAGCACGGCCTTACGGTTAGTTAAATCTCGTTAGCTAGGCTTAGCTATACACTGATGCTGGTACGCAAAAAAAATACAGCCTTGTCATGCCAGTAGTGTGGTGTAATGTAGCTATTGCTATGCTATTGCTTTCACATCAAAGAAGGACTATAAGCCAGAGTAGCATTAAGGCTAAGAGCCTGCCAGCTTTTATCTGAGTTACCGGAGTGCAGAATGCCGAGCTCCAGCAGCACCTGCCAAACCCGTGCAGCCATCATCCTGCACTGGACAAACACACACTGCTCCAACAGCCACTGTACCAACTCCACACCAACATAGCTCCTCCTGTGGGTGAAAACACATACACACACACACACATACACACACACACACATATGCACACACACGTCTCACACTTCAGGAAGATGCACTGCTCCGTCTGCTACCGCACAGATTTCTCCCACTTTGTATTTAAACATAATGACTCCATTGATCTTTTATGGACATCACTGTAGCACAACTGCTGAAACATGCTTTCTGAAATTTAATGTGTTATAATCATTTACATAAATTGTATATATATACGTAACAACCTACGCCGCACATTTTAAACTGGAAAATGCATCAAATTTGTGTTTTTCCTTTGTTAACTGCAAATAGTCCATTATTTATTTTTTTTTACATAATTCCCATTTTGTCAAGTCAAGCATGTCTGTGCTTAATGATAATGAGTTCTGTCGAAAAAATATATTATTCAAATATAATTTAGTTTATGCCACACTTTTATGCCATGCTCATTTGAGTCACACTTTGTTTTTCGGTCTAGCTACAACTATGGTTTAAAAGGTACATTTTATTCCTGTGCGAAAAAAGAAACAAAAGTCAAACCGGGACTTTTGATTTCACAGAATAACAGAACACGGTTATAAGATAACGGTTATAATCCCCTGCTACACTAATGCACTTCTACCAGCGTTTCACTAGTGCTTGGATACCATCAAGGTAGAAAGTTGTCTCAGTACACCAGAGCCATGATCTGAGACATGAGCCTGCTCCATAGCTGAAATGTCACTGGAACGACTTCAGTGGGCTCCGAGATCATCATTCATGGACATGAGGCCTTCTTTAAAACATTTACACCATTGTATTTTTTTTTACAGTGCCTAAGAGTCTCGTCACAGTACTGTGTATGAAGTCTTGTGTAAATATAAATCATAAATCTTGGTTTGACTTTGAACTTTCCTTGTTCTGTTGGAAAGCCTAAAAGTTTTTTGTTAAAAATTAACCTTTTATTGTTTATGCAAATAAAACTCCTTGTGCAGTGCTGATGCTCATCTTCATTGTCTATGGCATCTACATGCCAAATATTATTTAACTCTGGTAGCCTATTGTTATTAAAATTGTGCTATTCCGTACAGCAAACACCAATTACATGCTTGTGTTATTTATTGAATTGAAATATTAAGTAATTTACGACTAATTGATGTCCTGACGTACATGACTGCTTTGTTTATTTTTCCTTTGTTGGGAAATGACTTGTGTGTTTTATTTCACAAACGGTCCAACTGGTGCTACAGGAAATTTATATTCATCTGCCAGAGGAGTCACTACAGATACACACACACACACACACACATCAAAGTCACTCATACAGGGTTATCTGCTTTCACTAAACAGCAACATGAACACATCAATACACCTCATATTGTCTCACCTGATGATTCGTGCCAAGTGGATCTTGTCTTTGGCTGGATACGGGCCGTGGGACAGAAATGCATTTCTCAGTGCGCGACCTGCGCAGGGAAAGCTCTGAGAGCAGGACTGCTATTGGGGGAGAAGGAGGGAGAGAGAGAGAGAGAGAGAGAGAGAGAGAGAATTTTATTAATGTGTGTGCAAAAGAGAGAGTGAGAGAGAGAAGGAGAGAGAGAGAGAAGGAGAGAGAGAGAAGGAGAGAGAGAGAGCAATGTATGATGTAAAGCACATATTCATAAATGGGTCAAGGACAAATGCAAGTTCCAAAAGTGCTGAATTGATGCAATAACTTTACATTACATTTTACGCTTAATGTTAAGATTAGAATTCTCTGTTTGAAAATGTTGTTTCATAAACTTTCCTTGGCTATTAACATTAAATTATTCTTCATGTAAACACCTTCACAAGACGGCAGAAAGGTGAGGAAGTAATGACATCTCATACATATTCATCATCTTCTGGAAATTACAATAGCTTGCCAAAAACAAAATGGGGGCGGGGGGGGGAGAACAGAAAAACAAAATGTTATCTTATATATTGAAATAAAATAGTCAAATTAAATACAATAAAACTTATTTAGTTTTAGACAATTTTTAAAATGCCACAGAAACTTCTCCTGGTTTTGCTGCAGACCTACACCACAGAGACTGGAGATGTTTATCTTCTACTGTATATATATATAATGTATTTTTCAATCTAATGAAAAAGAAGAATGAATAAGGATGACACATGTATGATAACACATGTTTTCACAATGCTGTCAAAGAGATCAGTTGTAGTTCAGTGGTTAAGGCATTGGACTACGGTTCAGAAGATCCCAGGTTCAAACCCCACAACCACCAAGTTGCCACTGTTGGGCCCTTGAGCAAGGCCCTCAACTGCGTCTGCCAAATGTGTAAATGTAATAGGACACATCAAGGTGGTTTTTGGAATTTTTGTCTGTCCGTATGTTTGTTTATTTGTGCCTGCAACATGTACGTAAAACTAACTGAATGAATTTTACTAGGGTTTTTACAGATATATTTAGCCAAGCTTGAGATAAATATACATATGTATGTATGTGTATATGTGTGTGTATTTCTGTCTCCTGATCAGGAAAAATTGCACTCAACCATGATCTGTGCAACTTATGTCTCTGTTTTTTCCCCAAGGAAGTTTCATATGCAAACTACAATCCTTATGAGCGAGTGTCCTCAACTACAACATTTACACTTGCATCATCCATTACCCAGTGTCCACATTCACACTTCGTGTGATGTGTATGATGAAGGGATGACTGCACATACTGTAAACACTCATTTTTCTCAGAAAAGAAAAAAAACAGGCCACATGAATGTGACATAACAAATACAAGCTTATTTTGTTAATCAAATTTTCAACCATCAGTCATTTCCTGAGTCTTTCCCTGAGTCTTCGCCTCTCTCTCTCTCTCTCTCTGTCTGTCTGTGTCCCTGCTGGACTCTGGGTGTCTCTTTATTAACCACCAGTCTTCCTGATTCTGTTTTTGTCTCTGTCTATCTCTCTGTAGCTTTGTGTCTGTTTGAGACAGATAGAGACACAGAGAAAGACAGAGACAGACACACTATCTGTCTTTCGCCGTCTATCCTTGCAATCCTGCTGGTCTCTCTTCGTCTCCATCTGGCTCTCTGCGTCACTGTCTGCTTCTCTCTTTCAGTCTCCTTTTCCCTGTCTCCCTTTCATGGGGGTCTCTCTTTGTATTGTCTCACTCTGTTTTGTGTTTTCTCATTGTGTGTGTCTCTCTATCTCTGTGTTCATCTCTACTGTATGTCACTCTGTCTCTCTGTCTCTCTCTAGAATGATTCCTGCAAATGATTTCTTATAGTTTGGGGATTTTGGACAACAAAGAATACAGAGGAGTAGAGAGATGGACATCTCTCATGTGATGAAAAAACATAACAGAAATAGGAAGGGTAAATGTGGCACATGAGGAGAGAATTTAAAGGATTTTTAACAGATGAGGATCCTCTGCAGCAGAATTTATCACAAGGCTAAATTGTCAGGAAGAGGGTTAATGAAATAACATTAACTTAATTTTAGCACTTAAGCATGTTCTTTGTTCTTGCTATTCACTTTCCTCTCTTTTTTCATATTAATTAACCCTTCCAGCCACATGAGTATCAATCACAATTTCTTCCCCCATAACTGTCCATCAGAATGCAATGGCATTTAAATGTGCTTTGAACGTCTTCAGATTTTTGACAGGTTTAACCTTTATATTATCATTTCCACTACACAATCAAATCCTCATGGATAAACTCAAGGATTGCTCATAAATTATTTACGGAATATTCAGTTTGGGGGAAAAAATAGGAAAATAAATGCATTACGATTTCAATTCCATGTCTTCAGCCCCTTAAAATCTCAGCTTATTAGTCACTTAATTCATCTTAAAGCTTATTATTCAGTAAGTACGATGAATTATTCAGTGACTACAGTGAAGCTAATGGGAATGGCGTGTCATTACGAGCATGAGGAATGTAAGTCAAGACCCGCTGACGGCTCCTGGGAGATTCAGAGATTTAATTTGATGGATTTTCTGCTTGTTTTGTTCACTAGAGATTCATTAGTTTAGTATGTCAGGCACATTAGGTTCAACAGCAGCTCCGGATGGATGGATGGATGGAGTCGTGTGGAGACAGGGTGGTGGAGAGGTATGTTCTCTCCATGTTTATAATGTTTAACATTGTGCTTCTTTTTTTATTTATCGCTATTTTTGTCATTTGGAGCAGTTCGAGTTCATGTTTTGCATCTACAGATATATATAATATTTTTATTATTTATTATAACGTTTTGTTTTTGTACGTTCACATTTTTCTGTAATCGCTGCATCTTATTACATGGTTCTAATTCAGTTTGAATTGAGATATAATTGAATAAGGGTAAGGAATTCAATTTACAGGGAAGGTGGCATGGTGGTTTAGTGGCATGGTCACCTAGCACCTCTAGGGTTCGGGTTCAATTTCCACCTCAGAGTCTGTGGTCATGGAGTTTACCCAGTCTCTCCAGGCTTGGTGGGTTTCCACCCACAGTCCATAGACATACAAGTTAAGCTAACTGGCATACCCAAATTGTCCATTGTGCGTCAATGACAATCAGGCATCGAGCTGGACACTGGTGTGCGGATGACACGTGTATGGACAAATTCCAAAAAATCAAAAAGTTATAAGGAAAGAATTAACAACTGGATGCTGTCCTGGAATTACCACCAAAACTTCAATTCTCAAAATATTTGAAACAAAATTTTAATGAATAAATTTATTATTATTATTATTATTATTATTATTATTATTATTATTATTATTATTTTATAATATAAAAAAAAAGTCAAACAATGTGCATTCTTGTCTGTGTAAAATTTTATTAAGTAAAATGAACAATGGTTTAAAATTGTAAATAAGATGACCTACATGTTTACTATACAGTAATGAGAAACACAAAGCGACTTTTACTCATTTTGGCAAATTATTATCTAAAACTCTTGTCTATATAACCTTGTTTAAGAAGCTTTAAACTCCCATGTTTTAAGCAAAGCATGACAGATAGCAGAGGCTGAATTTTGAGGAAAAGCTGACGTGGAGCAGAGAGAGAGAGTGAAGCAGAGAAATAATGCCATAACACTACAGTATAAGCTTAAAACTTTATGCCCAATAGTACTGTATGTAGGATCCTCTTGTGCCACCAAAATAGCTCAGACCCCTCGAGGCATGGACTCCAGAAGGCCTCTGAAAGTGTGCTGGGCAGATCCTTAGCAGCAGATCCTTTTAGTCCTACAGTATAAGTTGCAAGGTTGGGTCTCCATGGATCAGACTTGTTCGTTCAACACGTTCAACATCTCATGGATGCTCCAGATTGAGGTCTGGGAACTTTGGAGGCTGGATCAACAACTTTAAACTCTTTGCCTGCTAGGCCCCATTTACAGCAAGCATTTGCTTTTGTGTGAGCTCAGACCACACAGACTGGCTGTGACATCTCACAGGCATAAATAAGCCTTGGGTGCTCATGACCCTGTCACCAGTTTACAGGTGTATAATTAATAATAAGTGTAAATGTTCTGTGGTGTCAGTGCATTCATGAGTGATGTGTGCACAAATCTCTCTGTGATTGAGATACACACACTGACTTGGGAAGCTGTAGCTGATGCTTATAATGTTCCTTATGATCTTTAACAGTCTGGATATAATCTGTGGTCACTACTTTCTTTTTGGCCTGCTACAAAATCAAAGTCATGAAACTTAACAAACATACTATTGATGATTTTAAACCAGAAACACAACTGCAGGTTGAGTTATCTAATTGTGAAAAAAGTGGGAGGTGGAGTTATAGCTTTTTGGGGGAAAAAAATCTCGCTTATACAGTATAACCCAAACAATTTTAACAAATTTCTTTGCCATTTTTTTTTTAAACCATTGTGAGTCAAAGAAACCCATGCACAAAATACTGTCTCAGTCCACAATAATTTTTGCTTTATTTGAAAAAAAAAGAAAAAACCTTCTCAAAATTGCAAAAATTGAGTTCCACATTGCTGCCAAATTGTCCATATAAATAAATAAAATTATCAATCAGCCTAAAATAAATAAATAATGAGCAAGCAAAGCATCTGTCTCCGGGAAAATTATATTATCTAGGGAAACACGATGAGTTCTGTAACTTCAATCGGCAGTTTCTCAGACACCACAGATCACAATGGCCGTGGGATGTTGTTGTGAAAAGCAATAAAGCGCTCATTTTAAAACTTGTAACATGGTTGGTTTACTAAGATGTACTAGGGTCATAAAAGTCAAACTGGGACTTTTGATTGTGCAGAATAACAGTTAAGAGAGTCACATCTCCCTTTATTTCTCTATATAATCCCCAGCTACACTAATGCACTTAGCGTTTCACTGGTGCGTGGACACCATCAAGGTAGAAAGTTGTCTCAGTACGTTGGAGTCATGATTAGACTGCCTGCTTCATGTCTGAAATGCTGGACTCCCAAGAACTTTAATGGCCCAAACATGTGGAAATGGCTTGGACTGAGATCAGGACTATACGGGGAAAGTGGCAATAACTCTAACTGAGTATAATAACTCTAATAACTCAAACTGAGTTCCTGTAATGTGCAAGTGGTGTTGGTGAATGATTGTGTGTACAGTGTGCATCAGTTCTGCAAGTTGGCGACAAGTTATCTGTCAATTTTCAAGGATCAGGTGATCCACTAACTGTGTGTTCACAGAGAGAGACTGCAGTGGTAGCCAAGCTTTTTAAAAAATTTCAACCTCCAGGTTTTACTGCAGCTAAGAATCTCATCACTCCTTCTGTAAATGTCAATCATTTTTATGCCTTCACTTAAGGCATATTCTTCAAGTCCCAGTTTGACTTGAACCCCCCACTGGAGATTATGTGCTGGTTATTGCAATCTGGATTCATTGGTGACATCAGAAGTGCAGACAATTCCCTTTTTGGGAATGAGAATCTTGCAGACTCACCACAAAAAAGCATCATGTGACCAGTGTGCTCTTTGTGTCTTTTGCAACTCTACGGGATGCACAGATTGGGACTGTTGATGCTCAAACCGTGCAAACATATTTCTTGTATACAGTAAATAACAGAATGCTGGTATTAAATCATTTTTTCCCTTTTTCATGATGCACATCATCACATTTTTGCATCACAATGGAAATGTAAAACACAAAGCTCTTGGTCCTAATTAACACCCTCTGACTAATCAGAACTGAGGGCTGTGGCATAGTTTTGTCTTACTAATATTGAACAGTTTTCAACTTATCATCACTAGAAGGTGTGTAATGGGGAACACACAAGCACAGTTTTTACAGAGTACAGTCTTTTCACAACATTATTTCTTAGTATTAGTTGTCTATTGGAGTAATGCTTTCAGGTGCATAACAGTACTTTGACCTGCCTAGAGATTCTTGACGACTATTCATCATGCAAACACTGATCGAATATATCCGTAACAAGCCAAGCAAGCAGAAAATTAAACATGCAGTACACGGAAAGATATAGGACATAAACACAGGGAAAGACTGCAAACATGATTAATGATCTTAAAGGGGAATCCCACTGAATAGCTAAATCGTGGTTACGGGACAACATTGTTTAAGTAATACTAGAATCTCCTCCTTTATTCATTTTCTCTGAATGCACCCAATTTACAGCAGTTGCTTAAAAAAACACCTTTCAAGATGTCAGATGGTAATTTTTTTAATTCCACAAGGTCTCCTATCCAGGTCAAACAAAGAAAGGAACTTCATCCTGTCTTTTACTATTTCAGAGGACTGAATAGACAAATACATACACATACTGTATACACCTGATTCATGTACTCAGGGTAAACGCTGTACTTTGATACTATATTTGAGAATCACGAATAAATATTAAAATGAATACTATTTTTTGTACTATTTACATTTTTAGTTGTTAGTGCACATATTATGCATTAAAATACTATAAAAACATGCAAAACCTACAAGAGGCCTTCAAGTCAAACAAAGTGGGGGTGTAAAGATTCAAGATTCAAGATTCAAAGAACTTTATTAATCCCAAAGGGAAATTGCTTATGCTCGGTTACAGGTGCTCACAGTTGTTAACTAAGGAAGGTGGGGGGAAAAAAAAAAAAAAAAAAAAAAAAACTTTTGCAATGAAATGTATACTGCTGTGTCATGGGAAACTACGTATATACAGTGTTAGAAACGGTTTGTTTTGGAAATGAGTAATATGCAAATTGCAATAGCGATTCAAATATTTAACGTATTTTATATATTATTGGCGTTCAAGTCAAACCAGGACTTGTGATGAAATTTCAGATGAACTGGTCTAAAACATTTACAGAAGACATCAAGCACAGTATTATAATAAGACTTTTAATCACAGGAAAATATATGAACGGTGGAAACGTTTTATGGATGGCCGTGAGTCTTATAAAAGGCCATACATCCATGTGAATGCCGAGGTCACTCAGAGCGTACTGAAGTCAAGTGTGCTGGTGTAGTAGGGGATTATATACTATAGAAAAAACTACAGTATGCTGTGTTATTCTGCACAAATCAAGACCGTTTCTGACTAGAACGACCCTCATAGAGATACCAAGACCTAAACATATCGGTCGTGATCTGTCTTTTTTTTTATTTCTTTTATTTCATGTATCATAATTTAAAAAATCGGATCCAGTAAAGAATCTGAAAAAATATAGATTAAATGTTGTTGAGTCAAAAATCATATCCGTTATAACTTTTGCTACAAACTGAGTTTCCAAGATTCAAACAAGGGAAAATTGTTCCCTTTTCATTTTGATTCACCTTTTTCTTTAATAATGAAGCACAATTCTAGTACATTAACTAACACACACAGTATATAAAAGGAGTAGCCTACCTTGGTCATGGAGTGAACGCCAGCGCTGGGTCCAGGGACGGTGTCAGGTGACTGCTGCCAAGACACAATCAATAAGAACAAACAGAGTTATAATGCTACTTAAACAGCACAGTTCAGTTTCCACTGACTGATAATGTGATAATGGTGAAGCCAAATACATGCTCTATAACCAACCTCCTGTTCTTATATAAGAGCTGTGTAGGACTGTATACACCTTTACAGCAAGTCAAAGAGTGATTGTGGAGCCTTGAAGCCAATAAAGGGCATTATTGACAGTTCCTATATAAATGAACAGGCAAACATTATATGCTGTACCAGTGCCAAGCATTATACAGTACAAGTTATATATGATGTTAAAATGACTGAGAAATAAAACATGTTAGTAGTGCAGTGTGATGCATTTACAGCTTTCTTAGTAACTGCGCGATCAGGGTTTAAATGCTTTAAATTAGGCTATCATTTTATTTATATTTTGCCACCCCTCATTTCTTCATATAAAATTTTAGAAATGTTTTACTGTGACAGGCTGCAGAGTGCCTAAAGATACCAATTTGGTGGTTTGTATAACAACCTCGACAGCAACCTCATTTCCCCTCTCGTCTTTTCCAACCACTCAACATTCAGCATTAACTGTAGACTAATCACTGTCATCTGCACCTGTTTCTCACTGGTTCATACCTTAAGCTAGATGGGTTTTAGGCTTGAATGATTCATACTGTAGGTCACTGTGTGGCTTAACAAACAAAACCATTCCTCTGAAACTGCTCAGGTACACGGAGCGGACTGAAAATGAGAGCCAAAAAAATCCCATAATGAACTGATGAACAGACTAAAAAAAAAAAAGCAGACTTTAAAATCAGTCTTACATTTCCAGATCTTTCTAATTATCCACCGTTGATCCGTTTTATTCAGATTTCATTCCTCAAAAAAGCTGAAGTGATTCTAATTTCTCTAAACATTCCACAGATTGCAGACGAATGCCGAATTCATACTCTGTCCCAGATGCTCAGCCAGGCAAAGGTACTTCATGATTCAGTCTTTTACACTGAGGCATGTGGATATAGTTTCAAATTTACTGTGTTTATCTCAACCCTTACACCCTCAAATGCTGGTATAGATAGCAGGAAAAAGGAAGGAATATCGTTAAATATATAAAATAATTCAGCTAAAATAAATAAATAAATAAATCAAAAATAAATGAATCATGTATCATAATAAAGGCAACAAAACCTGATCAAATGAAAGGAAAAATGAGCAGGGTTACAGAAATATATGTTAATAGTTTTATTTGTTATTTATGTCACAACTGACGATTCTGATGGTGCTGACGGGTTGCTTACGCAGGGACTTCAGATGTTTCTCATACAGTAGATACTGTACAATTTAAAAATGTGTAACTATTGATATGGTGATGGTGGTCGTGATTTCTATGTGGATTTCTATGTAGATTTATTGAAGATTTTTGAAAGGAGTCTTCAGTGTCAGCACTTTCTATCAGTCAAAAGAAAGTCTTCTGGCCGGAGGACATCTTTTCTCATATGCATTTTTTAAGTCTTAATAAGGGGAAAAAAGGGAAAAGCTGATGAATTAGAAATCAGGAAATGAAACAGCTTCTATAATGGCCATGATAACTGGACCTAACTCGTTTTGTAGATGGCCCCACAATGTTAAATGTTGGATTAAATATAAACAAAGTAAATTGCAAAAAAAGTGAAATAAAACACTTCTCGGTAGCAACAATATGGGGAAATAATATATCCAGGGTAGTAACAGTAATTACCCTTCATCCCAACCTGTTATTGATTGTTTCCCTATAACAGCATACCCCTAACTGTTTTATTCCTTACCCAATGTATAAAATGTGAAGTAAGCTTCCACACTTTCTGCTGTTGGAGGAAATACGATTTTGACCTCCATTTAAAACAAGAATTTGTCAAAATTTGAGATAATAAAAATCAGACGACTCTGGTTTAAGGCACAGGTCGGGTGCCTCTCTAAGATAAAGCGCTACAAACAAGCTGTTGGAATACAAACACAGAAATCAGAAGAGACAGACAGAGAAAAAGAGAGATAATATCAACAAAGCAACATATCTGCTGGACTAGAGTTATCTCTGTGGACGCTAAGGCATGTGTGGGCTTTGTTTTGGCTACAGTGAAAAAGGTGTGCGTGTCCCTATAGATTTGCTGTGGGCAGAGGGCACCAAGCTTGGCAGCGAGAGCAGCAGACAGTGTTTGGGTTGAGAGGGAATTGAAGCACACAGGCTGGCTACTAAAGCACAAAGATGTAGAACAGAAACTGCGGCAAGCACAAAGCCTTCCCACGAAAGAGCAATCTTACAGGAAAACAGAAAGACAGGCTGGCGCAGACACACAGTGCACATAATCAGCTTCCTCTCCTTCAAGGACTCATCCTCCTTTACCTTTCATCACCCCTCCCTCTCTTTTTCACTCCTCTAGGCCTGTGAATCATGACTAGCATTTTCTTACATGGAGTTATTATGCGCGTCTTGTATCTGGATTCTATCCAAAGAGCATGTTAATTAAACTTGCCATTAAACGTGTCTACAGTTAATCAATGTACAACAGTGAACGTAACTAGGGTAACGGATAATGTATAGCTACTCAATTTATAACTTCTTAAACGCCTTATCTTATTTATCACTAAACAATCTAGCTAGCAAGTTTGATATTTATGTGTAGCTAGTCCAGTAGTAAGCTTTCAGTACAACTAGACATATCTAACATTCATCAGCTAGCTGCATTTTCTGCCATATTTGTTGCTCTATTAGCTAGCTAGTAGCTATTTAGATATAGCTACCACACTCACACTGATGTCTCACTTTATTGCAAGATTTGAAAAACTAACAACTGCTTACTTAGCACTTTATTTTTATTTAACACTAGTTAGCAATTTATCCAGTTAGCTAGCTATTTAACAGCAGGTTAATACCTTATTTTATTTAACATTAATCACGCTAGCTGCTTAGCTGCTTATGTGTAGCTTCTCCAGGTATTAAACCATCACTATAATCAGAAATCTCTGACAACAACCAAATAGCTATACAGGTATGTAGCGCTGTATTTCATAGCTCTGTTAATTAGCTACTGTAGCTGTTTATAAAGTATATAGCTAACATGCTCAAACGACATAAAATGCTCAAAATAACATACCTGAATGTAATTAAAAGCTGACAATAATGTGCCAGCTAAATATAGGGTTGGGTACCGAAAACCGGTGCTAATACGGCACCGGTACCTATAGAACCGGTATGTGCCGGACCGAAACAGAAAGCGAAATTTGGTGCGTCATTTCGGTGCCACTTAAATGCCTGAACTGTCGATTGAAATATTTGTTCTCTAGATTAATATATTTTTGTAAATTAATAGTTTATTAGATTAAATGAAAAAAGTAAAAGCACAAATCATCAGGAAATGTGAGACCATCCAACATGCGCGTGAATGCAGTAACTAGTGCTACACTCGCTCTGACATCAGCAGGTGGTCTACCGCTATCTTAGCCTGCTAAATTAAACAACTTTCGATTATTTGCCTAAAACTAAACGGTCGAAAGTGTGGCTATATTTCACAAGAAACGATTCCGGCACCGTGATGTGCAGCAAATGTTTCACAGCAGTTGCGTGTAAAGGCGGAAACACGTCAAATCTAATGAAACCTTCGAGGGCAGACGGAATAAAGTTAAAAGCAAAATAAATACACGGAAAAGAGTAAAAAGCAGAGGGAGGCACCGTGTTTGACAGCTTGTGGACAGCAGCTGGCACTATCGGTGTGGACGACCCCAGTCCCAGTCATATCAACCGTAGCAAAAAGGGGTCCACCAATTATGATGCCGACAGCAGACTTTCCGCAGGTCAGTAGTAGGATAATGTAATGTTAATTGCAAAATGCAAATCTTGCATTCATGCTAACAAATGATCAAACGATTTGTAAAATACTAATGTTTCATGGATTCTGTTTATAATAATGACTTTCCAGCTAGTACTAGTAGTACTACAACAGTGACCCCATTTACCATTGCAAAGAAGGCTATGCATGTCCTATGCAGGGCAATAAGTCAGGAAAGGTGTCGTATTTTGCCAGAAAAGGTGAAATTTCTGCAAAAGAATTGCTAACATATGAAGCTTGTATATTCATATATACTTTAAACTTTTAATATATTGTTCAATTTTAAGCATAACATTTTTTGCTCAATATAAATGTATTCTTGAGTTAATATTGTGGCTTTTGTAAAGTATCGGTTCAGGCACTGTTTTGGCACCGGTACCGTTTTAAAAGTATCGATTTGGCACCGGTATCGAGAAAGAAAAAAAAAACGATACCCAACCCTAGCTAAACAGAATGATCTTTAATATTTAAATTGCTTTAAATTTCTACTATTTAGCTAATATGTTCCACTGAGTAACGCTCATTACAATGGCAGTTACATTTTGTTGTTCTTAAAGCTATCTCAAGTTACCTTTATTTAAAGCTACCGCTTTACAGTTTTCGAAACCTTACAGTATGAATGAATTTGAATTCATGAAGCCCGTGTAAAATCATAAAAGGACACAATTATGTTCTTGATTACATTTAGCACTCCCACATCACCCCACAACAAAGCACCCATTGCTTTGTTTCCTGTACTGGCATTTAAACACTCATGCTTGCCTACAAACTGAAACCAGGCTAGCCAACTACCTGGAGGCACTCATCTATCTCCGCTCTACACCACATCCCCACTGAGCCTCGAGTATAGCTCGATTTCACCCACCAGAAGAACTGAAGATATGGGAAAGATGGCCATAATGTCTCTCCTTTGTGTTTGCACTCTGTTTTTTAACTATACCAACTTCTCCCTCTCTCTCTAATATTTTAAGCACGTGAGCAGTTTGTATTAGCGTAGGAATGGAGGATAATATAAAACACATCAGTAAGTAGCTCTGGATAAGAGTGTCTGTTAAATGCTGTAAATGGAAATGGAATGGAAATGGGATGTAAATTTCAGCTCGTGGTACAGTATGTATGATATGGTGCCCCCCCCCCTTTTTTTTTAAAGCAGTTGCCTGGCTACCTGTGCGGTGACGGCAGCTGCAGTGAAAACAATGACAATGCTTTCCATTGCACCATTCTCACTCTATGTCTTCTGTTGAAACTATGGCTACGTTTACATGCAAAGATTTTAGCCAAGCTGTATAAACTCGTTCCGATTGCAGATTCCAAATGAACTGTTCAGATGTATCTTAAACTGTAGACAGTTTATATGGTATGTATAGTAAGTTATACTGTTATACTGGAATCCGATCTGGTTATGAACATATGGGGAGTGAGGTTTGGCGTCAATGTTACCATAACAACAAGAAGCATGTGAAACCAGTCAGTATGATAAACTGCTTAATCACACAGCTAAACATGTAACATGAACTATGTTTTCTAACTTGTCTGATTTATTGCAGAAAGCCTGTATCACTAAAAGTATCAGAAATTGAAAATCAGACAGAAATGTTTAGATGGATCTTATCTTTCGAATTATTGCATTATTTGATTGAAATGTATATAATTTGGTTTGGCCTCGGGTGGTATACTCTATTCCAATTAAGGTGCATACATTTTAGTCAGATTACTAACAAATAGGTGACAGGATCATAGGCACCCAATGCTCGCACATGCCTACAGGGCTCAAAGGTCAGCCGGTCTGTTCCCACAGCAAAGCCAATGCAGCACAAACCGCAGAAAAAGTGAATCCTGATCACGAAAGGAAGACACCCAAACACCCCTGTCTGCCATACACGGGGCAAAGAGCAAAGAGTTCTAGGGCATCGACCCGACCTCCAAACTCCCCAGATCCCAATCTGTTCAAGCATCTATTTGATGCTCCAAACAAACAAGTCTGTTCCAAGGAGGTCTAACCCCGCATGCCCACAGCAACCAAAGGATGCACTGCTGATTGTTGATGTCCGAGGGTCAGACATCACAGCACACCCACAGAGGCCCTGCGGAACCACACCACGAAGCACAATTAGACTGGTGGCACAAGGAGAACCAAAATCCTTAGTAGTTTTATTGCTAATGATTTTAATGATATGTCTGGCTAAATCCAATAAATGACAACATTGCAAATGTTTTTTTTTTCCTAAGGAAATTTTGAAATTATGTTTTCTACAGGTCTAGACAGACTTCAAATATTATTACCCATGCCTTTACATGAATGCAATTATACCTACACTGGTATAGGTTACGCGGATGATTGTTGATGATGTTCCGACACCCAAGCTGAACAAAACGACCGATTTGTTCTAGGCTGAGCTATTTTTTGTGTAGACAGCTGGCATATCACCGTTGACCATTAACAGCTCTAGCTAGAGCCTGGTTATGAAAAAACTTTTAATGTTGCTGAGATGAAGGTTTGGTTAAAAATTTTTATAAAGTAATAACTAGATACGTGAGAATCGAAGGTGTGAAAGAATCAGAAATATGGGAAAGGAGAAATGAGTGTAAAAGGAAAACAGGCTTTGGGAATGAGGAGTTTGAAATACAGTAGCTTTCTTTTTTGACGCAGACCTGAAGGCACTTCTGTAGGAATAAGGAGTGTCGGATTCACACTGAGAGGGAATAAAAACTGAAAGAGTAGGAGAAATACAAGAAAGGACAGGAAACAATGGAAGGTGAGTGTGAAGAAAGCAGAAGAAAAGGGGCACCCTGGTGCTGTTATCTACAGTATGTGCAGACATCAAAGCCTCTGGGAGGAGCATGTTCCTGTGTGCAGCATGTAGAGTGCAGTGGGCGTGTGGGTCATTATCTGTGAGAAATGGATTACTCTCAGATTAGAGTGCTCAGTGAGGCTCGGCACTGGAGCTCCGAACGCTCTCTCTCTCTCTCTCACACACACACACACACACACACGTACATACACGTAACTCTGCTTGCAGTGACACGACTCGCGGATAAATCTGTCACGTCAGATGAGCGTGAAACGAGATCGAGAAAATCAAACAAGCTAACCACTTCTTTGCATTTCACTACGGCAAACAAGTACAGGAAATCCACTTGAGGAGTGCGTCCACCTGGCTGTCTACACAACAAACTATGCTCATGCTATATACACACATCAGGACATGAAGAAATATATGAAGAAATATATAAAGGATGTTATTTTTCAATCCTTTAGATCCTGTGGTGTCAAATATGCTCTGCTTTCAGCTTCATCTTCCTCACATGCTTTTCCTATTCTAGTGGAGGAATGAAAGCATGTTCACTAAGCACTAATATTCCAGCAGAAGGAGCTCCATGTTGCACGACAGATTGCAAATGTCAGTATCATCACATAAACCTCTTAATACCTATAATCAGATCTCAATTATAGGTAACTTTATTTAAACTTTATTCCCGATTTCATTTCCAGGAATCAAGTGTCTAGTTTAAAACCCATAAGAAACAGAACATCAGCACTGACAAATCTACAACATCCACTGCTATAAATAAACACCTACGCCGACGTTAACAGCCCAAAACCAATCTAGTTCCCCGTCTCAATAAAACAGATTAATGGATCAAACCACATCATTGTCCTTTCTCAAGTCTATTTGCACAGAGCCTTCAAATCAAATCAAATGAGACGGAACCTCCAAACTGCTCGCTAATGGATGAAACTACAATTAAGCAAGGAGGAGTTTTGAATATTAATGCAGATGGGATGTACAACTGTTCTTGGTACAGCTCATCAATTCAAAAACAGAAACATCTGAAAACCAAAACTCTTTAATCTTCATTAAATCATATACGAAATAACTCCAGTGGGAACACATTTGCTTTTGCCCTTTAAGCATCTTCTCAATTCCGACACCATGCAGGAATAGAATATGTAGACAATATTATATCATGTTTGACCTTCCCACCTATCAGACACCAGGATAGAATATTCAATACATGCAAAATATGACATCTACAGTACACTATGTGCAATAACCGGAAAGTACTACATAGATTTACTATATACACTATATAGTACCTTTATTCTAATAAATAAAGCATGCAGTACATAGAATGATGTACTGTACATATATTTATGAGCAAAATTAAAAACTATATTCATCAACAATGAATAGCATGGTGTGGCCCAAGACTTTAACTCACATTTTATACCTTAACAATTTATCAATGCTTGAATTTTCAGTTAAAGAATAACAATGCCTCTACCAGCCTCTTTTTTATCTCTGTTTTAATGAAGCATTGCTCCCCAATGACAAAAAGATTTTGTTTGATTGTTGCAAAGCGCTGACAATGGAGACTCCTTCCTAAACCTTCACCATGCCGACAAGTACTTAGTGATGCAGAATTACTGTAGCTGCTATAAAATTATATAGAAAATAATAAATAAAAATAATAATATATGCATTGTTGGGAGTTTATATATGGTTTGTCGATAATTTTAATTGTGTTAATAAATAAATATCGACAAACATCTTTTAAAAAGGTGGCATGATGGCGTAGTGGTAAGCACTGTGGCCTCACACCTCCAGAGTCGAGAGTTTGATTCCTGCCTCTGGTCTGTGTGCATGTTCTCCTCAGATGATTAGTATACTAGTGATGCTGAATGCTGAGTGCTTGGAACAGATGAGGGGGGAAATGAGGGTGCTGCTGAGGTTGTTACATACCGCATAAAACAACTACAGTACTTTGCAGCCTGTCACAGTAAACCATTTTTTCCCATTGCTTTAATTTAACCGATATCATTTCATTTAATTTAAGGATGGCTCAAGACTTTTGCACAGTACTGTATACTATATAACTATAGCAGTACTACACTGACAACTTTCTAACCATTCACACAGAATATTCATATGTCTTGGAGATTGTGTCCACTACAGAGTCACCCCCACCTACAGTATGATGTAGTTTCCACACTAATGTCTAGGAGAGAAAAATCAATCCAGACCTTTAGAATAAGATAAAGTGAAAACAAAAATCAATTTGCAAGCATCTTCTCCAAATGAAGAAAAGTGAGGTCTCTGAGTTTGCGCCCTGTTATGCAATGTTCAGTCATTCGAACGCAATGTTCGCTCTATTCGATACTGTGATTTCTCGCTCAGCCATGTGGAAAATAAAAGTTGGAAACGATCCATACAATGCCAGCACAAGTTCCAACAGATCCACATAGATCCACACCCCAAAAACTCTGCAAAACAATCGTCCCCGCTCTGAATGACAAGTATTCCCACGCTTAATTAGGCTAGAAGCCATCAAGCAGTTGATCTGACACCGTGCATGAAAAGAGTAGAGGGCAGGAAATGAGAAGCCGTGATGCTCCTAGGTTACTCCGCTTTTTGGGGGCGGGAGGGGGGGGGTGTTGGCTACAGATACAGATAATTAGCAGGAAAAGCACAAACGTCAGGTCATGGAAATGTGCAGTACAAGCAGGAACTGAAACAGTGCACACTGACTAACTGCAGATGACATTTTACCTGTAGACTTGAGTGGGAGACAAGTGACAGTCCAGTTTTCATTTTAAAGCCACTCGGTCATCACGGCCCGGTGCACCTGTCTACAAGGGCACGTCTCATTGACTCACGAGGATGCCTGTTACACGCGTTGCAGTGCACGAAGGATAGAGACTTTCGGACTGAGGTGGTCTTTTTATCATTTACTGTATATGCACTTTTAACCTAGAAAAGTGAAAGTGGTGCAAGTAAGCAGTAAAACCTACTATTGGGAACATTACAGATAGATAAATAATCAGTAACTGAGGGTGTTTTGAGCCGTTAACAATTTATAGCTGTTTATTTTGAGTTAATAACCTCAGTTTCCAAAAGTGATTGATTAATCCTATATGAGAATGACTCAAGTAGTCAATTTAAAATGACATCAAACTTTTATCTGCTTTTAAATACAACAAAGTTTAGATTTTTTTTTTCCAGATGAGTGACAATCAGCTGTACTGTAGGAAAGCCTCCAGACATAGGATCAGTGTGAGTGCTTTTTCTGTTGCTGTTGTTTTTTTTAACCCACAGTAATGCCTTCTTTTTTTTTTTGTATTGACATTCAAAGTTAGGCTCTGAATTCACAGGGTATATTTCACCCAAGTAAAGTCAGCGCTTAGCGAGAGTAACTCCTATCAGAAGCCTTTCACACCCACATGTCTTTTCCCCTTCAGTGAACTGCCTTTCCCACTGAGGGAATCTTATTTGTTTGGTCTTATTCCTGCTTTGGCTGAAAAAAAGCAGATAAGCATTAAATTTCACATCTCCTGTTTCATCATAATAAAGTTATTCATATAATAAATGTAACTGCTAAACTGGAAATGTTGCCCCCCTCCATGCAATATTATAGAGTGCATTATTGTATTTCTCAGCATCGTGTGGTGTGAAGTTTACTGCTACTCATCATGCTCTAGGATATAGAAATGCACCATATAACCTAAAGCGAAATCATGCAGCTTTCTACCAATAGCTTGTCATATAAGAGCTTTATTACTTAATGAGGCAACTAGCAAATCAAGCAGCGCTCCCAAAAAGCAATAATCGTCCTTGTGGGATTAGGAGATGTGTATAAGTATTCAAACTGGAAACATTTTTATAAAAAGTTTATTATGTAAGAGACGAGAAGATAACTTTGCATGAGAAATATTACAAAAGTTTAAATTATATTTTCGCCAGCCCGGAGTTTTAGTTACTCAACATCTTTCAGCAGATGCGGCCAATTGCATCCTTCTATTTTTAAACAAGGATCTGGTTTGTTCATTTTGCCATTTTTAAGATTAAAACAACAGTGCAGTTTGCAAAACCTCCACTAAACTATCAGTACTGTGAATTTATACTAACACTACAACCTCATTTTCTCAGTTGAAGCCAACTGGCTTGACAATAACAACTACAGTTACAACCATTGCAGACTGGTTTGTAACGTAAAAATATTAGGAATGGAAGTCTTACTTGAGACATTAATCTAAATCCATTAGAAATGTTGAAAATGAAAGATTCTCTCTCTCTCTCTCACACACACACACACACACACACTCACACACACACTGTGGCGATAATGTTTGTCATTTTTCCCAGTTGCATACATTTGCATCTCCACTTAAACTGAGCTGTGGCTGTGACTCATCCAAACACCCACTGAAACTCATCTGAAACAGGCTCAGAGCGCAACATAAAACATTTAGTGTGGACTCACTCACAGCCTTTTAAACACAAAGACATTAAAAATACACAAAAAGGGCATCTTTTTGACATCATTTTGAGAGTGTATCTTTATGTCGTTTTGTGGTCACTGGGATTTATCCTGCAAATATTGTCATAATGATTAACTGATAAACCATGCAGGACTTGAGGGAGGTATGGTGCCTAGCCTGTTCTTACATCACAAGTGAGGTAAACCCAAAATGGAAGAGTTTTTCTGCAGAGTGTTTCACAATAAATTTAAAGCAATTTTTGCATTTGTCAAGAGGTGTGCCGTTTCCTACTGTACTATATCATCTTGCTGTTGAGCATGTCTTTGTTAAATATTAAATAAATTAAAAGTTAAATATTAAATAAATAAATAAATAAATAAATAAGCAAGTAAGCGTTTATTACCGTGGGTAAAGATAACTGTGGGTTAAAAAAAAACACAAAAAAAAACAACAACAGAAAAAGCACTCACACTGATCCTATGTCTGGAGGCTTTCCTACAGTACACTTGATTGTCACTCATCTGGAAAAAAATATCTAAACATTGGCAGAATTCCTGCTATTTGTAACTTTTTACAAAATCTTTGTTACATGTCATATAACAAACAAAAAAGCAAACAAACACATAAATAAATAAATAAATATTGCCGACCAAAATGTTTATTTCCTTTTGTTTTGTAACTTTTTTTATTGTTTATTATTATTAATTTAACCAAGTGTGCAAGCAAACAAACAAATAAAAACACTAAAAGAAATATATCCTATCACATTGGGGGTGGGAGACATTGTCCACCATTTTTGTAAAGTGATATCTATGAAATGTACTGTAATATTAAATGAATGAATGAATGAATGAATTGAAATATAAATGAATGAATAAATTAAATCTAAACATGGTCCATCATATTTATTTCTCCTATATTTCTCTCTTTTTTTGCTCTTTGTATGTTTTATGAATTGATATCAATTACACACTCACTCATCGTCTATACCCCTTTATCTTGTGTACAGGGTCGCAGGGGGCCTGGAGTCTATCCCATGAGGCGGGGTACACTGGACAGGGTGCCAATCCATCGCAGGGGATGGAAATTTGCGATGTTTTTGGACTGTGGGAGGTAAACTGGACTACCCAGAGGAAACCCACCAAGCAGGGGGAGAAAATGCAATCTCCATGCACAGACAAGACCAGAAGCGTGAATCAAACCCGGACCCAGGAGGTGCGAAGACACAGTGCTAACCACCAAGCCACTGTGCCACCAATATCAATTACATACAATTTTAAATGAATGAATAAATGAATACGAAGATCCTAGGTAACATCAACCACCAGTCAACATACATAAGATTTGAGCAAAAACAGCACTCTAATCCTCAAGTCTCTGTGTAACACCAAGCTTCTGTTGATGTGCATGTTGTTTATTATGGTGGTATAACAGGGTGACAGGGATGTCAGTATAATAGTATGATAATATGGTAATATAGTAAACAGTATGACAGTATGCGGCTGTCCTGTAGCAATAGCTTCGTGATCATGCACTCACTGCTCCCTGTATCTCAGCTTAAATGACAGCTAAATTAAACATTGTTTGACATGTAAAGTCCCTGCGCAATATCACTGAAAAAAAAACATCTTAAAGATCGCCGCTGTGTTTAACTGTTCCGGTCATGAGGGAAAATAACGAGGTAGGGATGCCTATTTACCAGACACACACACACACACACACACCACCCTGTCTGGAAATGTATTCATCAAAACAGATCCACTCAGGTATTAAAAAGATGGAGTCGGTATTAAGCGTCGTGATGAGGAAGTTAGTGGAGGGGAAGGACAGCTACAGTATAAGCCGTCAGGTGTGTGTGTGTGTGTGTAGGATTCTTGTTGCCTTAGATACGATGGGTGCAAAACAGCGGGTCCTGTCTTTACGCATTCTCCCATACTCACTAAATCAATTAACACGTGAAGATGAAACCGATTCAAAAATTTAAATAATTATATAAAAAAAAAAAAAGATGAAAAGGCGCAGGAGTGCGTGCGCACGGGCGCGCGCAGAAGCCGTTAATAATGCAACGCGTCCTTTAAAATAAACGCGGGGGCGACTGATCCTAACTGATCCTCATAAAAAATGAAGAAGAACAGCTTGAATGATTTTGCTTGACAGGAGGAGGACGAAAAAATAAATCTAGCAATCATAATTAAGATGCAATACTCACGCTCTTCTTCCTCAAATGCAAGCCGTGCTTCAGTAACCCGGGCAGGTCTCTGATCTTCTGCTTCAGCTGTACCTGTTCCCGCGCGTTGCGGTTCCATCGCCAGGTCCCCAACAGCCCGTCATCCGCGCCGCTCTCCGAGTCCTCCATGTCTCCCCGAGCGGAGAGAAGCTTCACCCGCCGTGCACCATTCCCCGCGAGCGCGCGCGAGCCAGCCAGCGACTTCCCGCAGCACGCCGAGGCGGAGGCTCCCTGCTCCACCCTGATCAGAGCCACAGTGCGGGAACGCGGTCTAGTGTGGAGCTGAGTGTGTGTGAGTGTGTGTGGGCGGAGGGAGGGGGAGGTGGTGGTGATGATGATGATGATGATGGTGCTCCAGGTGCAGCAGGAAGCAACCATGCATCACTTCCACCTTGTCCTCCAACCTCAGGAGATTTTACCTCTGACAGCGTCTCTGACTCTTGGAGCAGTTCACAACACAAGTGGTCCGCACAGCTGTTTTACGTGCTGAATATACGCGTTACTGTTTTGCATCTGGATTAACTACTCAGGGGCGTGGCCACATGGGTGGCATTATAGTGCTTCTGCTGTTTCCCCCGTACTGACACTGCTGACAAAGTAGCTTTACAAACTCTTTGTACAGGTAAAAATTGTTAATAAACATGGATGCAATCATTTTTAAAAAATCTCTTATTCTACAGTATACCACTCACCAGTATTGACATTTGGTGGCTCGGTGGTAGGTTTCTTGCCTGCCATGAGGAAGGCCCAGGTTCAATTTCTACCCAGTGCCTAAACCATAAAATGTCAGGGTTGTGTCAGTAATACCTGTACCTCATGTAATGTAGATTAGATCAGACGCTAAAGTCCTGATGCTGACTGAGGACACAAGGTGGGGTACAACCTGGATGGGGTTCACATTACACAAGTGCACACCTAACTTTGTACTTGTAGAGGAAAGCATGTGGAGACCAGAGGTGGGAATAAAACCCATGACCCTGAAGGTGCAAGGCCACAGCACTAACCACTATGCCACCATACTGCCTATAAAAACCCATTTATTTATTCATTCTTCAAGGTGGGAACAACACCTGTATTAAAATACAGGTCAATTTCAGGTCACAATGCGCACTGACCTAAACACCTTATAATGCAATGTAGTGGAGCCAGTGCATCTACTGGCATGCTATGTATCAGGAAGTAAAGACCAGGGAATCCAGAGGACACCCAAATGGAGACATGCAAATCTCTACACAGGAACCTATACAGCTCTTTAATGGCCAATCATTTATTACATAATCTACAAAGGCATGCTTGTCCTCTTAGTAAGCTATGTTTGGAGAAGGTTATTTTGCCATTTTATTCACATCCTGATCCTAGTACAGCATATCAAGGGTGAAATTTTGAAAACACTTAATACATTGAATTAGTTGCAAATCCCCCGCATTTCCTTTTAATTATTTACTGTTTATTGCTATTTATTTACAATAATTATTGTATGGATAATTAAGAGATTCCCTTTAATGGCTCCCTTTAGCTTTACGTTTCTGCATAAAACCTTCAAGTGTTTTCCTCGTAGAACAATCAAATAGAAGATGGCAAAGAGAAGGCAAGTGCACAGAAAGGGGCAGATTGCCGATCTCCAAGAATGGGTTGCATTGATGAGTGTTCTCCATCTTGTCTTCAGGGTCCAACAGCCAATCATTGTACTGCTTATGTTTTTTTGGCAAAGTAATCATCAGCATTGTGTAGTCTAGATTACCTTCCCATTGTGAATTTGTAGAGGTAACACAATAAAATGTTGACAAACTGTGGGTTGGTGTGAACTGAACTGAGAATCTCTGCATTAGATAACCCATATATATTGACAATACCTTCTGGTTCTTTGCGCTTTGTTTATCTATTTGTTGTGTAAGGACAACATCAGAGCGTAAAGATTGCTCTCCTGGTGGTCACGCTTGTTCAGATCAATGAGTGTCTCATTTAACCTTTACATTTGACCTCTAATTGAGTGTCTTATATTATACTTCACCACATTATAGATATAACTTAAAATTTAAACAAAAGCTCAAAATTTTTGTTCTCTAATATTGTTATACTGCATCTGATTTTTAGCAATACAACAACAAACTATTTAAAAGACTATAAATAATATCCACCTGACTGGTGAAAAATGAGTTGTGGATGGCTTCATCCTGATATGCATCCTATTTTATAGGGTACTAACTGGCTTAAAAGATTTGCTTTATTTCAGAAAAAAATTAACAAATGATACTGTATAGAATACTGTATAGAATTAGTTGTTAACACTATAACATTTATATCCAGGCAGTATGAGTGAGAAATTGGCTAATCACACTAAAGCTAAACATTATTAAAATTTTTCATGTTTAGCACATGGCGAAAAGACTTGCAATTTTTGAGGGATATTATGACGACGACGATGACGATGATGATTATCGTGGTGGTGGTGGATCTTCAAGATGTTATGGTATTGAATTTGACCAGCTGAACTAACTGTGGTTCTATATTCACAGTATAAGGAGTTTTTTTTTAGGTTTATTTTGTAAATGTTTTGGTGTCTGGTTTAGATTTGGTGTGTAGAGGTTTTTTTGGCATGAAGTTTTTTAGTGTCTGAGTTAGTTTTGATGTGTATTTGTTTTGATGTGTATTTGTTTTGATGTGTATTTGTTTTGGTGTGTATTTGTTTTGATGTGTATTTGTTTTGGTGTGTATTTGTTTTGGTGTCTTGCTTAGATTTGGTGTGTAAAGGTTTTGGTGTCTGGTTTAGATTAGCTTTGTGATTGTTTTCGTTTCTTATTTTGATTTGGTGTGTATGTGTTTTGTTGTCAGGTTTAGATTTGTTTATGTAAATGATTGGGAGTTTGCCTTAGATTTACTATGGGAGATACCTTGGGTGTACCTTGCATCTGCAGATTTCATGTGTTATAGGGTATGTCTTGGATTTAATGTACAGTAGTAGATGTTTTAGGTTCTGGTTTATATTTGGTGTGTTAGTTTTTGGGGTTTAAGAGTCTTTATGGTCACTCTTGGATATGGTCTAGTAGATGCTTTGATGTGTAGTTTGGGGTGTAGATTTTGCATGGTTGATGTTTTAGGATCTGTTTTGGGTTTGGTGAGGTACTGTAGATGCTTTGCGGTCTCACATACATTGGTTGATTTGGTGTGCATGATTCTTTCAGATCTGGCTTGGATTTTTTGACTTGATGCTCTTAGGTCAGGTTTACATTTGTGTAGTAGTTGTCTTGGGGTCAATTAGGATTCGGTGGGCGGGTTGTCTTGAATTTGTAGATTTTCTGGTTTAGGGTCTGCTTTGGATTTTCCGGTCTTGTGGATCTGGCTTCATGTTAACGTTATCTGGTTTATCCTTTCCATTAGTTTGATATCTTACCTAACCTCGAGGCTCTTTTCCATCAACATACATTATGTTCTGACAGCCTGACAGACAGCTCTGCTTAAATTTGCACGGCTGGTTGGTAATGCTTTGTAGTCTTACCAAATGCTTTGTAGCCCCAAGCCTTAAAACAGACTTCCCTGCTTGGCCCATGATGGTCATTACACGCTTAGTTAAGCCCATAAGCTTGTAATGTTCTAACACATGATCATCTCTCTTCTGTAGAGGATGGTGTATTCTAATACATATTTGTCATTTGTTAATGTACAGGAACTTGTATAGATGCACACATCCACTAATGCATTAACTCAGCAAGAGCTGATAGATCCTAGGCAGCAGAATGGTTGCCAACCAGGCGACATTTGTATACATTGTCAATGTGAAGAATGGCTTCCATGCATACAGCTGCTTTGTATATAATGCTCTAGGGGTTTGCAATGAACACAAGTGATCCAATGGTGGCGATGTGAAGGGGAGAAGATGGGGGGGATGGGCAAGGAAAAAAAGATGGTTGGGAGTGTCTTGTCTATTTTCAGGTGCAATACAATGGTGTTAAGTGACATGAGGACAGTGAAAGACCCAACTGTGGCATTGTGTGGACTTCACAAGATTCAGTGTTATTAGAGCTTCAATCTCCTTTTTACAGAAATCCAATAACAACTGATTTAACACTATATTACTATAGCAAACTTCTCCTCTTTCTCTCTCTTTATATTTTTCATTCAGTCTCTCTGCGTTTTAGATGACATCCTGGAAACACTGTATCCATATTATAATTTCCTTTTAGTGCCTCTGTAATATTCCTTTGTAATTTTAAACAGTTTAAAATACTCATTTAAAAACTCCAATTCCTCTGCTTAGAAGAACTTAGCTTTAAGCTGAAGAAAGAAAAAAATGTTCATAATCATACTCAGTGTTCCATATCAACCCGTTTCCCTTAGTGCGCACACACACACACACACACACACACACACACACACACACACACACACACACACACAGATAGTGCTGTTAATAGAATGAACAGAGCTTTAATATCTCAGAGCATTTATCCTACTGGACATTATACAGTAATGGCAATAATACAAGGTTGGCCTTAAATGTCGATGTTAAAGCTCAGTAATGTGTGTTATGAATACCGGCTCTGGTGTAGAGGACTCAACACCATGCTGTGCAGAAACTGGAGCCATCGGTGTACAGCAGCAGGGGTACGAGTGCTCCCCTGAGAACACTAGATGTCTCTTTGTTTCTCCAGCACACAATAAAATCTCTTTTTCATTATACAGGGACCTTTTTTTTTTTTTTTTTTTTTTAAATCTTTTACCTCAGGATGCGTAAAGTCAAAGTGGATGCTTTGCTTTTCTTGACTTGATGGCTTAAATTGGCTATTTCACAGCTCCATCATTTACAGTTTAGGAAACAAAAAGCATCAAGTCTTAAAGAGTGTTATTTGGCTTAATATTGCATACTACTATGCATTTAATTTTTGTATCAAGAAATTATCAGTGGTAGGTTTCTCGCCTGCCATGTGGAAGGCCCGAGTTCAAATCCCAGCAAGAGAAGGCAGTGCCTGTCCCAAGCCCGGAAAAATGTGAGGATGGTTTCAGAAAGTAACTCCTGTGCCAAGTTGTGAGACCTGAGTGACTTTGACAAGTGCAAATTGTGGTAGCACATTATCCAGGCCTCTAAGGGTTAGAATTGAGCAAGGTCACAGAGAGGGCAAGAGGAACAGATGCTCAAAAAGTTGTAGAAGCAGAGTGAATTGTCCATTACATGCTCCATATTCAGTTGTGCACTTTCTCCTATAAAGAACTCGTCTTGTTCAATGCAGGGACACAAAAAAAAATACAATCAGTTATTTACAATTATGATTGACCAAGTAATATGATAGAACATCAAAACATGTACAGCGCTGTGCATAAACACTGAGAAAGTAAAAGGAAGGGAAACAGGATAGAACTATATCTTGTTTTACACATACAATGATCAGTCATAACATTAACATTGATGATCTTGATACAGTATCACTTATATAGGGCTGGGATATATAACGCAGCAAGTGAACAGTCAGTTGTGGAAGTTGTGCTCTAAACAAGCCTCAGAAACAAGGATCTCGGCGACTTTGACACGGGTCAAATTGTGATGGCTAGATGACTGGGCCAGAGCATCTCCAAAACAGCACGTCTTCTGGGGTGTTTCTGGCATGAAGTGCTTAGCACATAATAAAAGTGCTTCAAGGAAGAACATGTGGTGCACCAGTGACAGGGTCATGGCCCGCTTAAGGCTCATTGTTGTGCGTAGGGAGCAAAGCCCAGTCTGTCTGGTCCGATCTCACAGAGGAGTCTTTGTGGCACAAGTGCATGCTGGCTATAATAGAAAGGGGTCAAAGCAAGTGCATTACAGCTGCAGACCAGTCATTTCTGTGTGCATCACTTAGGCTACCTGAGGAAAAGATGGCACCAAGAAACACTACAGTTAGAATTACTATATGTGCAGCAGGCTTGAACAGGTTCAAACCACAGCATCACCAATCTAAAATTCTTGCACCCTCAAGCAAGACCCTTAACCATCATCTTCTCAAATGTATAAAGAGAAAAATGTAGGTCTTTCTTAATAAGGGTGTCTGCCAATTGACATAAATGTAAACGTAAATGTAAGAAGGCAAGCCAGTAGAGGGAATGTGATTCTGCCGGGAAACCTTGTGTCCAGGTATTCATGTGGGTGTTATATAGACGAATACCACCTGCATGAACATTGACCCCTTTAGGGCAACATTATATCTGGGGTGACAGGACAAAGTCAAACGTTAAGTTAGAAAAAAAAAACACAGATTATACCTGAAAAATAATTATTAATGTTGAGGAAGATGCACAAAACAAGCTACTCACATTAAAAAGACAAAACCAGTTGATCATATACAAGTCTCTCTTTTTATCTTTCTCTGAAATGAATAAGATGCAATAAGTGTCATGTTATCAACACAACCACAAAATCCTTCATTCTAATGATGTTCCTATTCAGAAAATGCAGTTAAGGAATTTAAACCTGATTATTATAACAAGATAAAGTACAGTGTATACCTTTTTCGTAAAACTTACTGTATATGATTAAACCTACAATGTACAGTAGAGGACTTAATTTATATTTTTATAATGATATTTAGGCAAAACATGTCTTGTCATCCTAATATCTTTGTTGTATCTGTATACTTTATCATAAACGTGGTTTATAATTTAAGTGTTTTTTCTGTTTGTTTGGGGTTTTTTTTTTGCCATGCCATAAAGGTGAATATCCACCAAAAGTAGCTTGGACACAATCAGGATGTTGTAAAAAAGCAGAAAAGTAGTGTGTCTAGAAAGGAGATAATAAAAAGTACTGCGGATAAAAGCCTTTCATCACTATAAAACATGGTGATAAAACTCCCATCCCCAGCAGAGAGAGAGAGAGAGAGAGAGAGAGACATTTTGACATGCATACCCTCACTCACAGAGAGAGCTCTTCAGACTGTATCTTGATTAAATATTGAAGAAAGTAGTGGCAAGTAGAGCAGCAAATACACTTTCAGGTCAACAGTGGTAATATAGAGTGAGGCAGAGAAGGTGGGAGGCAATAGAAGAAAAAGAGAGGGGGAGAGGTGAAGAGATGATCAGACACAGGACAAACATGAGATGTAAGATGAGAAAAGAGACAAATAAGACAGAAGAATCACCAGGTGGATGTGACATGATTATGTATGATAAAATGAGATGAAATGGGATGAGATAACCAGCTGTGATGAGATGTAGCAGCATGAAATAAGATCAAATGAAATGTAATGGTATGAGATAAGAGAGAGGGAATATGAGAAGATAGGGAAGATGTGAGGTGGGGCAAAGTGGGTGATGAGATGAGATAAGAAGGGATGAGATGAGATTAAATGAAAAGAGATAAAAATGAGATAAGATGTTCTGTACTTCTCTAACCATCCCGAGGCATCGGGAGATTTTGCCAGCTTCAGTAGACAAAGGCCGACCCTGCGAGGTTCCTGAGGCATCCAGAGAAGGACCAGCTCCAGCTGGATTCAGTTTTATGATGGTTGGAGCTACACATGCTGCTCCTGTGCTTCCAGTGATCCAGACCTCATCTGCCCTCTGCACCTACTGACTCGTCCCTATGCTGAACTGGTCTTCATGTCAATTTAAATAATTTCTGTCATATTGAATTTTCACCTGCACAACACACAAGATGTTATATCATTTCTATCTGTTATCACCCAAATGAGGATGGGTTCCCTGTTGAGTCTGGTTCCTCTCAAGGTTTCTTCCTAATGCCATCTCAGGGAGTTTTTCCTTGCCACCGTCGCCGTCACCCTTGGCTTGCTCATCAGAGAAATTTCATTCATTCGTCTCATTATTATTATCTGCACATTTATTATTATCTGCACATTTTTCTCACACATCCACACTTCCAATTATTTTCTTTTCTATAATTATTATTATTATTATTAGTAGTATTTTATTTTTATTTTATTTATCTATTTTTTATTATTATTTTTTTTTTTTGTTAAATTTCTTTAATTTTTGTGAAGCTGCTTTGAGACAATGACCATTGTTAAAAGCGCTATATAAATAAAATTGAATTGAATTGAATTGAATAAGATGAGATGAAATGAGATGAAATGAGATAAGATGAGAAGGGATGAGATGAGATGAGAAAGGATGAGATTAGATTAAATTAAATGAGATGATATAAAATAAGATTAGATAAGATGAGAAGTGAAGAGATGAGTTTAAATGAAATGAGAAGATGAGAAGTACAGTAATGAGGTTAAAAGAAATGAGATGATATGAGAAGATAAAATGAGAAGGGATGAGATGAGATGAGATTAAATGAGATGAGATGAGAGGTGCAGAGATGAAATCAAATGAGATGAGATGAGTTGAGAAGGGAAGAGATGAGATTAAATAAAATGAGAAGATGAGATGACAGACAGAAAGATGCTCAAATTGTTGAGTGATAAAATGAAATAAGATGAGACATAAGAAGAGTTGGTGAGATGCGATGAGATGTGTAATGAGATGAGACGAGATAAGGAGAGGAAAGTGGAACATGAGCCACAAGATGTGATAGGATGAACCAGCATGAAATAAGATTAAATGAACTGTAATGTCATGAGATGTGATTTTATGAGATGATAGGGAAGATATGAGGTGGGATAAAGATGATATGAAATTAGATGACAGGCAGAGAAAAAGTAAATGGTCGGACGATAAAATGAGATGAGCTATGAGCAGATGTTTGAGATTTAATAAAATGTCATGACATGTGATGTATAGTAATTAGGTGAGGCAAGATAAGATTTGTTGATGTCACAAAATTTGATTAGATGAGGAAGATGAAAGTGATTAGACAGTGGGGGATGAGATGAGATAAAAGAAGAGCTGTAATGACTGAGAAGGCATGAGATAAAATAAGATGAGATAAGATGAGAAGTGAAGAGATGAGATTAAATGAAATGAGATAAGATGAGAAGTAATGAGATTAAATGAAATGAGATGTTATGAGATCAGATAAAATGAGAAGGGATGAGATGAGATTAAATGAGAGGTGCAGAGATTAAATGAGATGAGATGAGATGAATTGAGAAGGGAAGAGATGAGATGAAATAAAATGAGAAGAAAGGATGAGATGAGAGGAGTAGAAATTAGACACAAATAAATGTGATAAGAATAAAAAGAGAAGGTGTATTAGCAGTGAATACAGTGATGTAGAATGAGTTGGCACATGAAGGGATTGGATGAGAGTTGAAGAAGTGCGACAGGAATGTAAAGAGGACATATGGGAAGTGAGGTAAATGTGAAATGAGATGACACAAAGAGGAGGGATGAGATAAGATAAGATGAATTGAAAAGAAATACTGAGCTTAAACAAAGCAAAGAAACTTGATTAAAATGTAAGATAAGATTAAATGAGACAGAATGAATTTTAACAATATTGAAGAAAGGTACAGTATACTGTAAGTAAGTTAATGAGAGTAAAAGATGTGATGTGATGTGATGTGATGGAGGTGGTTGTGTTAGAAAATAAGATCGGAGGTAAGAAGAGAGCAGAAGAAGGAACGATCCTAGAAAAACAGGGATCAGAAGAGATGACCAGAAAGGATGATCAATACTGGAAATGAAAAATGCAGTACATTTTCAGATACCAACAAGACCACAATGAGCGATTAAAGTGTTAAATGACACAGAATGTAAACGAAATAAACCAGATAATGCATAGTTGAGAACATTGCACATGACTGCGCAGCAACTGCACTGACATGGAAAGTGTTTAATGCTTTAGCTCCATCTAGTGAGCATTTGGAAGCTTTGCAGTAAATTAAGCATAACGGCACAGTGTACAAGTGTAATAAAGACAAATCAAATAAATTCAAAATACTCAAGCATTAATACTTAAGCACAATAATAAAAATGACGTATATTTTTATGCTCTTTTCAGTGAATCAGACTGCTGAGATCAGATCATCAATAAGAACCGAATCTCTTGGTTCCCCCAAATGAATTATCAGATGAGTGGGGCATGAGGTGGGGTATACCCTGGATGAGGTGCCAGTCCATAGTAGGACAATAAAAGCACACACACTACTAACACACTGGTTTAAACATTGTGGGTAATTTGGAGACACCAATTAGCTTACTCTGCATGTCTTTGGACTGTTGGAAGGAACCGGAGTTCCCCGGAGGAAACCCACTAAGCACAGGGAGAACATGCAACAGTTTTTAAGCTGTGATCACGGAAGGAATTTGAACTCGGTTTAGTAACGATTAGACTCACCCTAGATTGTTGCTTTTGACCCCAAATGATAAAACCACCTCTGATAGACTTTAGGACACTAGTACATGCATATAATAATAAGGAGAAAGAAGAGTGTATCACTTTGTCATGATATCAATATTACATACGAATAACAACACACAATCTTCAATTCATTTCAAAAGGACCCATGAATCATGTCATCTGAGTCAATAAAGAGGCTCAATAGAATGAGTCAATCCATCCATCTGCTTATCCTGAGTTGGGTAACAGGGGACCTGGAGTCTATCCCAGGGAACTTAGGGTATAAGGCAGGGTACACCCTGAATAGGGAGCTGAGCCATCTTAAGGCACACATACTCACTCACTCACTCACTCACACTCAGTTGTACACTATGGGCAATTTGGAAATGCCAGTACATCGCATGACCTTGGACTGTGCGGGGTAAGTGGAGTGACCCGGGGAAACCCATTAAACATGGGAAGAACATGCACACACACAGATCTGGATCAGATCACCAATAAGAACGGATCCTCTTGGTTTCGTCCCACAGTACAAAGACATGCAGATAAGGCTAACTGCTGTCCCCATATTTGTGTGTGTGTGTGTGTGTGTGTGTGTGTGTGTGTGTGTGTGTGTGTGTGTGTGTGTGTGTGTGTGTGTGTGTGTTCAATTAAATTTTATGTGTATAGAGTTATAGAGTGTATAGTGTATAGAGTGTATAGAGGTTATGTGTATCGATAGTCATTGTCACAAAGCAGCTTTACAGAATAAAAAGAAAATATTTGAAAGCACAATCCAAAGTGTAAACATCAGACCAGAACTGTGTCAATGCCAGGCAAGGGCTAGGCAAGAGGTAGAAATATACAAAAATAAAAAAAAATAATACAATCTCAGAATTTACAAGAACTGTGGCAAACTGTTAAGATGCACACCTACCAAAACTCCAAGTGCATTTCATAACAGTCATACAGGAAATGAATGTGACAACGGAAGAAGGGTTTCAAAACTGAAGTGAGAATGCTATCAAGGCAGTCTGGTCTGTGTGGTTGTCAGAGCAAAGAGGATATAGAAATATAGCCAAAAACGTGTGTGCTTGCGTAAATGTATACAGTGTGTGTGTGTGTGTGTGTGTGTGTGTGTGTGTGTGTGTACAGTATGTATGTGTGTGTATATGTGCAAACATCAATTACTTTGTTTCTCATCTGTTCTTGAATTTCTTTAAATTGTGTTGCCTTTTTAGATTTTCTTTCATGCTTCAACAGGTCTGGCAGTAATCAGGCCTGGGTGTGGCAAGTGAAATTTGACTCAGCTTTCCAAAAATCACAGTTCATTTATGATTTAGCAAGGAAGGTTTGGACAACTTTTCTTCCCTAAATAAATAAAGTTATCATTTTATTTATCATCAGGTTTAATTTTGTGTAATATTAAAAGCTGTTTGATGATCTGAATCATTTAAGTGTGACAAATTTGCAGAAGAAAAAATTTTTTTTTTTCACATACTTTTTCACATATATACACACAGACTATATTTGTTGTGCACTTTCAGACTGCCTGGAATCCCACCGATCATGGGGAGAACATGTAAACTCCATGCACAAAGATCCGAGGTAGGAATCGAACTCACTGTCCCCAGTGGACGCTATAATCAAAATAGTCCCTTTTCCAAAGTTCAAACTTTTAGTTCAAAACTTGAAAACAGCAAATTGACCAAGAGTGAAAAAGCAGTTTAGTGTAGCAAAAACCACAATCCATTCAAAAGCATCTTTTAGTAAATTCATAATTCAAAGAATTTTCAAAAATTCATATACATAATATATACAGTACATACATATTGAGGTTATTGTCTTCATTACTTAGATTACTTAGAATATAAAGCAAGGGACCGACCCTTCATCTTCTTATTATGTAGCAAAGCAAGCAAGGCACAAAAATACTAATGCAAAGTAGACATCTAAATCTCCAAAAGTACAAGGAATCTTTACTGTGTCAATTATAAAGACAGACAGACATACAGAAATGATGTCATGTTCCTCACTTCTTCACATCACTCTTGACCACTGAGGCCCACTTCTCAGTTTTTGTTTTTCATTTTTTTCATCAAATTGCACCATCTCTCCTCTCTGAGCAACATTGTGTGACTGTGGAATATAGGGTATGGAAAAGAGGAAATGACATCATCCCATAACATCAGTGAGTTAATATATATGTTTGTAAGACGGTGTGTGTAAGCATGTCTACGCATAAACATCCTGTCCTGCTAGGAAATGTATGACTTTCTCCAGCTAGCACTGGCAGGAGCCAAACTCATACAGTACTTCCACATTTGTGATTCTCATCACTGCTGTCACTAGAGCTGACAAGACTGCAGAGTAAAACAGCTGAAAGGGAATCAAACAAATAATGTAAACGAGATTACTATTCAATCACAACCTCTTCTACAAACTATTTTAATAATGTTTTTCTGTAAATGTTAATGCAAAACAGCAATTATGGTTACAGCATATGCAAAAGTTCAGACACTCTTTCATTTGTACATTCTCAGATCTCAACAAAAAGGCAGCATGGTGGTGTAGTGGTTAGCACTGTGGGTCACACCTCCAAGGCGGAAGGTTCATTTCAATTCAATTTTGATCTATATCTTTTAACAAAGATCATTGTCGCATTACAAAATCTAAATCAAATTAGAAACGAGAAATGAGCATAAAATGTTTAAGAAAATATATATAAATCAAAATGATCAGATTGTACCTCATGAGCAAGCCGAGGGCAACTGTGGCAAGGAGAATAGGAAGAAACCTTGAGAGGAACCAGACTCAACAGGGAACCCATCCTCATTTGGGTGATAACAGATAGCAGGGATTGATCTGCAGTCATGCTGTGTGTTAGGAGACCAGAAGTTCAGTATAACAGGAGATGTGTTTAAGTTATATGGAGTCGACTTTCATTATTGGAAGCTCAGATACAAAACTGTTCGTAGGAATTTCAGCCCTGAACTACAGAGTGACTGCAGTCACAAGCCATCAGACAACAGCTGCCTGCATCACCTGTCAAGACCTTCATCCATACACAGTCACCACACACATTCCAAGAAGACTACACAAGGCATTCAATCAATGAGATCTCCAACCAGATGTGGTCCAGCAGAATGAGTCAGACAGGTCCGAAGGGCAGAGGGTTTCTGGATCACTGGCAGCTCAGGACATTGACAGGGAGAAGAGAATCACATGTAGTCAATAGTCACAATGTTTATGCATATTTGAGTGCAAGCAGGAACTCCAGCATGACTAACTTTGACAGCATAACTAAAAGGGAAAGACAACATGCTGGCAAAATAAATAGGTTTTGCCAGACTTTAACACTGAGACTGTGCCTGAGTTTGTAACATTAATTGGAAGGCTATTCCATACCTTTGCGGCTTTGTAAGAAAAAGCTATGCCCTGCAATATAGTTTCCATAATACAAGTAGACAAGTAGCCTGCATCCTTTGATCGAGGTAGAATTGTTGGATCATAAAACATTAACAGTTCACTCACAAGACCATTTTGTGCTTTATTGGTCAATAAGAGTATTTTGAAATCACTGAAAATGTTTTACTTGGAGCCAATGCAGTGTGGATAAGATAGAGGTGATGTGCTTATAACTTCTGGTTCTAGTAAGGTCTCTTGCTGCCGCATTCTGAACTAACAGAAGCTTATTATATGCACCCAGTTGAACATACAGACAATAAGGCGTTACAATAATCCAACCTAGAGGTGACAAAAGCATGAACAATTTTTTCGCATCTGTTAGTGACGATAGAAATTTAATCTTGCTTATTTTTCTGAGATAATTTTCATTCTAGGATAAAAAATGCTATTCTAGAAATATTATATATATGAGTTTCAACTGAAAGATTGTAATCTATAATCAAGCCAAGATCTTTAACTGTTGTACATGATGAAACAGAAAGGCCATCCATAGTTACTGTGTGACTAGAAAGCTTACTTTTAGCTTCATGTGATCCAAATATCAGTACTTCTATCTTGACAGAATTAAGCAGACAGAAGTTAATTAGCATCCAGGGACTATGTCCTTCACACATTCCTCAACTTTATTAAGCTGGTGTCTCTCACCTGGCTTTGTTGAGAGGTATACAGTGGCTTGCAAAAGTATTCCCCCTTGTGTCACGGTACACAAGGTAATGCCCGCTTTTCCGGACAAGTCATGATCTCCTGCAACTCCATTCCCCTGCTTCCGTTTTGCCGCCTCAGTCATTCATGCTCGCGCACACCTGCGCCTCATCACCACTACTCTATATACTGTAACTCTCCCTCAGAGAATTCTCCCTTGCCGAATTATTGCGTGCCAAGTTCTATTGTCTCGTGCCTTTTGTCAAAGATGTATCTGCCTGTTTTTTCACGTTGTTGAACCATTTTCTGCTCCCCAGGATTACGCTCTTGCCTCTTGGATTAAACTCGTTTGCTACGCTGACTGCTCTACTGGCTTTGATTCTCTGCTTTCGCTTTCAACTACGGCTTTGTCTCAATTCCCCAGAGTTATTCTCGTTTTGGACTACAGGTGTTTGCTGTTATCATTTCAGTTGATGGTCAGTGCCTCTGCTCACAACCCTGACTCCTGTTTGGCTGTTCCTATTCAGTGAGTTTAAAACTGCGAGCGCTCTGCTCTCTGATCTCACACAGCTTCTCTCACGCCCGTGTGTTGTGATCTGTATCTCACATCTGCTATATCTGTGCCTCAGTCACTTCCAACCTGCCCTGCCGTCCATCCCTAGCGGCATCTTGATTGAACTGTATATTTTCCCTAATTTTCCCCTTTATTTACTTTCAGCATCTCATCTGCTATACCTCTGCCACAGCCACTTCCAACCTGCCCTGCTGCCAACTCCTGATTGCACCTTGACTTTGTATTGGTCTTTCACGTGAATTTCCAATAAAATTGATTCATGTTTGTGGCTGTAATGTGACAAAATGTGGAAAAGTTCAAGGGGGCCGAATACTTTTGCAAGCCACTGTAACTGTGTGTCATCAGCATAACAGTGGAAACTAATACCGAATTATGTAACCCAGAGGAAGTATGTAAAGGAAACTAATACATGGAAACTAATACTGAATTACGTAACCCAAAGGAAGCATGTAAAGAGAAACTAGCAATGGGCCTAAACCTGAACCCTGTGGAACACCAAACTCCACTTTAAAACACACAGAATAGTCACCATTTAAATCTACAAACCAATAACAATCTATCAAATAAGATTAGAGCCAAGAGAGTGGGTTGATTCCCTGTGCTTGATTGGTTTTTGCCAGGTGTATGTAGAGTTGGCTAATTGATGTTTTTTTCAAATTGCCTATAGCGTGTGAATGGGTATATAAGTGTGTGCTCTGAAATGGATTGACACCCACTCTAGGTTCTGTTTAAATGTAAGTATAAATTGATCAAACCTATGTCATTCTAAAAGAAATCACCTAAAATAAATCAGTAATTATAAGCGGAATAACAGTAATAATCAACTTAGAGGTAATCACACTAATAACATCCGGCTGCATCATACAACATCAATAATTTTTATTTCATATTTATTTTTTCTTTTTCTAAATATATTTTTTTTCTTTTTTAAATAGCAGTATTAAAAATTTCTCATTAACAGTTTAAGAGGTTGCAATTCGACCTTAAGTGCCATCTAGTTTTTATCTAGTAACTTCATCGGTTTCTCTAAACTATAAGAAAACCTGTGGTGTTTAAATAAATCAACACAATGTTTAAAACAGAAAAAAAAACTATTTAATTTAAAAACAAACAAACAATCAACTACAAAAGAGGAAGTTGTGTAAGCTGTTAAAAAGAAACAAACAGGCTCCATTCTTTTTGTGGCCTTGTACAGAATAAGTGATATAGATAATAGACTGGTTTAATTGACTCATTAGAACTCAGAATTTCAACTGTTAATGAGCTCCTGCTGAGCCATGAAACACGCCAGATGAGGGTTTCCCTTACATGAGGTACTATGAGCAAAAATATAATTTGCTTGCTTGAATACAATAATAAAATGGAAAAGGACAAAAAAGCACCTCACATTTTTTTGGTTTGTGCGCACACACACAGACAAAAGATCCACCAAAATTTTGCATAATAGGTCCCCTTTAAATGTAACTATAAATAGTATGAATTGACCAAACCTTTCTCATTCTTTATCTGCTCCAAAAAAAAAAAAATTTAAATACTCACCTTTAAGGCAGTCATACTACATAATGTCCTTCATTCATCTTCTGTACCACCTAACCTATACAAGCTCATGGCTGACCTGTAGCTCATCCCCAGACTTTGGGCATGAGCCGGGGTATTCCCTGGCCAGGGTGCCAATCTAATGCAGGACACACACACACTACAGACACACACACACACACTACAGACAATTTGGGATGGCCAATTAAGCTTAATCTGCATGTCTTTGGACTGTGGGAGGAAACCGGAGTCCTTGGAGGAAACCCACCAAGCATAGGAAGAACATGCAAAATCCATGTACCTAGACCAAAGGCAAAATCAGACCATCTACCCAGCAAGTGCAAAGCTACAATACTAACCACTATGCCTTGTCGCCTTGTCACATGACACAGATTTTTTTATTTTCTTCCTGTTTTTAATAGTAACATTAGCAAAATTGTAATTGATGGTAGATTTCAATCGATCATCTTAATGTATCAAAGTCTCATCTGATTATTGATTTATGTGCATTATTTTGCAACCAATGCGAATTCTAATTAAGTTTACTGTAAATAAAAACTTTATTTGTCACATACACAGCCATACACATTATGCTATGCAGTAAAATGCTTATACAACTGACCGCGACCCAGAAAGAAGGATTTCTATCTCACCTATGCGGAGTCAACGCGGGTTCTCACGGTGGCCGTAAGTACGTTTCATCACGATTCACCGCGAGTTTTTTTCAGTTTTGGCGTAGTGATTACGTTTCCATTGCGATGGCACTACAGTTTCTTGCGGCTTCATGCGGAATTGGTCGCGGAAGTAGAGAAATGAAGGTATTTGGGGAGGAGGCATAACGTTGTCCCCGCTGTCGCTACGTATAGTACCTGTTATGCTCTAAAAAGCCCCCCTGCCACGGATTGCCCCCCCCCCTACATAATCTCTATCAAATATTATATTAGAACATAAATTCATAGGTTTATTCTTATCAAATATATTATTACTATTATAATTAACCATAATCACGTGAAAGCCGTCGAGACCATTAATAAAAATTGTCATATACAAAATGTTTATTTTATGACACAGGGGTTTGTCATTTAATACAAAACTAACACTTTGTATTCATCACATATTACACTAAATAATTATTGTTTATGATGAAAAATTACAAATAAAACGATTTTTATTATAAAATAAGCAATATAAAAATATACATGTTGTATATGAAAAAAATATATAATTTATCATTTATATTTTTCCCCCTATACAACATGTATATTTTATAATCAAATTCGTTTCGTGTAATTTGTAAACCATAAATCTATGAATTTATGTTCTAATATAATATTTGAAAGAGATTATGTAGGGGGGGCAATCCGTGGCAGGGGGGCATTTTAGAGCATAACACCGGTATGTGGAGACCAGCAGACCACCGCGCTTCACCGCATGAAAATGTACAATGTCATTCCTTTTAACTTTTCATTCATTTTAGTAGCAAATTTCTAATAGACAAGATGGTTTTCCTCAAGGAACAAACACTGCTGGCCACATCTTGTATTATGAAGCTGCTGGGCCTGGTTGCAGAGGTTCTGCTCATCAGAAGAAGAAGAAGAAGAAGAAAAGAACTGGAAAGACAACAAATTGCTGCAGAAAAAAAAGAAGAAGACCGAAGAGATACTGGGTGAAACAGTGGCTGCAGAGAAGGACAATGTATGGACAGTATGAGAAACTAATGGCTGAACTAACTACAGAGGATCAATCAAGCTTCAGTAACTTCCTCAGGATGGAGCCAGATAGAACGTGTGGGCCCCAGGATGCAAAGGCATGACACTTTCTTCAGGAAATCCTTGGAACCCGGACTGAAGGTTGCAGTGACACTGAGATATTTGGCTACTGGGAATAGTTGCAAGTCCCTTCAATACTCCTTCAGAGTTGCAGCCAATTCAGTTTGTAATTTCATACCTGAGGTTTGCCAAGCCATCATTGATGAGTACTCAGCCGAGGTCATGACTTGCCCCATCACACCAGAAGCCTGGAAAGAAGTTGCTGAAGGATTCAAGACATGGTGGAACTTCCCTCACTGTGTAGGAGCTATTGATGGCAAACACATAGCTATCAGGAAACCAAGTAAAAGTGGATCTTACTACTACAACTACAAAGGCTTCTTTTCCATAGTTCTGCTTGCAGTAGTTGATGCAAACTACAAGTTCCTTTATGTTGACATAAGCGCTAATGGTGCTGGTTCAGATGCAGGGATCTTGACACTGACTTAAAAGAAGCACTGGAAAATGGCACAATTGGATTACCACCACCTGATCCCCTACCAAATGACTCTGAGCCGATTGGTTACTTCCTTGTTGGTGACGATGCTTTTGCACTGAAGACCTGGCTGATGAAGCCGCTGCCCTTCAGGAATATGACCACTGAGCAAAGAATATTCAACTATAGACTTTCCAGAGCCAGGAGGGTTGTTGAGAATACCTTTGGCATTTTGGCTTCACGATTCAGATGTCTCCTAACTACAATGCCACAGCAACCAGAAAGGGTCAGCACCATTGCCTTGGCTTGTTGTGTCCTGCACAATTTGCTTAGATTGCGGAATCCTCATGGAGAACTTCCAGTCGACCAGGAAAACCCAGAAACACATGATGTCATACCAAGAAGTTGGAGAGAGACTGTAAATCTTCCTGACATGGCAGATGTCTACAGAGGAAACACCAGCAGAGCAACAAAGATGCAAAGGCAATATCTCATACAGTATGTGAACTCAGAAGCCGGAAGTGTTCCTTGGCAGAAAGATAAAATTTAATCTCTCCTATATCTCAAAAAACTCGAGCTCTTTTAAGAGCTCACCACATTTTTCAAAAACAAAAAACCAATATTGGTAGTCACAAAAAAATTTCACGCTGGTTGGTATTGTATTCCAGATGTCATTAAACAAACTAAACTAACCAAACTAGTTCTGTTAATTTAAAATGTTATGTTTCACATTTTATAAATATATGGTGTACATGGCATTGATTTACGTACAACTGTAATCTTGTACTAAAAGTGTGTATTATGGTTATGTGCCAAGCAGGGTTGCATGCATACACTTTTCAGACAATCATACATAATATACCATTTAATGTATACTGCACCACTACTATAAGTGAGGAACACAATATTCACCATATGCAAAGTATAGGTTAAAACTATGTCACCGTTCTTATCTAATCGTTGAGAGGTCAGTGAATCATTCTAGACTTATTTTATTGGTTATGATTACCTTTGATCACTTGTGGCAACAGTCTTCACTTATTAAAAACTCTTATTATAGCAGCATGTCTTTCTTTGTTAAATGCTACCAATTAATCACAACACTTCAATTTCACAACCTTAATTTATTAAGTATAACAATCCAACAGAAGTGGTAAAACACAAATGAACATATTAGAACAGTTAACATCAACAACAGTCCTTATGGTGATAGCACGAAAGTTATTTGTCATCACCAGAATTCTCATCATGCCCAAGTGCCCGAATCAACTGCGTTGTAAAAGAGGTGTCATCAGGCGTGCTGGGAGTGCTTGTCTGGACAGGTGTGATGGCCTGTAGGAACGCCTGACCGATGAGAGATGCCCAAGCATCAGATGACGTTACTGGGGTGGAGAGTTGCCTGGGTGATGAAGCAGGTCGCTGCAACAATGAAGAAGGAGGCTCTACAGGAAGCTGGAAGGACGGAGGTGGACCTGCAGGTGGCTGGAAGGTCATGGAAGCAGCTGGCTGAAACGTTGTGGAAGCAGCTGGCTGAAACGTTGTGGAAGCAGCTGGCTGAAACGACGTGGAAGTAGCCGGCTGGTACGCCCACAGAGGGCCAAGGGTCGGCTGGGAGGCCCAAGCTGTCTCTGGCGACTGACAGTCTTGAAGTGCATCAACGTCTGAAATATAGCAGCTTGGCATTCCTGCCATGTATCAGCATCCATTGGCCTAGTCTCGTGGTATATCATCTCTGCCAACGCCGTCCTTGATCCCATCTCATCATCATGTGGTTGTGCTGTCTGCCTAAGAACATCTGGAACCTCAGCTGCCTTCTTAAGAATCTGAAAAAATAAGTAAACTACATTAGCATTCAGCTTAGTAAGTAATAAACAGCTAAATAGTCTAGTGCAACCCGATTGTCACCAAGTAGTGAAAAGAGTTATGAAGTGAAAGGATAATTATTTATTTTGTCTATTTATAAATTACTTATTATTATGTGGTTTGTGCTGTTTCATGAGATTAAATATATAATAATAATAATTTATAAATAAACAAAATAAATAATAATGCTCCTTTCACATCTCCTGAAACATCACATACTGTATAAGACAAAAAGAAGGGAAGAAGTTCTCCAGTATAAATTTTTAGACTCCTATAATTATTTTGGAACCATTGTCTAGGCACATAATGTCACTGGCACATCAGATAACAGAGGAATGAACACTAGAGCATAAAGACATACTTACTTCACTAAGAGCAGCTGCAGTGGGCGATGATGAACGCTGGACAGTGGCTGCCTTCTTATTAGTGGACCTTTTTGAGACTGTGCTAGACCCAGCTTCAGAATCTCCATCCCCCTTGTCACTGTCATTGGCAGAGGAAGCAACTGCCACATCAGCAGACTGACTACTAGCCATACTGGACAGCTTCTATGAAAGTTGACCTCCCTTTTTTCTTTTTCCCTCTGCCACCCTCTTCATGAAATTCTGGATATAGCCAAAATTCTCCAGTATCCACTTGTCTCGGTCTGTCATTGGCTGTGCTCCTGACCCAGACAGCTGCTTCGTGGTAAGTTTCCCAGCCTTATCTCTCATAGACTTCACCCAGGTAGTCAACTGATCAGCTGTGATGCCCAACTGTTGTGCCTTGTCTGAAACTACTCTGCTTCTCTGATCTCTATTTTTGTATGCAGCCATTCTAAAATTGTACAGGAATTCATTTTCCCTATACCAGTCAACTACTTCCTGTTCCTGTTCAGGCTGTAATGTAAGTGCAGGAGCCCTGGACTTCTTGGTTGCTTCTGGATCAGGTGTGTCTGAAGCTGGTTCTGAAGCCTTCTTCGTTGCTTCGGGAGCAGGTGCTTCTGAAGCTAGATCATTATCAGTAGTTTCTCCTTCTTCTTCTGAGACAACATGAACAGGAATAATAGACAGTGATGGCTGAGAACTGGTTTTCTTCAATTTCCCTCATCCCTTCCCTTTGGGTGGCATGATGATGTGATGATGAGAAATGATTGAGAGATAGGGGTCGTGAATGAGATGGAAACACCGTAAGAACCGTAATAACCGTAGGACAACGCGTGCTCCGTAATAAAATCGTGGACACCGTAATAATTACAAGGGCATTATAATGACAATGTAATGACAGCATAAAGCGACCGTAATGAGATAGTGAAGCCACCGCCGTCTGAGGTCGGCGGAAATTAGCGTTTTCCAAACGGAAGCCTGCGGTGTCGTTAGATAAGCACTGAAAAGTATAATTAATTTAAAAAAAAATTCAATTAAGTAATAAGAATATGTATTTTAAAAATTATCAAAATTATTCTTTTCAAAAAGTAAGAGGAAAATGTATTATATTTTCTAGGTTACCAAATAAATTAGAAATAAAATAAAAAAAAGTACATAAAGTGTAAAAAGTGAAAAGTACAACTGACTCAGTTCCTCTAGATGATTAGATTTAGATAAGATTTAAATGAATCACTTTCTCAAAACAAAATCTAATCCAAACACCATTTTACATCAAAATATTGAGTAATGCTCAAATTTCTGCATCTTTTAAATCCAAAGAACACACTCCCAGAGAAAGTGAGTATAAAGCCAAAATACACACACACACACACGCACACACCAAAATACTAGTGTTAAAATAAAACTGAAACAGTATTTCTGGGGCTTTGAATGCAACTTATTACCTAGTTACAATGTTTTCCTGACATGTTTACCTCAAGCGTTTGACACCTTTACACACTTCCAAACCACAGTCAGGTCTCTGTTTGTCTCAGTGTGCACATCAAACATAGCGTTTGGGACTCTCCCTCCATCCTGTGAAATAAGTCCCTCATGTACTATAAGCGTCAAAAAATAACCATGACTAACAGCTCTGAAGTCTACAAGATGTTTGTGTAGATTATTTCTTTCTGGATAAAAAAGGTGGATTTGAGATTTTCAGTAATTTCAGATGAAATTAAGTAGAACTGAGAAGAGAATGTACAGTGACATAAAATAGAATTTACTTACATGACACAAAAAAATTGAATATAAAAAATTCAACGTATGAAAGATATTGATACAGACAGCAAAATGTATGAACTGTATGTGGTGTAAAGTATGTACATTTTCAGTCCGCTTTATGAAAAACACCTTTTGCTTATACAACATGTGGCATCAGCACTGTGCATGATATCATACAGATAGAGGTCAAGAGCTTCAGTCACATACAGTAGATGTACTTCCTTCATTTTTGAAAATAAGGATCTATTTAATTATTCTAGCAAATTGGAAATGCCAATCGTTGTACACAGTGTGTCTTTGGACTGCAGGGGGAAACCAGAGTATGATGAGGAAAACCCTTGAACACAGGAGGAACTCCATGTATACCGAAAGGAGGCTGCATCGAACCTGCAACCCTGAAGGTGTGATTCGGCAGTGTTAACCACTAAGCCACCGAGATTAGTCATTCATTCATATATTCATTCATTCATCTTCTTTACTACGTATCCTGTACAGGGTTGAAGGGAGCCTGGAGTCTTTGCCAGGAACCTTCAGGCACAAGGCACTAGACAGGGTGCCAATCCATCATACACCACACATGCAACACATCACACCACACCACACCACACCACACACTCACATAATCATTCATACAATATGGGCAACCCCAATTAGCTTAATCTGCATGTCTTTGGACCGTGGGAGGAAACCGGAGTACCCGGAGGAAACCCACCAAGCACGGGAAGAACATGCAAACTCCACACAAACATGCAGTGACGAGGCGATAGGAAATATTTCTACCTCCCTCCTTTCAATTGAAGAACTAATAATTGACACTCAATTGACAGTGAGAATTATTAGTGATTTTAAAGTAGTATAATGGTTTAGACCCACTGTTTTTTTTTTTCTTTACAAGACAAAAAAGCAGTGGGCCTAAACCATTATACTACTGTTAAAATAATTCATTGGCATGGTATTAGTTTCCATTGTTATGCTGATGACACACAGTTATACGAGTTATACATCTCAGCAAAACCAGATGAGAAAAACCAGCTTACTAAAGCTCACTAGAACCAGAAGAAATGACCACATCACCCCTATCTTATCCACATTGTACTGGCTTCCTGTGAAATTTTACATATACTTTATAATACTACTATTGACATATAAAGCATTAAATGGTCTCGCGCCGCAGTATCTGACCAAACTGCTAGTGTCTTACGATCCGCCACGCCTACTTCGATCAAAGGATGCAGGCTGCTTGTCAGTACCACGTATTATGAAAACTACAGCTGGGGGCAGAGCTTTTTCTTACAAAGCCCCAAAATTATGGAATAGTCTTCCAAATAGTGTTCGGGACTCAGACACAGTCTCAGTGTTTAAGTCTAGGCTAAAAACCTATTCATTTAGCCAAGCATTTTTATAAATAGATTTGCCATAAGGTAAAGGAGCAGATCTGGGGGACTCATGGACGTAGAGTATTATGGTGAACTGGTATGTTTAGATGCTGTCTTCCTCACTCTCATTTGATCACTCAGGTTTGTTGACGGTGAGGTGATTGTTTGCTTTACATCTCAGGGAGCCCTCATGTTTGTGTTTCCTTCTGGCTCTCCCTTTTAGTTATGCTGTCATAGTTAGTCCTGCCGGAGTCCCTGCTTGCACTCTACAGTAAATATACATTCACATTATACATTGTGACTGTGACCATACCTGACTGTTATCTCTTCTCTCTCTTCTCCTCTCTCTCTCCCTCTCTTTCTTTCCCTTTCCCCGTCTCTCTGTCAAGCTACACATGTCGTTCCTGAGTTGCCAGTGATCCAGAACCCTTCTGCCTTCTGGACCTGTCTGACTCGTGTGACCTGTGTGTCTGACCTGTGTGTCTCGCTTCTGGCTGGAGATCTCGTCGCCTGGACCAATCCCTGCTATCCGTTTTCACCCAAATGAGGATGGGTTCCCTGTTGAGTCTGGTTCCTCTCAAGGTTTCTTCTAACTGCCATCTCAGGGAGTTTTTCTTTGCCACTGTCATCCTCGGCTGGCTCATCAGGGACAATCTTATCATTTTGATTCATACACATTCACATTTCATACAAACTTCCATAATTCTTTTGATTGCGTAAAATTTTGCGACAATGTTAATTATTAAAAGCGAATTGAAGTTTTCATAATTCACAAATCAAACACTGATGTATGCAACAACAGTATTATTAACAGGAATTATGAATTTCTGTGGATTAAGATACCCCTGTTTTATACAGATTTGTAGATTGATGGAAAGTAAGGGTTTAATTTAAATTTTGTGACTCTACGGCAGATGTTGCGAATATAATCACAGAGATGTTCCTAACTGCCTGCTTTGTTTGTGTTCATTCACCTATTATCAACCTTCCCTGCCCTTTTTTTTTATTTATTTACTGGATACATATATAAATAGCATTCAAGTCAAACCGGGATTTGTGAGGAAATTTCTTGTGAATAGAGGATTAAAAACGACCGAGGTGGCTCAGTGCCCATTGCAGTCATTCTTGTGAACATTCATCAAGTGGATTGCCTGATCCTTGAAAATTGATAACTTGTCACCATCTTGCGCTGTGAGAATCCACACAAACATTCACTTACACCACTTGCACATCACAGGAACTCAACTGGGAGTCCTGACCTCGCTCAAAGCCATTTCCACATGTTTGGGCCATTAATGGAGTTCCCGGGAGGCCAGTGTTTCAGACGTGAAGCAGGAAGTCTGATCATGGCTCCGGCGTACTGAGAAAACGTTCTACCTTGATGGTATCCAAGCACCAGTGAAACACTGGGATAAGTGCATTAGTGTAGCAGGGGATTATACAGAGAAACAAATGTGTGAGTGTTTACTTTTTATTTATAAGTGTGTTCTGTCATTCTGCACAATCAAACATCCTGGTTTCACTTGAACACCCCTCGTATATAACCTGTATGTATTGGTAAATATTGATTCCTTCCAATTGTTCCTCTTGTTGTAGGATGTCTGTAGTTTTTATATTACTCTTTTTTTTATTTATGCAATGGGGGTTCCATTATTATTCTGATCAAGACAGACACACTTGCAGGATAATAATCTTAGTAATATTTAAAACAAGTAGATTCTGGTAATACCATATACAGTATTTGCCAGTTTGTTTCTGTATATCATCACAATTTCCAGTAATATTTTCTTCTAGTGTGCCACATCTAGGCAAATGTGTAAAATGTTGTCGTTATTTCAGGTTTCCAAATGCTCGTTTTTCATAACAACTGTAATTCATCAACCGTCTAGGGGAACAAACGGGACCGTACACAAGAAAAATCATCCAACCCATGTGCAAAATCTGGAGGTGTGTTATTAATGTTTAGTGTCTAGTATATAAAGGGGATTTTTGTGAGATTAATGCTAAGTCCCAGAATATTTCAGACAAAAAATCTATGTAAACACGTGTGTGTGTGTGTGTGTGTGTGTGTGTGTGTGTGTGTGTGTGTGTGTGTGTGTGAAAGCAAAGAAAATGAAACTGTTACTGTAAAAGTATACGCATTTTTCCAGAAAGAGCAAAAAGTTTAAGATCAGTTTAACAGTTGGTGACAGAGTTTCACACAGAGATGGTGTGAAATGTAAGCTGCTTTTTTTTGTGTTCATGAATGTGTGCATTTCATTGCTCAGCATGCGTCTGTGTATGTGTGTGAGTGCAAATGTAAGCTGTGTAAGTTCTTGGGAAACATGATTTCTGGGCAATGTCTGATATAGCCTTCATTTCAGAGAAACAGTGAAAGTGATTAGGGGATCTTTCACCTTGTTGCACCAACTAAAACTTTCCTTCACACCAAATTCTTCATCCTGTATTAAAAAAAACATTATAAAATTGCACACTGACGAGTCATCAGCTAAAGGTTTGGTTTATGAGTTAGAGCACAGTGGACAGGATAGCAGAAAGGGTTTACAATGCATCAATGTTCTACACCTTATAAGTAACAGGTTAGAACTACAGTAGTTTGTAGTAGATCCAAGACAAATTCCTCCATTTCTAGTGAAAATCTCTAGAATTGTCCCCAATAAATCAGTGATGTTTAAATGTGGTAAGTGTGTGACATAGAGAGATTTTTCACTTCACCCTTTTGTTCATGAAATGTCACAGGAACAGAGCATTACTATTTCAGATTATGGGAACATGAAGGAATGGGATTTGCACTACAGGGTGCATTATTCTGCTAATGTTATCCGTATTTGCGAATTCCAGTAAGCCTGGTAGCTTTGTCAATTTTTTAAAGAACTGATTCATTTCTTTTAAGGGTTTGATTTTATGGCAATAAAAAAAAACCCTTCTGGAAAATAACTAAAAGCTAATACCACCTTAACCAGTATGCTATAAAATTTTTAGAACACATAAGAACTCTTTTTCAGCCGTCTTTCTGAAAAAAATCCTTCATGTGTTACCAAGTGGAACGTTTTCTTAATTATCTAACCTGAAAAGCTTATGAAGAACCCTTGTTCTGTCATTTAATATATTCAAGTTAGGATCTAAGCTGTTATTAACTTTTGTTGGTACAGTAGAGGCTAAAGGTAAGACTGTGGCGTTACAAGTTTCCTTCATTGGAAATACAAGACCCAAACCTGTTGTCAAGGTTGGATTGGAAGATCTTCCAAATTCTAAGTGCCAGTGGTAGCTTAGTATTTTAATTCTCTGGGCTACTGATCAGAAGGTGTGCATTTCAAACCCCAGCCCCACCAAGTTGCTGCTGTTGGGCCCTTGAGCAAGGCCCTTAACCCTGTCTGCTCCAGCGCCACTGTATAATTGTTGGTCCTGCTTTCTGACCCCAGCCTCCTAACAAAAAGCTGTGATATTAGAAGAATAAATAATTTTACTGTGCATTAATGTACAGTATATTGTATATTAGTATGTATAATCTCACCCATTAGATTAAGTTGAACACAAAATAGACTCACTAATGAGTGCCTGATCCCACTAATGCTCTTTTAAAAATATATATATTTATCCTAGAAATGTGAAGCTTATTATGACAGCAAAGGAAATGCATGAGGTTCTAACAAAAATTAGAGGTTTAAACTAGGAAAACGTTTGACCTAAGCCAGTGATTCTCCACTCCAGTCCACCTACCCTGCACGTTTTAGTGTTGTCATCTCTCAGCACACCTGATTTAACTAATCAGCTAATTAATAAACAGCCTTTTCTTAATTGAAGTAGGTGTGATAGAGCAGAAAAAAATGAAAGGGAAATAAAATGGTTAAGAACAGGGTTAAGAACCACTAGTATGTTACAAATCCTAAATTTTCAAGTATGTTTTTTTCTAAAAGTGTAAAGAAAATATTTACTGTGTTGCTCATGTTACCATCAATAATTATTGATACATAATTTCTGTGGCGAATGGACCGTCCAACTGTCTCATTATTTTTGTTATTTTTGTTTTTTGCGTTGGTTTAAAAATTCTGCTGTTATTTTTCATCCAGTTTGCATGCAAATAAATGTTACTCTATATAGCTGTTCTGTAATTGTGGTTTATCTTCTTCAGCATGAATGGAATTTCTCTGTAGAGTTCCTCTTTTGGTTCTTCCGCTAGCATGCCTCTGGAGGATGCACAAAAAAATGAGTTATTTTAAACAATGACAAAACACAACGTAAGCAGGAGTAATGGTGAAGTGTAATGTTTCCCAATAGTGGTTCTCAAAGCCTTTAGTGTTTTCAGTGTGGAAATTACAATTGTATTTCCTGTTGCACATACAAAAGTGGTAATGTTTATGTTAATTTATGATTCTCACGCAGTTATTCTCTACTGTATGTATACTGCTCATCCTTTACAGGGTCACGCGAAGCCTGGAGCCTATGCAAGGGGACTTGGGGCATGAGGTGGGGTACACATAGGAGAGGGTGCCAGTCCATCACATGACACAAATGGCAATTTGGAAAAGTCAAATGGTTACTCCCCATGTCTATGGACTGTGGAAGGAAACCGGAGTACCCAGAGAAACCCCACCAAGCACAGGGAGAACAAACAAACTCCCTAAACAGACCAGAGGCAGCAATCGTACCCTCAACCCTAGAGGTGTGAGTCCGCTGTGCTATAGTCCTAATACATTTTGGTGGTACTTAAAATCAGTAAGAATTTTATATTCTGGCCAAATCAGTTGTAAGATAAACTATATATCTTTTTCTGAAATGTTTTCCACATTTTGTTATGTTTCACACTAATCTTAAAATGGATTCAATTCCTTTTTCACATAATACAAAGGACAAAAGTAAAAACAGGTATGTGAAGTGTTTTTTATAATATAATATAATATATAAAGACTGAAATATCCATTTTACATCAATATCCACAACAATGACAATCAAGGGAATCCACCTAATCCACTGGTATAGGGTGACCAGCAAATACCATTACTCCATCTTCGGACTCATTACTGCATTCTTTCATCACTGCAGGGAAAATTTTATGTTTCACAATCAACATAAAATACAAGAGGAATATATTTAGATAACACACATAATCTAAAAACAGTTATAAACAGATAAACAAAAAAGAACAAGAGCAAGTTATTTAGCAAATAAATAGTGAGGTTTATTGTGTTAAGATTTTAATTATCATTTATGTAAGGAGTCTCCAGTATCATTGTGTGGTAAACAGTTTCCATAAGCAGTAACTCTAGACTTTCCTTCACAGCAAAGTCTTTAGGAAACTTTACATTTTGGAGAAGTTTACTGTTTGTGGTTTGTCAGCAACACAAGAAATTGCGTGTTTTATTTTGTAACTTAAGTGAGAAAGAAAAAGAAGAGGTTTTAAATAATTACAAATAAAATGAATCAATTATGAGTTTCAATTGACATTTCATTCTTTCCTTCTAATCCAGTAATGCAGCACCTGAAACTTTTCAAATGAACTTCAAATTCAAAAATATGGCAAATTCTCTATTGATCACTTGATTAAATGATACAGCAGAATGATAGTATTTTCCTTTGGTTTCCTCATAGCTTTAAATATAAAGAAGAGTTTGACTGCCTTAAGGTCTATCCAGTGCTCTTCAACGCTCCAAAATGTGTCAATCATTAATGTTTGCATTGCCTCCAGCGTCACAGATTACCTTAAATCATTTTGGAAAGTTAACTTTAAGATGACACAATCAGAAAATGTGTGGTTTCACAGGAAATTAGAGCTACCGGCTTTATAAAATGTAATGGAGATGGTGCAACGATGCGAATTCCTTCATCGCGACCTTTTACAAGAATTGTGATCATCGTTCATAGGAGACAGAGTACCGTTAGCAAATAAACTGAATGACGCAGATTTGTGTACAATTATTGATTCTTATAACTTGTGGTGAGCATGGTTTTTCACTTCTAATATAGCACAGGTCTATCCTTAAATAACCATAAAGACCACATTACACTAAAACATGTGTTGTGAATAAGGTTTTGACAGTGTTAGGCTTTGTTACTGTCCATCAATTCTGCAATTTAAATGTTTGGTCTCTCCACATTGCATGAAATAATTATGCGATCATGATTCTGAAAGACACTATATGGACACCTGGCCAATCACACGGTGGACATTAAGACACATACTGGATAAACAGAGGAGGAAAAGGAGAAGTGGAAATGGACAGGTACTGAAAGAAACACAGAAAGAGAAGTAGAGGGGGACAAATACTGGATGACAAGGAAGGAGAGGAAGAATTTGAAAGAGACAGGAAATGGATAATGATCAGATATATAGATAGTATTGTGCTATGGCACTGGAATGCCACTAACCAGTAATGTAAATGATGCCAGAATGAATAACAGACTGTCGCTGAATCAAAGGCCTAGTGATGTTTTCAGAGCAAGAACTTTACCACTTGGGATGAAACCCCAGTAGAGGCCATGACTGAATAAGAACCTAGATGGGTCAGTAGGTTTTAGTTGTTGGAAGGTGAAGGAGGGAGTGTAGGTAAGGTAGGGCCTACTCTTTTAACCCAATGGACACAAGAATGGCAGTTTAGTGGTGCTGGGATTTGAACTCATGAGCCCAATGCTCCAACCAGTGAGCTACCACTGCTCAACTGACTGATTATTTGATAGGCTCTCTAATAAACTCTGGGGCTTTCCAGGATCAGGTATGGAACTAGCTGCACTACATAATTCTGGAAATTACAGGACGCTTGCAGCAGAACCTTCAGGTGCTGTGGGTTGTAAGATGTAGGTGCTCCCGTGGGTGTTTGATCGGACTGTGATTTTGGAAGCAGGGTCGGCAGCCGTGTGCTCTTTGCCTGAGGGGGTGGGCGAGCTATAGTGCGCTGGGTGTTTGTTGAGGTACCTTTCTATTGTGGCCAGCACTGATTTTTTTTTTTCACTGATTTATGCTGTATTGGCTTTTTCTGTGGGGATGGGCTGCGGTTTGGTCTCCACAAACATGGGTGAGTCTTGGGTGCCGGTAATCCTGTCACATGATCCTGTACTGGGATATAATTGACAGTCAGTGTTAATGTTATGGATGGGTTATTCCAATCCAGTTCAAGATGTGGACAGCATTTTAGTTGTGGTGCCACTGTTAGTAAATATTAATAATGTAATATAGTAATGTAATTTCTAAAAAGGGAAAAGTGGCCCATTTCTTCTTTAAAATCAGGTCAAAACTCAAGCAATTACTTCCCAAGACAGCCTAGATATAATGAAAATGGGGGTGTTTTTTTTCTTTGTAAATCATAGTGATTACTAATCAAAAAAAGGGGGTTGTGGAATTTTCTTTTGAGGTGGTAGCCTATATAAGTTACTCGGAAGTTTCTGAAAGACCAAATAACTCAAGAGCTCAACAAGTCGACGCGGTCATCCTGACGTGAGCACCCGAGCCGAGCCGAGCCGAACATGCCCTCTCTGAACTGTGAGTACCGGCTTCTGAGTGCCTCCCCTTCTGTCTGTCCTCCCTCCACCTGCTTTTCCGCATCTCTCACACTTGTGGTCTGTGTGTGTGTGTGTGTGTGTGTGTGTCTCTCTCTCTCTCTCTCTGCAGATCTTGGCTTTTTTCTGCTTGCTCTGCTCCCCGTGGCTTCGTTCGCGCCGTACAGCGGAGACGCGGATCTTTACGAGCCACTTGGAGGCGAAGCGCAGAATGAGGCGCACGCGGGGGAAATCAAGTGGCACAAGATCGCCAGAAAGATGCACAACGACATCTGGCGTGTCCGCGACGAGCAGGTAAAGCGCGCGCGCAGTAAGAGAGGGGGAGCAAAGAGCCTTTCATTTCTTTCTTTATCGTTGTGAATTAGTCAAATGACTGGGATTATTTGAACTCCAGTTTGTAAGGGACTTCGGAACCAGCAACATGACCGAATTCGCCAGTTTGAGGATGTCGCTGTTCGAGATGCCGCTGCTCACCTCCGAGGACGGCTGTGTGCCCTACAACTTAAACCCGGTAAGTACACCTTTATTTATTTAATAAAGTGTTGCTTTAATATAAGAATTAAAGTGTTAGAAATTTTTTTATAATAATGTAATAATGTAATTAACCTACTGGTTAATGACTGTGAGAACAAATCTTGTTTTAACCCTTTACCAATGAATAAGTCCCTACTGTTTGCCCATATGCCAAGATTTTACATACATTATCATGGGCTAATTACATAAGGCGTTCTGGTTTTATTTATCAGGTTTAATGATGCTCTGTTCAGAAATAATTGTTTAATTGGTCTTATAAAATGTTAAACTGTGTTAAATGAAAGTTCATGATTACAAGATAAAAGCATATGTTATGTAGAATGCTGTCAGGAAGTTAGTACAATTAGAATTATTGTAACAGGCATAAAATAAAACTGAACAAAGTCAACTACATAGAATCCAAAAATTAAACATAAAAAATTAAAGCTTAAAGCTTTTTCTGCTCAACGTCTTGTATTAAGTTGATGGTTTTATAACAATTTGTTTATTTAGGTGGGGATGGTCAGGTGCTCATAAAGACTATGTTCTCAAGCCGCATTGTGTGTTCACAGCTTAAATGTCTTCGGAATATCTACGATGGTTTGAGGAAATACCAGCTTTCCCTGCCCTATATAGAGAGACAAAACTTGACTGCAGATCACATGGTGGCTATTAAAGAGGGGACAGCCGGACTGTTGCATTTTATCAAAGATACAGTAAAAGTAAGTGATTTTAACACACACACACACACACACACACACACCTACATTCTAACATTCTAAGAAACAGAAGATAAAAAAATACATGTTATGTAGATATGGGCCACCAAGATAAGATTTTGGTTTCAAAGCTGAGCGTCTGCTACTACTATCGATTGCCGATTTTTATTCTAATCGACAACTGTTGTTGATTTCAGCCTCTAAACGCAAAAGATGTTAGTTTTTTAAGGTCATATTTCTTCAGTTTGAACATGTGGTATAAGGTACAAAAATATACCATGTATTTTGAGATCTTCATTATTTTGTACATGAACACAAAATCAAGTTTATTCAATGAGAATAAACACTCCATTCTTATGTACAGACCTACAGTACTGTGCAAAAGTCTTGAGCCACACCTCACTTCTTCGTATTAAATTAAATAGATTGAAATAAAAGAAATTGGAACAAATGGTTTACTGTGACAAGCTGCAAAGTGCCTAAAGATACAATTGAAAAATGCAACAACGTTATGCAACAACCTGAGCAGCAACCTCATTTCCCCTCTCGTCTGTTCCAAGCACTCAGCATCACCAGTATACTAATCCCCTGCCTGATCATCTGTCATCACCTACAACTGTATCTCACTGGTTCAAGCCTTAAGTTAGATGCTTTTCATAGGGCACTGTGTGCCTTAAACAAAATATATTCCTGTGGAACTGCTCAGATTTAGCGACTGGATTGAAATTGAGACAAAAATCCTTCAGGAAGAACTATACCTTAAGAATACAAAAAAAAATCATACAAGAAAGTTTCACTCTTTGGAAACAAAATATCAAGAAATGAGGGGATCAAGACTTTTGCTGCAGTACTGCATGTAGAATAAAAACATTTCTGTTAGCATTTAAACTAAGAGATGAAAGACATTTTATTTCCCCACAAGTTATGCAATTTAAATAATTTTTAAAAGGTTTACTATATTCATGTTTCCTGATTAAAGATACATATACTAAAGTGCCTTAATGATCATACACCAGCGTGTACATGCGACTCACCAGCGTGATACACTACCGTGTACATGTGACTCTAATCTAAACATACAACACTTGCGCATCTTCTTGTCTTTACATGATATTACAGTTAGTACTTAGTTGCCAAATGCTATAAATCCCTCTTTATGTAATAAGAGGTGCTATTTTGTCTCTCAGCAGTATTACATTTACTGATGTATTTAGTTTGGAACGTCTTTAATCAATGCTATCTTCAGTATTAAAAAAAAAATTTTTGCTCATAGTTTTGTTTAGGCTTTTTTTTTAAAGACATGCATCATGTTAAAATTGCATCCTTAAGCAGTGCTATTTTTAAAAATGTTTTCTGTCATCTCTGTTCACTTCTAGTTTCTCATATTAAATGATCAAAGCTGTGCTCCAAGTCCCTTCAGTTTGTGTAGATCACAATCAGTTATTATAGTCAAGTATGAGAGCATAGAAAACAGTAACTTAGTATTCATTACCAGAACAAAAAGAAAAATAGGGGGGAAAATTGTAACAATAATAAAATATAAAGTTCAAACCAGGGTTGTTGATTGTTCAGGATAAGAGAAGACAGTCATGAGAGTAAAAACTCCCTTTATTTCTCTATATAATCCCGTTACACTAACTCACTCACTTTTCTCAGTATGCCTGAGCCCTGAGAGGACTGCCTGCTTCACTTCATCACTGGCCTCCCTGGAATTGGTTTCATTACCAAAGGCATTTTGCTAGTGCAGGACAATGCACAACCTCTTCCTGCACCACAGGAACTCAGATGGAATTTATTGCCACATTCCCATATAGTCCTGACCTGGCTCCAAGAATTCAACATTTATGGATATTAAAGGAGCTCCTGGGAGGCCAAGGTTCCAGATGTGAAGCAGGCAGTCTGATCATGGCTCCAGTTTGGATACCACCAGTGTAGAAAGTTCTCTCAGCGTACTGAGACAACTTGCTACATTGGTGGTATCTAAGCACTTGTAAAATGCTGTGAAGTGCTTTAGGACAGCAGGGATTATATAGAGAAAGAAACATATCTTTTACGCTGTGTAAATGTGTTATTTTACATAATCAAAAGTCCCAATCTGACTTGAACACTTATTACACAATTTTCATTCCACAGTGTGATGAGAACACAGATTCATGGTAACTTTAAAACATTCTCTGCATTTGCACCTGCAGGTAGATGATGACATAGTCCACCTTCCCTTCTTGACCGAGTTATCAGACGATTCAGCGTGGACCCGAAAGATAAAGACACACTCCATTCTGTACAACTTCAAAGACTTCATGGCTGATACAAGCAGAGCGATTACCTACTTATCTAACCACATGAAGTCTCGCATGAAAATTAAACACATTGCAAGGGAAGAAGGGTGGCTTTTAAAACACAAGCAATGAAGTGTATGATGTACCGTTGATTTTATTTATATGGTCACATATTTATTATTTATCTATTTATTGCAGTAATTTAACAAAAAATTCAATATTTAAACTAAATATTTAGAATGTCTAAAAGTGTGAAGGGAATTAATTCTCAGTAATACTTAGTGGAATACAAGACTGTGGTCAGAGTGTTTGTGTGTTATGTTAACACGGGACTGTTGTGAAGAGATAAATAAAGCTTCAAAAACATCTGTAGTTTCATCATTTATTCGCTCATAATGCGGGAAACATTGAAACAATCAATTGAGTGTAAGGAATAATTAATAAACTATAAAATACAAAATACTCCAGTCACATGGTCCAGACATCATGATAAACAATGTTCCCAAACAAGGAGAAGATGGAAAACAAAACAGTGCTGAGAACATATTGAACAATCACGTCCATTCTCGAGAACCCCTCAGCTGTGTATTACAAGATGTAGAGATGATGTGGTGCTTCTGCAGAAGCACTTCATCTTCACTCCTTCAACCCCAAAGCAAACTGGTGAAACATACAAAAAACTAAAATGTTAGTTACAAGCAAGACAGTGGAAAGGAAGATACACAGCTTTGACTATGTCAGCTTTTACTGTTCATCTAGATTTCTTAAGATTTAAATTACTGAAACAGGAAAACGAACTCACGTACTGATGAATATACAATAGCTCAATAATAATAATAATAATAATAAAATAAAGTTCCATTGTGTAGAATCTAACTGTTCTTGAAATTGTATGGTTGTCTGCTACACTGCTACAGGTGTGGGACAATGAAACTGAAAGACTGGCCAATTTACTGTTTGAGGTTTCATGGCTAAATTTGACCAGCCTGGTGGTCAATCTTCATTGATTGCACATTCCACCAGGAAGAGCAGAGTGTCAAGATTTAATTAGCAGAGTAATAGCACAGTTTTGCTTAAAATGTTGCAATGCACACAACATTATGGGTGACACATCAGAGTTCAAAAGAGGACAAATTGTTGGCGTTCGTCTTGCTGGCGCATCTGTGACCAAGACAGCAGCAAGTCTTTGTGATGTATCAAGAGCCATGGTGTCCAGGGTAATGTCAACATGCCACCAAGAAGGATGAACCACACCCAACAGGAGTAACTGCAGATGCAAGAAGAAGCTGTCTGAAAGGGTGCTAACACAGACTGTATCCAAAAACAAAACCACAACTGCCCAACTCACTGCATAAATGTGCACCTCAACTCTCCTGTTTCCACCAAAACTGTTCGTCAGGAGCTCCACAGGGTCAATGCACATGGCCGGGCTGCTATAGCCATAACCTTTGGACTCTCATGCCAAACATCGGTTTCAATGGTGCCAGCAGCAAAAATCTGCAAAAAAGCTGTGGACAATGTGAAACATGTATTGTTCTCTGACAAGTCCACCTTCACTGTCTTTCCCACATCCGGGAGAGTTACGGTGTGGAGAAGCCCCAATGAAGCGTACCACCCAGATTGTTGCATGCCCAGAGTGAAGCATGGGGGGTGGATCAATGATGGTTTCGGCTGAAATATAATGGCATTCCCTAGGCCCAGTACTTGTGCTAGATGGGCGCGTCACTGCCAAGGACTACTGAACCATTCTGGAGGACCATGTGCACCCAATGGTTAAAACATTATATCCTGAAGGTGGTGCTGTGTATCAGGATGATAATGCACCAATACACACAGCAGGACTGGTGACAGTGTGGTTTGATGAACATGAAAGTGAGGTTGGCATCTCCCATGGCCTGCAGAGTCACCAGATCTAAATATTATTGAGCCACTTTGGGGTGTTTTGGAGGAGCGAGTCAGGAAACATTTTCCTCCACCAGTATCACGTAGTGACCTGGCCACTGAGTAATGGCTCAAAATCCCTCTGGCCACTGTGCAGGACTTGTATCAGTCATTCCCAAGACGAACTAATGCTGTATTGGCTCCAAAAGGAGGCCCTACTTTAATAATACTAATGAATTATTGTGGTCTAAAACCAGGCGTTTCAGTTTCATTGTCCAACCCCTGTATGTTAGTAAGGTAAACATAATATAAGTCAGGTTCATAAAAACAATTTGGACAGCATATTCAGAGCAAATAAAATGAGTTGAGAATCAGAGTATTCATGATCTCTGCAAAAATGTCATTTTAATCACTGATCTAAACAAAGATATTCATCATTCCTTCTGGCAAGATGTTGTAGTTTAATAAAACCCTTCACAGGATGCACTGTTTCAGCAAAACAATTAAGTCCTCTAACATCATCACCCAGCCATTGATTAGTTTCCTGTACAGCAATCGACTTCATGGGTTACCCACAGATCTCGGCCAAAAAAATAAATGCTCACACTACTAGTTCATTCAACTGCCTTTAGCTTTGATCACATGCTTTCAAATATTCCAGTGTAATCCCAGTAACATCCCAGTGCCATTAGGGCAGAAAAACCTAAGTTGATGTGATACCCTGGACATTCAGTACATTCGAGTCACCAGCTGACTTCATTTAATTCCTACATAACATTGCTAGACATTTGCCTGACCAACTGAAGTAACCCCAAATAACTACACTGCCTCCAGAGGCTTGTACAGTGGGCACTATGCATGTTGTGTGCATCGTTTCATGCGCTTCCCATCTTACACTGATGCACCCCTCGCTCTGGAATAGGCTCAATCTGGACTTGGACATTATGACCTTTTTCCATTTCTCCAAAGTACTCCAGAATCTTTATGCTCCTTAGCAAAAAAGCATTTTGTCTGATTCTCATTAACAAGTGGTTTTCTTATGGTCACCGTCCCAATCCTGAGAGTTCTCATTACATTGTGTGTGAAAGTAGTAAAAACCATGATTCTGGCTTTTCCTGCAGAATATTTTAAGATCCTGAGATTGTAGTGGTTTTACCTCATTAATTTGTGGTGCATAGAAAAATTTGTGCCTAATAAAATTCCCCTATTCGTTGGAAAATTTGTTGAAAATGGCATGTGTTAGAAGCTCGCTGCCACTCAACCCACATGCTCACTTTTGAGCTTTGAGACTTTGAAGTCATTTGAGACAGTAAAACGTCTGTTTCTTTACCATCTTGATTGGTTAACTATACATCTGTGGTAGCTATATATCTGAGTGAATTATTTTTTTTAGAAATAATAATTATAAATTTGTTTCATCTCCAACTATCTACCCACAGTACTAAATTGTAAAACATCACTAGATCTTCCATCTGATTTAAACTGTTTACTAAATTTCATCACTTATGTGGGAAAAATATATATATTCTTATCATTCAATTTCATCACTTATCTGGTAAAAAAAATGTACTCTTATCATTCAATCATCTCACGTGCCAACTCTGAAAATGTGCTTTTCAGCAAATTCTGCATCCTTTGAAAAAAGAAAAAAAGACTTTAAAATTTATTTTCTTCTCTCTTTCTTTCGTGTGTTTTTTTTTTTATAGTCTGTTTTGTAGTCCCTTTGGCTTTTCCATGATAAGTCTTTTATATTAACAGAATGTTGTTTATGTTTAAAGGTTTGCTCTGGGTGTCATCTCATTGGTATATTTATAAAACCGCGTTACTTTTTTTGAATGATTATTTATTAGGGTTTGAGTTCATAAAAAAAAAGGAAATTAAACCTACTCTATGTGGGATCTGTCTGAAATTCTGCTTATTAAAATTATTTTAGTTTCAATAACAGCAGAATAATAAGTAAAAGAATGTACATTAATTAAAAAAAAATGATTGAACACCAGTTAGGATTTACATCTTATAAAACATAAGGAGGTTTTTAAGTTTTGCTTAAAGAAAAAACATGGGTCAACATCATAATCAAGTCTGGAATGCTAGTAATTTGATTTAGTCACAGAAATGTTTTCACACTGTTGATATTTGCCTAATCTTAATTTACCTAGATATTCCATTAAACTGTTAGACACAGTAGGCAACCGTACAAATGGCTTCTTGCTCACTGCATACAGAGGGCATCCGAATGTGAGATTTAGCAGCTGAAAAGGGGTACATTTTCAATACAGTGGTTCAGAGCCCACTACAATCGTTCCCATGAAAATTGAGCAAGTGGAACACGAGATCCTGAAAATCAACTTGCAGAAGATATTTCTGTGTGTGGGAACTGTACAAAATAATTCACCAACAGATTACAGGAACTGGGCTGGTAGTTATTGCCTCATCCTCTGTACAGTCCTAACCTCGATCCAAGTCATTTCCACATGTTTGGACCAATAAAGGAGGTGCTCCTGGTTCAGACATGAAACAGACAGTGAGATCATGGCTCTGGCAGACTGGGAAAACTTTTTACCTGGTATCAGAGCACTGGTAAAATGTTGGGGGATTATACAGAGAAATAAAGGGAGTTTTTACTCTCAAAACTGTGTTCTGTACAGATGTGCCAGTTTGACTTGAATACCACCTAGTATTAAGAATTTAACCATCATTTCCACATTATCCATATAAACACGACTAATTATTTACATACATTTTTCTTTTTTTTTTTTTTAAATCTTGATACCTACTAGGTATCTAAGGACATGTACAGTAACAGCACATGTAAAGCAAAGAGGAGATGGTTCTTTCTTTCAATAAGGGATATTTAATGGATATTTAAAAAAATAAATGTAGAACAAGTCTTGTGAAAGACTTTTTTTGGCCTTATTGTCAAGTCTTATCTATTCCTCATTCATGGAAAATCATTTAATCAGCATGGTTTCATAGAGAATCAGAAATAAACTTCCTACCTTTAAATCAGTTATACGGATTTTTTAAGCACAACCCAAATTACAAAAAATAAAAGGGTTTTTTGACAGACTGGTAAACAGACCGTTGACTGTGTAACATCACCAGTTAACACTTTAAAGCATTTGGGCACCGAAGAGCTATCAGGATTTCCCCCCATTCTTCCATTATGCAGGTCTTCAGATGCGCAATGTCTTTGCCATATTTTGCACTACATTATGCACCACACATTCTCAGTTGGGGCAGGCCAGTCTAGCACCCACACTTTGTGCTTAGCAACCATGCGTGGGTAATAAAAGCAGAAGGTGTTTGATGTTGACCTGCTGGAAATTACAGGAACGTCTCTGAAAAATAGTGTTTTATGGCAGAATATATTGATCCAAAAAGAACACATTTTTCTGCATTAATGGTTCCATAACATACGCAATTTACCCACGCCACAAGCACACACCCATACCACTTCTGATGCTGGCTTTTGGATATGATTCTGACTGCTTAGATAGTTCTTTTCCTCTTTGACCCAGGGAACATGACGGCTGTTGAGTTTCCAAATAACTGAAACTTGTAATGCTGACTCGTCGGACACCAATCTTTTTTTTCAGTATGGCACTGTCTATCTCAGATGAGGCCAAGCCCAGAGAAGTCTTCGACACCTCTAAACACTATTGATGTATGGCTTCGTTAAGTGTTGGAAATGCAGCGACAAATGGTGTTAAATGGACAATGGTAATCCCGAAGTGTTCCCAAGTCCACATCATGCTATCTACTACAAAATGGCAGCTTTTAAGACGAATCTGAGATCACAAGCATTCAGAAGAGGTTTTATGGCCCTGTCCTTGACTCATCAAGATTTGACCGGTTTCCTTGAATCTCTTGATTATGTGCTCCAGCATTGGGGAATTTTATCCTAAAAGTATTATAAGGATAATTTGCTGTTGGCAAATCGGCGAACCTCTCACAATGCTTGCTCTATAAGCACTCTTTGAAGCCTTTCTTAGAAACTCCTTGTGCCTATATCTATATAGACTATACCATAATTGGTTCACTTGTTTAGGAGCACTTGCCTCTCATCACATTGTAAGTTTTACTTGTCACATTATTCATATTAAATCAGACCTGTTCCAATGTTTTGATTAAGTTGCAGCCACCATATTTAAAATCTGTGCATATTTTTTTCAACAATATTAAATTCACATCATCAAATAACGTGGAACTTAAGAGTTTTCAATATAGTACAAGATGCATAGACTTTACACTTGACTCCTTTTTTTTATTGGTTTTCCATACTGTCCAAAACTTTTTGGAATTGAGATAATATTAGTTTTAGATTAATCAATGTAAGTGTACAGGTGTTTGTTAAATGCAACTTGAGAAAGAGCATATCCTTCACACGTCTGAGTTAGATGACTAGTTAGTTGCTAACAGAAGCCAAACTTGGGTACGATATACATCATCCCTCTGTGTGAGTCGTTGCTCGTATTAGTCTGTGATTTACTGGTCTGTGTTTCAGTGTTTTTACTAATTTCAGTGCAGACCCTATTAAAACTTGTCCACGTCTAATGGAGAATTGATGTCAGGTGAAGCAACAGGTTCGATTGAGTGCACATGCTGTAGTACCTGAGTATGTTGGGTTCTGGCATTCCAGGATCTGCTCCGCGCTTGAATCCTGCAAAAGAAGAACATGTCAATGGAAGTGTGTTGCATTCAGAAACTCTTTTGCAGAAGTAAAACTTGCTGTCACTGTAAACACTGCACAGCAGTTTGATCGTAACAGATTCTCTGGGAGTGAATTTCTAGGAAAGTCTGTGCAACAGATAAGTGCTGTGGCGAAACGCTCATGCTCTTACTGAAACTGGACCAGAATAAATAATGTTAATTACCGAAGTGAAACCAACTTAAACACCCATGTATCTTGCTGTATGTCTTTCCAATGAAGGAAAGACCTTCGTGAGGATATTTTCGGTGATGCACAAACCTCAGCCAACACTGCTATGCTTTTTTTGGTTTGGTTTCAGGCTGCACATAATATAACAAGCCAAAATTAAAGCAGTGTTAACTGAGGTTTGTGCATCACTGAAAATATCTTTAGAAAACTCTGTGCTAAAGAAGGCTGTACGTCTGTGAATGACGATCCTAGTCGAGGTAGCTCTGAGCCCAATTTAGTTGTTCCAGTGAACATTTAGTGAGTGGAACATCTGATCGATGAAACTCGACGAAAAAATGCCATCAAGAATCTGTGGAATGACTCGTGGGGAGCTGTGTTCAGGAGGAAACCCCCTCGCAATTTTAATGAAAAGTGGAAAAAACTGCAAAAGAGATTGGTTAATCTGTGTGCACTTGGGCTGCAAATTTCCCTTTTTTTTGATGACAAACCTCTTAATGAATATTTGATGAATCATTAAATAATTAATGACAACCAGACACAAATTCCCTACTCAGCAAGTTTACTTTAAACAGTTCTAGTACTTTTTTTTTATTAAAAGGTAAAGTTATTACTAAACTTATTTATGACGCTTCTCGTGCAGTGTACTGATTCATCCCCTGTCTCCCACACAAACACACATACTGTGAGCAGCCCCGGCCAAACATCAGCTGTGCACATGAAGTGCTGGAGAAACACTCGCTCAAGGTTTTGAATGGTTAGTTTAACAAAAAGTCTTTTAGAACAACACTGATCAGATTCGATCACGATTTCCATTTGTTAAAATATACATCACAAAAACCTGCAGTTGTAAGAAGGAGTATGTAGACCTTTTATTCTTACTTCAATGTGTACATGGATGGATGCAGTCTGCAGTACTTTACTGTAACTGAATCACCTAGTCCTTAGTCTGTCTCACCTCAGGCTGCATCACTCATTCATATGAAAGTGAAAAGAACGGAAGTAGCAAAAAGCTGAGAAAGTGAAATTTATACATTTTGCTCAACGTAACAGTCAGCTCGAAAGAATTTTACTCGGAACACTCACAGCTCTGACGTAAACCCCGCTCTCTGATATGTGAACGTTTTTCTTCTTTTTGTTTTAAAAGTGCATCCGGTATACAAGCGGCTCGGCCAAGTGACTCAGATATTCATAGAATGTTATGGAGGGAAACCAATCAGGAAGAACAGATTCACAGAAAAAGCAGAGAGCTTATGATAAGTCCTGCTTCAGCACCTCCCGTAAAAAGTGCAGAGTAACCAGAAACCACACTTGGATCCAGATCTGAACGGTCACTAAACAAAAGCTTAAGAGGAGAAATACATCAGGCTACATACCAGTTAAGAGGAAATTTAATTTCCATGGGAACCTGCAGTGATTAGGTTATTTTGTTTATTTGTGGCATGCTGCTCCATCTCGAAGAAACCACACAGGAAATATCCTGGATTTAGACTCCAGAATGACATCTCTCTAAATAAATAAACTGTAAATAATCTGGTAATGTGTTCTGTATTTAAAGCACTGATTTACTTAGAAACCTGAATAATCTGGGTAAAAATAGGAACAACAACAACAAAAAACTTTCAGTTCAGTTATTCCTTATTAACGCACCTTAAAGTACAATGGGAGCCAAAAGGATTAAAACAATATACTCTAAGTTCTTCCTGTGCACTAATTAGTTGCCACTAAATAGGGCAAGACTCTATATAGGTCCACCTCTGCGCAAAAAGATTTATAATAAATTGTGAAATTCTGTGGCCAATTTCTGTACATGATCTTCAGGTGGCATCAAGCAGGCATGAATTGAGACATATTTTTGCCTCTATGCCCAGCCAGATCCAGCTGCTTCTGAAGAATACAGCACTTCCTATTAAATACTTATTGCAGTAAAAAAAAAAGTTATTCAACTGCATAAAATAAATTATTCTTAATATCCTGATCCTGTCATTATTTGAGAACATTATTAAAACTCTGAATTTCACCTTTGTCTTTATGCTTTTGATCATCACTGACTGAGGAGAGGATGAGGAGTGAGTACACAGCTATTAGACTGGTCTAGAGGATTCTGATGGAGCAAGCAATAGCTTTGCAATGATTCCAGTTTTAATGACAATTCCGATGTATAACAATCATTATAAAGTAATAGTGATTGAACAATTATTGTACCACTTGCTGTTTTTTCTTCTTCTCTTTCTCTGTCGGGAGAAGCTGAATTTATTTTATTTTTTAACACTGCTGGATGGCATATAAGGTTAAAAAAAGGATCTGTAATTTTTTTTAAGTAATTTTTTTTAAATAAAAGTTTCCAAAAATCAACTAATAATTCTGTTAAGGAATAATGCGAATACGATTTTCACCTCAATGACGCAGCTTTACTAGCATCCTGTTGGCACTGTAACCAAAAAGACAGAATGAAGTTTCTGTAAATAGTAAGTACATATTTGTCTTATTCAGTTTCCTATAGCATACACTTCCAGCCATTCCTGACATGCACTTCTGTCCATGTAATCAGCCAATCATGTGGCAGCAGAACAACACTTAACATCACACAGATTCAGGTCAAGAGCTAGAAGAATCCCTATCAATCCCTAGAAGAAACGTAAAACGTTTTACTCAAAGACTCTAATGTCAGAATGCTTTTTTAATCAGTTTATCAGATTATAGACATGAATGCTGACAAAAGAAAGACATCATGCTTTATCGTGAACTCAACTGCAACGCTTGTCACTTCTCACGTAAACGAAACAGGGTGCAAAGTCAACGGTTATGAAAACGAGAGTAGTTGTATTGTGTACTTGATGTAGAAACAGCTTCTTTTTTTTAAATAGGAAGTCTAAATATAAATAAATCCTTTCACTTCAGGAAAAAAATTAAGAGTGTAAGAAACAAAATGACTGCATGTTCCCAGCATGTCATGTCACTCTCCGATCACAGTGACAGAGATTCTTCCTATGTTACCCAATATCCCTAGTTGCATGAAGTGGAAAATCCAAGCAAAGACTCCTTGTCTACTGAGTAGGTGTAAGAGCAATCTGAGACACATGGTCCCCAACATATGCTGCCACTATTTAGACACTTTGCACTAATTGCTTTTTAGATTTAAATTCTTCATGAGCAATATTTTTGTAGGTTTAAAATTCTCCTCAAAATAGTTCTGATCAAATATTTAAATTTAAACAGCAACTAGAAGTAATAAAACAAAGTCATAATATTTTAACAACATATTCATTTACCTTAGTCTCGTTACAATCAGAGAATTTTCATATAATTAATTATATCACACACACTTACACTGTGCTGTTTTATATACAAAGACCTTAAGATAGTATTTAATCCATAATTACATATTTAATAAACTTAATAAATGAAATGTGACAACATTTATGCAACCTGCTGAAGTAGAAATGAAATAAAAGCAAGCCTTCAGTGTAGAAACAGGATAAATAATTATCTTTGTGCAAAGCTGCATTACACAACCTTTGCTGTTGATTGTTTTACTAGAACAGGACGCCCCCAAGTGTTTCATTCCTTACTTAACACTCAACCTTTGCTGGGGGAAAATCAGAATGTTAACAGTCCTGGTGTAGAGTTAACGTTATCTTACAAAAACATACATACACACACCAAGCCTATGAGTAATGTTAGATCACTGCTGCACTAAATGTTACCATAGCAACAAGAACGTGCTTAGAGAGAAGAGGATGCTAGCTAGCTAGTAGCATTAACTAGCATAGCGTGGAGCAAGGTTACTGACCTAGGTACAGTACAGTGGGGATAAAACCCCACCGAATAACGAACTGTCCGCACTGAAAGACCTGCTGCAACCGCTGCTTCGTCTCTTTGCTGAGTTTGGGCATGTTTAAGATAACTATTAATAAATATTACTGTACTGCTTGACTCCGAAACGCCGAAGCTTGTGTGGAGAAAAGTCTCGAGGCCTGCGTCACTTCCCTAAGCGTGACGTAACTAGGGACGTCACAAACACGCGACTAATTAGCATAGAGTGAGGCCCTATACTGTAGGTTACAATCACAAAGAAAATTATCTAATTTCGTGAATGTTGTAGTTTTATTATTATTACTTATTTTTATTGAATTATCATTATTATTATTATTTCTCAGAGATAATTTCTGTAACCATGACGTCACCCAATGTCACACTTTAATGTGAATTTGAAGTTAATTGTTTATTCATATTTTTAATACACAGCTATTACTGTTGAATGAAGTCACAGAATGAGAAGGAATATTCAGGAACATTTCAAAAAGAACAATCAGATACTTTTTTCAGATTCAGAGATGGTATCATGTTCTCAAAGTAGTTTTGTTTGCGCCGTGGATTTTTAAACATTAAGATTCAATTATTTGTCACATGTACGTTACAGCACACGTATCCTCCCTGTTAGAAAGCTGGGGTCAGCACATGGTCAGTCAGGATACGGCAGATAGTGTTAAGGGCCTTGCTCAAGATCTCATATACATATACTGTACATATGCATCCTATATGGACAAAAGTATTTGGCCAAACCTATTATTGAATTCAGATGTTTCAGTCAGGCCGCTTATTCCCAGTGAAGGGCAATCTTAATTGTTCAACATACCAAGACATTTTGGACGATGTTATGTTTTTCGATTTTGTGGCAAAAGCTTGGAGAAGGCCCTTTTCTATTCCGACATAACTGTGCCTGAGTGCACAAAGCAAGGACTAGAAAGACATGGTTTGATGAGATCGGATCGGTGTGGAAGAACTTGAGGGACTGCACCGAGCACCTTTAGGCTAAACTGGAATATATATAGTTTATATAGATACAGTACATGTCCATATTAATTGTGTTGCTTGTGATGTTAAGATCTGTTTGCTATTTGCACAAAATTTGCCCACTAGATGTCAGTATAATGATCTCTTTTCAAGTTCAAGTTCAAGTAGGCTTTATTGTCATTTCAACCATATACAGTTAGTACACAGTGAAACGAAACAACATTCCTCCAGGACCAAGGTGCTACATGCAACATAAATTTACAACATAAAATAACAGAAAACTAAACTAGCTAACTAAGAGGCCTAGTTAGCTGGCTAGCAAAGACAAGACAGATAGACCTAACATAAATTACAACTCAAATTAACTAAAAAAACTAACTAGCTAAGGAAGACTAGGTACAGGGTAGATGTAACTTCATAAATTGAATCTTTTGGTGAAACTATTCACCGAGGAGCCTTGACCTCTTCTTCTAGCCATCGCTGTTAATAAACAGTTTTTATGCTGCTAACTGAAGCAAAGCTAGAGCCTGTGAGAAGAACAGAAAATGGAAACCTGATGGAGATCCGTGCTATATCATACCAAGGTGCTCACTTCTACTGTACCCTCTCAGAGCTGAGGACCACTAACCTTCTGTGTCTCACAGACAAGACATCCATAATCAACTACTATCATTATTGTTATTATACTTACCGTCAAATTGCAATTAAGGTTCAGCAGTATATACTCTGTGGCCATAAGTTTTTAGGCACCTGAACATCACATCCTAAATGGAAAGACTTTGCTCTAGATTGTTTTGTGAGTGTGTCTGTGAGGATTTGTGCTCATTCAGCCACAAAGGATGTAGTGAGATCAGGCATTGATGTTGGGTGAAGAGGTCTGGGATCCAGTTGGTGTTTCATTTCATCCTAAATCTGTTCAGCATGGTTGAGATCAGGGCTTGAGTTCTTCCTCTCCAATCTTGACAAACCAGTTCTTCATGGTTCAATCAAAGTGCAAAGAGTAATTCTATACAACAGTGTGCTTCCAGAACCACATTTAGGTGTCATGATTGTGTTCATATACTTTAAGCAGTATGGTGTATAAAACACACTGCCTTTCAGAAAAAAAGCAGATTTCAGAAGTATTAAATTATTGACCTGGATTGCACAAAGAAAATATTACAATGTATGGAATTTTGTTAAAAATTTGTTAAGAATTGTACTGAACTGTCAACGTCACTGAAGAAATATTGCCATTCCAGGAAGGCTGACTTCCACGTTTTAAAATAACAACCGACTGTTGTTGTTGCATAATTAGCCAATTACGCATGTTCTTTCATAGTTTTAAAATCCACAGTATTTTTGTAGAATGTAGAAAATAAATCACTAAACAAAAAGATATTTGCAAGTGATCCCAAATTTGAGTGGTACTGTAGTGTAGCTCTCTGATGGTAATTTAAAGAGTCATGTTAACACAAAGTACTAAAAAGTTTATAACGGTTAATACATGCATGCATAAAAACACAGAGCTCCCATAACTGTTCAACCATTATAATTTATTAATTTAAAAATGAAACAACCTAAAATATTCAATGTTTCATCAGAACAGATATTTATTGTAAAACCTTTTCAAAACTGAAAAGAAAAAAAAATCATGGCTTTTATTTTTCCAAAAATAGACAGGCAAATTAATTACAATACCACAGTGTTGTGTCAGAATTGTTTGTTAAAAACAATTCGACAGCTCGTTTTCAAAAATCACAAAACTAACCCAAAGGAGAAGAGACCACACTTGAACAGGATGAGAAAGATTTAAAAAAAAAAAAAAAAAAAAAAAAGGGGGTTTGGCTGTCCCATAAACTCTTCAATCTTCGAGTCATTTTAATACTGGATTCTGCTTCGGTGCAATAGCACTGCTTAAAATATTTACAAAAAATATCAGTGTCAATACAAAAGGCAGTTTCTGTCGCCAAAAATGCTATTGCTTCAGAAATACAACATGAAGAAGTTGTAACATGTAAACAAATACTACATTTTGATCTTAAATTCTCTCATTTTTAATCAGGTTTCAGTATCTGGGTTTTTTTTTTTTTTTTGGAAGGAAAGGGGGGGGGGGGGGGGGGGGAACGTATTGCAAAATTGTCAGGAGTCTAAGTTTAATACTGCTGGCTTTCTTTAAAGCCCAGTACATAAGGGAAGGCAGTGAAAATGTACCCCAAATTTATTTTAAGACCTAACAGACACACACACACACACACACACACTTTAAAAGCAAAAGGATAATCCTTTGCATACATATTCAATACCTTGTTTGGATGGAAAGCTACTTGTTCATAAACACTTCCCCAAAAACAAATCACTACAGCATCAAAAATATCTCAGACTTTTACATATGATCCACAGTATCAAGTTCAATGTACAAATGAGGGATTTAAGTGGATTTATTTTAAACACACACTTTCAAACACAGCTTCAGTGAAGACATGCCACAAAATCGAAGAAAAAAAAAAAAAGGTTTCTTTAAGGTGCAACAGTTTTACTTTGCCACCAGAGGGCAGGAGTGGTCTCTTGAGTCCTCAAAGAAAGAGCCAGCGAGTACGTTTAGGACACCAGTGGAAAGTATGGCTCAAAATTCGGCAGGTCTGAGAGCGGGTCATCACCGTGGTCATGCATTGGGGCCGAGCTGCAGGCTGATGTTCGCCGGGCTCAGGTGCTCTATGTAGGTTTCCTCTTGCAGGCTGCAGGCCGAGTGCCTGTTCTCCTTGGGGCTGTGATTAGAGGCGGGGCTTGATGCTCGGTTGGTCACGCCCAAGGCGTTGCTGACCTGCTCAAAGGAGCGAGAGAAGGCGGCGCTGGCTGTGCGCGAGAGGCTCAGCGCACCTCCTTTAGGCACTGATTGGCTGGAGGTGAGCGTGAGGCGCTTGAGCGAGAGCAGCTCCAAGTTCTCGCTCATGGCCCGGCCACACGACTGCTTGTTTGAGACCTCTCCCTCTTTCTCCCTCTCTTTGTCTTTGCTGGACTTGCTGCCCGTTAGGCGCCGCAGGCCCTTTCCGGCTGTTTTCCCGATGTTGGGCGTGACGTTGGTGCTGCTCACTACGATGATCGGAGGGCTGCCGTCCTTCACGGCAGCTTGTGTGCAGATGCCCTCGTCCACCTCGGAGATCTCCATCAGCTCTTCCGGGGAACCAAGGTCCACTGCGTCTGTGCAAAGAGGAAGAGGGATTTGTACACCTCAGCTTTATGTTTAGACTTTTTCAATAAGACATTACTGTAGCATTGGGTCAAGCTAAATAGTCTTGTACAATTTTTAACTTTTGCCATTCATCTTTATGATAATTATTACATACTGACTCTACAGTCACTACACCGTATTCCCCCTTGAATAACTATGAAACAGAAACGATAATCACCTGGTATACTCAAAGTACCACAGAACATGTCACTTAAAAAACATTAAACCAGCATTAGACAGTAGAATATAGTGCAATCAGTTAATTGGGAGAAAAGTAAAGAGCCCCGGAAATGCCCACAATTTACTCACAATAGTATGTTTTTTATCTAAAAAGTTAAAGTCCAAATGAGCTTCTTTGAAAACAAGGAGAAAGTGTGAATTTACCCGTATATAGTACAATACACACAAGGTCTGTCTGAAAAAAATCCATCCATTATTAATATCATGACGAAAGTGTGCAGGACATCAAGGGAAGTGGACTGAAATGCACAGGTGTGAACAATGACATCACCGTACTACTCATTGGAGCGTTAGACGCAGTTGAGTGAGCATGTGTACCGTGAGGTCGTCATATTCAAAATGAACGAGTGAGTAGAGCAACGTATCTGAATTAAATTTTGTGTTAAGCAGAACATTCCTCTGTGAAAACTACTTGGATTCAGAAGGCTTTCAGGGACGATGCAACAAGTGCAGCACAAATAAAAGGTTGGCACAAAACACTACAAAAGATGGTCAAGAATCTGTTGAAAAGTGATCCACAAGGCCTGCAACAAGCAAAACATTTAAGAATGGGCTGCAACCGACTGCCAGCGTGAGAACTAAAAGGGTAATTTAAGGTTTATTACACATAACTCAGTTATTACATGGTTGCATACTTTCCAGACAGACCTTGGTACACAGGGTTTTCTGAAATAACTCGTGTTTACTTTGGGCATTTAAACCTAGACGTTTTTTTTTTTCAGTATAAAATAAACTTAGTAGTTCATTAAATATGTTAACATTTACTTATAGACTTATAGACAGAACTGGTCACTCAAGAGAAACCCCCCTTTATTTATTTGTTTGTTTGTGCGTTCAGGGGTACTTTAAAGACAATAGTTTCAGGTGATTAGTTTCCTTAATCAATGACTAAACATCACAAATGTAATTATAATAATAATTTTTTTAATTTATTTAAAAATAAGGATAGTATTGGACAGGACAAGTTAGAATAAGAAATTTTGGACAGGACAGAACGTACTTGTAAGATAGGACAAGAATGAAGAGGGACCGGGTCAGTTCAGCAAAGTGTAGGACAAAGGCAAAAGGATAGCACAGGACCAGACATGACACGGAAGAGGACCGAAAGGTAAGGAATGGGTGGGGAAAACATTACGAGATAGTGCTGGGCAGGAAAGAAGAAATACACAACCCATCAGACAGATAATTGCAGATAGGACGGTTAGGCGTGTTAGACATGTTATGAAATCTGAAGAAGGCTTCTGCGCACCTAAACCAAGTGTTTGTTTTAAACAGACTGCAGCTTATTTAGAGCTGCACCGGTTATTGCAGTCGGTCTACACAGCAACTGTTTCCCATAGCAACCCTGCAGTCAAGCTTTGCAGCTAAATTACTTTTCACAGAGCTTTTTTTTTTTAACTGGCTGAAAGGAGAGAGGTGTAATTTTCTAACTTGTGAAGTTGTTAGTTGGCTCAGGGAATCGGCGGCCAGTGTGAGATGCGATGGAGAGAGAATGCGAAGGACTGGCGATGGAGGTGAAAGATGGGAAATGGTAAAGCGGATTACGGATGCAGGATACTTTGAAAGTGTTAGGAAAAGTTTTAGTCAAAATCCTGAGGCAGGTAAGCTTGCCCTGAACCACACAAGGAAATCACTATGATATTTATAAAGCACCAACAATGTCATTATGCAAATAGGTAAATTTAATTAAAGGTGGATTTTGTAGAATTTAATAAGATTTCTAAACTTAATCTTAACTTAAAAAAGTATAATATTTATTGATATCGATAATCTTGAGTATTTTTTTGTAATAAAAGAGCGATTCTAATAATTTTCATAAACTCAGTACGATTTGTTTCTGGTTTCATAAAATAAAAGCCACAAATGTAGAAACAACCTCTGGCAGAACTGCTCGCTTTTGCCTCTAGAAATTGGTTTACCAGAATGGTGAGCCAAAGGTGTTGTTTTTTATTTTAAAGGTAACCTCACAGGCAGCAGAGGGCTTTAGAAATGACAATGTGCCGCTTTAAAGCTGTACAATTTGACTAGGTGCTTTTTATAAACAAGTCTTTATTTCCTTGTGGCATCTCCAGGCCAAGGTAAAGTGGGACAAGTTTACACCCTGCCAACTTAAAACACAGCTCCGCCCACACAGTACCTCTGGGCCTAAAGGGAGAGGGGAGGGATATCAGGTCATATTGTGCGTGGAGGGCCGAGGGGCTCTAGAACTGGAGCCTCCCTGCGGAGGGCGTTCCGTCCTCCACCTGCCTCCGCAGAGACTTCTGTCTCCTGACCTCTTGACCTCTAGGGTCCAGCCCCAGCTCATTGGCGCCACCGAGCGTCTCAACTTCAGTCCTGCCACGCAATGCTTCGCCGTTAGCCACCCGCTCGCCGCTCACCCCTGTAACGCTAATGGTGGGGATGGGCCCGAGTGGAGTCGAGTCTGGAGAGTCTATACTGTTCTCTTGAGACTCTGAATGGGATGACAGTGACACACACAAACACAGATATAGACACATGTGCACATATGATGGCTGAAATTAACACTAAAAACAACATACACTTGAAATCATAAGAAAAATGTGAAAATGGCAAATAAATGATACTCGAGTGTTTTAAAAAAAAAAAAAAAAAAAAAAAAGGAAGAACAAAACTATAAAGCCCAGTAAACAATGAAAAATAAATAATAAAATTAATGAAAAAATTATTTGGCGTGAGAACACTTTAAGGACCCTCTTTGAGGGTTTCGGGTACCATTTGTGCACGTTTATGAGCAAATTAGCTACTAAGTTTTACTGAGCATCCTGCAGAACCACCCACACTTCTTCTGCTTCTTATACATTTTATTCTACTTCCATTTCTGGCTTAAAGGTATTTTTTTTGTAACTTTATTATTGAGTCGGTACAAAAGCATCTCTGATTTTCAAACATTAGTATGTCGCCACAAAATTTTAAATAAAATAAAATCCTTAAAGTTTGTACTAAGAAACACAGAGTGCTTAAGACGTTTGCACAGTTCTGTAATTCCAAGAGCAATTATTTTAGTCACTTACAGATTTTTTTTATTTTATTCACGTTTCGACAGATCAAATTTCTAGTTCATCTTCAGAAGTTTATTCGTGAGTGGGAATAAACCACTAGGGAATACAATACTAGTCTGTTCTATCCTATGCAATGAGTATATACAGTGACTAAATAAATAAATATATAAACAAATACTCCTCCTTGAAGATGAGTCCAGAATAAAAAAAAAAATATATATATATATATATATATATATATATATATATATATATATATATATATATATGGTGGCTAGGTAAATTTAAACGAATTATGAGTTACTTCGGTTTGCTCGGGTATATCGCACTCCTGTTACTGTTCACTCACTATCATCCACATACAATTGGATATTAAATATTTAAGCATTTTCGTCTCATTTTGTTTTTATTAAACATGCACACACATGCCTTGCGTTCAAGCCTTTAAATTTACGATGGAACTTGAACTAAAAAAAGAAAAGTACTGCATGCGATGCAATGCTTAATTGGAGCTTTCTGTGGCACGGGCTGCTAAGATGGCTTACAGAAACAAGGCTATAATTACTTCCGTGCTTTGTTGCAGGAGACATTTGGAGGACAGACTCCAATAGCAGCTGCCAGTACCAGATCTCATCTCTATACAGCCCAGCTGCAGGCAGCTTATAGCCAGGAAGCCTGGCTAACTCGTCATGGAAGTGGATAATGACGGCAGGAGATAAAGATGAGACATGAGACCATCAGTGAGATATCTGTGCTGAGATGAGGGATGGGATATGGCAGAGAGAAAGTGTGTAGAATGGGATTGACTGACTAGTCTGATGTGTACTGGATAGAAGACAAGACTGGATGTTTCTCCCTGTGTTTGTGTGTAAATTATTTGGAGCACGACAACTGGTTACGCTGTCGAAGAATGGCGCGTAGGGTACATGAGCGGCTCCTGGTCCTCACCGTGCCGTTTCCAGCGGTGGCCGCGGATAGACAGACTGGTGACGGCATTTCTGGAGATCCGTGAGTAAGTAGGGGTGATCTCAACCTGGATGGACCGAGTGCCTTCTTTATTGGATTTCAGAGCAGCACCACTGAGTGACGACTTGATGGCGTTTCCCACCTTTTAAAAACAAATAATAATACGCAAATGTTACCAGTAAAGTAAACTCAAAATACCAATTAAAACTGGCCAAATCTCCGTAATTATCTACTGGACATTTATCAATCTGAGAATAGTAAAAAAAAAAAAAAAAAGATCCTTTTCCTGCCTGGAGGGAGGACTGGCTGCACTCTCTCAGGCAGTGATGGCGTGTGTTCACACTCGGTCATTGATCATAAAAACACTAGCCAATCACAGGCATCTGTGAGCTCATGCAAGGTGAAGGGGCAGATAGCACTTTGCTCTTGAGTGTATTATGCTGGTAATATCGTTCAGGTGATATCAAATATCTCTATGATTCGCCCACGACTATACAAGACCCTTCACTAAATGTACTGTGCTCTTGATTATACATAGTTCTGAAAAATACAGTTTTGTTTGAAAATATATAAATGCATTAAAAAAAGGTAAGTAATTAGGAGGTTGGTGTACATCTCCCTAATCGTGTCTTAAAAGACGAAATGAACCCACCAGCAAGACTTCTGGGTAAAGCTCCAACTGAGCTCGATACAGAACGTCATCCAAAGCTTTGGAGCCCAAATCTGGCTCTCCGTTATACCTAGAGTGACAAGGAGAAAAATATTCAATAAAATCGTTATATAACCGAATATGAGCTCGGATATTAAAAGATCTTATCTCCTGTGCTGAAACCACAAAGCCTCTGTTCCTAAATTCTGTTCTTAATGCACTTTATGCCAACACACCAAATTAGTTTCTTTAAGGTCATTTTCAGCATATGATTATTATGTCTTTATATTATTTACCAGCTGTAAGGTAAATAACAGGTTTATGTTAATGCATTTGTTCTAATAATTTTTTGTTTCTATAGTAACAACCTGTACACTGATTACTACTGCTATGATATGAGAGGAATAAAACATGGAAACAGGCTGTTATAGGAAACCAAGCAACAGTTACTGTAGCTTTGATTTGTGTCAGGCCACATCACACCCTATAGTGGTAGTTGATTATTTTCCTGTAACAGCACACTCCCCTCTGTTTCATTCATTATTTTAAAGCCATAAGACACCTTCAATTGTGTAAGGATTATTGTGAGCCATTCTATAGTTTCAGACCTAGAAATATGTGTCACAAACATATGTAATGTACAGATTTGTAACTTTGGCCAGTCTGAACACAACTGAAGACACACTCTGGGTTCAGATAGGATGTCTGCTACAGCTAAATAAAAAAAAAAAAAGGGGGGGGGGGGGGACAAGGGGAAGGCAAGTGTCACTCACAGAGCAAAGTGAATGCCAGTGATCAACTGGACCAGGAACTCTGAGGTCACGATCATCCTGCTGTTGATGCCTTTATACCTCCGAACCTGCTGCCGAGGATAGCCACAGATACACACTCTGCAGAGACGATGAGACACATGTGAGTACACAGAGGACGATTCTAATACTGCGGTAATGTCCTGAGGGAATACAAAACAAATCGTGGTGAATTTTCAGTTATTGCTTGAATGTCTGCTATATGATTATGACGTGAGCAGCAATAACGCTTTGTTCACTTCGGCTCAGTGAAGCTTAAGAATCGGCTTAAGAATTTATTATTGTGAAACTTCAGTTGCTCTCTCTTACCCACATTAACAAGAAGTTCATATAGAAGTGACATTGCATGAACGAATGCTTTATATTCTATGCTGGAAAATACAGGTTTACAATAAAAACATAACTTTTGTACAAGGTATTCAAGTCAAACCAGGACTTGATTGTGCAGGATAACAGAACACAGTTATGAGAGTAAAAACTACCTTTATTTTTATAAATAATCCCAGCGTGGTTGGATAACATCAAGGTAGAAAGTTCTCTCAATATGCCGGGGCCATGATCTCACTTCCTGATTCATGTCTAAAACACTGGCCTCCCAAGAACTTCTCAAAGGCAGAACATGAAGAAATGGCTTGTAGCAAGGTCAGGATTGTACGGGGGATGTGGCAATAACACCCAGCTGAGCTCCTGTAATGAGCAAGCGGTGATGAAGGATCGTGTGTACATTTCTCACAGACAGATGCATCTTTTCCACAAGTTGCTGACAAGTTATCCATTGATTCTTAAGGAACAAGCGTGACCTTGTTGAATGTTTTACTGCGGGTAAGAGGGTAAGAGTTTCGTCACCATACTGTGCTCGAAGTCTTCTGTAAATGTCAGTTGTTTAAGTCCATTTTTTTTTGTGAAGGCGTGTTTGGGATAAGTTAAAATAGGTTTATTGTGGCTATTGCTATTCTAATTTGTGATAGTTTTCTATAACCCAGCAGTAAATATGTTGGTGCAAAAGTTTACACTACTTTCCAAAAAAAAAAATATGATCTGAACTAAAGAAACCAGTGACTTCTGATAGTCAAAACTGAATTGAAATTTTATAATAAATTTAGAACAGAATGGATTGTTGGGGGGGCATGGTGGTGTAGTGGTTAGCACGGTCACCTTGCACCTCCAGGGTCTGGGTTCGATTCCCAGGACAGTCTCTGTGTGCATGGGAGTTTGCATGTTCTCCCCGTGCTTGGTGGGTTTCCTCTGGGTCCTCCGGTTTTCTCCCACAGTCCAAAGACATGCAGATTAGGCTAACTGGCGTTCCCAAATTGCCTGTAGTGTGTGAATGAGTATGTATATTTGTATGTGTATGTGCTCTGCGATGGATTGGCACTCAACCTTTCACCATCACTGCTTTTCACCCAGTCTGATCACACAAATCAGCAGAAACACTGTAACTAGTAAAATACAAAACATCAACAGCTCCATCAACAGATGGTTACAGATGTTTTCAGATTTGTAATCCCTTCCGATTTGTCCCTCATGGCATCTTTCAGAAGAACCTGCAGAACATGTGTTCCGTCCAGTCACGTGTTCCGCCATTAATCTTCACAAAAAGGTGATTTAGCGAGACCTTTGTCTGGCTGCGCACTGCTCCTGAGCGGAGGAGTGCGAGGTGTTTTCTGTTCTCACAGCACTAGCTTGTAGATCGCTCAGGACTTAGTGTACTCAACACTCCGCTGATGCTAATTAAGCATGTGTGATGGTGGGAAAGACTAACGGCAAGCCTCGGACTGTCTCACAGGACCACGCAGGGAGTTTGGAGGCATTCCCAGCTGTAAGTGTGTAAGAGGATTAGGAGAATGCGGATAGAGAGGATTTATCTGTGGTGGCACTTCCGAGTGTTTCAGGTGTTGGACACGGCACAAGTGCTTTTCAGAAAGCTGGAAGGTCACGAATAAAAAAAAATCATGTCAAAAATAGATTTTTAAAAATTATAAGGAAATTGTCTTTCGTGAGGAAGACACGCCTTCGGTATAGTGTGGATTTGTTATTCAGACATTAATTATCCCAACTCTCTCAAAATGATGATATGATACACAGACAAAAAATAAAACATAAGAAAAAGGTACAAATGTTGTGAGCATGTGTCTGACCTGGAGCTGAGCTGACAAAGAGACTTGAGGGAAGAATTGTTCATGTGGCTCAGAGCCTCGTTGTAGCAAAGCAGCAGGAACGTCAGCACTTCAAACCTATGACAGGAAACATCATTCAGAAATCTTCAAACAATGTTTTTTTTTTCTTTCCTATCCCAAGCCATTTAATTAATTACAAACAGTGCACTAAATTACCCAAATGTCCTATGGTAAGATGTCCTTCATCCCGGAATGAAAAACTCAAGATTAAAATCGTTAAAAATGCACAGAAACTTTCCATTTACAGTATTTTTCCCCCCCATTGTCAGCGTTTCTCAACTCCGGTCCTGGAGGACAACCTGTCCTGCACCTTTTAGTGTTTCCTCAGCTGCCAGCACATCCGATTTAACTAATCATCTAATTAACAGCCTTTCCTGGATTGAAGCTGGTGTGACCGAGCAGGACGGACTATAAAAGGACTAGGTTTGAACACTGTTTTATGTGGTGCCCTGCATTCAGCTCATACCATGTGATATTCAGCCAAGCTAGTAGTAAATGTATAGCCCTGTCTACATAATTTATTTCAGCAGGATTAAATATTTATCTCCACTATTACAATACAATGAATTTAAAAAGGTCACTGCTGCTCAACACGTTTTACATTAAACATCAGACTGACATGGAGATGAAGTGGGGCTTGGAGTCTGTCCCAGGGATCTTAGGGCAAAAAGCAGGGTCAAACCTGGTAGTGCCAACCCAAAGGGTCCAAAAACACCCACCCAACTGGCCTGCCTGTAGGAAACCCACCGAGGATGAGGAGAACGTGCACACTCCATGCATACACAGACCAGAGGGGAGTTTCAAACTTCCAGCCACTGTGCAATTGTTACATTTCAGATTTATTTATCATCACCAGATTTAAATTAATATTTCTTATATTCTTCAATCTGTTTGCACAGTGAATGATTTTCCCCCCCATTTAAGCCATAACAAACACTGACAGTATAGAAGCGACAGTGCACAATAACATTTTACTTATTTATTATTTAAATATGTGAGGTTTGCATGTTCATTAGGGTGCACACATTTTTTTATAATTTAAAAAAAATAAATAAATATATTAGGGCTGCACGATATTAGAAAATATGCGATATGCAATATTGCTGTAACTATATTTCTTGCTGTAACTATAGGGGATATAACATTTTCCCTAGAGAAATGCATTTTTTATTATTGGCTATTTAAAAAAAATTATTTATATATGTAATGATCATACTAAAATAAACAGGTAATAGATATTCGTCTGAGGTAAAAAAGGCTAAAAGGCTAAAAAGAAAATATACATCAAGGAAGTTGCAAATATTTAGACTTCAAAACACTATGAATGACTTAAAACCCACAGCAGATATCCTGACTTCTGGTTTGCTGTTACTATAAACCTGCCAACACAATATGAATTACTTTCAAACATTACTTTTTATTTACGTGTAACCATACACTCGTCGATTTTAATTTATAACAACTCTTTGCGATACAGATATTGCGTAAACCATTATCGCGATAACGATCATTTTTATATATATTGTGCAGCCCTAATGTATTTATTTACTTATTATTATAATAAACAAATAAAATACATAAAAATATTGTAAAATAAGCCCTTTTTATATCTCTATTATTTAAACTTTGCTTTTGGAAGTTTCTCATCTTTTGATGGATGTACAATGTAAAAATGTTTTGCATCAAAACTGAAACAGTGTTAAAACAATGAAATTCACACGCGCACACACTCTGCAGGCTGCATTAACCACTATCAATGAAGTCTAAATAATAGATGGAGAAAATGAATGCACTTGAATGTTTGATGAGCAGCTCCACCTGTTCTGCGCTGTGAACGTCTCTCTCTGGAGGTGCGGTCCACTGTAAACAACTCGGCTCAGTGCGTGATTGGCTAGAGCTCCTTCGGTTAGGGCTATGGAGCCGATGGCAGAAGGCTACGAGAGACAAAATAAACACACACACAACGACGAGAATAAGTTGAAAGAGGTCTGCAATATGTAGATAAAGTATACCTCTCTGAACATACCTCATGGTAGACTGATGGTTTGGATAAGGAGGGGACAGTGAAGGATAACACTTTGCTTTGACCATCTTTATTAACGATTTCCTGAAAGAGCAAGAAACCACAAATAAATTAATTACAACACACAAAAATACAAAGTAAACAAATGATCTTACTAAATACCACACGACCCGTCAGAAATCTGAACACACCTTTTAATTCCATGGTCTTTGCTGATTTTTATTTCGTTCTACACTGTAAAACAATGCTGAAGGCATCCGAAATATGCAATAATCTCTTTTGAACAGATGATATTGAGATCTGAGGTACCGTTAATTTGTGATTTATGAGGCTGGTAACTTTAAATGAACTTGTCCTCTGCAGCAGAAGTAAGTTTTAGTCTTGGTTTCCTGGGAAGGTCTTCATGAGAGCCAGGTTCCATCATGGTGCTTGATAGTATTGTCAAGTGCATTTGCAAAACCTGTTCTTGTAAGAACTGTTCCAGAACAGATGGACCTCCGGGTCTATAAATAACAACTGACTGCTGCTGTTTCTACTAAACTATCTAATGCCATGTGTGTTATTTCATAGTTTTGAAAACATCCAGTATTGTTCTAGAATGCAGAAAAAAAAATAAATATCACTAAACAAAACCTTTGACTGGTACTGGCAAACCCCAGCAATTAGTCAATACTAATATTTATCTATTAAAAACTGTAAAAAGCTTTTATATATTCATAATTACATTTAATTTTGTAAAAAAAAAAAAAAAATTACAAAAAAAAAAATACTAAAAACAGTTTAGTAGCACTGCATCATCTATAAAAAAAAATCTTTCCCCTTTCACTTCTCTTTTCCTCTTATTCTTGTCAAGAAAATAAAGAGAGAAAAAAAGTCAAGTAACTTGTCCCAAAAGCTCTTCAAGGGGAAAATGTAAAAAACCAGCTTCACTTCTGATGGTTACAAAAAGATCTGATCATGGAGACGACTTCCTTTCAAGGTCCTCAAAGAAATCTTCAACATATTAATGACTGCATACGGTTCAGAATGTGTTCATGCACAGCGTCCCTGTGGAAGCTGTTACTATGGAAATGATGAGTTAAAACAAGTGCATTACTATTCACTTTCTGGCCCCCCAAAAATGGTCTAAGATTTCATTCAGTCACCTTAAAGAACACTGTGGTGGTTAGTTCATGTGCAAAAATTATTCCTCACTCCCAGAAATTTTTTTTAACAGTTTGAATCCTTGAATATGCCCATCAAGAAATGAAAAACTTCACTGATGTCATAACCTGTTCATTCAGTACATTCAGGTCATCAGCATGTAGCGCAGCCACATAAAGGGCACTTGTAATGTATGTAAGCTTAATGATAAAAAAAATAATAAAATGTTAAAGTTGCGGTCTGTGGGGGATTTAATTGCCTGTGGATGCTTTGTGTATTGGTGCCGGGATTGAGCTTTCGCAAGGGTGCGTGACCAGTTTGCATGGGAAGACGGTGACGCACACGTTCACCTGACGCCGGCTTAAAAGCACACCCGGGAAGAAGCTCAGGCGTGAGAGAGTATGGAGATACAGCGTTGTTTCTACTGCCATTTTTCCACGGAGTTTTGCAAAGACTGTGCTTGTGAGTTTTCCCTTCATTTGGATCATCACGGACTGGACTGCTTCGTGAGAGCACTCTTGCTCCAAGATCGGCCTCCCGGTATTTTTCCATAATTGCCGGTGAGACCGATTCATCTCTCCCATTACACGCAAACACTTCTGAAATAACCTGGACTTTGGACATTCTACCCACACTTCTTTAATTTGTGTGTTTGTTTGTTTTTTTATAAAGATTGTTTCTTTGTTTTGGTGCACATTTTGGTTTAGTTGTTCTGTATAATACACTTTTGGTTTGGTTTAATGGTTGTAGTGTTGTCTCTTTTATTCTCTGGTTTTAGAGGACCACCGGCACTTTAGATAAAGAACTCTATATCAGTGTAACTCAGTTTAAATCTAGCTTAATTTGATCGTTACAAGCTTCATTTTATGGCTACATAACGTTGCTGTGTCTAGACCAGACCAACAGAAGCAACCCCAGATCACTACACTGCCTCCAGAGGTGGACGGTGGCTCGTACGGTGGACGCTATGCTTCGCTTTAGGCGCTTCCCTTCATACCCTGACATGCACATCGCTCTGGAGTAGGCTCAATCTGGACTCGCCAGACCACATGACCGCAATTTTCTATTGCTCCAAAGTTTAATCCTTATATAGAAAATTTACATTTTCTTACTGTCACTATTTTACATAGCTCTGATTTCTACTGTTTTTCTATTGCAACTTCACAAGTGTTAAAGTGATCTCAATTCATGCCAACCGCATTCCTTACACAAAGTTGATAATGTGTTGAAGTCACCCAGTTTCAGTAACAACAAATCTCCTTAGTTGTTTTCTTTGCTTCATGCTGCTCAATAATTTAACCCTTCTGAAATGGCAGCTTTTTTGTCAGGCATTGTTCACATGATTTAAAAGTAGGGTCTTTTTTCCCGGTTATCTGGGTTTTAACTGGCTATGATGTTTTACTATTCACTAATGAAATTTAGCCGCCCACTATCTCAAAAACACACACAGTATAAATGTCAGGAAACTAATCCTAGTTTGATTCCATTTTGTTCTCAATGAGGTACCAGCTTCACTGAGGCATTCAAGAGCACTGATGAAATCGCTAATGCTTTACAATCCTTAAACAATGCATCTTTGTGTGTGAATGAGCAGAATCCAGTGGAGGAAATGTTCCCCTCGGGGACAGAGTGAGCCTTCATGGCCAAGGCACATAAAAGTCCAAAGGCGAACATTTCCACGGACAGAAAATAACATCGTTCATCTGTCTGTGTGTTTAAGAGATAGTATCTTTAGTTCTCAACAATCAGATGAGAGCACTCTCTCTCTCTCACCCTCTGGGAGAATGGCTGAAGAAAGTGGCATTCCCACATTATACTAAATCCTTCTTAAAGCTTTATCTGACATGAAGCTCCCGGTTACTTCAGGGCACAGGGGTGACTCTGGAGTCAATAATGTCAGGATGATTAAACGCCTCCTGACACTGTGGATGCCGAATGATTGGCAGTTGACCTACTCTGTTATTCAGAGTGCCGTGGATAGAAGAAGGCAGGGGAGCGAGTATAAAAGGATCCAGACAGAGGCATGGAGATCCTCCTCCTGGGGTTCCCTTCCAACTAATGCAGGCTGGTCTATAAAAAAAAAAAAAAAAAAAACTAAAATCTAATCAGCTACGCTTTAGTCTTGCTGTAATGCTTGTTTGGCTCAGACCAAGGTGAGCTTAATGAAACAATAATTAAATTAAGGCATATAGAGTTGAGTTACATGCTTGTAGTGAGGATTCAATAATTAGATGTGCAAATCCATATTCAGTTCAGATTTAAGCACTAGAGGCTTTATGAGAACTGCATACATAAAATAAAGTGGAAGAAAACAAAGATGCGTCTCATATAAGTATGGTTATCATCAGTTTTCATTATTGATAACCAGAATTAAATCTTTATTGATTTAGCATATAGAGCTTAGCAGCTTAACTGGAACTTCATTACTCATCTCAAGCATCGAACTGTATTTGGCACATTATAGCTACATTCACATTACCAGCCTCAAGGGACTTGATTTAAATTTTTGTTCCCGAAATGACACAGACCAGATTTTTAGGGATGTCTGAACGCAGAATTCTGATATTTTTCAGATCGGCTCTGAGCCTCTTCCCTATATAGTCCTAGATACAGGGAATACCTGACATACCTGATACACACTTTTGCACCGGCAGCGCAGGAATTTCTCAACAGTGCTTAAACAGCTAAAGCAAGGTGTCGACCCATCTTCCTCCTTTTGGACCTTAATAAATACAACCGACTAACTTGTCACCATCCTCCAGAGCAAAACCACAAACAGATTTCTTGCTAAAATGGCATGCATTGCTGGAAATGAATGAGCAGTCTCACAAATGTGAAGTGTTATGCGCACTAACATACGTATGGCGCTTTTCCACTGCATAGTACGGCACGACACGGTTCAGTTCAACTCACTTTTGGGGGGTTTTCCACTGGGAACAGTACCTGGTACTTTTTTTAGTACCACCTCAGCCGAGGTTCCAAGCGCACCAAACCGTTACCAAAACGTGATGTGTAAACTCCGCTGGTCACTGATTAGCCGGAGAAAATCGTCATTACTGCGTCACTGAGCTTGCGACACGAGACACAACAGACTTGCTATATTTAGAACAGCCAGAGAAGGATCGCACGCACCTTTTTGTATTAACCGTCGGCCTGTTTTGAAACAAACTCCTTCATCTCGCTGTTAAAAACATCCACATGCCGAGAATGAAGAACACCATGCCGTCGATATGCTCCATTGTTGTGTGTTTGTTTGTGGCGCGTTTACGATGACGTCACGGCAGTAGCGGCGCCGCGACTAAACAACACGCGAGTAATCCAGCCCACTCTAAAGCGTTACTACACTGCAGTGGAAGCGCAAACCGAGCCGAACTGCGCCGAATCGAAGTGAGTTGAACTGAACCGTGTCGTGCCGTTCTATGCAGTGGAAAAGAGGCATAAGTGTGCCATTTCCCAGAACAAACGGGAGCCAGATAAAAGCCACTTGAAAATATGAATGTAAACATTCATGATGCGCAAATCCAATCTGACCAAAAAAGCGATGTGACTTGTCATGTGAACGTAGCCTACTAGAACAAAAACAGGTCTGTTTAAAGGTCCTATATTTGACCTTTTCTTTAACAAGTAAACATGAGCTCCAGAGTCCACCTGTTAACACAATACGCTTTAAAATATCCATCTGATGATCCATTTTTCCCTCCATCTCCCTGTGTTTCACTTTTCTTCCAAACGTGCTGTTTCAGTGTAAATGAGCTCCGGTTGAGCCACACCCCTAAAAGAGCAGTAAAGAGCAGAGCTGAGCAACAACCCTGGGGAGGGAATCCATTATATGAGGTCACAGTGCGAGGAAAATCAAATTGGCTTGACCAAGTAACGATCAAAACAAAAATGGAAAAAGACATAAAACAGTAGCTTCTCGCCTTTTAAATTTTGTTGTAAACACATTTGTCTAAAAATGATTAAAAAAGTGAATTTTGCACACCAGGTGCCCTTTTTAACAAGCTGTAACCACAGCTGATAAGTGTTTCTTCAGCTAATTCATTATACCATAAGTGTACCTGTATTAACTGACTTACTAAAAGATTACAGAATATAAAATAACATGTTTATTGGTTAATTAGCTGGCTTAACTTCTGGAATTAATTAAAAAACAGGAAAAAGTAGAAACATTATTCCTAACCATGTTAATCAGACCAAATCAAACTAATTATTAAGTTAAGGTCTTTTAACCCCATGTTTCCCGTTTCTACTGACCAGGTTGTAGATGCCGAGCAGAAGAGCTTCGATGCAGCCGCTGTGGTGAGGGTTCCGTCCGGCGCTCACTGACAGGTAACTCCACGCCAGCTCGGGCAGGAACTGCATGGTGAAGCGCTGAAGACCAGCCTCTCCACTCCGGTAGAACTCGAACAGCTGGTGGCATACTGGCTCCAAGAGCTGTGTGTTAGAACAATAGGGATTTACCTGTTTAACTCACATCAACAAGAACAAAAAAAAATCCCAATCCCAACACGATGTTGCTTCGCACTCTGATAAACCAATATAAATGCAATTTCTCTCTAACTGCCCGTCAGCTACAGGAGCGTGCTCCGAACACACTCGGGTTGGCCATCAGGAGGGGGAGAGTCAGCATGTCCTTCCTCAGAGAGACATAAATCCAACCATTAGCTTTGCTTTTCCACACACAAGCTGCATGATTGGTTAGTGTCACTATAACGAACGCAGACGAGAGAATAACATCAACTCAGAGAATCCAATCTCATGATATAAAGTGGAAATTATATGGATTTGCAAGTCCATGCACTCAACAGGCTGTGAATGTCAGTAATCTTACACACACACAGTGATGAGACTGGAAGCCTAACCTGATTCCTCATTTAAATGACAGGCAGCCCGCACTAAAGTCACATCATTACACCACTCTGCAATTCCCCAAAAGCATCTCAGTGATACACAGCTTACAGCATGGCTACGGTTTAATATTAGAACCCAATTAGGGCCTCATTAGCACCGACAGTTATTAGCAATGAGATGCGTGTTCACAGTTTAGCTTCTCTGAGCAAGGTCAGTCTTGCTTAGAGAAAAAAAAGAGAGAGAGAGAGAGAGAGAGAGAGAGAGAGAGAGAGAGAGAGAGAGAGAGAGAGAGAGAGAGAGAGAGAGAGAGAGAGACACTGAGTCCTCATTTCCCATTTCACATCATTCACAGCTTGTTCCACATTAGTCTTGAATCCTGTTAATGTTGCAGTTTATTTTGCACGACACTGGAAATATTATCACTGCTGCTACTGCCGAGTAATACAAACATGTTCGTGTGTATCCTCATGACGATAAATAAGCTCAAGCTCTAATAACGTTACTGGTTACTACAGATGGGGTGAAAAAACTATTTAGTTATACAGTTAATCATCACGATTCTTTTGGTGTCTGGTATTGAAACAAACAGAATCGGCACCGAGGTGTCATGATAATATATCAGTTGGTCCTTGTCGATTCCCATACCTACTGATTACACAAGAACAGGACACCTAATTACAGATTAAACCAAAAAATAAAAAAGGACAAATCATTGTGTTGTTCATTTGACATACCTTAACACCTTATATTTGTCACGTTTCACCTAAATGACACGGAAACATTATTACTCTATATTTAATCTTCATTTTAACGTCCAAAACGTCTTCCAATAACGCGCATGTTAACTAAGCTAAGTTTAATTACCTCAAGTGCAACGTCGCACTGTGATCGAGCCGCAGTATGATGTGCTGCAGTAACACTGATAATCGGTTCAACTGAAGTTTAAAATCCGACACCGGCATGTGAAAGAAACGTCTGCAATGCTCCTGCATCACAGTGTGACCGGAATCTTTAAATAGCATTTACTCTTGTTTCACCTCAATGTGTAATCAGGTTGTAAACTACTAGCACTTGTGGTTGAGATTCGTGCAACTCAGGAAAACCTGTGGCTTTCAAAAGTATCTGAAGTGCAAAATTTCACCATGAGACGGGTTTTCCCAGGCTGACAAATGCATCAGCTGATCTCACCGCACTCTGTACAACTTCTGCGTATGTTGCTATAGTTCTTGCTCAACATTCAGATTTTCAATTCTATGGAGATACTAGAGGTGGGCAATATAACCAAAATCTTCCATCAGGGTAGAAGCAATTTTCTACGTCGACGACAATATATATAAATCACAATATAGCAATTTGTATCTGAAAATGCATAAATAAAAATTCCAACACATGCCATAATGTACATAATTACATAATGTAATTTTATTTAAACTGTGAATTGCTGAGGTTTGCCGCATTTTTTTATTTTGGCCATATTAGTTTGGATGCTTGGATCAGATGAGAGAAAAGGTTTGACGTGTTTCCACCACTTGTTAAAACAGTGCACTTGCGCACCTTGCAAATCACGTTCGTCTCATTCGTATCACTTTTCTTATACCCAAACCAATTCCACACCACAGACGAGGCACCTTTTTCTTTACAATCTCCTCGTTGTTGGTTTTGTCACATGTAAGCAAACTCACTGCTGCTGCAGCGTCTTCTTCCATTGTCGAAGTGTATGTGAAGCCAAACACATCAAAAGTGGGACGAAACTGTGGCACGTGATTGAACCAAATATCTGCGTGGCCCAGTGGACAGCGCAAATAAACCAGATCATCTCTGCGCTATCCAGAAAGTCACGCTGTGCTGTCCACTGGGCCACGCAGATATTTGGTCTGCCCACGCCCGCTCAATCGTGTGCAACGGTTTCATCCCACTTTAGATGTGTTTGGCTTCCCATAGAAGTGAATGTCTATTGCGTGGTTACGTAATGTGCAATGTCATGTGATCTCAATCGCGATTAAGACGATGGACCAAAATCTCTATCCGTTGACAAATTTCTACCGGTCAATCATGTCTACCGGTATATCGCCCACCCCAAGGAGATGCTAGAACCAATGCATATAAAACCCAACATTTCTACTTTCACTGCTAATAATAAACTCTCTCATGCTTGAGACATGCTTGCCTCTGTAACAGTTGGATTAAATTGTGTGTGTGTGACAATGCAGATGGTGCAACATCACGACTATGGCTCTTTCACTGGACTGTGGACTAAATTGGAAAATTTTTCCCCCGAGAGTTGAAGCTGGTACCAGTGTGGAAAAAGAAAACTACAGCCCACGCACAAACCCAAGACACATTTAAAGATTCACCCGTCCCTCCCTTTTGATTTCTTACATAAAACATAAACCGGAGACTAACACAGGAGACAAACTCAAAAGAGCTGGAGTCTTACATCGCTGAAGTTCTCTCGGATAACTTTATAGAGAGCAGGGACCAGAGAGGGCTTTTCCTTCAGAGACGCAGAGTAGCTGGAGATGGCTGTCTCAGGAAGCGTCTAAAACACACACACACACACACAGAGAGTACAACATTTACTCAATCAGGAGAAAAATTACTTTGCTAACAGGGCAAGGGTTTCAGTGCTTCATTGGTTTATACTTTGATTTGGTTTATTTATTTGGTGTTTTTTCATTAAAGGCAGCCTACAAGACATAATGAAGCTCATCATCACAGCCAGGGGGCAGTTCAGGGTTTAAGAAGTATTAAATAAAATTTTATTTTCCTTTTCACAATTAAGATTTTTAACAGTTAGGTGGGTGATATTAATTTTCGTGCGTTGAGGCATGTCTCATTCCTGCCCACGTCCCTACCCGATCTCACACACACACACACACACACTCCCATCCGCTTCCTCATTCTGGCCCACTTGCTAATTCCTGCCCATGTTTTCGCCCAGTCTGTCCATGACTCCACCCACTTTCTCATTTCTGCCCATTTACTGACTCAAGTCCATGTTCCCACTTACACATTTACACCTGTCCATGTCCTCACCTACTCCCTCTTTCCTGTCCATCTTCCCACCTACTTCATCATTTATGTCCATTCACTCAAGCACATGTTCCCACCCGCTCACTTATCCCTGCCCATGTCCCCACACCCTCATTCCCGCCCACTCCCTTTCACTCATTCCCACCCACTCCCCCCCCCTCCTGTTCCTCCCCATGTCCCTTAGTCACACCCTTATTCCTGTCCACTCCCTCGCTCCTGCCACCAGGGTCTCATCATCCAATTTTTTTTTTTAAATGTAACATTTCCATACAGTATTAGGAGGTTAAAATTTTAATCTACTCTTATCTTTTATTTTCCGTCAGCTGGTCAGTTGCTGACAGTAACAGTAACACTGGTCAGTGTTCCATCACTTTGATTCGCTGTGCAGAAAATGTTTTTTTTTTTATATATAAAAAAAAACTATACAGTTTACGCCCACATGAGTCTGTCCAGGCCGATCCCAACAGCTCAGGCTTTGAGGCGGACGTGTAGAGACAGGCCTGATGGACAGGGCAGCTGTGGGGGTTCAGGGGATTTCCAGAGTATCTCATTTCAATATGCCACTCTGTTCTCCCATCCTCCCTCTCTTTTCTTTATCAGAAACATGTTTGCTATGAAGCCAAGCTTCCGCCTCCGCCTCCATGCCTACAGAGAGGATCCTTCTGCTGAACACTTTAGAGGGATTAGCACTTGAGGGGGTGTAAGTGTGTGTGTGTGTGTGTGTGTGTGCGAGAGAGACATTATAGAGTTTAATAGAGATGAGGAAAAGGAAGGAAGGAAGGAAATGACCAAGAGGCAAAAAGAGAGCACGAGAGAGAGTTTAATGTTTAATAATCACTGCTGCTGTGAGAGGAGACTGACGGGTACTGAGCGCCCCAGACTGACGGGTACTGAGCGCCCCAGATTGACGGGTACACCCCAGACTTCAGTACACCAACACAACCTGGACGGAGGCATGACAACAGACTTAAGTACTCACCTTGAACTCAGACAGCCAGTCCTCCACCATATCTTGGTCCATCGCCAGCATTGTTCCTCATCTGGTACGAAGAAACTTCAATCTGCAAAACAACGTTCACACATTACAACACATCACACACAAATACCTCTGAGATATATAAACTGATCTTACACCATAAAAGATTTAAAAGATTAAGCATTTATCAATGAGTGCTTCTCAAAACAACCTATATAATATATACATTACCCAAAACACACATTAGGTTACATAGCATTTTATTAGCACGCTATCGAACATGAACTGAATGTCGGGGATCTTTAGAGTTCTCAATAAACACATTGACATCAACTTATAAAAAAGGTACAAGTGAGGAGGTCCAATAGATGAATAGTGACAAGAAATGCTTAAAAAAAAAATCATTCAAATACAACAGGCGTTCAAGTGAAACAGACTTTTGATGCCAAATAAATAAAACCTGCCTTTATTTCTCTATATAATCCATAATCAGCGTTTGATCTGGACTTGGATACAGTCGAGGTAGAATGTTCTCAGTATGACAGAGAAATCGGTGCTATCCGAGCTCACAGACGATGCGAGAGGTAGAGTGACTCCCATCCCAGCAGGTTATCGCTGCCCCACTCACTGAATGTTAATGTGAACGACTGCAGTGGACTCTGAGTCACCTCGGCCGGGATCGTCTCTCATGGACGCATGTCCTTCTTTAAAAGGTTTTTTGCAGCAAAGAGTCTCATTATGAGAAACATGCTCACAGAGTCACATTCATAAGAAACCTCGTCGCAAGTCCCAGTTTGACTTGAACGGCACTCGCATTTTCATTCGAGCTGGACGATAAAGAAAAATATCCTATCACAACTCTTGATGAACTTTTCGTCAACCTGAGATAGAGGTTTGAATTTTTTTTGCTATTTAAATTAGGTCAAATCTTATTTATTTGACTGCGGAGAATTGATTCACTCACACAGACACATCTGTGAATGGCTCCGCCTCTCTGTGCATGCGTGAACGTAAAACGCTCTGAACATGTGACTCAAGGTCGCTGAACAATCAGTTTAGTCAAAGTGCCTCAGAACGGCAGCGATCGGTTTAAAGACGGCAGGTTGGGAAGTAGATCAACTCAATACAACGTCCGCAGAAAGAATTGCAGAGATCTAACTCTTCAAAGACGTTATTAGTAAGCATGTAAAACCTGGCTCATGTTAGCATTCAGTTAAACATGTATGCAAAACAAATGTTCATACATTTTTTTATTGATTTAATTCCCAATTAAAATCTGCAATTAATCACCTACATTAAGCACCTACATCCCTGTAGAGAAATATACAGAATGTGGCAAATCTAATGAATTAATCAAATTTGCCTCATCATAAGCAAGATCTTCGTTTCATCAGAAGATTGACAAAAGTTTTCTCCAAGAAATAGAAAAAGAAATGACCAGAAAAATTTCAGCACCGCATTAATGTTTTTGTCCATTTTTCTCTCACACACACATAGTAGATAAAGTCAGATCTAGACTAACAGCATTAGAGGTGCTCGCTGTGCGCGCGCACACACACACACACACACACACATATATACACACACACACACCTTCCTCTCCAGGGATCAGTGAAATGGAGCTATAATGAGAGTAGTTTACCTGCAGCATCAGAGCATCACTCAGCCAGCGCACGATCCTGCATCTCACACACACACACGCGCGCGCATGCATGGACTCCATTCAACAAATCATCACGTACCCAAGAGAGGACGACGGCGAGAGATGAATACACTGTAGAAGCGAAAGCTGATGGTAAAGACGTGACACTATCGTGCTCATGAGGAGTCAAGTGAAGACGTACAGAGACTCGCGGCTGAACACGAGAGAACGAGACGCCGGTGTCACATACAGCTGTGTCCTCTCACTCCGTTACTCTCACAGAAGGACAGGCAGATGTGCTCCCTCTGAACATCATCCTTATGTATTTTAACTCTCGTATCTCTCCCAGACCACGCTCTTACCTTATTTTCCCCTCTTAGGATGACGAGAGAGAGAGAGAGAGAGAGAACAGGGGTGGACAGAGAAGTCTCAGCAAGCAGCGTTTCCCCTTTGGTCACTGGCGTTACATAAGAGTGTATATAACTACACGGTAGTGTAATTACAGATAGAGGGGGAAAAAAAAGAAGGAGAGAGAGGAAGGGAAAGAAAAGCCTAAAAATGGACAGTTGGGAAGACGGACGTGGAGAATTGCAGAGAGAGAGAGAAATATGATAAAATGGAGACTGAACAGACCGAAACAGAGCTCAAAAAGAATGAACAGACAGAGTCAGAGAGAGAGAGAAAAAAACAAGAAAAACAGAGAGAGAGAGAGAGAGAGAGAGAGAGAGAGAGAGAAAATGACAAGAGGCAGAGGCAAAGAGAAATGGAGAGCAAGAAAGAGAATGAGAGAAACAACACAAAAAATATAGACAGGAATAAATGGAGGGGGTTTATTGATTTTATCCTACAGCTCTTCTGGGATTAGTACATTAAGTACTGGGTTAAAGTGAATCTGAACATTTTTCGCATTTGGCACCGCAGCCATCGATAGCTTTCAGTTGTATGGGTTTGGTACGTGTGAAGGGGTTGATTTAAAAAACAAAAAATAAGCACTAACTAGTGGGTGGAGCTAACAGTAGTGTGTGCTGGTTAACACACAAAACAAAACATCATTCACACTTTCTTTTATTTTTAATGAGCGCTGGTGAGTTCCAGCTATTAGCGGAAACAGGAAACGATGTGGTGAAATTAATGCATGTGAGAAATTATGTTGAGTAGAAATGGGAGCGAGGGATTATGGATAAACATTTGCCCCCAATCCCCCCCCTCCTTCCCCCCAATTCTGTAAAACACAATTTAAAATTGGTAAAATCCTTTCTTGCATGGGATCGCGCAAACCGTCCTCACCCACGCCTCAACACAAACACACTGACGACTAGTCTTAAGACTCGCACACGTGTTAAAAACTCTCTCAATCTAAACTCTCCACACATACTGCTGATGCTACACTAATGAAAGAGGAAAAACTACATTAAAATAATGGCACCCCTGTTTGACTATTTGTGCAAGTTTCAAAACAGCATAACTGTTGTCCCCATTTACAGGTCGGGTTTTCAGTGAAAGGTATTAACTGATTTCCTGCAGGAGATTTACGAGCATCTTAATTCAGTAATACCAGGATGGCAGATAATCCGTGTAAATTGGCTTAATTCAATCTCTGATCAGCTGATCGTCTTGGAGAGCTAGACTTATCAGCTTCCTAACTGGGATACATGAATAATAATAATTTCACTATGCTATAAGATACATGTGACAAATAATTGAATCTCAATCTTAAATGCCAAAATGTGCAGTTCCTCAAATGACCATTAGGTGGCTGGCTTTAATCCCATACACTGCCATGTTAAAATAAAGCTTTTGGTCACTATAGCTACACTATTTTTACAACTGTAACGCAAGGGCTGTTGTAACATTTTATCATGTACAGATTAACCGGGGATTTATGCGGAGTCGGCTCGCGCCACGATGATGACCAGAGCCCCCACAGATGACCTTCAAAACTGGTCTTCCAACCAGTAGGTGACAGGTTTGTCTGGGGTTGTTGGTTTTTTTGGTGCACACTTAAGTATTCAGAAATCTGAGATTATTCAGAGGTAAAGGAAGTTCTCTACTCTTTTACAGAACAGTTTGACAAATTTTAAGCAGATGAAAAAAAAAAAAAACATTCTGGTGACATTCTTTAAGAAAAACACATCCAGTTCTGATATCTGGTTCAAGTTCATTTCGTATATCATACTCGTGTCACTAGTTTTTTTTTGTGTGTTTTTTTTTTTTTAAATAGACAAATATTCTAAACCTGTAGACCAGGTCTCCATCAGAGACTTTCAGTCTGCCACCATCACGACTTGTTCTGCACGCAACGGCCTCACCCTCGATACACATCCCTCGAGCGATGCCAAGAATGCCTACGATCCGTTTTGGTGACCAGGAAGGAATAATAATAGATCGACATTTTAATAAAGAGAGATTTGTGTTGAACTCCTTTCCTGTTCTAGAAGACTCGCCACTAATCCCGCGTCACCTCAGCTGATTCGTTCATGATGGGTGAATGCGTGTCGGCCTTGTGTACAAGAAAAGCAGGAATGAGAACTGCTTTGCATAAGCGGTCTGTCAGGTTGTGTAAAAAAAATATATATATTATAATAATCACTTGAACGCACACGCACGCACACACAGAGAGAGAGAGAGAGAGAGAGAGAGCATAAAGCCACTGATGCAGGATTACAGCAGGCATGATTAAACCACAAACCGAATAATTTCAAAAAGAAGGAAAGGTTAAAAAAGAAAAACTGTTCTAAATGGGTGACTGCATCTCAACAGCCATTTTGGATGAAGCATGTTAAATCATAAATCTTTTCATTTTTAAGTATAAGAAAAATCACAATGCCTTTTTTTTGGGGGGAATAAGAGTAGATACTTAACCTTAAATTCAGTCCAGAGAATTGCTGCCACTGAGAGTGCTTATTTAGCTTACAAAAAAAAAGAAAACCTAATCACTTGTTTCAATCATTGATTACAAAAAAAAAAAAAAAAAAAAAAAGTACACTAACCTTTGCTTCATGTCTGAGCTACACAAATTGCAACCCGAATTACAGAACACATTATGCTTGTTTCACTCCCTGAGTTGAGATGAATCAGAGTTGAATCAATTTCCCGCAGCAGTTGTAATAGTAAACGTGGGCTGAGCCAACTTAGCTCAGCCGTTCTTGGTCACACCCAAGTGTGACAGCGGTGTTCTGCTGTGACCTGCCTGAGATCAGCTAAAACACACGACTCAAACGTTTCACGATAGTGAGGTAAATCATGGTCACGTCACTGGAAGAAGCTTTTAAACGCCATCGTCTTAAAGCTTCTGCAAGTCAAAATGTATATGCTTTCATCATAAAACGAGTCACACAGTTAAAATAGCTTCCCCTTAGCCATGTTTAACTGAAGCTGCAGTCTGCTACACAACCACAGAGTAAAAAGAAAAAATAATAAATAAACAAATCGAATCAGTTACGCATCACGATTGTTCGGTGTTGCGATCCATGTATATGAAAACCCTATAACCTGTATATTATAACCCTTACTGTATTATATGCAACCTCTCATAGGTGTATAGCAGTGGTTCTCAAACATTTCCTGTCATTCCCCACTAAAGGAGGTGGGCGAATTTTCAAGCCCCACTTGTCAACGAAATGATAACGAAATCGGCCAAGTTTACTATTTATTGAAATATCAATTTCTAAACCGATAAAATACACAAAACAGATAAAATACACATGCAATTGTTAGAAAAGGCTTACGTTGTCACTTATCTTTGTATAATTGACCCCATGTTTATTAGCTGCGCAGCAATCATAGTTTTTTTACACTGGCCAATTCTTTATGCAACTTTGAATGAAGCCATTTGTGCTTTGCTGTCCACTGACTCAGATTTTGCCATGCGATTCTGTATTCTGCCAGCTTTCTTTGAAAGAAGTCTAGTGGCTTATTAACGTGTCTGGAGTGTGTTGTCTCCGAGTGTCTTCTTAATTTGTTGGGTCTCATGCTGTCTGCTGCCAGCGGTTTAAGACACAAAACACACATGACCCTCTCCTCTGCCCCCCACCGTTTCTCACCATGAATCCAAGCGTAAGATAGGCTTCATCATATTTTCTTTTCGGCTGGATTTTTGGTTGATTAGGCTGATAGTGCTGAATCGGCAGATTTTTTTGTGGTCTATGTAAGAAATGTATCCATTGACATTATTATGCTCACTACATACAGTACGCTCCTGACCCGGTTTGTGTCCGTGGTAAAGTTAGTTTTATATTTGCATATTCGCATCTCTGGCTTCAATAGCTGCGTAAATAAACCCGTGAATAAGATACCCACATACATTTCCTCTCTGCATTATCTTAAAGCTACATCTGCCTTTTTTCTCGATTAAGCACCTAAATTATACAGGTCCTTCTCCAAAAATTTCATTAAAGTTCATTATTTTCTGTAATGTACTGATAAACATTAGACTTTCATACATTTTAGATTCATTACACACAACTGAAGTAGTTCAAGCCTTTTGTTATTTTAATATTGATGATTGTGGCATACAGCTCATGAAAACCCAAAATCCCTATCTCAAAAAATTAGCATATCATGAAAAGGTTCTCTAAACGAGCTATTAACCTAATCATCTGAATCAACTAATTAACTCTAAACACCTGCAAAAGATTCCTGAGGCTTTTAAAAACTCCCAGCCTGGTTCATTACTCAAAACCGCAATCATGGGTAAGACTGCCGACCTGACTGCTGTCCAGAAGGCCATCATTGACACCCTCAAGCAAGAGGGTAAGACACAGAAAGACATTTCTGAACGAATAGGCTGTTCCCAGAGTGCTGTATCAAGGCACCTCAGTGGGAAGTCTGTGGGAAGGAAAAAGTGTGGCAGAAAACGCTGCACAACGAGAAGAGGTGACCGGGCCCTGAGGAAGATTGTGGAGAAGGACCGATTCCAGACCTTGGGGGACCTGCGGAAGCAGTGGACTGAGTCTGGAGTAGAAACATCCAGAGCCACCGTGTACAGGCGTGTGCAGGAAATGGGCTACAGGTAGGGCTGGGCGATATGGCTGAAAACTGTATCACGATATCAGTGTTTCATATCAGTCGATATCGATAATTATTGATATTTTTTATGACCCATTTAAAATAAGGACCAGTAGAAGAATATATTATGTTTAAACATTTTTATTTTAAACTTAACCTTCCTATGATCATAGTCACCTCAGTTATTAAGACAGAAATGTCAACAACCATGGGAAAATAATTAAAATGTAAACATAAGTCTAAAGTCACAATGAACACTAAATTATCTCTTAACATTTAAGGTGCAAAATTAAAAGAAAATTTAAGAAATGCTTAAAGTGTAATAAAATAGTGAAATGCATTTATTATATCAGATGCCTTTAGAGAAAACTACAACAAAAATATATTGTTGTAATATATTTGAGTTTGATGTTAATTCACTGGCGGGCCACCAGGGGGCAATACCACGCTGTATACTACATGTGTCGTGTGCACTGAACGCAGTAAAAGAAGAATACCATTTCTTTTCCTCTGGTTGTCTCACACAAAAAGCAAGTAATATTATAGATGTTAGTTGTGCATATTGGTGCAAACATAATTGTCATACCAAAGAATAAACTACCCGCCAATGTGGCTAGTGAGACTAAAGTTATTACCCGCCACAGCCGAATTTTACCCGCATTTGGGCATGCCAACGCCATCTTGTCTCCGTTTATGCTTCCTGAATCGCGACCGTACTACTTCCGGGTCCTAGAGCCAGTCGTGGAGCAAGTGCGCATGACAGCAACCAAACTAGCTTTGCGACCAGCGTTTTCTTCCGACAGAGAATAAAAAAAAATATTGAACGTTCTATTGAACAAATTTTTTTATTGATATCGATCACGTGTCTGTCGCGAAACATATCGTTATCGTTTTATCGCCCAGGCCTAGCTACAGGTTGCAAATTTTGCATGTCATTCGGAAATCAAGGTGCCAGAGTCTGGAGGAAGACTGGGGAGAGGGAAATGCCAAAATGCCTGAAGTCCAATGTCAAGTACCCAGTCAGTGATGGTCTGGGGTGCCATGTCAGCTGCTGGTGTTGGTCCACTGTGTTTTATCAAGGGCAGGGTCAATGCAGCTAGCTATCAGGAGATTTTGTAGCACTTCAGCAGATGGAAGCATGAAGATTTCATTTTTCAGCACGACCTGGCACCTGCTCACAGTGCCAAAACCACTGGTAAATGGTTTACTGACCATGGTATTACTGTGCTCAATTGGCCTGCCAACTCTCCTGACCTGAACCCCATAGAGAATCTGTGGGATATTGTGAAGAGAAAGTTGAGAGACACAAGAATCTGCAAAAGGATTCCCGACCAAGTATTGAGTGCATAACTGAACATAATTATTTGAAGGTTCAATTTTTTTTGTATTCAAAACACTTTTATTGGTCGGATGAAATATGCAAATTTTTTTTAGATAGGGATTTTGGATTTTCATGAGCTGTATGCCACAATCATCAATATTAAAACAATAAAAGGCTTGAACTACTTCAGTTGTGTGTAATGAATCTAAAATATATGAAAGTCTAATGTTTATCAGTACATTACAGAAAATAATGAACTTTATCACAATATGCAAATTTTTTGAGAAGGACCTGTACATGTTTGAAAGCTTAAACATCATTATTCTCTACAGCGCAACAATGATTTAGGGATCATCGCAAAATGCTGCACACCAACAAAAAGCGTAGAACGATATTGATCTTCCCTTCTGTTCAGAGCCTGAAGGATCAAAAAGCAACTTTGTTGCCACACTGGAAACTAGAAATGCCAGACTAGTACTGCCTGATAAAATATTAATTTTGGAATGAATTGGAATGAATAATGATTACATTTTTAATACCAACGGTTTCCTTATATTGTTCCTCTGCAATTAACATGCCGACGTTAAACCATTATTGTTGCATTACGGTTCCACTTTTTCTCCCGGCCCTCAACTGATGTTATTTTAATTAACTTCTATTAATGATCCATTTCTTTGTGTGTGATTGTTTAGTTTTCAGCGTACGCTCTTCATTGTCAATAAAAGAAAAGCATGAATTAGAATAGGTACTTTTCTAAAAAATTTTCCACCAATTTCCTCCCCTTCATTGCACCCCACCTGTCATGTCTGTATTCCCCACTAGAGGGGCGCGCCCCACACTTTGAGAACCACGGGTGTATAGGGACCCAAGAAAGAAAAACTTCAGGAAAAATAGCGCCTCGAGTTAATAGCTAGTACAATTAGCATGCAAGAAAACACTAGTGGCTTCTAGATGCCCACAAATGACCAAACTGTCGTTAGTCGTAAGGTTAGATTTTTTTTTACGCAAATCCAACCATCTATCGATACAAACACCTGATATTCCAGTTTCAACAAAAGCTGTTTGTAACCTGTTACGATGATGCTCTGGTTACTGCTGGTCGTTTTCAGGAAGCGCTATGATTTTGAATACAAGATAAGCTCATTCAACATTACAGACATTTATGCGGAATTAAACATCTATAGCCTGAATGCAAACTGAGTATTTCGTTTCTATTTATTGAAGAAGAAAAAAAAATCTCATCATTTAATCTTCACTACTTACACATCAGCAACATAAAGCATACCCGAGTCCAAGCTTCTCAAAAATTCAAGCATTCCAGATCCCAGATCTCCCAACAGTCGGAAAAGGTCTCTGTCCTGTTCATATGTGCTGAAGATTAATGCATAAAGCACTGCAGCAAATAGTGCAGTACTCGTGTCTCGTTTTTATATAACCATATCGCTCCTGAAATAGCGCACCACGTCATACTATATACAAGGAAGAGCAGCATGGACCTCCGTCCCAGTACGGTGAAAGACGGACACATGCACACTTCCAGCGATTCCACCATTGAGTGGGCTCTGCATCCTTCTTCAAATAAAAGGCCTCATAAGGCATCATATCCTGCTGCATGTGTGTATGTGTCGATTCCCAGAAGACACATTTTTTACTGTGTTTCTTCTGACTACTTCTGTTGTGACTGAGCACAAACACTTACTAAAGGCCTAATTACACCAAGTCTCTGGGTAGGTTGGCAGATCGGCCAATTAGTGCAGTGTGGAGCTAATGACCTGACTGATCTCGATCTCTCGGGGTGCTCAGGACTTCGAAATACCAGACAGCGGCATTACTCATCTCGCACGGAAATGCCTGAATCCCTACAAAGAAGGATGCTTCAGTGTTTAAGAAATAAAATCACTCCTCCTGCAGCTTACAAGTTATTTAAAACATGCACACTACCAGTCAAAAGTTTGGACACGCCTTTTAATTCCTTGATCTTTCCTGATTTTTATTTCGTTCTACGCTGTAAAACAATGCTGAGGGCGTTTATTCAAAATATGTAATAATTCCCTTTGAACGGTTGATATTAAAATGTGTCTGCTACTTATGCTCTGTAAAGCCTTCATAACGGCCCTAATCTAAGGTGCTGCTTGTTAATTGGTTGGTGACTCTAAATGAACAACTTCTCTGCAGTAGAGGAAGGTTTTGGTCTTGCTTTCCTGGGAAGGTCTTCATGAGTTTCATCATGGTGCTTGATGGTTTTTGCAAATGCACTCGGTAATACTGTTCTTCCAAGAACTGTTCCAGGACAGGTGACCTTCATGTCTTAAAATAACCTTCATGTCTACTATTGTTATTAATTACCTAATGCTTGGTGTGTTACAGTATATACACTTACTTTTGAAAATCCAGTATTGTTCTAGAATGTAGAAAATAATTCCAATCTTGCATCCAAACTTTTAACTGGTACTGTTAGAGTGACTTTTTTTTTTTTTAGGAGACATGGAGCTTTTCTATTCAGAAAAACTTTACATCAAAGTTAACTTCAGAAAGCTTGGAAAGCTAAATATCTACGTTGCTTAAGGTGGGTTTTGAGTTCCACCACTGTAACAAATAAATGAAATCAAAGGAAGCCTCAGGCTATGCGTCATGGAGTCCCCATGAGACCCCATTTTGAGAAGTGATGCTTTTGGGGAAAAAAAAAAAAAAAGTGACATGTCAGCACTGATGTTTGACTCTACTTCATTCGATAGACCAGGAATCACTGAGTAACTCATGACAGATGGTGACTGAGATACTAAACACACCAAAACATTTTGTCCACTGTGACTCATTTGTGCTTTGTGGAAAGAGGACTAGAGTTTGGAAAACATTTCTCAGCTGCAATGGAAATGAACCTCATGACCATGTTGAAGTATCCGAGATCCAACACTAAAAGAAGAGCATCTGGGTTTAAAGGGCAAACGCCACCTCCCCTGCCTGGGGCAATCTGCAGCTCCGACTGTGTCTCTCCTCAGGCTTGGAAACTGGCAGGCTGGTTAATGAGAACGGATGAGATCGTGATGAACAAAAAGAGACAAGCTGAGACCTTATTAAGGCCCGGGCATTTGACCTTTTCTCTGCCTTGCCAAAGGAGGAGTGTGTATACTGTAGGAGCCACTGAATGATGAGGAGACCAGTTTTGTTTGGAAAGAAGCTACAGGCACAAAAGGATCGTCCTTGTTTTATGTATTAATGCTAACGCACGACAGTGAAAATCATATTTTGAACTGAACTGATATGTAGGATTTTTTTCCTCCCAGCCAGTTGAGTTCTTTCACTCCACTGTGGTCATGCCATCTGTCCTCCGGAAAAGCCTGATCAACCCAACGCCTTGACCATGTCTGTGTTTACGCTTTGTGACTTATGCTAGCTGATTTACAAGAAGGCGTAGACAAGGCTGCTTGTTCTTTCAGCTTTATTAGACACATCCTACAAAAATACTGTCTGACCTTCAGCAGAAACAAAAACACACACACATACAGATGAGTCAGGAGGTGGCTGATGCAGAAGAGTTTAACGAATGCAAAAAAAATTTAAATCATAAAAAAAAAAAGGGGAAAAAAAAAATTATGTCAAGAAGAGGAGGGAAACATTTCTGATAACACATCTACTACATTCAAAACACTGATAAGCCATAATACATCACACCTGATCCTTAACCCTTTATCCTCCAGCAACCACTACTGCTGTAACTATTACATACATGGAGCCCAAAAATCCACTAATATTCTGAACAACAACAAAGTGGGAATCAAACTCCTTCACGTAAACACCTCGATCGGAAAATCTGAATGAATCTGCGGTGAGAACGAGAAGCGTGGTGTAAACCTTTCACAATTTGTTCGATATATAAAAATTTGCCATGTAAACACTTGATCCGATCATCTCTCTCTTGTTGGAACAAAATGTGCGCTTTCTGCACAAGACTGTTCCATGTAGGGGTGACGCTGTTGATGAGACAACCTTCCAACTCAGTGAGAACTAGAGATAAAGAGGAACAACCTGATTCGGTGATGTATAGCAGTTCTTTTGTGTGGCAATTTATGTATAATCCAAAACGCCGAGAATGACCCTCTCGTCTGCCTTCCTGCTTCATCACACTTATAAAACTGTGTGTTTCAGAGGATGAGCTCGCCATGTGCTGCACAGACATGTGCAGATGACGTCATGTTCTAAACAGCTGTTCGAACAAGCTGCAAAATACACAAATGCACCAGACTTTGGGGTCAAAGGTCAAGGGTCCTCAGCTCTGCATTCGAGTCTGTAGTGTGAATGCAACCTTAGAGACGGGTTCTTTGGTTTCTGGAGGATTTCTCTTGCCACATCATGTGGTCCGTTTTTATTTATTTATTTATTTTTGTTCAAACCATTCAGATTAAACGCCATCTATTGCTCTAGACGGATGACACCAAACTCCCTGAGGTAATTTCTCTCCAACACTCTAGCGTTTGTGACTCTGCTTCAATCTTCACCACTGACTTGTGTTTGTAAATGCGTATCCAACACCTCAACTCGGCATTTATTATACCTTGTCGAAATTTTCAAACCATAGCACTGTGATTGATCCATTTATGAGAGATCTAGTTAATGTGTGCCTAGTAAACTGAAAAATAAATGTAAATCTGTTTACGCAAAGATAGCACTTTCATATCATGAAGTATTTACTTCTTAACCAAATTCCAGAGACATTTCACAATGCTGGGATTAATTTATTAAATGTCTCTCTCAGTGTTAACACATGAGGCGTCCAGGCCACACATCCACACTGAGGAATTTAGCAAGATGAGCTTTAGTTACTGTGAGGATGTCTGCATTCGATCAGTATGAGCCAAAACTTTGAGCTCTGAAAGCGAGATTGCATCAAAAATGGGGGAGGAAAAAAATAAAAATAAAATAAAAACTGGGCTTGGTGCATGGATAAGTCCGAGTCTAAATACCAGTACCAACCGGTCGCTGTCTGACCCTTAACCCTCCCTGCTCTGTACTTCACTCTGTATTTTATATATAACTAAGTTACATTACTGATTCAGTTACATATCGTGATTAATGTAACCCCACACTGACTCCAGGATAGTCTTTTTCCTTAATTTTTATTTCTGTACTTTTCCTTAATTTCTTTCATCTCTGTAATTGAGGTAAAATGTTGCAGTGCCTTTATAATCCTACAGGTGGTGCGCTCTAAACTATTCACACATTGGCAGGCAGGACAACATCCTGTGTGAAAGGAGAGAATTATGCGGGAAAAAATTATATTTAGAAAATGTCAAATCAAATCAGGATATTTCTAAAATCGCAGTACTAGCGTACAAATCAAATCGGCACCAGGGTGTCATGATAATATTGCATAGTGTAGCCATAGGTGATTCACATCAAATACATAAAGATCTCAATTTCTAATATCTTAAACTTTTTTTCTAGGGACACCATCCATCCATCCATCCATCCATTTTCTTCCACTTTTCCGAGGTCGGGTCGCGGGGGCAGCAGCTTCAGCAGGGATGCCCAGACTTCCCTCTCCCCGGCCACTTCTTCCAGCTCTTCCGGGGGGATCCCAAGGCGTTCCCAGGCCAGCCGAGAGACATAGTCCCTCCAGCGTGTCCTGGGTCTTCCCCGGGGTCTCTTTCCGGTGGGGCGTGTCCGGAACACCTCACAAGGGAGGCGTCCAGGGGGCATCCTAAATAGATGCCCAAGCCACCTCATCTGGCTCCTCTCGATGCGGAGGAGCAGCGGCTCTACTCTGAGCCCCTCACGGATGACTGAGCTTCTCACCCTACAGTATCTCTAAGGGAGAGCCCAGACACCCTGCGGAGGAAACCCATTTCGGCCGCTTGTATTCGCGATCTTGTTCTTTCGGTCACTACCCACAGCTCATGACCATAGGTGAGGGTAGGAACGTAGATCGACCGGTAAATTGAGAGCTTTGCCTTTTGGCTCAGCTCCTTCTTCACCACGACGGACCGACACAGAGCCCGCATCACTGCAGACGCTGACCCGATCCGCCTGTCGATCTCCCGCTCCATTTTACCCTCACTCGTGAACAAGACCCCGAGATACTTAAACTCCTCCACTTGGGGCAGGATCTCACTCCCAACCCTGAGAGGGCACTCCACCCTTTTCCGGCTGAGGACCATGGCCTCAGATTTGGAGGTGCTGATTCTCATCCCAGCCGCTTCACACTCGGCTGCGAACCTATCCAGTGAGAGCTGTAGGTCACAGGGTGATGAGGCCAACAGAACAACGTCATCTGCAAATAGCAGTGACCCAATCCTGAGCCCACCAAACTGTACCCCCTCAACGCCCTGGCTGCGCCTAGAAATTCCTGTCCATAAAAATTATGAACAGGATCGGTGACAAAGGGCAGCCCTGTCGGAGTCCTACTCTCACCGGAAACAGGTCCGACTTACTACCGGCAATGCGGACCAAGCTCCGACACCGGTTGTACAGGGACCGGACAGCCCTTAACAGGGAATCCGATATCCCATACTCCCGGAGTACCCCCCACAGGACTCCCCGAGGGACACGGTCGAATGCCTTCTCCAAGTCCACAAAGCACATGTAGACTGGTTGGGCAAACTCCCATGCCCCCTCCAGGACCCTGCTAAGGGTGAAGAGCTGGTCCACTGTTCCGCGACCCGGACGAAAACCACACTGCTCCTCCTGAATCCGAGGTTCGACCATCCGACGGACCCTCCTTTCCAGGACCCCTGAATAGACTTTCCCAGGGAGGCTGAGAAGTGTGATCCCTCTATAGTTGGAACACACTCTCCGGTCCCCCTTCTTGAAGAGGGGGACCACCACCCCGGTTTGCCAGTCCAGAGGCACTGTCTAGGGACACACTTTTTAAAAATGACCTAATTCTCAATAAAATCACATGTGCATGAATGAATGTTACTGATAATTTTTTAATGCATTTACACGTCACTTTATTATCCTGAACAATAAACCAGGCATTTCTGAGGTAGGCTACATATGATAAATTACAACTTCATGTGCTATAGATAACATGTTCATTTTAAAAGTCAACAATAAAACTAGACTATACAAACGACACTAAATAAACGCATTTCTAGGTGGAGGTCTCACTATCTGATTTTATTTTCTCTTCTCCCATTCTAACTGCAGGCAAAATGACACCAGAAACCATAACAGTGGTATAAAACTAACTAGCTCAAGGGTGAACGTTGGCCGAATTTTTTTTTACTTTGGCCATATTTTTTTTTTTTTTTTTTTTTTAAACAATGTATTTAAAATGTCAGGACTGTTTAATATTGTTTCCGCCTTGCCATGCCTGGTTTGTACGTGCGCATCCCAACGGGGTAAAATGTATTTTGATGGTCGGCGCGGTCTATTTCTATCAGCGTCGCACAGGTTTGTGATTCGAGCAGCGCTGCTCAAGTAGGATATTTGGTCTGCCCACGTCGGCTCAATCGGGTGCCACGGTTTCGTCCCACTATAGATGTGTTTGGCTTCCCATAGAACTGAATGTGTATTGCGTGGTTACGTAACGTGCAACGTCACGTGATCTCAACCGCGATTAAGACAATAGACCAAAATGCCGGTTGACAAATTTCTACCGGTTAACCGTGTATACCGGTATACCGCCCACCCCTAGATCCACCTGTGGTTTGCAACCACTGAAACGTTTTTAAAAAGTTTTACTCCTCAGCCTTAGCTATTCACAAATCAAGACGCCTTTCTGCAAAGAAAAAGAAAAAAAACACGAGTAAATCTACTTGTGCCATAATTTCTGTGCATCTTCTTTTACACTGACCTCTTTTAAGATTTGTTTCTATTTCACTGGAATACTACTTCTGTGGAAGAAGCACGGAAACCACAAAGTGCTGAGCTGCTGCAAGAACGCACTTCCTTAACAAGCTGAGAAAAGAAGATAAGGCATGAGCACCGACCACGCAGAGAAGACCAGCCCAGTGCAGACACAGTGTTTAGTTTAGTGCTGTAAATGGAAAGCGATTCATCCACTTGTAATAATAATAACCAAGCACGTACAGAGCAGCAATCAAGTGTAGAGCAAACAGCGGCATGTTTGCTTTTTTACTCATTTTTCATATAAACATGTCAATGCATCACATCAGCAAACCTGCTCATCCGGACTCTACTTGGAACATGGACTCAAGATGCTGGAAGCACATATGAAATATGGAACATTTAAAGAAACCACATCGTAATTTTATCAGTAAATAAAAATGAACACGAAACAATTTTCTTGTTGCTGCTATTTAGGCATTTTACTCTAATATCTATTTTAGTGCAAATACTTTCTTGGTTTAAAAGTGTATAAAGTTATTTCTAGACATGGGAATCATCAGGGACGACCCGATACTACATTACCACGATACTTAAATGCCGATCCGTTTTATATTGCAATTCTGTAAGTTTCATGTTATAAATATGCAGATTTTATATAAATTTATTTAGATTGTTACAATTCCAAACAAACTTATAGCAAACTCCTACCACACAGGACGCTATGCTACCTGCCCATGTGTGAATAGTTTAGAGCACACCACCTCAAATGGAAACATACAAAAAAATAAAAAAATAAACATTTTGGAGACAGTGTAACGATACCTGAATTACCACACAAAAGAACCGTGATACAGAGCTGAATATATATTTTTACCGCCACCTCTATTAGTTATATATAAGCATGTGAATGTGGAAATAGAATAATATGCCGTAAATATTTAATATGAATATTGAATCAATGTTCTGAGAGCTTAAGACAAAATATTGTCAAGGAAATCTTTCTAAGAAGCAGCAGCCTGTAAGAGTCTTACGCTTGGGGACTAAAAGTGAAATACAAGATGTTCGATATGTATACAAATTAAAAATGAATTCACCCTCTAAATGCAAAGTTTCTCTAAAAAGAACATTTGGACCAGGAAATTGTCCCGACAGCCCTGTCAGCCCACCAAAAGGCAAAGTCAAATATAAAATTTAAGCAAACTAATTTGTCATTTGTTTGCATTCTAAAAGTACAGTCCTCGCCCTGATCTGGTTTTGGCCTCATTACATAATGCCTAGATATCAGCAGAAACCTAAAGCCGAGAGTGACATCACTGTGTTAAATCAAGCCATATTACGGTCATGTGTGCTGCACAAAATAGTTTGATGTTTTTGTCTTGTAATGCATCGCTGCAGAGCTCACCATTCTGAACAAAAGAACGAAGGGTTGTTGATCAATTTTCTATAACAGCAGCTCAATCTAAAAAAACGGTAAGACATGAACGTGGGCCAAGTCACAGGTTTCAGGCCTCCAAACAAATAGACATTTTTATGAGGATTTGGATCCTAAATCCAAAATGTTTAGGAGGAAAACAAAAATTTGATGAGCAAGTTTTTAGCCGTGCAAAAACTATAATAATGAATGTACGGAGTCCAGCTGTGTGACCTCACTGAAAACTCACTGCTCGACTAGATCTCTGTATTAGGGATGGGAATCACCAGGGACCACCCGATACGCTGTAATCACGAGACGAGATTCAATTCTTCTTGTGATTATTATGTATCACAATTTATTTAAAAAATATAAATAAAAAACACACACCACCTGTAGAATTATAGAGAAACAGCACAATTTTACCATCCAAAATGTAAACGTATAAATAAAAATTTTTTTTTTTAAGTTTTAGAGTAGGGCTGCACGATATTAGGAAAATATGCGATATTGTTGAATACTGCGATAACGATATTTCTTGCGATATAACATTTCCCTAGAGAAATGCATTTTTTAATTATTATTATTGCCTATTTTTTAAATTATTTATATGTAATGATCATACTAAAATAAACATTCATTCATTCATTCATTTTCTATACCGCTTAATCCTGTGTTCAGGGTCGCGGGGGACATGGAGCCTATCCCAGGAGACTTCGGGCACTAGGCGGGGTACACCCTGGACAGGGTGCCAATCCATCGCAGGGCACACACACATACACACACTCACACACCCAATCACACACTACGGGCAATTTAGGAACGCCAATTAGCCTAACCTGCATATCTTTGGACTGTGGGAGGAAACCGGAGTACCCGGAGGAAACCCACCAAGCACGGGGAGAACATGCAAACTCCATGCACACAGAGACGGGAATCGAGCCTGGCCGGGGAATCGAACCCAGACCCTGGAGGTGCAAGGCGACAGTGCTAACCACTACACCACCGTGCCGCCTCTAAAATAAACAGGTAATAGATATTCGTCTGATGTAATTAAATCTAATTCAGGCTAAAAAGAAACTATATGTCAAGGAAGTTGCAAATATTTAGACTTCAAAACACTATGAATGACTTAAAACCCTCAGCAGATATTCTGACTTCTGGTTTGCTGTTACTATAAACCTGCCAACACAATATGAATTACTTTCAAACATTACTGTTTATTTAAGTGGAACCATACACTCATCAATAGTGTCTTAAAACAAGAGCATCTTTTAAACTAAATATTCTCTTTGGCTTGCCTGTTTTTTTTTTAAATAAAAATAAATATTATTAAACAAAAATTAAATAAAAAAAATGACTATTTGTCACACACACACGCACGCACACACGCTCCGCGACCGGCACTAGGACCCAGAAGTAATGCGGGCGCAAACCCGGAAGTGTAAGAGGAGTAAACAAACTACTGCATACAGCTTAGTCACTGAGTTCACCATGTCGGTTCAGATTCGAGTGTGTGTTTATAGGACGTGGGTTAAATGTGTGTTTTTCCCTTGCTCCCCTTCTGTGAGAGTCCTTAAACTAATGCCTCTTTTCCACTGCATAGAACGACACGACACAGTTCAGTTCAACTCACTTCGGTTCGGCGCAGTTTGCTCTTCCACTGCAGTGTAGTAACACTTTAGCGTGGGCGGGATTACGCGGCGCCGCTACTGCCGTGACGTCATCGTAAGCGCGCCACAAACACAACAATGGAGCATATCGACGGCATGGTGTTCTTCATTCTCGGCATGTGGATGTTTTTAACAGCGAGATGAAGGAGTTTGTTTCAAAAAGAGGCCGACGGTTAATACAAAAAGGTGCGTGCGATCCTTCTCTGGCTGTTCTAAATATAGCGGTTCTGTTGTGTCTCGTGTCGCAAGTTCAGTGACGCAGTAATGACGATTTTCTCCGGCTAATCAGTGACCAGCATGTTTACACGTCATGTTTTGGTAACGGTTCGGCGCGCTTGGAACCTCGGGCGAGGTGGTACTAAAAAAAGGAACAGGTACTATGTACTGGTCCCAGTGGAAAACCCCCCAAAAGTGAGTAGAACTGAGCCGTGTCGTGTCGTACTATGCAGTGGAAAAGCGCCATAATTCACGTGGTTATCCTGCCTACTCGCTTGCTTCCGCGTTTGGGTTTACCGTCTATAAAGGGCTAACGGCTAATCGCGGCTAACGGCTAATCGCTAAATCTTGTGATCATTCGGGGTTGGTTCGCGACAGAATGAAGTATAAAGATATAAGCGGGTATAAACATAGTAAGGGCCCATCTGATTGGTCAAATTTGGACACACAAATGCTTGGCAAATAAAGTATTTATCGCAACTCCTTGCGATATGGTTATCGCGCATGCCATTATCGCGATAACGATATTTTTTCGATATATCGTGCAGCCCTATTTTAGAGGCAGTGTGACAAAACAAATTGCACAAAAAAAAAAAAAAAAAAAAAAAAAAAAAAAAGGTAATCGTGATGCGTAACTGAACTGATATTTTCTGCATCTCTAGTATCGTCAGCATGTGATGTAAAGAGGGCAGGGTTTGGACTGGCTACATGTGAGGAAGTGTTTTTTTTTATTTTATTTTTTTTTTCATTTAGCCGTTTAGTTTTCCTGTAAGTTGTTGATGCTCATTGTAGTTGAGCTAACAAGTCAGCCATAGATCAATTAATGATTATGTCTTGTATTATAACAAGACAATCATTAATTCACTTCAATAAAAAAAAAACACTACAAAAATTAAAATGTCAAATTTATCTTTTCTGTTGTTTTGTAATTCACTTCATTATCTGCCTGATAGCATGTAAGTTCAGTGTGGACGGAGCACAGGAGTGAAGGTTATAGTCCAGCCGGCAGTGTTGTGTGTAACGCATTACAAAATAACCAAACCATCTTTAACCAAATGAAGGATTGTTAGCAATGACGAGTTCATATGGTGCATAATGGATCAAACACTTAGGGACAAGCCGTAATTGAAAAATAATCGACAGAGTGATAATGGCATCACCTCACATCACTAATTAATTTTCCTTGAACAGTCTGCATCTGTTGTGTTCTACTCCTTACCCGTTACAGGTCCAAGTCAGCGATGGTAGGACTAGAACACCTGGCACACAAAACATTTTTATACAAAAGAAATCTGAGGAGTTTTATTTAACTGCCAACAGTGAGAAATCGAATGCGCCCCCGTCACCAGATTCTTCAGCCTGTGTCTCGTACTTGTGTCTCACTCTTTCCACCACGTTGACTTCACACACAGTCGGAGAACAAGTGAAGCTCTGCTATTTCATCATATACTATTCTTTCTCTTACAGAAAGCTACATTTCAGCTTTGCCCCCCCCCCTCACACTTAAGCCCACGCTCTGAGCCTCAGACTGGGAAGACGGTGCCCTCAGCAGGCTGTTTCAGCCACTCGAAAGGATAATGAGACAGCAGCTCGAACAGAACCGTAGGAAACTCCAGAGCTTGAGCTTTACAGGCTCCTAAATAAGCACTCTCCTCCAGATGCTTTATACTTACAGAGCGAAGACGCCGATTAAAACCTGACTCATTCCGCCACGCAGGAGCTGGATGGAAATATTCATGCTCGCCCACGCTGTACTCCAGAGAGCCTGACTGCTTTGCGCCGCTAACATGCAGGAGGATTCCTACAGAGAAGCGGCGAGGGTTTTAATTATAAATATGCTCACCGTGTCCAGCTGAAGGGAGACGCGAGATGGCACAGCACGCCCACAGACTAACCCTGCTCAACTCAGAAATCTAGACTCGTTTCCTGTTGCACACTCACACCCACTCGCACACACAATACCCCACCCACCTGACTTCAGATCAGCACTTAGAAGGCACAGGCACCAATCAGAGCACAGCGGGGAAAAGGTTTGAGCAATGCCAGGGTGTGAATGAGAATAATCCAGCCTGGCTGCTTTTTCCTGCACTGCTAGATGCATAGCATTAACCTGACACAAACACACACACACCTCTCTGAAAGATCCACCTCTTTACAAAAGTTCCTGAAGGAAATGATCCAGCATGACCCAAAAACAAACACTGCCTGAGGTCACTGCTTTAAACTCGTAAAAGACCTCTACACGCTGCAAGTCTGAGAGCAGGAATATTGAAAGAAAAAAAAAAGAAAGAAAAAAAGAGAACAAAAGAAAAGCAGGACGTTTTTTTCCTCTGAATAGAGCAGCATCGAGGCTGCCGCATGAGCTTGAATCTTATTCAGCGAGTGACGCAAAAGCATCTGAATAAACGCAGAAATAGCCCGCTTGGAACAAGGTTCGGGTCCATGTGAGAGGCCGAATCACGAGGCAGCCTGCAGGAAGAAAGCGCCAGGACCCTTCGTATTAGTGGGCGGACAAACAAAGAGACGAGAGCAGAGGAAGGAAGCGCACCTGGCAGGGAAAGAAAAAAAAAAAAAAAAAGGGCCGCTGTATGTCCAATACATGCAGCTGGACTCTAGAAATAATGCTGGTCTTCATAACCTCGTACAATTTACAGACCTGTCAATACAAATCCGTACCCAAATACACAGTGCTGTGAAAAAGCATTTTTTGTTGAGGTTATAGTCCAGCCGGGCTGCGTTCAATAATAACAGCACTTCCTCTGTGTGAGCAGTCTTTCTGTACCATCACACACGCTCCTGCGCCTGTCTGCATGGTGGGAGTCTATTGAAGGATCTCAATCAGATTTATGTCCGAACTTTGACTAGGTCACTTCAAAACCTTAATTTTGTATTTTTTGAGCCTTTCAGAAGTGGACTTGCTGATGTTTTCCAGATCGTTCTCCTGCTGGAGCCTGAGGTTCACGAACTGATGGCCGAACGCTCTCCTTCAGGATTCTCTGGTGGATTTCGCCCTTGGAACTCTCCTCCTATGAAAGCCATTTTCGCTCAGTCTCTCTCATTGCAAATCATAAACACTGACCTCAACTGAGCCAACTGGGGCCTGTAGGTCTTTCGATGTTGGTTCTTGGTTCTTTTATGAGCTCCTGAATGATTTGTCATTGTGCTCTAGGAGTAATTTGGCATGAATGGTGGCATGTGCCCACACACACAGCCAAGCAGGTTTAGACGACATTTTGTTTTGCAGAAATAGGACCATATTGGCTTTATCTGGCAAAATATGACACCTCCTGACTTTGCTGGGGTTGGTCTGACTGGGGTTTGTGTCCTCAAATATTTCATTAGGTTTGACGTGTCCCCCCTTTACATGCAGTTGCTGAAAGACATTCATTGCAGGTCAAGGCGTTGAAATTCTTTGTGAAATACAGCCACACTGTACTGTTTAGCTTTAGTTACGTTACCCAGCACCATCAGAGCAAGTGTAACTATACTGCATACACACGCTGCATCTACGTGAATAGTCTTATTTCCCCAAGTCGGGAAATAAGTTGTTGAACATTAGCTAGATTTGTAAAATTAGAGATTTCCATCTCGTGTTCATGTGCATTTTCTCAATGAGGAAATAATTTTTCATGTGCGATGAGGATGATGATACCTCTTAAGTTCGTTTTGGACAACCAGAGGACAAATATTTTAATTGATCGCTCCGGCATTTAAGTGGTTAAATAAGGCCCCGAAATCTGGGTTCTGATTCGGTTCTAGTACATACTGGTTATGTAGGTACCGGTGCCATATTGGCATCGGGTCTCGGGATCCAACCCTACTAAAGACATGGACATGTAGGCTAATTGCTGTTTCCAAACTGCCTGCAGTGTAAGGAAGTGTGTGCATGCTTATTTGTGCTGTGCGATGGAGTGCTTCCCTATTAAATACCCCACCCAGTACCCAGAGACTCCTGGGACAAGGGTCCAGGCCTCAGGTAAAACTCTACAGCCTTACAGACAGAGTGAGACATTCCGATGTTTCTCCAGTGTGCATAAAAATAAATGTAAAAATTTATAAGAACAAAATAAAAACACGATTTTCCTCTCTTTCATATTAGAGTGTTACACAAGCAAATCGTATTTTCCCCCAGTGTGATCTCACATCAGAAGAGCCCCGCCCCTAATGCACTGCGCAGCTCTGCTGGCCCCTTGGTGTTTGTGTGGACGGGCAGCTGCTTATTTCTGTTGCACGTTCGTTAGAGGAGTGAAACAGGGGAGTCTGTGGCACGAACAGGAAAAGTGCATTATCTAAGTGGTCTTTCAGCATTTAATTAACACACACTCTGGGGAGCTCTGAGACCTGTGGCAACTCGTTACAAAGGTAGTAAAATATGGGAACTTTACAACATTGGACTGAACTTTGGTTGACCTGCATAAACAAAAGAACTAACTTCCTCCTGGCACACACACTAAGCAGGACATTTAAACACACATCGTAATGCACATCCTAGTAAAGTTTTTTAATAACACTTTAAGTGCAGTGAAGCTCTGAATTCACACATTTGGCAGTTTTACCCACGAGATGAACATTAAGCAGCCGTTCTAATCTGGGTTTGTTACCATGTGACTCTGAGGAATGAGGGGCATTATCTTATTAATCATTTACTATTATAAAACCTTTGGACGTAAATCTAATTTATTATTGTATTAGACATTACTGTGCAAAAACCTTGACCCCCCCCCCCCCCTCATATCTTCATATTTTGCTTTCAAAGAGCAAGACTTTCTTGTATTTATTAAAAAAAAATATATATATTCTAGACTATTTTGTCACTGTACCGGAGTACTGGTGAGAAACCAGTGCAGATGATCAGGCTGGTGATTATTGGTGATGGTGAATGCTGAGTGGTTGGAACAGACAAGGGGGAAAATGGGGTTGCTGCAGAGGTTGGTACATTAAAAAAAAACTATTTTTTAGCAGCCTGTCGTAGTAAAACGTGTTCCCATTTCTTCAATTTAATCGCCATACAGACTATATAGTGCTGTATACTGTTCATTCATACAGGACATAAGATTAAAGCTCAAGTCCTTGAAGTTCACCGTTTACTTAGCCTGTACTTTCACTGACTTAGCCTGACCTACAAGTAAGCAGCACGGCGCCTTCTTGCTTATCATCAACAGGTGTGGGACGACAGGTGTTATTGACTTCGTTATCACACGTTTCCATCTCTCGTCCTCATACAGTGAACACTGCAATGCACGCCAAAATACAGAGGTCAGGTTAGTCTTGGCTTTCAGCCACACTGTTACTTAATACATTTCTTAACAGTGCTTATTTTCTTGCGAGAATGCATAAAAATTTCGTGTTCATATATTGCAACACTTTCGAAAGCCTCTGCATTGTTATTATTGGTGTTATTACACAACACTGCTTCCTTTCTGTAAGAGCTAGAAACCCAACTCTTCCGCAGAACACTCACCCTTCTTTCTTGTCTCAGACACGCACACACAGTACTGTAGATCAGTGCTGCTTTAAGTCCCTGGATATAAAAGCAGTGAATAAAACCTACACGATATAAAAGGATGAAAGCGACTTGAGACAGAAGAAATGCCAAACTTTATGGACACTGAAATGTCAGCTAGTTTGCCCTAATGTACGCACACAAACACAAGATATGAAATCTTCCATTTAAGAAAAAAAAAAAAAAAAAAAAAAAAAAAAAAAAAAAAAGAGAGAAATACACTCGGTTTCCAAAATATCAGGACGAGCCAGAGGGTAAGTATTTTAAACACGAAAATGTCTTTCCTGCAGTAAAGGCATCCAGTGAGAATCAGTTCTGCAGACAGAAATGCATTGGTGATGATGGAAGAGGACAAAGGAGACTGTCCTCTTCAAACAGGTTTCAGCTAACAGGAAGTCTACGTTGACTAGAAGAGACCCATGTCTTTGGACTCTTCAAATAATAACTGCACATAGACATCAAAAGTCTAATCTCTTTATCACGCATTGGAGGGTGTGATAATTTTAGTATGTGTAATGAAGCCCAGCACCTCTCTAATTCAATTTCCAGATGATATTATACAAAGCCAGAAATAACCCCTCTCTCTCCCTCTCTCTCTCTTCCCATGACAAATCTTCAGATCCAGCAGCAAGCACGAAGAATCATTACAAAACTATTCTTATGAGCCTGATTTCCACAAGATGAAACCAGAGATAAAGTTAAACTCAAAAAAAAAAAAAAAAAAAGACAAACACACTGCATTCAGATGTCAGACTGAGCTCTAATGATGGAGCCCCCAGTAAACCCCCAGCCCTGGAATCTTCACTATCAAAATAAATAACATGTCTGACACTCTGTAGCAGATAGTATTTGGATTTTAACCCCAGAGCAGTACTCACTCGTACTAATCGAACCAAAATTGACCGCCGAGCTGGAAAAAGAGACAGGATCAATTGACCACAACAGGACACCATGTAGACAAGAGGGAAGCACTGTAAAAAGCTAAGAAAATAGGTTCACATAAGAGACATCAGTTAATCAGAATGACGGAAGATGATGTAAAAACCTCATGCTTAGGAATTTTGCTCAAAAGCACAGCAGAAAAAAAAACAACAACAAATGGTCAGACAGAGTGCCTGTTAGGATTGTCCCCTGGGACGTCCATGGACGTTGTGCCCTGGGAAAAGAATGTCCATCAGCATTGTTACCCCAGGAATTGAACACCCGCCAGGAACCAAATGGCCATCAGACCCCGGGAACCGAACGCACATCAGCCTCCTCCCTGGAAACCAAACACTTGTCAAGTCAGCATCGTCCCCCAGGATTCGAGTGCCCGTTAGCAATCAGTATCGTACCCCCAGGAACCAAACACCCCTCATCATCGTTCCCCTGGAAACCGAGCGCCTGTCCATTGGTGTCGTCCTCTGGGAAATGAACGCCTGTCAACTGGGACAGAATTCTGGTCAGCACCGTCCCTGGGAATCAAACTCCCATCAGCGTGCTTACCGGGAACCGAAAAATAAGCTAGCGTCCTTACCTGGGAGTCATATGCCTGTCAGTGTCGTTCACAGGACCCAACCACCGGTCACTGTCATTCCTTAGCCCCAAACACCAGTTACTGTCATTCCCAATAACCACATGACTGATCAGTGTTTGTTCCCAGGAACCAAATCATCAGTCAGCATCGCTCCTGGTAACCAAATCATTCCATGAACACTGTTCCCAACAACCAATCACTGATCGCTGTTGTTTGTTCCAAATTTATTTGTTCCTTTTATTAAACTCTTGGTGATTCTTGCTTTACAAAAGCAAGTCACTTCCTCCTTAACCAACTACTCGCTGCATTGTGGATTATCTGAAGTTTGCATTCGATAAGAAAGTGTATACAAGATACAATGTAACAATCTCATTTATATAAATGTCATTTAGTTCTCTATTTAAAAACAGTGTTTTTTCTCCATTACTGTAACAAGTTTTGATGTGAGATGTAACAATGAATATGCAAAAACATTCAGAAATATGCAAATATTCCCCTGAAAGAAGCTTGTTATATTGCAGAGTGCCAATATTTTATTAGTTTATAAGTTTATGAGACGTAAAAAGCTCTGGAACTAAATCTGAGCAAATAAAAAGGGCTATAATGTGGACTTAGTTTAAACACCCCATGGAGAAAGAATAACCTGAAGTTATGAGGTTTAAATAGACGCCTGTATGACAGCTCTGCTTCTGTCTTTCTACACTCACCACTTATCTGTACAGTTTAACACAATAATTGAGATACGGCTTTATTAACGTTACTTGTTTAATCGTTCACACCAGTTTTATTAATTTTACCATAAATGTCTAACAGCAGTTAGGGCGGTGCAGCCGCTCCATGTGGCTCACTGCTCACTATCTATCACCCTCTCTAACTAATTAGCGAGTTAGCATTTAGCTAAGGTCATAGTCAGTGCTTAAGCTAATACTCACTTTCATGCCATCTTCATATTTCCTTCTGCTCTGTCGGTTTTTTCGCCCTCTTTCCCTCCGAGAGACAGATATCCGTTACTTCATAACCGCGCCGCCTCAATAATTCAGCAACATCACCGCGTTCATCTCCACTGCTTTCACAATTCAAACTACCTTAGGTTACGGGTATTTTTTGTAACAGACAACAAGATGAACCAATGGGCGTGGACTATATAAAGCGCACGAGAGTCGCTACAAATAGCAGCCAATTGTATTCGAGAAAGGGCGGGATTTTAAAATTTCCATCAGTGTTATAGGTTGTGTCCGTTTTTATTTTTAATCAAGTCAGTTACGCAAGGTAGTGTGCACATGTAAATAATTTTAATATAGTTTTCAGACACTGAATAAATATTATTTCTAATTAAAAGCAAACTTTACTAAGTATGTCTCAAGTGCTCTTTACAATCTCCGTATAATAAAAGAAATTGAAACCATTATAATTTGGCATTTTACTTAAAATGCATCCTTTTGTTTTGTCTATATAGATTAAATAAGCTGAATGACTTGATTAATAATTAGTTAATTTTATTTTATTCTATTCTGTATTTGAGTGTCTTTTTTCCTGTTAAAACTTATTTTGGATTTAAAGGTATAGTTTATATATATATATATATATATATATATATATATATATACACCCAGAGGAAACCTACCAAGTAAGGGAGAACATGCAATCTTCACACACACACAGACTTGAGGTGAGATTTAAACCATCAGTCTTGGAAGTGTGAAGGTACTGTGTTTTTTTGCTGTTAAGGCTAAAAACAACATGTGTGTGTGTGTGTTTAACAGGAAAAAAGTCTCAAATACAGAATAGATTAAAATAAAATAATTATTAATAATGTCATTCAGCTTATTGAAATAATAAAACGAAAATATTTTTTATCTATATAGATAAAACAAAAGGATGCATTTTCAGTAAAATGCCAAATTATAATGGTTTATATGTATATATATATGTGTGTGTATGTGTGTCTCTCTCTCTCTCCCTCTATCTCACACACACACATATATATATATACAGTATGTGATGATTAAGACTAAGTGGCATTCCCATATTGCCTGCTATGTGTGAGAGTGTGTGTGCACGCTGCAATTGATTGTCACTCTGTCCCATGTGTCCTCTGCCCCTTGCTCAAAGTTTGCTGAAATAGGCTCCAGGCTTCCCTTGACAGGATAAGAAGTATAGGAGATAAATGAAAGAATGATCTCTATGTTCATGCTTTCCTTGTATTAATGCGCCAAATTTTTCATATAATTGTAAAGGTAATAATCTGTACGCTCCCTTTTTCAGCCAGAACCCATGGAGGATGCAAACTTTTGCAGATAACCATATAATACAACCATATGATAACTATAAGCAATACAAATTGCTGCATAGACACAACAAGCATATTTGCTTTTTAGAAGCATTTATAGGACAATTTATATGTATATATATATATATATATATATATATATATATATATATATATATATATATCTGCTACACAGCATATACTGTATATACAGTATATAATTTTACAGTAAAAATATGATAATGTAAATAATAAATAGAAATAATCTTAGATGTGTTGTACAGAGGCACATTGTAGATGAGGTTTTTCTTCAGCTTATTATGTATTTCTCTGAAATACCTCAGTTGTTGATCCTGTTAAAAATTACAAAATGTATAATATAAATAGTTATATATAAATATAATATATAAATAATTAGCCAAGATTTTGCTCACTGACCAGCTAGAAGCCAAAGACCATAACAGAGACTTGCTTCCTAAAAAGGATATTTATACGGAACACAAATCATCCTAGAAATATACAAATACCACTAAGACGGCCATGCGCATCAGCTACATTTCATTTTTCCTTTTTATTATCATAACCCCACATTCTCTACACTAGGGAAAACTCAGTAAAAATAACAAGTAGAAATTCTACTCTAATTCACTAAAATCGATATCTTTCCTTCCTTAGAGAGGCATTTAATCTTAATGTTAATCATACACACAAATATTACACATGTATATATGATCTCCTTATTTGATTACACAAACATACTTAAATAAGTTGTTATATACTGTATATGTCCTTAAAATCATATATAAGCTTTTGTTACGATTTGTTTTTCTTAGATGCAAATGTCAGTCAATTTCAGCTTAGAATGCAAGACATTGTGTAAGGACATGCTGTAATGGGAAAATAAGCAACCTGCTTCATGACAGTCCATTAACATCCTAAAGCTGATTATTGTTATAAAAGCATGTCACAAATAGTAATACATTAAAATCGAACACATAATGCTATCCTATTAGGGATGCACAACTTGATGAAACACATTGCAATTACAATTTAAACTATGATAAATAGTTTTTTTATAACTGGTTTAACTGGTAAATGCTCCATTAAATATTCAAACTTGTTTATCTAGACTAACAGCAAATAAGGGAATAATTATAAAATCAAAAGGATTATTAAAGGATTATTATTATAAAATGTTTTTTTAAATTATTGACAAACTCTACATAAATTCATTCACATTCAGTGAGACTATGAGGCCGACCTTTTTCGTCCAACATCAGAACCCTTGACCCTGGAAGTTTGATGCCACAGTGCTAACCACTATGCCACCGTGTCGCCTACAGTATAACCATAACAGTTACATTTTTTATGTCTATTCAGAGCTCTGTCATGCAAGTCCCTGTGTAAGCTGATAATAGAACAAGAGTGCATTAATATAAACCTGTGATTTTTGCAGCTGAATCTACCTTCCAAGCTGCTGTTATGGGAAATAAATCAACAACATCTGACAAATCAGCTTGGACAATTTAACAGGTACTGTACGTGATTATACTGTATATATTCCCTACACTCATTCTTATTGTGTCCGTTTTTGTTTCTCATGCTGAGAAACTAATTCTTGACCCCAGACAGCAGGGCCACCTCGTCGAAAAGTTTTCCAGCCTCTTCCTTGTAGAGAGGACTGAGCACTTTGGCTCTCGACGTCTCACGCAGATTCTCCCTGAAGTTGTCTCCCAGTCGTTTCGAATCCTGGTGCGTCTTAGCTTCCGTATTCACCTTTTCATTCATGCTCTTTTCTGATTTCAACAGCCAGGTCATCATCTTCTCTAGCTTGAGCCCGGCCCCCATGATGGCTTTGACAGCTTGACACAGTTCCCTGATGTTCTCCCGCGTTTTCTTCAGCTTGTCAGACACCGGATCGTTTGGTGTTACAGCCAAGCTGAAGTCAAAGCCTTTCATTTGCAGACTGATCTGGTGTTCTTCTGGAGGGGGTTGAAGACAGACAAAGTTTAATAAAAAACAATGGTTTAGAGGGGAACAAAATTGGGGAAAAAGAAACATGGCATGGGAAATGTAGAACCAAGAATCTTTAGTTGTGTGTCCCTTTTTTCCACCCGCCATTAAATACATCAAACAGGATGTAAAAGAAACACTTGTTCTTACAGCAGATTGTTTAAAATATATTGAATCTCCTATGTCTGATCTCCTACTGCCACCTGTTGGAGGCTCAGCATTACCCTGTTCTGACTCACCATGTTCATCTTTTATCTTCTGCAGGCACTCAGACAGGCTGCTGTCAGGGGCACAGCAATAGCGGTACAGCAGAGCTTTCCGCTTTTCCTGCATACACTCATAGTGTTCCTGCTGTTTGTTAAAAGTCTCTGCAAAGTCGGTAAAGCGCTGATCCAGATCTGGCACACCAACATGCCTCACAATAACACTGCCACTTCTGTACTGGCCATCTGAACAAGAACATTGTGTGTGTCATGTTAATATTCAGATAAGCAATGAAGCAAAAACATGTTTGCATAATAAGGTATTTCTATAAAGTAAATGAAGACAGATCATTTTTAAATCAGCCTTACCATTATGGGATGAATGAAATGTTCGTGCAGATGCTGGAGCTCCAAGTATGGGCTGCCTCTGAAAAATAGTTATAGGATACGATTTTTTATTTATTTTACAGCAAAGCATTAGATGAGTATTTTTTCTTGCCTTATCATACTAGTGGGCTTTAGAATACTTGCAGTTCAACAAAGATGCTACTGTATATGCATACACATCAAAAGATTCCTCTAGCAATTCTAGTAGTTCACTTGTGCCACATTGAAATACGAGCACTGTTTTTTTACAGTCATAAGTCAAAAACTCACTATTTTTTAAATTATTATCATTATTTTTTTTATTCACTCACTCACTCACTCATTCGATATATATATATATATATAGTGTATATATACATAAATATAGTATACATACATACATACATACATACACTATAGTACACAACTTATTTCGGATGTATGTGTGTTTGATCCTTAATAAACTGAATAAACGTCCACATACAAGTGCACACTGATTACACTGCTGATAAACACAGAGTCTATACAGGTAAGAGTGTTCATTCTTTATTATTATTATTACTTTTTATTCATTAAACAGACCTGTGTGTCTTACCTCTTCCTCTGAGGGCTGACTTTGTAGGCAGCAGCACACGACGCGCAAACGGTCCATTTTAGCGGAGAAGGAAGTTTTGAGCAATAAACTGTTGTGAAAAGTTCGCGGCGACGTCAGAGTCACGAGGATCACGTGATAAAGAACTCACCTGCCCAACGTGTTTTAATGACTATTAAAGTAACAACCCACCAGATGGCGCTCTTGTTTATTTATTTCATCACAGGTAAAGGTGATCCTCCCAAATTGCCCATATTGTACAGTATGAATGAGTGTGTGTGTGAGTGTGTGTGTGAGTGTGTGTGTGCCCTTCGATGGATTGGTACCCTTGTCCAGAGTGTACTCCACCTCGTGGCCTCTCTCCTGGGATAGGCTCCAGGTTCCTGTGACACTGTATACAGTATAAAGCAGTAGAGATGATGAGTGAGTGATTAAAGATGATCCTTAGCAAATGCATAGGGTGTGTGTGTCAGGGCCTTCGAAGACAGCTCAGGCAGTCAGGATTTAGAAACAAAACTATAAACGTGCACCGTCCATTTTATTAGGAACACCTCTATACAGCTATACATGCAGTGTAAAATTTCAGTGACCACAACCAGGGTTGTTGGTGGCAGAAAAACAGGGTAAAGTATTATAGGAAACTGCTGATCTGGGATTTTCACACACACAGTTAATTCTTCAGTGGGCTAAAACTAATTATTAATGACAGAAGGCACAGGAAAATGGACAGAAAAGACCAGATGACATTTTTGGTGGAATGTCTCTGATTCCTGTTCGTGGCAGACAGTACATGAGAGAAACAACATTTTTTTGGGGATGAAAATCCCATGAGACCAGTAGTTTCTGAAAAACTCAAACCAACCCATCTGGCATGAACAGCCATTCACTAGCCATAGTCGCTGAGATCACAAATAATCTGATTATTTGTGATCTCAGTCACTATGGCTGATGCATGGCTAGTGCATGGTTCAAGTGTTCCTAATAAAGTGGCTGGTGAGTGTAAAAATGTGGATTATTTGGATGGAGTTCCATTTTGTTTTCAACCTTCCTTATAAGTACACTTCAGAAAATTGCTTTAGGTTATAGATAGTACACTATGTAATATTGCAATAGAAAGTTGAAAATAATTTTAAATAATTTCCAACGGCGGCATGCACTTAGTGGTTAACACTGTCACCATGCACCTCCAGAGTACGGGTTCGATTCTTGCCCCTGTGTGTATGGAGTTTGCATCTTCTCCCCGTGCTTGATAGGCTAATTGGTGTTCCCAAATTACCTGTAGTGTATATGTGCCCTGCAATGGATTGGCACCCTGTCCAGAGTGTGCCCTGCCTCATGCCCTAAGTTTCCTGGGATAGGCTCCAAGCCCCACGCGATCCAGGATATAGCGGTATAGATGATGACTGAGTGATTGACTGATTAATTTCTTTATTTATTCTGTGAGCTATATACGATAAGTACTATTATCCAATGTTCGAATGAAAGCCAAATGAATAAAATGTTTTATCGTTTGTAATTTTGTTTTATAGTTGTAAATGAAAGTTTCCTATTTCCCTATGTAATAAAGTATATGTAGAAAACACTAGGGGACGCCATTTAATCACATTTAGACTTTTAGACGGCTTTTAATCTGTGTGTGTGTGTGTGTGTGTGTGTGTGTGTGTGTGTGTGAGAGAGAGAGAGAATCTTCCACTATCTCCACATGACACATACTGTAGCTGCTGCTTAGATGGAAAGTTTTGGTTGGTGGCCTCCACCACCTCAAAGCCACTCTGTTCTTGTATCTGATACACTACTAACGCAGGAACACTCATTATTAGTGCCAGTGTCACTACTATAATAGCATGTTCATTTTAACATTTCAAATATTTTTTAAACTGTAAGTGCACATTGTAGATGCGGTCATGTCATTTCACTAGTTTTGACGTGTAGCTTTGGTTGGATCATTTACTCACAAGAACTGAAGTCAGATGATTTCTTTGTCTTGGTATTTTATTTTCAGCATCAAAGATTCAACACTTCATACAGTCGTCTTGAGTAAATCCAATGTGGTTACAACACCTGTTGCTGTATCTTGTAAATTTCTGACTTTTACAACAACCTATGTTATATCTATCTCATTACGTTCAGCTCACGCATATAACAACACTTTCGTTGTATATATCTGCTTACGGGTAGCTCACGGTCAAAAGCTTGTGTTTCCGTAGCCTTCCGCATCTAAACTGAATTTTCTATCATGCGATAGTCATACAAATACATGTCATAGTGGAATGACATCACAGACCAACTTACGATTGTCAAAATGGATGCATAACAAACTAATTTAAAGCTTATGGCTCATGTAACAAACTTAATGCTTAATTCTTAACTAATGAATAGAATAAGGAAGAATGAATAAAATAAAGCAGATAAAATAAAATAAACACAACAAATTCTGCAGATCCATCTTACATAACAAATGTGATATGGCTCTTACATTCCAACCCCTAATTGACAGGCAGGAAGACTGACAATTACAATTTTGTGTTGTTGTTTTTTTTTTGTAACGACATGAAATAAAATATTCTTAAGCTTCAACAACGTTTAAAATCTTTTAAATGTATAATATTTATCTCAAGTGTTTATATTTGCGTATCAAATTTCATAACAGATTATAACACATTTAACAGTCCATTTCACATACAGTATGAGGCACAGCTTGTCAATGCGTCTTTCCAGGGTGTTGGTCTTACTTTTAACTAGCACACGTCTCACAAGTCCCCTTTTGTCGGGGAACACTTTCGTGATCCTTCCCATGACCGATGAATTTCTTGGAGAAGACTCATCAATTATTAAGACTATGTCTCCAATCGAAAGGTTTTTTCTCTCTTGAAACCATTTTTGACGTTCCTGGCAAGGGCAAGTATTCATTCATGCAAGCTTAATTTCGTTGTCATTTTCTTTCACTGACGTGTCATAAATATTTTCAGGCCAGTTACACTCTGCTTCTTTGAGAGAGGAAGAGCCGTGAATCCAGGTGACGTTTTTCATAAACTTTTCACAGGATACCCCCCTGGATCAAAATCAGCTGGGTTTTTGTCTTGGTTGACTCTCTTATAGTGGCAATTCTGTTGGCCACAAAGGTTTTAAAACGAAGTGTTTAATTGTCAATGTACTGTCAGTCCAAAACATCGAGTCTAATAATTTCAATTCTAGTTGCCGATGTAGAAGTGATTATCTGTGAACTGCAAAGAGTGATTAACGAGATCTAAGAACTGATAATCCTCTTGTGACATCTCTGCCTTGTCATCACAATTTCGTTCGGGAAAATCATGGTTATATTACTCTATCAGCATGCGTTATAGAGGTAAAAATCACTGGTTCGTCGGTTTCTCGGAGAAGCCCGTGCACAGTCCATCCAAGAGCACTCTGCACCGCGTATGGCCCTCCATGCCTGCTATTGATTACTCGCCGTGGTTCTAGGAGTTCGTGCTCTTTATATGCTATGAGAATTTCAATTCCGGCGCTAATCTGGGGCAACTTTACCTCGCTAAGGTAGGACCACTGGTCGATGTCGTGCTGTTGTGGAATACTTTTCACTATAGCTGGGATATTCTTTAGTGTATACACATTGGGAAGTTCAATAAAGGTGTTTTCTTCCAGGCTACTAATCTCCAAATCATTGAGCATGTAACTTTCTACAAGTTCTGTTGAGTTCATGGTGCTCAGCAGTATTTTAACTCTTCTGCCTTGTACATTTAATCGTCTTGCTAACGACTCTGTACAGAATGTGGTGGAACTACCTTGGCTTATAAATGCATACACTTCTGCAATTTTGTCACCTTTCTTGGACTTTATTTTAACGGGTACTATGGGGAGGATGCAATTACCTCTAGCCCCAGCGAGGGCATTTGATTGGTAACTCACTGCGGGTGGTGTATTTTTTGTTTCACCTTCAGTTTCGTTTTCGTGGGCGCTCGTGGCTAACTGCGCCGTGTCTTGCACTGCTTTGTGTAGCATGCGAGGATGTGGCTTTGCGCACAATGAACATGTTATTTTTCTGGCACAGTCTTTCCATAAGTGACCCTTTCTTAAACATCCAAAACAGAATCCATTCCTTTTTAAGAATTCTACTTTGTCTTTGTGTGTCTTATCATTAAATTGGAAGCAATCGTCTAAGATATGCTCCCCTTTGCAATGTGCGCACGGTTTAGTGAAGGCGCTGGCAGGTAATGCACTGGCGTTCCCTTTTATACTCGAGTCTTTGAAATGTTTACCAACCTGTCTGACCTCGGTTGCGAAGCTGACCCTGGGTTTTCCTTGGCCCTTTTGTTTGGGTTCTTGAAGGGATGTGTGATTGGGTTTTCTGTCGCTGGTTGTGGCGTCCAGGTCAGCGAAGTACGGGTTGGAGTACAGTCTAGCTTGTTGATCGATGAAGTCCACCAGCTGGGCGAACTTGGCTCTTGTTCCGTGGAGCTCGTAGTGCTGGTTTGAGCGAAGCTTCCACCTGTCGATCAGCTTGTGGGGCAGCTTTGTGAGAATGTCATTCATGCACTGGCTGCTATTCAACTCGTCCATGGATTCACGGTTCGGTTGCTGATTTATACTTGCAAGCGCGCCTGGGGAATCTGCCTGGCGTTTTGGCTGACGCCATACTGCATCATGACCCTGCCATGGATGTTCGTTGTTAAGGGTAGAACGTTTCTTCGGGGTACTTGTCATTTGTGGGTTTGAGCTCATGGTCATGCCTGACTGGGCTGCCCCGTAGAGCGTTGGCATTCGATAATGTGCTGTATCGAAGCTCTGACATAACTGTTCGTTGTCTAGGATAGGACATTCATTTTGAGTGCTTGCTATTGTAGGTCTGTCACTGATGGGCTCGCTTGAACGGGCTGCCTCGAAGCGTGACTCTCGAGCGGGCTGCCACGAGGCGTGTTCGTGATATTCCGTGGGCACGCTGTGCTCATAGAGTTCATTGTGTTCCAGGTCTGTAGAGTGCGCGCTGCTTAGGTGCGCGTTGCTCGATTCGGTGACTGCGCTCTCCTTTGCAGGCTGCGCTCGGCTGTTGCATTTTGAGTTGGAAAAGTGAGGGCGCGCGCTGCTCGATTCAATGAGTGCGCTCTTTCTCGCGGGCGATCGGCTGACGTATTCGGAGTAAACATTTATTTCAGTTTCGGCCTTTGCGAGCTCCATAACGAGTCTCAGCCTTTCCTTCTGTGCCTTTAGTTTTACTTCCTGCTCTTCCAGCTTCTGCCGTTGGTCTACGGCTGCTGCTTCAGCTAGCAGGGCTGCTCTAGTGGCTTCTGCTCTTTTTAGCCGAGCTAATGATGCTGTAGATGATGAGGAGGACCTCTTGGACGCTGCCGTTATCTGTGACACGCTGTCGCCTGGGGAGACGTCGTCATCGCGTGTTCGTGACGTCATAGTGTGGCCCTTGGTGTCCGCTATCCAGCGATCCACCTTAACCATGAATTCTGTGCAGCTTTGTATCTCAGATGCGAAGCAGGCGACCTGATCGCGGTTGCGTTCGTCTTTATCAGTGTACACTAACATATCAACGTTACTTCTCATAAAGTCTTCTCTCAACTTCCCGTATTCGGGTCTGTACTCAGTTTCAACGATGCCTAAGTTACGTGTATCGTTCATAAGCGCCTCTAATTCAACAGACACTGCATTCAGTTGATTTAGCTTGCCTTTTCTTGCTTCCAGCGTCTCGTCGAGGTTCTTTCTGTTATCCTCGTGTCTGTTTGCCTCTATGAGCGCCTTTAGGGTCTCCAGCTGGGAGGTGCTGGGAGCCTCGTCCTCGTCGGTCGGCATGGTGACGTTCAAGGCGCGCTTGTCTTTTTTACTTTCCCTTTCAGCGGTCACTTGTTTTCGTTCAAACGGCGAAAGCTTTTGACTTTAGTGTAGATGCGGTCATGTCATTTCACTAGTTTTGACGTGTAGCTTTGTTTGGATCATTTACTCACAAGAACTGAAGTCCGATGATTTCTTTGTCTTGGTATTTTATTTTCAGCATCAAAGATTCAACACTTCATACAGTCGTCTTGAGTAAATCCACTGTGGTTACAACACCTGTTGCTGTATCTTGTATTATTATTACAGGTAGCTCAGGGTCAAAAGCTTGTGTTTCCGTAGCCTTCCGCATCTAAACTGAATTTTCTATCATGTGATAGTCATACAAATACATGTCATAGTGGAATGACATCACAGACCAACTTAGATTGTCATAATGGATGCATAACTAACAAATTTAAAGCTTATGGCTCATGTAACAAACTTAATGCTTAATTCTTAACTAATGAATAGAATAAGGTTGAATGAATAAAATAAAGCAGATAAAATAAAATAAACACAACAACAAATTCTGCAGATCCATCTTACATAACAAATGTGATATGGCTCTTACACACATGATTGAACCAGCTCACAATAAAGATTTTCCCCTGCCTTTATAAGACAACGGACATTTAACGGACAATTTCACATAAAATAATACAGTCATGTGTAAAGGTTAGTATGCATTACTAATTTTCATTCTGTGTGTTTCTGTAGCAGGTTTTAATATTAAACAAATACAACCTCAGACAAACAACAATATATAACCTTTACTCACCGTGCCATTATTTATTAAACAAAAATTCAGCCAAAACCAAAAAAATTATGTGAGCGATCCTAAGTACCCCTCATGATTCAATAAGTTATACTGTACAACAATCTTTGGCAGCAATAATTTTGGTTCATTTTTGCTTCATTCCTTTTCACAACATTGCTTTAGTTCATTGACGTTTTTCGACATTCGCTTATGCACATCTGTTATGGTCAAATCATCCGTCCTCGACTGCCGTGCTTGACAGTGGATGTGAGGCCTTTTTGCTGAAATGCTGTTTTGTCCTGGCAATCCTTCCAAGCAAACCATACTTGTTCAATCTTCTTTTAATTGTTCTGTCATGGACTTTAACATTTATAAAGCTCAGTGTAGATGTAAATGTAGGCATTGGCAGATGACTTACATTTTATCACATTATACATCTGAGCAGTTGAGGGTTAAGGGCCTTACTCAAGGGCCCAACAAGAACATGAACCTGGAACCTTCCAAACTGCATTCTAATGCCTTAACCACTGACCTACCCCTGACCTGTGTAACTCTGTTTTTTTTTGTATTTCTCTGAGCATTTCATGGTCTGACCTTGGGATGAATGTGTCGGGATTTGACTGAGTTCCATTTTTTTAAAACTTCTTTATAAGTACACTTGAGGAAATTGCTTTTAGATTAGAAGTTGAAAATAAATAATTTCCAACGGTGGTACGGTGGCTTAGTGGTTAGCACTGTTGCAGGAGTTTGGGTTCAATTCCCAGACAGGTTCAATTCTCGCCCCTGTGTGTATGGAGTTTGCAGGTTCTCCCCATGCTTGACGGGATTCATCATTTCCATTCCTGGAAACTGTCTTGAGTGCTTCCCACTTGTAATTTCCAAATTGGAAATGTTTTTATAACCTTTTCTAGATTGATGTGCAGCAATAATTGCTTCTCTAAGTCCATTGCTTATGTCTTTCTGTCACAATTGTGTGGTAGTTGCTGTTGCAGGCAAGGCATAAGTGCAGAGGTTAAGACTTATAGGTTTTTAATAAGAATAAACAAACATAAACAAACACAAAACTCTACACATGAACAAACTAAACCTAGAAACTCTGGCAAACCAGAACTCCATGTATTTCAAAAGTAACAAAAACTGAACCAAGGACAAGACTATTTTTAAAGACACTAATGAGCCAACTCGGTTCAGTTGAGTGCCCCATCACCTGACCGAGGTGCATCCTGGGACATGAAGTCCAAGAGTCCAAAAGGCTTTGGGCACATAGCGCCCTCTTGTGGTCAACCCTGACAATTTCCCTATTTGCATTGTGTTAACACACACACACACACACACACACACACACACACACACACACACACACACACCTGAATGCTCCAAACCAGCAAACTGCCAAAACTTTTGCTTTGAAACAGGTCTGCATGCCTGCTGATGTTCAATTAATTAATGGCTAATATTTAGTAGCACCTGGCAGTAAAGGGGTACTTAGTATTGCCCACATGTTTTTCTTTTCTTTTTGGCTTATTTTTTGTTAAATAAATAATGACGTTGTGGTTGTATTTGCTTACTACCCACTAGTAAGTACCCACTAGAAAAAATAAAAAAACAATAAAAAAAAAATAGAGAAAGACAGGGCTACTCTACTTTTAAACACAAGTAGCTTGTCACCCTTTCTGGAATAGTTTCATGATGAAACTGGCTCTCCTGAAGACATGAAAAATCACCAATTAATAGCACCTCGGATTAGAAACATTATGAAGGTTTTACAGATCATGAGTTATATTAACTGTTCAAAGTAGATTTTATTTTATATACATTTCTGGCATATTTTGGACACCTTGAACATTGCTTTACCATGTAGAAAGAAATGAAAATCAGTAACAACCATGGACTTAGAAAGTGACCCAAACCTTTGAGCGGTAGTGTATGTGATATGAGGGAAAAGTGAATATGAGGGAAATCCATTCTGACAGAATAATACAATTTTGCCAAAGATGCAAGAAGTAATATGAACTGATAGAAAGCATTTTGTGCAGGGTTTATATGCAGTTTAGCATCAATTATATGTTTATTGAGTTTTAGTAAAAATATAGCAAACTTATGCGCATTGTGTTTTTGTGAGTCATAGGCAATAAACTTGACCAATTAATTGAGTTTTGTTGCACAAATGTACCTTTTTAATTACTAAGGCTGTTTATTATGAAACATTAAAATCAGTACAAAACAAAAAAAATCTGTTTCACTTTGGTAGTTGATGACAGTGCCTTATCAAAGAAGTCCATAACTGCTCTGGAAACTGCAATGACAGTAGCTGAATGTGAATGACCTTTTTTTGGCTGCAACATGTAATTAATATGCATCAGTTGCTCTTTATAACCAGCCAATAATTTCACATCACTAATCAAATAACAAAGAAGCAATAAAATTGGTCATTTTTAAATGCATTGTTTTATAATGAAATACATCTGTTTGATGTCACATTTTGCAGTAAGGTCAAAATTGTAAGTTCAAAGCTCCCAAAAGAAGGTTACACAATGTAACAACTTTCAACTTTGTGAAAGTAAAAAAAAAAATGCAGTTTGCAGTGAAACCCATCAAAGGTACCACATCTATGTGAGAAACGTCCAGCAAAGATGTGGTCTATAATAACAACAACAATAACAACAACAACAATTATAATAATAATAATAATAATAATAATAATAATACATGTTAAATAATTATTATACATTTCAAATTCTAGACAAGATTTTAAAAAAGTTTTTAAAAGGTCAGCTGCCCAGGTAATAATGTGTTTAATAAATGTGTCATAATGTGTTGTTGCACAACAGCCCAATCATCTAGGCAGTACAACAGTAGAATCTATCAATATTCAATAATTGTTTAGGTGTGCCTTTGGCATCTTCCATGTGGTATGTGGGCCACACCAGTGTGGTAGAAGTGTACCAGAACTGGGTCTTAATAATTTTGCTATCTGGTATCATACAGTATGCTGTGCATGCAGTTGTGTGTGTTGTTACTCAAAGCACTGAGTAAAAAAAAAGTATCAGCAAGAATGAAAGGGAAAGTTTGTAAGATGGTAATGAGACCAACAGTGTTGTACAGTTTGGTGACATTGCTGCTGATAAACAGACAGGATGCAGAGCTGGATGTGGCAGAAATGAAGATGCTGCGATTTGCTTTGGGAGTGACAAGAGTGGACAGGGTTAGGAATGAGTATATTAGGGGGACACTGCAAGTGGGACAGTTTGGGAACAAAGTTAGAGAGGCCAGATTAAGATGGTCTGGACATGTACATTGGAGGCATGACGGGTATATCAGGAGGAGAAAGAGATGGAGCTGCCACGCTGGAGTAGAAAAGGAAGGCAGAGGAAGAGGTTTATGGATGTGAGTGAGAGAGGACATGCAGGAGGTTAGAATGACAAAGGAAGATGTGGTACTGTAGAAAGAGTTAGATTGGGACAAACAGTCTGCTGTGGCGACTCCTAACGGGACAAGAAGAAGGTGTCATTTTCCTCACAATCTTATCAGTCTTGATTATACAGTGGGTGAAAATTAACTAGGCAATATTTAATGGCTATAGAACATTGGCAACCATATTTCCATGCAGGTTGTTGCACCACCCCATTCTGCTCTTAATGTGCATGCATGGTCAGACTAACATTTTCCAGGATTTTGTCCGGGACGACGGGGACCTCATGAATGGATGCAAAAGAGGACTTGAACACTGGAGGATTTGGAGGCATGTGTTCAGTAGGTTCTCAGCAATATCCCAAATAACTTCCTTCAGAAGACCTTCAGTGCATTCCATCCCCGACTGTTTGATGAAACTGGTAGATGCCCACGGTGCCTATGTTGAAATGTAAAGATTTGCGTTCATTTTCCTATCTAATGAAGTATATGTGCAATTTGTTTCAATACATTTGTATGAGGAATATGGACTTTTTTTTTTTTCTCAACAATATTTTTATTGATTTTAACAGGGATAAAACAGGGTAAACATGTAATATTTTAATGCAGGTTTTATAATCCCCTTATAAACCCTATAGCACCCACCCCGTCCCTCCCCGACTCCAAGCCAGTTTTACAAGCATAAGAAAGGCTAAACGCCAGGCATTGAGAGAAACCAAAAAAGAAAAAAGAATATGGAGCTGGAAGTTTTTTGGTTCTACGTGCAAAAAAAAATAAATAAAGAGGAATAAAAAGGGGAAAGAAAGCAAACAAACAAGTAATTAAATAAGACAGGAATCAAACTATAAATGTATATGAAAAAAGTGAAGGAAGGGCCCCCACACCTGTTGAAATTTAAAGTCTGAGTAATGAATTGAGTAGTGAATCTTCTCCAGGGACAGACAGGACATGATATCTCTGAGCCACTGGGCGTGAGTGGGTGACGTGGCATCCTTCCACTTGAATAAAAGAGAACGCCTGGCCAGGAGTGTCGCAAAAGATAACAATCTCTTTTTGGCTGGACTTAGACTCTTACCCTCTTCTCCAGTGACACCAAAAAGAGCAATCAGAGGGTCTGGTTCAAGATTGCAATTCAATATGAAGGACAGGGTCTTAAAAACATCCCTCCAGAATTTTTCCAAATTCGGGCATGTCCAGTACATATGAATAAGAGACGCCTCTCCGCTTTTACATTTATTACAGCAAGGATCAATGTCTGGGTAGAAACGGGAGAGTTTAAGTTTGGAGAAATGAGCCCTGTGTACAACCTTAAACTGTAATAAAGAGTGGCGGGCACATAAGGAGGTTGAGTTGATAAGTTTAAGAATTGAATTCCAAGTATCATCTGATAGTGACAGATTTAAATCGTTCTCCCAAGCAGTTTTAATTTTACACAGAGGGGTGTGACTCGAAGCCATCAATCCACCATAAATAGTGGATATTAGGCCTTTACGCAGCGGAGACAAACAGAGGAGATTATCTAGAATGTTTGCAGCAGGAGCCTCAGGGAAATTTGGTATTAAAGAGCGAATGAAGTGTCTTACTTGCAGATATCTGAAAAAATGAGAATTGGGTAAGTTAAACCTTTCGGAAAGCTGTTCAAATGATGCAAACTTATGGTCAACGAACAGGTTTTTGCAAAGCTTGATGCCCTTATTGTACCATTCCTGAAACACTGAGTCATGTAAAGAAGGTTGGAAGAGATGGTTAGAGACGATAGGACTGGACAGAGAAAAGCCCAGAAGGCCGCTGTGCTTTCTGAACTGAGCCCATACTCTCAAGGTATGCACCACTACTGAGTTATTGATTAATTTAATTGAGGGGATGGGGAGAGCAGATCCAAGGAGTGCAGAGACAGAGAGATTTTTGACAGACTTTATCTCCATTTCCACCCAGGCAGGCCGATTAGGTTGGTTATGAAAATATGACCAAAAGATGACAGATCGAATGTTTGCTGCCCAGTAGTAGAAACGAAAATTAGGTAGAGCCATGCCACCGTCTCTTTTAGATCTTTGAAGTAGGGACTTATTCAATCGTGGATGTTTACCTTTCCAAAGGTAAGAAGATATAATTGAGTCTAACGCGCCAAAGTAAGATTTGGGAATAAAAACAGGTACAGACTGAAAGAGATATAAAAATTTAGGGAGAATACTCATTTTAATTGCATTAATGCGGCCCACCAGGGACATGGACAGTGGTGACCATCGTCCCAAGTCCTTTCTTGTTTGGTTCAACAACCTAATAAAATTTTCTTTAAAGAGGTGTTTATGTTTCCTTGTGATTGTAATACCAAGATAGGTAAACTGATTTTTCACTATGTTGAATGGAAAATTGTGCATACCAGTTGTTACTGCTGTATTATCTAGCAGAAAAAGTTCACTTTTGTGCAAATTTAATTTATATCCTGAAAAATAGCTAAATTCCCTGAGCAATGACAGCACAGGTGGCAGAGAGGAGACTGGATTCGATAAAAAAAGTAGAAGATCATCTGCATAAAGGGAAACTTTATGTTCTTCTCCCTGCCTCCAAATCCCAGATATATCTCTACAGCTTCGGAATGCAATTGCTAGTGGCTCAATGGCGAGGTTAAAGAGCAATGGGCTAAGGGGACATCCCTGACGAGTTCCCCGCTGAAGACTGAATGGTTGAGACTGTTGAGCATTTGTCAGAACTGAGGCAGTAGGGCTTGAATATAATAATTTAACCCAAGTGATAAAACTTGGACCAAAATTGAATTTTTCTAAAGCCCTGAATAAATACTCCCATTCCACACGATCAAAAGCCTTTTCAGCATCCAAAGAAAGGACACACTCAGGGGTCTCCTCTGATGGTGTGTATAAGATATCCATAAGGCGTCGAATGTTAAAGTAAGAATGACGATTTTTAACAAAACCGGTCTGGTCCTCAGATATAATTGAGGGTAGAACATTCTCTAATCTACGAGCCAAGACTTTAGCAAGGATTTTAACATCCACATTAAGAAGAGAGATTGGTCTATATGAGGAGCACTCTGCTGGGTCCTTATCCTTCTTTGCTATGAGGGTGATGCGAGCCTCATTAAATGACGCAGGCATCTTACCTTGCTTGAAAGATTCAGATAGAACCAAAGCTAGTTGTGGTGCAAGGTATGAGGAGAATGATTTAAAAAACTCTGCAGGGAACCCGTCAGGACCCGGGGACTTACCAGATTGCAATGAGGAGATAGCTGAACTGATTTCCTCTTGTGATATGGGCTCTTCTAATCTTAATCTAGAATCAGGGGACAGTGTTGGGATATTTAGTTGAGTCAAGAAATTCTCAACTGCACTATGGTCCCTTGGGAACTCAGAAGTATATAATCGAGAATAAAAATTCCTGAATGCATCATTAATTTTAGAATGGTCCGTAGTGATGGTACCATCCTCCATCCGAATTTTCGTAATTTGTTGCTGTGCTCTAAATCCTTTTAACTGATTAGCTAAAAGTTTCCCAGATTTGTCACCATGAATGTAAAATTGGCTCCTACTCTTTAATAATTGCCGTTCAATTACATGCGTTGAAATAATTTCAAACTTAGTTTGCACTTCTACGCGTTTTTTATAGAGATCGGGGTTTTTAAATAGAGCATACTGCTGATCAATTTCTTTAATTTGGTTGGTCAAATCTTTTCGTTCTTTATATGCCTTCCTTTTCATATTTGCAGTGTATGAAATTATCTGTCCCCTAGGAATATGGACTTTATGACTAATTTTTTATGCATATTTACTTTTCACTCACACTGTAGATTTAATACTCTATTTAAAACTCTGGCTTGGTAGCTCACCGGTTTCTGTAAGCTGGGGAAAAAATTGCAAACGTGGCCCAGCAGCATTCACATAACCAGGTGTCTGTCTATAAGGTTGCCTGTCATTTCAGAAAACTTTCAGGAAACATACAGGAAATTTGAGTTTAAAAAGAAACTCTTTGGTTAAGCTAACTTCCTCCAAAATGATTATCGGTTAGGTTTATGATTTGTCTCCGTATGCTGGAAAAGTGGTTGTGGTTTGTTCAGCTTATCACCCTCCTGCATGTCATCAAGCGCGCACACACACACACACACACACACACAAAGGATGCTTAAAGAAAAAAAAAGTGTCACTATAGAAGACAGCACTCTAAACAATAGTGCAACAGCTGTTTGTAATTTGCGCTTTGCGCGGCGGGATGGATGGAGCTACCTGCTGTGCGCGCGGTGCCGAGGAGCGGCGGGGTGGCGGCACGCGGGCTGATTTCCTCTCCTCCTCTCTGCACGCGCACCGTATCATTTCGCTGTCATCCAGGGAGTCGTTAAGCTCGGCGTGCTAATGGGAGCATCGGGGAATAAAGAAGCGTTTGACGGACGGAAAAAAAAATGCGCAGCTCGCTTTTTCTTTCTCACCCGCGCACGCAGAGCCCCTCTGTCTCCGGATGCAGGTGTTTGTTGTGCTGACAAACAAGCAAAAAGAAGCCGCGCGCGAAGACGGCAATTGAGCAGAAACGAAGAAAGAAAGAAGAATTGTGAGGATAGATAGATAGATAGATAGATGTGCGTTTACTTTCTGAAATGATCACGTATGTGCCAAGTAAATAATTGAGATTGGACTTGGTTTCTGTAAATGCAAGAACTTTTAATAATAAATCAACACATATAATCCTATAACTATAACATTGTCATGAGGATGTCAATTTTAAGACATTTGCGCCAAAACCTCCATACACGCGAAATGTGTTCAGATAGAAATATAATTTGAAACCTAGTTTCTTTTTTTTTTTTTTTCATTTAATTTCTATTTTTGGACTATTATTTCCTTGAGACATTCTGGTTGCAGGTCGCACTGACGTCAAAGGGACATGAAGGAGGATGGTCAGGTTACCTACTTATTTGCGCCTAATATCAAATGCTTCTGCAGTTAAGATCTTTAAGCACTCACAATTTGCCAGACATACAGTATTCAACGACATATAATGAGAAATCCAGCGCAGACGTACTGTAGTAAATCGTCGGTGCAAAGATTGGGCTCAAAGTCCCAGAATGCAATTGGTTAGATAATGATCTATAAAATGACAAGCACGATAGCGGTGATAGAACAATCTGTACAGATGATAAGGTGAGAGATCTGGACAGAGTAAAGGATCACTATGCTTCTGTAGAGATCAAGCGAAGGCCTAATTCCACTGCAGCACTTTCAACAGGAAGAAAAGCATTGTGGGTAATGTAGGAAACTGCTAGCCAACATGAGTTGTTATAAGCTAATGTGTTAATCAGCAATAGATCAATAGCACAAATGAAGGAAAAATAAGAAGAAGATTTAATAATAAAATAATAATAATTTTGGACACTGTTAAAATAACAATGTATATTTTGTTCAGGGGGGATTTTTCCTTTAACAGTTTAATTTGTCCCTCTGAGAACCAGAGAGAGCTCCAAGGAGAACTTCTTCACGAAGCTAAAGACCCCAAAGTATATAAAGGACAGCGTGCCAATCCATTGCAGGGCACTATGCCATTGTGCAACCTAATACAGGTTCATTCATAAAAATAAACAAAAAATAAGAAAAAAATCCTATGATCATTAAGGGCTCTTTAGTTCCTAAAATACTTTTAACTGCAAACTTTTTTGATAGAAGAGCACTCAGTTGTTTTTAATATTAATTTCCTCCAGACCAAGAACTGAAAAAGCTATGGTCCATGAGATCCAATCCCATGTAAATGTTCTTGAAAGTTTTCCTTGAGATCCCTAAGTGACATCTAATCAACATCCCAGTGCATTCATGTGACATCATTTCCAAAGTGGTGGTGTGTCTAAATAACACATATGACGGACCTAGCTAATTTTAAAAGTTTCATTCTATTTAACAATTCTAATGATTTTAAAACTTCTTTTTTTAACCAGGTTATACATAGTTTATAATTAACCCACTCTGATTGTATTCGGAGAATTAATTGATATAAAACAAATTAAGAAAATATTGTTGTAACGTATGTCACATGCGGCTTTTAACATTGTCAGGCAGGGAACATGCTATATGACGTCTTTCAAAATGTATTCCATGTGGTCTAATTGGCCTGTTTTATATTGCCTATAATTTCACTTAAAAGGATAAATGGGGCTGTGTGTGTGTGGTAGTTATAAAGTTAATAAAACTGCTGCACTTTGAATACGCTCATTAATTCTTGAAGCACCAGATTACAGTGTGGAATTTAAGCCTGTTAATCTAATTAGTCGAGCGGCATTCCAAGAGAGCCAATATTAAGTACTGTATAAGAGCACTATGTGTGTATGTGTGTGGGGGTCTGTGTGTATCAATCCACTCACATGTGTTCACCCTTTTAAAATTTAAATTCTAGGAAGAGTATAGTGATAGTAGAGTTACTGACAGCGTCTGTGGACATTGCAAATGATAAAATTCTCATGGGATGTACTCTATGACTTACTATGAAAGATGAGAAGAACAGAAGCAGTTTCATCCATTGGACCTTTAATGGGAATATACAAATGCCCAATCATCTAGGCAGCTAGCCATCAGTAAGTGTAGAGTAGCTTCCATGGGATCTATTTCTGTCTAAGAAGCAAATAATTTACCAATATTGTGTCCAAAATTGAAATGACTAAATATTGACTGAAGAGCTATAAAATTGTCAAACAATAAAATGCGTGACTCCCTGCAATATTTGGGATTACAGCTGAATCATATCTATGCAGATATTCAGTATAACTGCACTGATGCTTAATTATGGTACAGTAAGACAAATATGTGTTAAAACTGAACAGTTAAGATTTATTCACTTGCTAACATTAATAAGGGCCAGGGGTAGTTCAGTGGTTAAGGCATTGGACTACAGTTCGGAAGATCCCAGGTTCAAACCCCACAACCACCAAGTTGCCACGGTTGGGCCCTTGAGCAAGGCCCTTGAGCCTCAACTGCTCAGATGTATAATGAGATAAAAAAAATGTAAGTCGCTCTGGATAAGAGCGTCTGCCAAATGCCTAAATATAAAATGTAAATGTAAAATTGCTTTATTTAACTAACCTCTTTCTTTGCTAACATCAGGTTAGACTATTCAGTAGATTCCAGTACCTAGCACACCTGTCTAAGTGGCAAAGTCAAAATTTAAATACAGAGATGAAGTGATGATTAAATTACTGATGTGGAAATGGTTATCTCTGCCAAAAGAGCTTATAACCACAGCTTTAAAGTACTGTATATACTTTATGAAACGGAGAAGTAAGAACACAGAGCACTTCAGAAGATTCTATTAAAAAATGCTTTGAAGCTAAAATCACAAAAATCTGAAAACTACACATCACTACAAATGAATAAAACTGTTATCCAATCAATTTTTTTTAATGCTTATGCAGTGATTACAAAAATGATAAATACATTTGCACTGAATACAAGATTGTAAATATTGTTAGAATACTAGATAAAGAAGGTATTTAAGAGGTAGCTGGGCGAAACATTTTACCATAACATACTGTACTGCAGACTAAAGAGGCTACTGAAAAAGAATAAATGAATGAACATATGAAGAAGTTAAAAATAGGTATAAAATGAAAAACAGGTAGTGAGAAAACAGATAAAGGCTTTACTAGTGTAGTGAAGTGAATAAGAGGGGAAATTAAATACTCATATATGAACAACCTAGGACTTTCAGTATGATAATATTGCCAATCCGGGAAAAAATGAAACCTTGTAAATGTCATGTATGCAAATTAATCTTATTTGCTTAGCAACATGTGTGCAGATCATTATTTGATCTGTTAATACACTATCAATATATGATAAATAATCAAAATCTAAATATGTCATGTTAGTTTTTTTTTGTGAATTTTCACTAATGCCTTTCTTCTAACGTTTCATTAACGCTAGAGTAAAAACCAATGTCGTCACTGTTTCCTCTGGATTAGTATCCTGAGGGTGGAAAAGGAGATTAATTATTGGAAACAGCACACACAAATACACACGTTATTTCAGCACATCGGAGCCATGATGCCTGCTTCACCCCTGAAATTTTGGCCTCCCAGGAACTTCTTTAATCGTCCAAACATGTAGATAAATGGCTTGGAGCCAGGTCAGATCTGTATGGATGTGGCAATAACTCCCAGCCAAGTGCCTGAAATGTGCAAGTGGTGTTGGTGAATGATTGTGTGTATAGTTCCCACAGACAGATGCATCTCTCCTGTAAAAGTTATCCGTCGTATCAGATGTTCCACTTGCTGAATGATCACCTCAGCCTGGACCATCATTCATGGACGTGTGCCTTATTTAAAACGTTTACACCATCGAAATGTTTTACTGCGACTACGAGTCTCATTATCATACTGAGCTTGAAGTCTTCTGTGAATTAAGCAAATTCCTCATGTGTGTTAACATATTTAACCAATAAATCTGATTCAGATTCTAAATGTGAATGGGTTTTACACCTTCATTAACGATAAATGTAATCACAAATCCCGGTTTGACTTGAACACCCCTGGTATAACCATACCTCCAGATAATTATTTAAACTTTATTTTGTTTGGTGCCTAAACCCTTTTATACTGTATATGTCGGCGCTGAATGCTGGAAAGGCTTCGTAGAAATTTATAATGTAATAGGATATTTCAAGGTAGGCCGAACTCTCAATGCGACGGTCAAAAATGTATTTTTTGTTTCCCTCAAATGAAAACCTGACGTATCTAGTAGACGTACACCTTCTGACGCACTATTTAGTTTCACTGTAATGCTATGGATGAATAATATGGTTGAAGTAAAAACATTCTAGACATTTTTATACACAAAAGGCTTCCGGTCCGCGTGCTTACTTTTCCCGCGAAACTACAAAGCTCCACGCCGCGGAATGTACCATTCTGAACTGACCTCATGCACAGGGGAGGCCACGTCAAAAGACACATCCAAGTCTATTTTGTTCCGAGATAAACAGTATACATGTCTTTTACTTTTTAATAACATCACTGTGTTTACAATTATTTTTGAAGTAATGCTGTAAATCATGCTTTGAAAGTTAATTCATGTAACTCCACGCGTGTAATCCCACCCCCGCGGTTTATTTCCGAGTGTTTGCGCTCATATTGTTTTTTAAACTCTTCATTGTGTGTGCTGAATTTTTAACATCAGCTGCTCCTGAGCAGGAGTTTGTTCATTTTATTAAAAGTTGTAGTGTTTCGGCGTTATATTAGCACAATAATGGAGGTAAGAACTACTATCGGGTCTATTTCTATTTTTTGAACTGTATTTTAAGCAAATAGTTTGCGTAAATGAGTTAGCATTATTGTTGTCCATGCGCAGAGTAAATACAAACAAACTAACAAATAAGTCAATAATGAACTTAGTGAATGTAGTGCTGTCGAGTTCATTGACTCGGTCTAGCTAGGTAGTAAATATAAAGTCATTTATTTATATAAACTTGTGCTTTTTTTATTTACTAAATGTTTTTATTTAATTAAAAGTAAATTAAGCAAATCTTCTTGCAACACATGTACAATTAAACCCAGTTTGTTTCTCATTCTTTTCTTTCTTACTACCATATGTATATTTGTAAATATGTATCATTTTATATATATATATAATGCAAGTCTGCATTATTAGATAATCTTACATTAAATAATGCAATTACATTGCAGCTCATGTACACAAGGTTTTGCAGCATTAACTTGATTTCATTTATGCTTACTTTTCATGATTAAGATAATAATAATAATAATAATAATAATAATAACAGCAGCAAATAATAATTTATTATTATTATTATTATCATTATTGGTAGGGTTTGTAGTATTTTCAAGATCCAGTAAAAATGACAATTATTTGCTTGAGCAGTCGAAATAATTAAATAAAATAACTTGCACAAATAAATGTTAGAATTTGAATGAAATGGACATTAGCCAGGATTCTCTGTGTAATATTTGATTAAATTTGTTAAATAAAATTTTTTATTAAACTAGGTTGTTTTTGTTTTTATTTGTTCATGTAACAGTTGTTAATTAATTTCACAGATTTAAAAATGCAAACAGTAATGCAATATTTTACATGACTTAAAATTCTACTTTCTTTGATCTTTTAACATTTGTGTTTAATTTTTTTTTTAAACCTATGAGTGTCAATATACGTGTTAGAAATACAAAGGAATTGCACCCTTTCTCCATGTTAAAGCATAGTATTTTGTTACAAGCTTTCATTAAAAAGCCTGTTTCATTAAGGCACAATTCTTTTTGTTGTGAATTAACCTGTTGATGTCCTAATCTTTTATCTTTCTCCCTCTATTTATGCCAGAATGAAGTAAAAGATTTTAAGTAACAAAATGCTGCATTTTTTCCCCCAGCGATTTCCATGTGCATTCACTTCAAATTAATTTCGTTGGATTAAAGAATTAATTATAACCGGTTTAATTAAGGGAAGTTTCTGCACTTTGTTAAGAAACCTTTAACATGCAGGATTGTCAAATTCCAAACCCTTTTCTGCGTTAGAATGAGAGAAAATCATAAAGCTGATATTTGGTAATTTGAGATCTTTATGCATATGTTCACTTTACAAGTCATTCAGACTTTTTACAAATTTTCAGTCACATACAATTGACACGTCTGTCCTATGCTCATAGATACAATCTTTGCTTGTGCCATCCGGGTTAACACGCGTCATATATATGTAACCGCTCATACAGTTCAAGCAATTGGTGCGATTTTAGAAAAATATATGCTTGGGATTTTGCTCTGTAGGATGGCAAGCAGTTAGTCGGTAGTATGTGTTGAGGTCCAGAAAGAGTGAGCGCTCCACGATTTACAGAGGCAAATTTATTCCGATCTGTCTGCTCTCATTAAAGTTACATATCCAATATGTGGTCATGCATCTGATCTAGGACAACATACTAAAGTAACTTGGATAGAATCTGAAAAACATCAGATTTGTGCGTTCAGACAGCCATAAAAAAATAAATAAAGATTAGAATTTCTGTCACTGCAGACTGGTAATGTGAACATAGCCTATAGCTCAATATTAACAAAACTTTCCCTATCTGAGAAAGTAGTTGTAGCTGAATGGTAGAGATGTGGAGAGTTGAAAAATCTGAGCAAGAGTATCTACAAGAATGTGAAACTACTAACTGCTCGTAGACCTCCCATTATTCTGTTCTTATCTCAGTAAAAGCTATTTCCTAATATAGATGTAGCAGCCTGGTTTGAAATACACTAGAGTATTTGTGTCTGTGTATGCACGAAGTTAAATATTTTTGCCTGATTAACTATCTGATGACATTTTCAGAAGGCTCTGGTGGACATATTCGAAGGCCCGAGTGATGAGGAGGAATTCCTCGGATTTGGAGGCGCTTCTTCGGGGCAATTCTCAGAGGAGAGCCGGGACAGCCTTCACTCCCAGTCCTCGTGGAAGCCAGTGAGCATGATCAAGATACTCATGGCTTTAAAAAAAAAAAAAAAAAAAAAAACATAACGGATAAGTGTTTGACTTCAAGAATCTGTTGCTATTCATAACAGTGTCTGTTGTTCTGTTCTAGGTTCTTCGCTTTAAATCTAAATTCATTACAGATGAGCTGGCTCAGGTCTTCATGGACACAGACAGTGAAGAGGAGTTTGAAGGGTTCAGTAAAGAAGAGAGCTCTCTACATAACAGCTGGATGAGCCCCATGGTAACTATGTATTTATTTACTTTTTTTCGAGCTGCCATCCACCATGAAACACATCCTGTTAGGTCATGCTGTATTTTTGTCTCAGGGAGGAACTGCTAATGCAATTACACCATCTAGAACATAAGTGATATTAACTGGGTTTGGTTTGTTGGCTCCATACAGCAAAAAAAAAAAAAAAGGGCAAGCACACCTGGTCTCTTTCAACATTTTCCATTGATGTTGGTGCAGCTCTTTGACTCGAGATCCCAGAATGCAGTGCAGGTGCATAAAATGAGGTTCCTCTGTGTTGGAGCATAGGCTCAGGGAGTTGGGTATCTATGAAACTGATGGCCATATGTGGTAAAAGTTGTGAAAGTTTTGGAAGATGACCTGTTTAAGAAGAGGAGCGACAGACACTAGGAATAAAAGGAAGTAGAATGGTATAATGGGTTAATGTGAAAAAAAATAGATGTTGATTATTAGATGTCGAAAATCAACCTTGGATGCATTAGATGATCATGGTTTAAAAAATTAACAAGTGTGGATTAAGTCCTGTGTGGATTTTTCCATCCATGCCTACGTGTGTATTTGTGTGTGCTGTTTCCAATAATTAATCTCCTCTTCCACCCTCAGGATACCGATCCAGAGGAAGACAGTGACGACATTGGTTTTTACTCTGATGATGATGATGCGGCCCCGCAGAAAAAGCGGAGCTCAGGATTGTGTGTCGCGTTCAGGTTTCCTGCCAGAAGAAGCTCCACCCAAGCAAGCACCGTGTCAAAGAAATCCAGAGTTTCCCTGAGCAGAAAGCAGCCTGTGGAGCCTGCGAAAAAAAGTAGAAAGAGGAGAGGAAGCAGTGCCAATCCAGCTGTGGCTCGGAAAAGCAGGAAAGTTGAGAAAAGACCTAATAATGACTCTGAGGAGGAGAAAGAGGAGGAGGAGGAGAAGGACGTCAAGCTAACTGAGGCAGATGTACAAACACTGAGTCAGAGAGCGAAAAATATTCAGGAGAATAAAGCAATGGTAAAAATCCTGAACAATGCTATGAACAAGCTTGGCATAAAGTTTCCATGATGCACTCTGAGTGATTGTGAATAATGGTGTGTGTGCATGTGCTTGCAGCTTGCTAAGCTATTTGCAGACCTGACCTCGTTACCTGAACTCTCTGGAAAGACCACGCCTGTGGTGAGTTCTGCATTTTTATTTATTTTTCTGCTGAATTGATATTTTTCTTTCACGTTCAGCCCTCTTTAATGATTGGGTTTGTGTACACATTCAAATCTTTATTGTATCATATTAAGCAAACATGTCACTTCCTGAGGTGTGTCGAACAATCTGATACTGTTGACTGATTGGTCTTAGATTTGGGTTGGAACCCCTAGAGGGCTCTGATGTTTTATCATGGCTGTAAATCAGTCCTAGTGTTTGCTTGTTTGAAGCAAGACTCGCTCACATGGAAACGCTGAGTAAACACCTGGGTGCGTGCGCTGCATGCCGTCACACACTGCATGTAAAATCTCTGCTGCTCCAGTTAAAAGTGGTGCTCAGGATGTTTCAGTAATCTAAGCACGTTGTGACCTTGCATGAAAAAAGCCAGAAAGCCACAAGTGTCCATTTACAGTTATTAAAATGCATGTTTTCGTGTGGGTTTGTGCGTGTGTGATCTTTTCCACATAATTGCAATGCAGGTTTTGTTGAAAAATGGTGTAACATGTAGTGCCTTAAAAGACTAAAGATGCATGCAAAAAAAACCCTCTTAATTCAACTAGAAATAAATACAGTTAACACACATTTTTATAGTGTATATATAATTTAAAAAAAAAAAAAAAAAAAAAATATATATATATATATATATATATATATATTTAAAAAGATTGCTTGTGTGGTTTACACAACACCATATCCACACTGATTTCAACAAATGCTGCACAAATTATTATTATTTGGACACCACACATTGTCTTTTTAAGACAACAGTCTTTTTAAGAAACATCCTTATTGTATGTGATGCATCTACTGTTATTTGCACTACCATGCACACTCGCACTTTCACTCAGTGGTTAAGCCATTGGACTACTGAACAGAAGGTCGCAGGTTTAAACCCCAGCACCCCTGTTTGGTCCTTGAGTAAGGCCATTTAACCTTCAGCTGCTCAGACGTGTAATAAGATAAATGTAAGTCGCTCTGATTAAGGGTGTCTGCCAAATTCCATAAATGTAATTGCAATACTTAATATTTTCAAAACTATGGAATAACACATACTGTATGACATTAGGCAATGAAAAGTACAACGAAAAGAAATATCATAAATAATGTGAACGAGATCAATAGGAAAAAAGCTACTGATGTCGCGTTCGGCAGTGGAGGTAGCGTGGCCTCCAAGGTCGTCATCCAACGAAATCCGCGAAAAAAGAACTTGCTTAGAATTGGAACATGGAATGTCATGACGATGGGAGCAAATGAGGCAGCCAAGAGGGAGAAGATGTTGAAGAGAGATGAAGATAAACAACTTGAACATACTGGGTCTATGCGAAGTCAAATGGAAGAAAAACACTGTTGTTTTGAAGGATATCGATTTATCAGTGTTGGTGAAGGACAAAGAGGAGTCGGAATCGTATTAGACTCGGAAACAGCGAAGAGAGTGATCGACGTTGAACAACAACATTGCAACAGACTACTTAAGATAAAAATTGAGGCAGAACCGAGAAACTTAATAGTGATTCAGGTATACATGCCAACATCAGACCATGAAGACGAAGAGATAGAAGAGATGTACCAAAAGATTGAAGATCTAATCAAAGCGGAGAAAGCAAATGAACAGTTGGTTGTAATAGGAGACTGGAATGCAGTGGTAGGAGAAGGAGTAGATGGGAAAGAAATAGGCAAATATGGTTTGGGTAGAAGAAATGAAAGAGGAGATAGATTGGTAGAGTTTTGACGAAAAAATCATCTGGTGGCAACGAACACATGCTTTGAACAGCACAAAAGAAGGAGGTACACATGGAAAATGCCAGGTGACATAGGCAGATATCAACTTGATTATATTTTTACGAGACAAAGATATTGAAACAGCATAAAGAGTTCATGGAGTTACCCAGGAGCGGACATCGGCTCAAACCATAAACTGGTGATAATGCACGTAACTACATTAAGGTTGAAAAGGATCAAAGGGAGCAAAAAGAAAAGAAGGCTAGACTTGGAGAAGCTAAAGTATAACGGAATGGCATTTCGAGATAGTGTCGAGGAGAAGTTCAATATAACAACACATGAAACAACACAAACCAACGAAAGATGGAACAGGCTGAAAGACATTCTACGTATAAATGCATTAGAGAAATTAGGTTACAAGGGAGGAGTTAGAATCAAGAAGCCGTGGATTACCAAGGAGATGATAAAGCAGATGGAGGAGAGAAGAATAGCAAAGAGATCAAACTCAAGCGAAGGAAAGAAGTATCAATAACGAATTAAGAAGAACAACAGAGAGGGCTTTTGAAGACTGGTGGCAAAGAGAGTGTGAAACACGAGTTATTGGAGAAACAAGGAAGAATAGATCTCATGTATGCAAACATCAAACAATTGATAGGAAATAAGAAAGTAAAGGCTGCTTGCAAATACATCAAAGACAAGAACGGAGTGGTGCTGAAGGAATATGAGGAAATCAAGAGAAGATGGAAGGAATACATTGAAGAACTGTATGACAAGAGTGGAAAACCAGGAATGGAGGAATTTGACATCGAAGTGGAGGAGGAGGTTGATGAAAAGGGACCAGATTTACTACAAGCAGAAATTGAGAGAGCGATTAAAGATCTGAAGAGCGGGAAGGCAGAGGGTGTTGATGAGATTCCAGCAGAGCTAATAAAGGCACTCGGAGAAAATGGCAAGAAAGAGCTGATAAAATTGTCAGCAAATGTACGATACAGGAGAATGGCCTGAAGACTTTACAAAGGCTGCGATAGTAACTTTGGAAAAGAAGGCGAATGCCGTTGAATGTTCGGACTACAAAACAATAGCCTTGATTTCACATGCCTCGAAGATAATGTTGAGAATAATTGCTAGAAGACTGGAACAGAAGACTAATTGCTCTATCGGTAAGACTCAGTTTGGATTCAGAAAAGGATGCGGGAGAAGAGATGCGATTGCTGTTATGAGGATATTGTGTGAGAGAAGGTTAGAGCTAAATGAAGAGGTATTTATCTGTTTCGTAGACTTTGAGAAGGCATTTGACCGAGTTAATTGGACTAAACTTCTAGGGATCCTAAGGAAAATAAAAGTTGATTGGAGAGATAGAAGATTGATCAGGAACCTCTACATGAATCAAATGGTGGTGGTAAGAACACAAAATGGAGACTCAGAATCAGGAGAGATTGGACGTGGAGTGAGGCAAGGATGTCTGTTGTCACCACTACTCTTCTCAATATATGCGGAGGCAATGATGATTGAGGCGATGGAAGAGGTACAAGGTGGAGTTAGAGTAGGAGGTGAGCTTTTGACCGATGTTAAGTTCAGAAAAAGGACTACAAAATCTAATGAACGCCTTAAGCAAAACTGGAAAGTCATATGATATGAAGATCAATGTCAAGAAAACAAAATTCATGAGAGTTTGCAGAAGAGGCAAAGAAAAGGAAGGAGGCAATAAGTTAAACATCATGATAAAGCAGTAGAACAAGTGCATCAATTTTGCTACTTAGGTTCGCTTATATCAGACGATGGCTCATGTGAAGCGGAAATAAAGAGCAGAATCGGGATGGCCAAAGACGCATTCAACAAGAAAAGAGAACTGTTTACAAAGCGAATGAGCAAAGACCTAAAGAAGAGAGTAATTAAAGCAGTGGTATGGGGTGTAGCATTATATGGGTCAGAGACATGGACCTTAAAGAAGAGAGAAAGAGATAGGATGGAAGCATTTGAGATGTGGATATGGAGAAATATGGAGAAGGTCAGCTGGAAGGAACATAAAACTAATGCATATGTGCTGGAGTTAGTGGGCGAAAGGAGGCAGTTGTTGGATGTGATATGGAAGAAGAAAAAGAAATGGATCGGACACATATTGAGAGGAGAAAGCCTAGTGAAAGACGTTCTAGAAGGAAGGTTTGAAGGACAAAGAAGTAGAGGAAGACCACCTATCATGTTATTAGACGATATTAAGAAAGGTGACTCATACGTGACAATCAAACGAAGAGCAATGGACAGAGAGAAATGGAGAGAATGGTTGCCTAGAACCTGCCCTTGGGCAGAACACTGATGATGATGACATTAGGTCATTAACTAACTACAAGAACAGTCCGTTGTTACTTTAAATTTTGCATGAACAGTTTTGTCAAGTGCATTTGCAAAACCCATCAAGCACCATGATGAAACTATCGCAGGAAAGCAAGACCAAAACTTCTGCTGCAGAAATGTTCATTTCGAGTTACCTGCCGCTAAAAATCACTTATAAACAGCACCTTAAATTAGAGTCGTTATGAAGGCTTTATAGGGCATAAGTAGCAGACACATCTCAGTATTAACTGTTACAAAGGAGATACATACTTTAGATGCCTTCAGCATTGTAGAAAAAAAAATCAGGATAGACCATGGAATTATAAGAAAATTATAAGAACATGGAATTGGAATTCCAAACCTTTGACTAGTAGTCAAAGTACGAAGTGCTATCGAAAAGTTTTGAGACTAGCTTTGTAACACACAAACAGATGGCAGCAAAGCCTGCATGCATAGTCACATTGAGCACCAACCTTCATAAGTCCGTTTACCAAAGGACAATGTCCTGTGTGCTGTTCTGACCACATGCATAACCATGTCTGTTATTTCATCATGGACAGCAAGCTACCACAAAGGAGACCCGTCACAGAGACGTTTGACATGTTTCAGCAAGTTTATGGCGATACAGCAGTGAGCCATGTTGCTGCCAACTCCGTCCCCAGGCTGCTGATGGAACATTGTGTCAAAGTCTTCCAAGAACAGCGTGTCGTGAATGACCCGTTCTTCATTTCGGATCATTACCGGTAACAAAACCTGTGTGTGGGTATATGGCCCCGAGACAAAGCAACGGTCTTCACAGTGGAAGATCCCATCATCTCCATGATTGGAAAAAGGCGAGGCAGGTCTGCAGCTTGAAATATTGCTTGACATTCCCAGCTTTGTGCATCAAGAATTTGCCTCTGGGAAGAAGACCATCAATAGTGAATTCTACTGACTGGTTTTATGGTGCCTGAGGGAGGACGAACAGCAAAAAAACAGTGCTTGTAAACAGAGCTAGTCTCAAGTTTTGATGCAACCTTGTATTGCTGATCTGTTATGTTGCTGTCTCACCAGTACCCGGAATCAAATTCCTTGTGTGTGCCAACATACTTGGCCAATAAAACTGATCATGATGAACAGAATTAGAGATGGTTATAATGGAACCACTTACTTTCTTTTTTTTCTGGACTACAGAAGAAGAAAAAGCAGCAGAGTCCGAAAAAGCTTGTGTCTGAAGTGCAGAGCGAGAGGAGGAACCCAAGCCGCAAGGCCAGACCCCCTGAGCATTTCGGGCTCGAGCAGGAACCAGTTGCTGCAGTGAAGCCGAGGAAGAGCGTAGAGTTTGACCTGAAGAAACTAATGGAGGTAATTACAAAGGAACAAAAACAAGAACAAAACATTTGCTGCATATAGAATGAGTTTGTGTTGCGCATTACATCACTATAATCACTGCCTGAATGTGTTATTTATAATCCAGGGGTGATGGACATCGGGTTTGGGTTGTTGATTTTAATATTTTTATCACAGATTGATGATGAGCTGCGAGTACACCGAGATACGCCAAGAAGAAAATCCAGAAAGCGCAGTTCTGTACGAATGCCGGATGACATCACGGAGGAGGAGCTGGATAATGTGGCTGATCGAGCTAAAGACAAAATTCTTGATAAAGAAAATGTAAGTTGGTGATAGTGCTTTTATGCATTTCTTTAAAAAACAAACAAAAACTAATTAATATAAAATTGCAGGCATTTAAGGTGTGTCTAAGGGGGGAAAAAGACTGTATATGCCCATTAATGACATAAAGGTCAAACTATCAGACCTATAGCCTAGATCAGTGGTTCTGTGGTGGTGCTGTGTGCACCCCTTTCTAATATTTGACACCGTTCAAGCACCCCTTCGATTAAACTCCACATTTTCTAACTACAATAACTAAATACACATTTTCTGTATATTAGAAAATATCAAAACCCGAAACCAAGATAACTGTCGTTATATTTGTGTTTCTTAATTGACATTCTCACTTTCTAGCGTAGGCTTAATTCTCTTCATCAGTACATCTCTGCTGGATTTCTCTGTTCCCGCCTGCGCCTCTTCACCTCGTTTGTTATCCTCAGAGTCCATATATTCAAACACATGTCCATAGAAGAGGCCGATGTAGATGGTTCATCCCTATGTCACTTGACTTTAAAGTGCCAGTTTTTAACCAGGCGTCCATTTTGATGAATTTAGTAAGCGAAAAAAATTACGAATGTACTATCACTTAGCGCCTAATGTGAAATTGTGACGCAGACATGAAACCACGAGATGAGTAATGCATAGGTTGTAAATTACAATTTGTAATGTGAATTTTTTTTTTTTTTTTTTTTTTTTTTTCAGTGAATTTCTTTTCTCTCAATAATATGACATGTTAAGTTTGCCCAAGATAAATACTGTACATAAAAAAAAAAAAAAAAAAAAAAAAAATTTCCCCGCCATTACAAACATTCTCTCGCGCACCCCTGGTGGTCAGACTGCGCACCCCTAGGGGTGCGCGCACCCCAGTTTGGGAACCGCTGGCCTAGATCAATATTTATTAAAATGAATCCTGTTTTCTCTTATCATTTTCAGATGATGATAAGACTCCAGATGATGGACAGCATGGGGGGGTGGTTAAGAGGCCAAATTGTTTGTTTGTTTTTTGTAATTTGTCAGATTTAACCATCTAAAATCTATCCTTAGACTTCTAATCGGCGGTTCAGGCTAACAGGAACCTGAACTGTTTAGAAACGGGTCATACAGCTGTGTTTTGTTTTGAAATGTGTATTTTTATTTGACGGATATCAGGATACTGTGGGTATTTTTTGTAGGGCAGCACATGCCACCAGTGCAGGCAGAAGACGTTGGACACCAAGACTGAGTGCAGGAACCCCTACTGCCAGGGGGTCAAAGGGCAGTTCTGTGGGCCCTGCTTGCGTAACCGCTATGGAGAGGACGTCCGTACAGCTCTCTTGGATCCGGTAAGGAACAAAGAAAACAAAAGAAAAAAAAATTATAAAAGAAAAAAGGTTTTAATTGCATAAATCAAATATGGACCATCTGCTATACAAGTCTCTATGATGTGAGTACATAAAATAATACACACATTGTTGTTAGAATTAGTGTTAAAGTATACATTTATACTATAATTTAGTATACATTTAACTATTTTCTTGCTCTGGGGAATAAATACACCTTAACTACAAAGGATCCTGAGGGGTTTTGTACTTTACATCAACATTATTGTTTTGAGACATCTGCCGAGTGGCCCAAAAGTCTGGTTCCATAAGCAAGAATTTCTGTATCACGTATAACTGACTTCACAGCACTTGTAAATATTCTTAATGTATCAGAACTGATGTTACATATTGAGATGATTTCATCCTTGAGTGCAACAATTATTCTGGTCCAATTGGAGTAGAAGGCTGGCAGAGGACCAAAAGACAAAAGTCGAGTGGTGTGAGAGGTCGTTTCATTCAATGTTGCTTTCAAAGATTGGGACTTACAAAAAAAAAAAAAAAAGTCTCCAAATATATGTGGTTCCAGACCTTTAAGCCAGCCTGTATAGTTGTATTTAAACCTGGAAGTGAATGATAAATTACAATGAGATGTGTTTGACGTTTAAGTGCTGGAACACTTGCACTTGCTTTAACAGAATAGAGATTACATATGAGATTGATTTATAGTTTTATGACTAGTGTATATGCAATTAACAATGGATTTTTAAAATGATTCATTTGGCTTAATTTCGCGTTATCAGATTTTATCATTTGTTTGGGGGGGAAAAAAAAGGGTATTTGGAGTTGGGCCTGATTTCTATAGTTACAGCTCCTATGTTAACTGTAGTTTGACATCTGGTTCAAAAGTTATATAAAGCATGTAGGGAAGTGCATGCTGATTAAAATTTTCTAACGATAAAGTGGTAGTTTTCACAACCGTAGAACAGGTTGGTGGTACTGAATCATGCCTTGTAAGTGTGTTTAGGTAACCTGTGTGTGTGTATTTAGATATGGGAGTGTCCTCTGTGTCGGGGCATCTGCAACTGTAGTCTGTGTCGTAAACGGGACGGACGCTGTGCAACTGGTGCTCTCACTCACTTAGCCAAATATTATGGCTACAATAACGTCAAGGAATATCTAGAGAGGTATGTACATGTTTTTTTCCCCCCTCTTTCTTAATCAGCTTCCCAGTGTCTTAATCCAATTCTGGGTATGTTACTAAATATAATTTGAACAAGAGACATTTTACTGGATGTAGGTCAGATTGCTGTTTGAAAAATGGGTACAATATTAATCAAAACCCGACAGTTTTCTTTTCAATAGTCAGACATTTCTAGACAGTATTTGCTGTTAGTATTTGTTGTACGAGTGCAGAATAATCAGAGGTTATACTTGTGAAACTGTGTAATAGTTATAAATTATTTTAGAAATTATTATATTTATAATTTCACACTCGCGCGCGCACACACACAGGTCAAAAACCAGTGTCCCTGCTTCCAGTTGCTCATGTGTTGAATTACTTTTTTTCTCTTTCTTTATTTCTCCTTGCAGTCTCCAAAAGGATCTTGACTAAAATAAGGCCACAGGAACCCACTGTTCCGCCACATCTGTAGCGTATGCAAGACTACCATAGACTAGTTTTGCTACTCTGGGGAGAGAAACCGAAAACCTGTTCTCATGTAGTTTATTCAACATTGACACTGGAGCTATACAGTAGGCACATAAAGTCAAACCCAAACCACTATGCTAATAACAAAACCATTTTTTTCCCTCTCAAGTATTCGTCAGATCTGAAATAACTATATAATTATGCAGCTTAATTATGACAATTATGCAGCTTAAGCATTTTATTTTCAGTCCCACCCATTATGTGTATGTGGTAATAATCCTTGTAACCACAACTTCCCATTATAGGTTTACTATGCTTTCATGGAAGAATATAAAGCCAATATGTTGGTTTTTAAAAATTTTTTTTTTTTGTATGTTATTTAGGTTTTACAGGTTCAGAAAACTCAGTCAGAAAATTCATCAGAATTGTTGTTTTTAATATACTTGTCCATCTAATGATGTATACAGTATAATAATTAAACGTAATAAATCCGAAGGTCATTTCAAGACAGCTGATGATATGGTATAGAGTTCGGCTTGCAGACCTTGTAAGGGATCTACTTAATTAAAATTTTTAGAAGCACTTTGAATTTGAAACTAAATACTGACACTGGATTTGTTTATTTTTTAACTGTACTTTATTCCCAGGTTTTTAATCCTTTTGATTTACTTGTACACCCACTAATCAGCAATAACATTAAAGCCAACTTCCTAATGTTGTGTAAGCCAATAAAACCGCTCTGACCCATTGAGGCGTGGACTCCAAGACCTCTGAAGGTGTGCTTTGGTATCTGGCACCTACATAGATGTTAGCAACAGATCCTTCTAAGTACTGTAAGTTATGTTATGTGACTTCAATGAATCAGACTTTTGTCCAGCACATCCTAAAGATATTCGTTTCAGTTTTCAATCTGGGAAATAAGATGAGAACACCTTGAACTCTTTTGTCTTCTTCAAACCATTATTGCCATCAGGGAACACTGTTTCCATGAAGGGCTGTACTTGAATTTTTTTTAAGTTGGTGGTAAATCTTGATCACATCCACATACATGGCAGCACCCAAAGTTTACCAGAAGAACATTGGCCAGAGCATGGCGCTGCATCTGCCTGCACATGTTTTCCCTATAGTGCATTCTGGTTCCGTCTCTTTCCCAGATAAGAGACATAAACGCTCTTGGCTGTCCACATGATGTGAAAGAAGAAGAAAAAATTCATTAGACCAGGTCTTTTTCCATTGCTCCATGGTTCACTTCTGATGCTCACAGGCCCATTGTAGGAGCATTCGACGCTGGACAGGGTTCACTCTAACCCAACTGCATCTATACAAACACCTCCTACATCAAGTGTGATGCACTGTGTGTTATTTCACTTTTCAATCATAGCCAGCATTCATTTCTTCAGCAGATTATACTACTTTAACCCTTCTGTGGGATTGGACCAAATGGGCTACCTTTGACTCCCCAAGTGCATCAAAATCCTTGACTGGCTATGACCCTGTCATTGGTTCACTGCGTGTCCTTCCTTTGTCCACTTCTGCTTGTTACCACTGCACAAGACCTACTCTCTTGGAGATGCTCAGACCGAGTCGTCCAGACATCACAACTTGACCCATGTCAAAGTCATTAAAACCAACTCGCTATAGTGGCACCAGTCAAGGGTTGAGAAATATTAGGGAGAACTGACTATTTTACCTAATATTTCTCCACTATAGCGGGTTGCTTTTAATGACTTTGACATGGGTCAAATTGTGATGACTCTGCATACTGATTTTCTCACTATAGCAAGATAATCAATGTTGTTCACTCATTTTAATGTTATGGCTGATCAGTGTATGTGAAATACGAGATATAGCTTTGACCTGTTTCTTGTCTTCCCCCTGCTTTTTAATGTCTGTGTTTAAAGGAGATGACTGTCTGTTATGCTTGATGTACTATGTAATCTGTTCAATCCTAATTGTTTTATAAATAAATATCCAATTACAATTGTGTCCGTTATTGAACCAGTTGATCATGTTTTATTGGAAGTGCACTAAATATTAATAATAACCTGATATTTTAGTGTGCAGCTTTAATGCTATGAGCAGCTGTTCCTCTTGACCATGCTGATTACTGACCTTCAGAGCCTTGGATATTGTGCTGAAGGTAAGTCTCCAAGTTCAGGTATTTTAATCGAAAGCACTTTGGAAGCATACAACTCTGACCTTGTGGAGTTTTGTGAAAGCACTGATTAAAATAAGATGGCAGGTGGTTGTTTCTTGAGGGGCTATTTCAACAAACTCGCTCATGATCGCTAGTGATTTAGTGTATGAGAATCTGAATGGAAACATTAAGATATATCCAGTCTTGGTTTGAAGAGGCTTTCACTACCTGTCAGAAATAAAACCCGAGTTATTACATGAAAATGGCACTGGATAAAATATAAAATATGTATAAAAAAAAAAAATGGCACTGGAAGGGAAAAATATATCCAGAGCCAAAAATGTCAGCTCATAATCATATTACACTTGTGAGCAATGATTCTTAGTGAATTTAGTTGACCATGTAGTTACTCATCCCACTGCTTCTTAAAAAAACTAAATGTTCCTGCTCTCAGTTAAACCCAACGATCCAAAGTGGGGCTGTGCTCATAACCTTGGAATTGTGGCCAGACCGAAATGTAAAACTACTTTCAAACCAAATGTTGCAGCTTTCAAGCTTGAATGCTACATTCTGCTTTGCTCATGGACACACACACTCACGCACACTCAGCTCTCAGAGAAGAGAAACAGGTTTATGTATCAAGCATACAGTATGGTTGTATGGCTTTCTACATTCTAAAAAATGCTGGGTCAAAATTCTGGGTTATTTCGGGTACTTTAAACACATTGCTCTATGTTGGGTCAAATGAGATGTAGAGGGTCATTTACAAATGAACACCTGGTTCGGTTATTTTGACCAACTGGTTTATTCTTTATTCTCTGGTTTCTCCAAACGGAAGCCTGCAAATATTTTAAAAATGTTTGAAATATTACTGTAGTGTACACTGTAAAAAAGGAATCATGAGGCTTGTAATTTTCATTAAAAAAATTGATGTAATCATTAAAAATAATGTGCATATTTCATTTTAAAAAATGGTTTTCTGTGTTTTTTATAATATATTGAGAACATTTCACAAATAAAATTAAGAAATAAATTTTACCTATTTTTTTAAGGAAATGAGTGCAATTTTTAGGCTTAATTTGAGGAACCATTTGGTCAAAAATTTTGAGGAAAAAAGGCTTCATATTTATTTTAAGAGAATTGGCTCAATTATCCGGGTTTTATTAAGTCACGTTCATTTGAATCTCAACAACAGCAGCAGAGATCAGACGCCATTGAAGGAGCAGACGAACAGTGTAAAATGTTAAGAAGTAAGTTAAGCCCCTTACAAATTTTTTTATTTTTATTTCTTAAATAAGCTCCTTTTGTTGTACTAGTGTCAGCAATATAAATGAAATAAATTAAACATTGTGAAAATTTCTGAAAACATCCTGTCCGCCATTAGCCATTAGCATACTTGAGTTTGTTGTAGTGTCAGTCTCCACAGTTCACTGAAACAAGTTTTGGGGAGTTTGTGTTTTACAATGTTACAAAGATAATGGTTTAGATAGTGGTAGAAATGGTTTACTGTACAAGTTCTCTCAGGTTTTAGTACAGAATGTGACTATTCCCACAAGAACAGATGCTAGCATATAATGCTAAACAGTTGATTTCAATGGCATAGAAATTGTCAGTTAGAAACTGTTTTACAAATTGTTTTACAGATCTTAAAACTGCTGTAAATGTTATATACACTATTTTACACAACAGTGTTTAATATTTTGATACCAGTGAAACATGAAATAAAAGCATGTTTAACACCAAAATGCTTTATGTATTCATTTCATTATAAGTATATTTTTATATTAAGTAATTTTCCTTAATACATATGAGTACCTTTTGAAAATCATCATGTGTCTGGCTAAATAATTTAGGATGTTTTACATGATTTATTTAAGTAGATTCTGCTAGGGGGGAAAAATCATGCCGTAAATACTTAAAAATAATATGCATCTGGCTAAATAATTTAGGATTTTTTACATGATTTTTCCAAGTAAATTCCACAAAAAAAAATCAAGCCTTAAAAACTGCTTAAAAATAATACGTGCAATTTTGTTACCATATTTTTTTTTAAGTAGATAGCACGTAAGATTTTTTACAGTGTAGATTTAAGAGTTGTTTAGCGAGTTATTAAAGATGGCGTCTATTTAAAAAAATTGCCCCAACAATTTCGGAGATTTGATCTCCAGGGATCCAATACAGATGCCCTCATTTACTTTTCCACCTTTTAAGTCGCACTTTGATATGGAGCTGTGGGGAGTTTGTGTTTTTATATTCTGTGCCAATAGTTGGCTATACTGTATTGTATGAGTTAAAGTGCATTTGTAGCAGACACAAATAAAAACTAAATTTACTAAATGTAATCTTAAATATAATTTTAGGTAAATTACTAGCAATCTTCGTTAAAGCTGTGTGTGGAAAGTATGTTGGCATATTTTAAAGTTATCAGATGTTTAATGACAGTCTTAATATGTCTTCTGTTTCTCACTCATCTTCTATACCGCTTTATCCTGTATTCAGATTTGCAGGGACCTGGAGCCTATCCCCTTAGGGCACGAGGCAGGGTACACTGTGGACAGAGTGCCAATCCATCGCAGTGCACACACATACACACTACGGGCAATTTGGGAATGCCAAATAGCCTAACCTGCATATCGTTGGACTGTGGGAGGAAACCGGTGTACCTGGAGGAAACCCACCAAGCACAGGGAGAACATGCAAACTCCATGCACACAGAGATGGAAATCAAGCCTGGCCGGGAATCGAACTCGGACCCTGGAGGTGCAAGGCGACAGTGCTAACCACTACACCATCACGCCGCCTCTTCTGTTTGTCTGTTTTAATAAAAAATTTTTTTTTTTAAATGGTTATTTTGACCCAGCAGTTGGCCTCTTGTTTGTATTGTTTTAAAGAGTGTTTGTTACATTTATATTTAACAAATGATCACCTTGGGATTATGATTTTGTCTGACATTTTTGTCAAAATTGAGTTATTCACATTTTATTATTCTGACAATCTATTTACATTATGTGAAGTTGTGTACATTTTGCGTCTTTAAATTTTTTTTTTTTTAAATAAAATGGTGTCAACCCAGCAAGAGTGTCGATTTAACCCACTGGTTGGGTCAGATGAATAACCCAGAATTCTGGGTTAAATGGTTAAACCCAGCACTTGGGTCAAAACAACTCAGCATGTGTTCTGTCCATTAGTGACCCAGAGGCGGTGTTATTGGTTGGGTTGTTTCTTAACCCAGCAGTTTTTTGAGTGTAATAGCCAAGAATGTCTGCTGGAATACACTACAGTCTCCTGTGACTGGAGGACTGAGAATCTTTCACAATCCTAACATGAAATTCTGCCATTCACTTACTCCTCCTTAAGAATATAGTAACCTCTTATTCTAGTTATTCTAGCACTTATTTAAAGCAGCTTCTGTTGCTCACATATAGACACACATCATTTCTTTTCCTTTATTAAGACTGCTTATTAGACTGTTTTATTTCACGCTGTAGCGAGCGCCCAGCCAAGGTCAAAGCCCAGAAGATTAAGTCTCGTTGAGCATACTATGAGAATACATTAGAGGTTTAGATGCATGTGTGTAGACACAGCAATTGTAAAGTATATCATCAGGAAATGAGTGAGAGGTGTCAGACTGGCTCTGTGCTACTGCAGATGCAGGACACACAAACACACTGAAGCATCGATGAGCTGTTTACCCAAATGACTCCCTTCCCGTAGTGGAACATTGATTTTAAAGCTGTCCATCAGACTGTGAGAGAAAAAATCTCTCTCTCTCTCTCACACACACACACACACACAGAATCTCCTGACTTCATTTTATTGCCACATAACGTGGCTGAGTCTAAACTAGACCAACTAAAGTAACCCCAGATCATAACACTGCCTCCAGAGGCTTGTACAGTGGCCACTTATGATGAGTGCATAATGAGTGCATCAATTCATGCTCTTCCCTTCTTACCTTGATGCGCATATCGTTCTGGAATAGAGTCAATCTGGACTTATCAGAACCAACAACCTTTTTCTATTGTTCCAACGTCCAATCTTTATGTGCCCCAGCAAGTTGAAGCATTGTTTTTGGAAAGCTGTGTCAATTTTGCAATTTCTCATCACATTGTGTGTGTACGGAAATTCTCTTACTTTACTTTCAGACTTGTTTACATGCCTTTAAGCTAGACTGTTTCAGAACTGGCAGGGTAGCGCGGGGTGTGGTTTAGGTAGTTACATGACTAAGGCTACGTTTACACTGCCAGGTCTCGATGCTTAATTCCGATTTGCTGCCTATATCAGATTTTTTTGACCGTCTGTTTACATGTTCTTTTAACTATGACTCATATCCGATTCACGTGTTTACACTCGCCATACCACCTGAAACATCGCGCATACTTAAAGGGAGGTTCTTGCGCTACACACTAGCCAAGAAAGATGAAGGTGAAATATGCTTAACGCCATTTCTGCTATATATGCAAAGTTCACGCACCATGGTTTTAAAACGGAGGAGGAGGGAAAAAACGCCATAATTGCAGCCTGCACATATGCTTCATTCATCAAATACTGATTTAATGTTATTTAGCCCAAATAACAATTTACACGGCAATCACATCAGCACATATCTGATTTATATCCGATTTATTTCCACATATGAAGGAGGCCTGAAACCGATCTCAAAATATCGGAATGCATGCGTTTTTTTCCTGTTTACACGGACACAGAACATATCCGATATGTGTCACATATGAGCAAAAAATCGGAATTGGGTCGCATTCACCTGGCAGTGTAAACGTAGCCTTAGTGTCGATCTACACAGGAAGGAATGTGCTTGGGGACGAGTTAAAGTAATGACTAATGTGGCACACCTGAGTCGTGTTGCATCCACCCATCTCTCTCTCTCTCTCTCTCTCTCTCAGGATGGGAACACAAATGCATGTTCTCTAAAGTATGTTTGACTTGATATTTTATGCATGAATCCATGCTAACTATTCACCAATATATGCAAACGGTGCTTTTTAATCAAGTTGGCAGACCTCAGGATTTCTTGATGCGGATTGATCAGAAAGCCTTGTTTATTTTTCTACAATTGCAGCTTTGACAATAGATCTGGCTGCAAGATAAATCACATACTAATATAAATGCGCCGACACAGCTCATAAAAAAAACAAAAGTACAGTATAATCTTTAATTTGGCAAGGCAAAGTTTTTCGCTGAGCTGTTGGCTTTGTAGTTTTGTAAGGAGTCGTATGTGTCAGTGCTTTATAAAAAAGTTATTTTACCTGAAATAAGAAAATATTTCATAAGTGGAATGTCTGTGGGTTGCGTGAGTTGAGGGTAAACATGCTAAGCTGTCTTTTTTTTTTGCATTCACATCAGGAAAAAATAAAAGTATGTCGGTTAAAAATTGGAAGTTTACAACTTCGATACACTGCGTTCCAAATTATTACGCAAATGATACCTTTCCATGATTTTCATAATTAGTCAATGCAAATGACAGTCAGTATAATTTTCATAAAAACGTCATCAACCATTAGGGTATATTTCGAATTTTATTGAACCGACCTCCTAATGATAACAATATTAAAAAACTGAAAATACACTGTTCCAAATTATTATGCACAACAGAGTTAAAAACATTTTATAGGTTGTAAAGAACTGAAAATGGGCTTTTGTTGAATTTGCAGCATTAGGAGGTCATGTTTACTGAAATCAAAAGCTATTTCAATCAAAAACATCCTAACAGGGCAAGTTCCATCTTAACATAGGACCCTTTCTTTGATATCACCTTCACAATTCTTGCATCCATTGAACATGAGTTCTTGGACAGTTTCTGCTTGAATTTCTTTGCAGGATATCAGAATAGCCTCCCAGAGCTGCGTTTTTGATGCAAACCGCCTCCCACCCCTCATAGATCTTTTAGCAGCCAATGACACAGAGGTATTCTTTGCAGCATGAGATGGTGCATTGTCGTGCATGAAGATGATTTTGTTACAGAAGGCACGGTTCTTCTTTTTGTACCATGGAAGAAAGTGGTCAGTCAATATACTTTGCAGAGGTCATTTTCACACCTTCAGGGACCCTACAGGGGCCTACCAGCTCTCTCCCCATGATTCTGGCCCAAAACATGACTCCGGCACCTCCTTGTTGACGTCGGAGCGTTGTTGGGACATAGTGGCCACCCACCAACCATCCACTACTCCATCCATCTGGACCATCCAGGGTTGCACGACACTCATCAGTAAACACGACTGTTTAAAAACTTGTCTTCATGTATGCCTGGGCCCACTGCAACCGTTTCTGCTTGTGAGCATTGGTTAGGGGCGGCCGAATAGTAGATTTATGCACAACTGCAAGCCTCTAAAGGATCCTACACCTTGAGGTTCGCGGGACTCCAGAGGCACCAGCAGCTTCAAATACCTGTTTGCTGCTTTGTAATGGCATTTCAGCAGCTGCTCTCTTAATCAGATGAATTTGTCTTGCAGAAACCTTCTTCATTCTGCCTTCATCTACACGAACCTGTCTGTGCTCTCAATCAGCCACAAATGTCTTCACAGTACGATGATCACGCTTAAGTTTTCATGAAATATCGAATGTTTTCTTGTCCAAGGCATTGCACTATTTGACTCTTTTCGGCAGCAGAGATCCTTTTTCTTTCCCATATTGCTTGAAACCTGTGGCCTGCTTAATAATGTGAAACAACCTTCTTCACTACTTTTCCTTTGATTGGGCTCAGCTGGCAAACTAATTATCACACGTGTCTTCATTTCAGTGATCCAAAGAGCCCTGAGACACAACACCATGCATGAGTTTAATTTAAAAACTAAACATTCAATGTTTATGACACTTACATCCAATTTGCATAATAATTTGGAACGCGGTGTAATGTGATACTACTTTAATTAATATACTGTAGTTTAAACATTACAACTAAAATGCTACAAATTTGAAATGTATTATTCTTTAATAAATAAGAAAAGTTACATGAGTGTAACCATGTTGAACAATGCGCATATTTAACAACTACAATTTCCTTGTTAGGATATTAGGGGTGTTCATGTCAAATCGGGACTTTTCATTGTGCAGAATAAAAGGTCACATAAGAGTAAAAACGTCCTTTATTTCTCTATATAATCCCCTGCTACACTACTGCACTTATCCCAGTGTCTTACTAGTGCTTGGATAACATCAAGGTAGAAAGTTTTCTCAGTATGCTGGTTTCTCTGTTACACTTTTGAAACACTGGCCTCCCAGGAACTCCTTTTTTGGCCTGGATTGGCGCAAAATCAGGACTGTATCCAGGATAAGGCAATGACTCCCAGCCGAGTCCCTGTAACGTCCCTGCAAGTGGTGTTGGTGACTGATTGTGTGTACAGTTCCCACACACAGATGTGTTTCTTCTGCAAGTTGCCGGCGTGTTGATTTTGAAGGATCGGGTGTTCCACTCCCTGAATGTCCATTAGAATGAAATGCAATGGGATTTGATCATCATTCACTGACATTTTAAATATTGAAATGTTTTACAGCGGCTAAGAATCTCATTACAATACAGTGCTTGAAGTCTTCTGTAAATATAAATCAATTTTACTACTTCATTCACAAGAAATTAATTGAATGTCGCTTGTAGTTTCATCAGTAGCTCGTTGTATGTTTACTTACATTAAAACAGTTCAAAAAGCTGCAAAAAGTTTGTGGACCCCTGTTTAATGTGTGTACACAATCTCAAAATACATCCAGTGAACAACTGCTGGTTTAATCTGTGTAAAGCAGCGAGGACAGTGTTGTGTTAAATGTCTGCCGCTTGCATGCCGCTTAATCCTGACACTATGACACCATGTGACCTCTGATCCTGCAAGGTCAAAGGTGAAGAAAGTTTATCAGATTTAAGTTTATAGGGTCTACAATAGTGTATATTTAAATGAAGCCTGAATGCAGGAATAAGAGTCTGAATGTGGTGTGCACACTTTGGCCTGAGCTGAGGTTGGCAATGTGGAATGTAAGGTCAAAGTCTGCGGTTTAATCAGCTTTTATCAGAGTCAGCATGCAACATGGCTTCAGCACGAGCTCGGTTCTGCTGGCATGCAAAACATCAGTGCAGCAAAATGCATGATAAAGTCTGATTATAGGAAAACTCCTGCATTTTTTTTTTCTTTCAAGTTTGTCTGATTGTTTATTTGTAATACATGTGAGATTCGCATAAATAAAGATTTTACCATGTTTACAGGTTCACTCGACAAGCATTTATAATGAAGGGGGTCTTAGGGCAGGTGTTAGGGCAACTCACTTAATATAAGAAAAAGCAATACAGATATTGTGAAAATTATCTTTACAACTTGTATCCTATATAAACTCACCCAGCAGTAGAATAGCAGACTTGGATATATTCATTGCCTTTTCTTATATTCTCTCGAGTTTTTTTATTCTTTAACAGTAGATTGAGTAGATGTAGAAGTTGGATCTATTTTGGGGATTCATCAAGGATTATCAGTAGACCACTCAGGTGATGACAGTCCAGGATCTCAGAGCATTAAAAGAACATCTTCTGTCAGGTAATGATATTTTGCAGCGTACACACAGCATTAAGATTATCACCTGGATATTTTGTGCTTTACTTACAGTCCAGTACGGTTTAAACCGCTTTGGGGTTTTGTCTTAAAATGTCTTCGATTGGTAATTTTATGCTTTTATGTAAATTTTATGTAATTTTCATTTTCCATTTAGGACTAGAGATCACTATTGTAAATACCGTCGTACCGCAATAACACTTTATTTCGATAATACCGTGGTCGCATGACGATAAAACTATAGGTCTTCTGAGAAAAGTTTGCTCAAGCGAATGGAGCGAACGGGAGGTAGCGGGAACAACAATTCCCATCAGCCCAGGCGCGGCCATCATCCTTTGCGGTCTGTTGTCGCTACAGATCCAGACCTATAGTTTTATCGAGTCATTTCGGTTTCTCTCTGAAAAGAAACGAGAAAGGAAAAAAATCCTGTCTCTGTCTGAATAAGTGAGTGAATGAGGCGAGTGTTCTCAAATACTCATTCAGCACATGGACCAGCTGCAATAAGTAGGCTGCTATTTTTATTTTTTTATTTATTTTCAAGAATACTAAATTTAAACTTTATTTTTTTACATGGTTTAATAATTTTTTGTTATTAAAATTGAAAAATTTAAGTTTCAAAGTTTACAGATAGGTGGCTAATTTGTATGCCATTGATATGTTCAGTGTTCATGTGTACTGTTCGAGTCTCCTGTAAATTTTCCTGTAAATGATTCAATAAATACCGTACCGTGCCATTCATACCGAGGTATTACCGTACCATGAAGTTTTGATACCGTTACATCACTAATTTTTATAGAATTACTTTATACATTACTTTAAACATTATGAAACACTGCTTCAGAGAGGACTCTGTTTTTATAGGGAACAATTCACACATTATTTCTTACAGTAAAGCCCTGATCGATCCTTAAAGTGACTTTTTACTGCCTTGATACTGCCAATGATGAAAAGTTGAAATTAATCACAGGTTTAATAATATTAGGGGTATTCAAGTCAAACCCAGATTTTTTACTATTTAGAATAACAAAATGCAGTTATGAGAGTAAAAACATCCTTTATTTCTCTATATAATCCCCTGCTACACTAAGGCTTGGATACCATCAAGGTAGAAAGATTTCTCAGTCATTCTCAGACATCTAAAACACTGGCCTCCCAGGAGTTCCCTTAAAGGTTCCCCTAGAATGTCAATCAATTTTTCTATTTATTTCCCGAAGAATTTCATAAGTCCTGGTTAGACTTCAACACCCCCTCCTACTTTGTCTTATTATGAGAATTTTACTGTTATATAAAATCCTAGCAGGCAGTGAGAGAAAGTGAGAGAGATAACAAAACCCTTGTATGTGTTGGACATGATGGCTAACTTTTTTCCCCAAAGGGCAAGGATAAGCTGAATAATAAGTTAATAATAATAAAAATGTAATAATAATAATTGTCAATTTCTTTTCACTTCTTTTGGTTCACTAGACTGAGAATTGTCATTCTATCTTAAAAAAAAAAACATTGGTGCAAACTTAATATCTGAATTTTCTTTCAAGTTATTTTTTTACTTATTTGGTCAGCTTTTTAAAATTTATAACATTACATTTAAAAATAAGTTGTCCAAAATCATATATACTACCCCTAAAACAGAAATGTCATCTGTGTTTAAGTGCACATTTTATGTTGAACAACAACTGCCGTTAGAGTTCAGGTATTAGAAAGAGTTTGAAGTTTTTTCTTCCTCCTCAGCATATGAATTTGTTAAAATATTTGTCTGTGGTGATAAATGCTACATATACAATAAACAGAGAATAAATACAGCAAAAAACATTGGATTGCGAGTAACTTTGCGAGTGTTTTGAATTTCTTTTCCTGAATTTTACCTTGATCAATAAGCGAGTAGTACATATTCGCTTTGCCTGTAGAGCGTCACGTGATATACAACTGAGATAATGGTTCCTCTCTCTCACTCTGTGGGATTGTGGGTCCACCATGCTCGATCTCAGTGCACCTGCCTCTATCTTATAGTCAACATCTGTGCACCCCTGTACTCAATCCAGCTATGATTCTTTTCGAATTTAAAATGCAGGTTACATTGTTTTATTTTTATTTTATGTTAATTATTTTTATATGAATATTTTTGGGTTGTGAAATTCACTTTGATATACAAGCACGCTCTCAGAATGAATTATGCTCGCAGTCCAAGGTTTGAGTACAGTACCTGTACAGTAAAATAATTAAATAAAATAAAAAAACGCTCATACGTGGTATAATTAAGACCGATTTATTCACTTTTAATTTCAAGTGTTATGCAGGCAAAGATCTCTCTTTTTCTTTCCTTTTTTTTTTTACCCATTAACATAACACATTTGTACAAAGTTATTTTTTTTAAAAATATCAATAAACTGAAGCCTTTCAGGCTAACCTGGCAAAACAAAAATATTAAATGTCATGAACACAAAGAAAACTCTTAGAAAAAGATTTACAAATGAGATGCCACTAGAAAATATTGAAGAAAAAAAATTTCAGTGATCACACAAAATATTACCAAAAACATCTAAATCGTTTGGTATCAGAATTTTTTTTTTCAAACTTTTCTTTTTAAATATGTTATGGTGTGAGACAAATTTCGTATAAATTAAAAAGCTATGGTTATGTTTATAAAAAGGACCACGATTAGAAAGAAATCATTGCTTATACCAGGGAGAAAAAAAAAAACAAACAAAAAAAAATAAACATGCTGCACATAATCTCAGACTTAACAGCATACAATACACACCGGCAACTCTGAAAAAGGGCAAATATTGAAATAAAGATAAATAATAAATTAGGGATATTAAACAGTCTGTGGTAACAGATAGAACCAGGAAAAAGAAAGTAAAAGGACATAAAAAACATAAATTCTTAAATTTCTGCTTTCAATTTTCACAAAAAAAAACAACAACAAAAAAACAAACAAAAAACACACCACCAGACACATTTTATAACACCAAACTAAGCTACAAGAGCTCGACTGGCCGAGCAGGTGGCCGCAGATCTACGACGAATCAGAAAGCGGACATATTTAATGGCACTGACACTAAGAATATGATGGGGGTGACGAAGATGATGACGAAGATGATGTTAATCTAACAAGAGGAGCATTTAGCTGAGGAGCGCGTACAACATGTCATCGAACGGAGATTTAAAATTGACGTCTCCTTACTGGCCACAGTGTTCACTAGCATAGAAAAGAAGCGTGTGGTCAGCTGTGTGCAACTGTACACGAAATTGTCGTCCCTACTTCGAAAGACCCGCTTCTCCTTCACCACCCCCGTCCCCTACCTTCCTTTCCCCCCCACACCACCCCCATCCCCCACCCCACCCCGACATGAGCCTCTCGCTCACTGCTCTGTGTTAAGGCATTGTAGGACAGTTCATATGACTTGAGAAGCAAAAAAACCCTTTAGGCTGTTTGCTGTAGGTTTATTTTTTTTATTTTTTCTTCGCTTCTTAAAGAAAATCTATTCTGCCTCCTATTTAATGTAAACATGGTTTCACAAGGATTGTCGTTATAGTATTGCTTTCATTTAACATAGCAAATATCAGGAAGCCAAATTCATCTCTTTTTTTTTTAATCCTCCCAACATCATCTATCTGTTCATATAGGAATGTATCATCTCTCTCTTTTTTAAATATAAATATTTTTCAATTTGTGCTTTTTAGGACTCTTTTCACTGTGTCAGGTTCCGCCTTATCCTCTCTTTAACTTTCCTTTCGTACGTCTTCTTGAAATCTGCATACATGGGTTTTGCCTAAGTGTGGTGCTGAACAGTCGTCTGCTGATGCGATGACGGTTAAGAGATCGGCGTTCTACAGCTGTTCAGTTCCAAATCTTATCCAACTGCATTCACAAAAAACTGCTGTCTAGTTTGTTAAAAACCTACATTTACACCAACCTCCCACTCCTGATAATAAGTCGATTCATAATTTGAGGAAAGAAAACAAACAAACAAACAAAAAAAAAAAAAGATGTACAATTTTGTGCATAGAGACATAATTTAATCCTAAAGGAAAAGACTCTTTATAGTGGATTTGCGTACTGGGAACAACAGATCCCTCCTACTTCTGTAAATAAAACACTCCGACACCTCGTCTCAGTTCCAGTAATCACTGTACGTCTCTTAAAAACCAAACGGTAAATCCATAATCTTTAGATTCTTTTTCTATTATATTTTTTTTTACATTTTTTATATGAAAAAATCTGAAAAGCTGATGCACTTCAAGAGCTGTCCATTCTGAAAAGAACGAAAATTACAAACAAACAAAAGACAGACAACTAAAAGCTGATATAGAACACGGTGCTTTGAGCGGAGGATCTGGACCCCGAGCTACTCGAACTCCTCCTCCAGGTTGTTAGACGTCGTGGGTGTTGCCGGGTCGGAATCCTGCGAGATGGAGGCGACGGTGACGATTCTGGGTGAGCTCAGCGCCTCCTCTACGTCGTCCTCCATGTCCTCGGTGGTGAGGATGGCCAACGCGGCACCTCCCTTTTTGCCCTGGTGGGTTTTGATGTGCTTCGACAGGTGATCGCTCCTCATGAACCTCTTGGAACATTCCGGACACTCAAATCTTTTCTCACCTGAAAAGCACAGGGGGATTTTTGATTTATTATCTTTCTTATATGCACTAAAGTTGATCAGAGGTCAATAAATACAGTGGGAATCTCCGTTGGCCTCCAAGGTGTATAGAGGGAGGTAGACTGTTGATTTGACTGAATTAGATTTTTTTTTATTAAATTCAATGGCACTAATATTTACTGTCTGATACGTCTAGCCTGTACAGCTAGTCTGAATTTCTTCCAGGTTTTAAGGTATTAAAAACTACAAAAAGTGTCAAATACATATTGAACTGCTGTGTAGTCTATGTTGTTGATTGTTTGAATGCTCCTCTCTCACACAGATAATATTTTCCTGCCCAACTTCTGCTCCCCAGTCCAGTCCAGTGGTGGGCATTTTTGCACCAACCACTCAAACTCAAAAGATAAAGATGCAAAATGCGAGTATTTACCCAAAAAAATAAAATAAAAAAAAAGTGGAAATTTGATTTTTTTTTTTCTATTTTAGAACATTTTAGAGCCTCTGGGAGACTTAGGCATCAGGTGGGGTACATCCTGGATGGGGTGCCAATCCATCGCATGGCACAAGCGTGCACATACACTAAGCTACTTGACAGTTGCAAATTGTCTAATCTGCATGTCTTGGACAGTGTGAGAAAATCCACCAAGCACAGGGTGAACATGCAAACTCCATATATACAACCCGGAAGGCGCGACTCGAATCCCTCAACCGCAGGGGTGCGGGCTACAACGACACCATACCATACAAAAAGCCCAAATAATTAAATAAGTGGGAATTGATTGGGAATCGAAAAACTGCCGTATGTACAAACAATATGCTTATTAATATTAATGGGAGGGAAAAAAAAAAAAAAAAAACGATTCCAAGTATAAACAATCCCTCCTAAATGCTTCGTCTGAGATGTGCGACACAGCTTTTTTAACGCCGCTGCTTATGCGGTCATAGGGAAGGGCAACACACTCTTGCGACCCACCCTCTTCCTCATATATGAGCTCACAGATGCTTGTGTTCGTTTAGTGCCCGTGTGATGTAATGACATTTATACGCTCGTGGGTGTGTGGTATACCCGTGTGTGTCCTGCGGTGCCGCTGAAGCTCGTCGCTCCTGGTGAAGCGTTTTCCACAGAAGATCCAGTTGCAAACGAAGGGCCTCTCTCCGGTGTGCCAGCGCAGGTGAGCTCGCAGGTGAGACGTCTTGCCATAGACTTTCCCGCAGCCCTCCATGTGACACACGTGCTGCTTCTTTTTCGACGGGTCGTTGTTGTTCCTGTCAGAACATCTGCAGGTTTACATCTCAAACAACGAGTTACACATCACTCTAAGCTTTCATCTGGAATTAATCAGTCTAAAACGTTAAGTGCAGATGTTTCATCACATTTTATCTATTTTACCCAACAAGGAGATGAACATCTCACTGGAGGATCTTAGTACTGAATGTGTTACATAAAAAAACAAAAAACAAAAGCCCCATAAAATCAACAATGAACATCTAGTGGGACAAGTCCACGATAAAAGTATATAAATGATCAGACAGATTGAACCGTTTTTTTTTTTTTATCTGTAATCTGAAGAATTCATAACTTTACTTTGTACAACTGCTACACAAATTAATACAAGTTAATGAACACATCTGATCAAGGACAATACAATACATAAAACCATATAAAAATTATGACAAAACATGTACAAATAAACGGTGATTCACAGGGTAATCTACACTGCGCTTTAATCATTACACGATCTGTTTATTAAAACAAAAATAAAAACAGGCCCTGTGATGCGATCTATTCAGAAGTGAAAGGTGAAAATAACCACAAATGTGTTTTTCACAGTGAACCAGAATATTCATAAGGTGAGTTGCATTCAAGGTTTGATGTGGACACAGTACAAGTGCATTTGTCAAGTTAATTACCATGTATACGTTCATTTCTAAATCATATAATTTTAATTTCATTTTTTCCCCCAAACAAAGAATTAGTACAAACCGTAATGAGCTCTGCCTGCTTGGAAGGTTTAATGAAAGCCTCCAGGCTTGGTGAAGTAAATGACAAGAATGCCAAGCATTCAAGAAGAATACTCTTAAGTAGGGGTGTAACGTGCGGATATTCGAATTTGTATCATGTGTGATCATGTTGATCTGCATCCGTGGTTCTCAAAGTATGGGGCACGTCCCACTAGTGGGGAATACAGACATGACAGGTGGGGCGCAATGAACAGGAGGAAATTAGTGGAAAATAATAGGAAAGTACCTATTCTAATTCATGCTTTTCTTTATTGTCAATAAAGATCAGACACTTGAAACTAAACAATCACACACAAAGAAATGGATCATTAATACAAGTAAATTAAAATAACAGAGAAAAAGTGGAACCATAGTGCAAGAATAACGGTTTAACGTCGGCATGTTAATTGCAGAGGAACAAAATATAAGGAAACATTCGGTATTATGTATGTAATTTCATTTATTCCAATGTGTCCCACTCGTTGTTTGAGATCCACACTCGTTGTTTGAGATGTTTCTGTATTTTTGTTAAAAATTTATATTTTTTATCAGGCAGTACTAGTCTGGCATTTTTAGTTTCCAGTGTGGCAACAAAGTTGGTTTTTGATCCTTCAGGCGCTGAACAAAAGGGAAGATCAATATCGTTCTACGCTTTTTGTTGGTGTGCGGCATTTGCGATGATCCCTAAATCACTGTTGCGCTGTAGAGAATAATGATGTTTATGCTTTTAAACATGTATAATTTAAGGTGGATGTAGCTTAAAGACAATGTAGAGAGGAAATGTATGTGGGTATCTTATTTGCGGGTTTATTTATGCAGCTATTGAATTCGGAGATGCGAATATCAAACTAACTTTACCACCGTCACCGGGTCAGTAGCGTACTGTATGTAGTGAGCATAATAACGTCAATGGATACATTTCTTAAATGGACCACAAAAAAGCAGGCGATTCAGCACGATCAGCCTAATCAACCAAAAAGCCAGCCGAAAAGAAAATATGATGAAGCCTATGCTGCGCTTGGATTCATGGTGGGAATAGTGGGGGTAGAGGAGAGGCCCATGTGTGTTTCGTGTCTTAAACCGCTGGCAACAGACAGCATGAGACCCAACAAAGTAGAAAGACACTTAGAGACAAACACACTCCAGTCACGCTAATAAGCCACTAGACTTCTTTGAAAGAAAGCTCTAGATAAGTGACGAAGTAAGACTGTTATAACAATTGCACATGTATTTTATCTGTTTTGAACTTGGTGTTATTTGATCTTATTGGTTTAGAAAATGATATTTCAATAAATAGTTAACTTGGGCGATTTCGTTATTATTTTGTTGACAAGTGGGGTTTGAAAATTCGTCCACCCTCTTAAGTGGTTAATGACAGAAAATGTTTGAGAACCACTGATCTACATCAAGATCACAATTATTTATCATGACTATTGATTTTGGACACAACACCGCTTACTCACGATTGCTCACATGTCTGTCTTGCGGTGTTTAAGTACCGACGTCCATGATCGAATGAGTGGAGATGTCAGTGACTATCCTTGCCATCAAACACTTCGAACTAAAATTGAAGACGAGTCAGCGTCGAGGAAAACATTGCTTGTGGAGTCTTGAAACAAATGTGTGCTCAATTCACTTTTGATGGTAATCAAACGGCAGATACACGAGTCAATACTGCAAAGCCCTTCTAGGTCCTTGCGGGTGTCTCATTTGCCCTTGCTGATTTTGGGATTGTTCTGGAGTCATATATGTGCTTGGTGTTCTTTTGGCGGGGTGTGTATTTTCGAATTCGTGATCGAGATTAAAATCTGCTTAATTGCGCAGCCCTTCGTTCATGGTGAGCGTGTGACATAAATGTACAGCGGCTACCAAATAAACGCTGCTGTAGTAAAGCGAGAGTGATATAAACCTGCTGTTATAAAAACGTAATCCGAACAATCAGAATTAAGAATTCAGTGCTGTAGCATCAAAAACTCTGATCAATGTTTTTTCTTTACAATTATTTACAATAAGTTCCTGGTCACAGTTCAGAAATTTGATATGAACAGTGTGAGCTATGAATCGTAGATAGACTGTCAAATTCAATTTGATTCAATAGCAATAAATCAGTCTAAATTATTAGGACATGCCGAATTTAACTTGAACCAACAAAAAAAAAAAAAGAAAAGAATAAAAGAGACGTGACTGTGGCTCTCACCTGCCCTCTCCATCTCTGCAGTTGGGACAGGAGCACGCCACCCTGCGCAGCCTCTTGCTCGGCTGACCCTCCTGCTCCGAAGGACTCTGTGCCTGCCCCAGTTGGTCTGGACTAACTGCGTTCAGACTGCTGTTGCTCAAGTTCCCTACAGTGACGGTCACTGGGCTGGACTGGACTTTAATGCCGTCCTGAGCCTGCTGCTGGCCTGCGGAGCAAAAACATACAAGTTTGATTTCTTTCTACAAGCTATGACAAGAATGTAACAAATTCACAACAAGACTGAACAACCGACAGCACGTCTGACATTTCAGGAGTGCGTTGTGTGGATGGTCGCATAGTGGATAATTTACAGTTTATCCCCAAACTCACCTTTGGGTCAGTGAATTATTTCACCTACTAATGTAGATTAGTATCTAGGAACTGCTAGTGTAATCATAACCACAGTAACCTGCTCGTCACAAAAGCTACTCATTGGAGAGATGCTAATTTGTGCTGTTGGTTTTGTACTCCTCTTGTCTGGTTTCTTTCAGGACAACCAGTCTTCCTGTCAATGCTGACTTGCTCGGTAGGAATCTACATCTTTTATTACGGAATACTTTTTGGATTACAAAACTGCTTGGAGGTATAGAAATACAACAAAGCACTAATTCTTAAAAAACAGACAGAGCAATCTACTTGTAGACTGTTTGAACATTTACTCCTATTATAGCCATTATTCCTGTTATTTTTACACACACACATATACATACACACACACACACACACACACACATATATATTGGGGAGGGAGAGAGAGAGAGAGAGAGAGTCAGCAAACTGACATCTGCAAAAGTTTACTGCAGAACCGCGGGCGCTGTCAAACTCAAGCTTGTGATGGTCTGCCAAAGTCACTTTCATTACAAACTAAACTAAGTTTATAACCATGAGTATCAGCAAATCTGTAGAGCTGGGTAACATCATGATATATATGATCGAAACGGTAATGAATTAGGTTTTAATACACTTTCTTGGATACTGTATGAATCCTAACAGCCTTTTAAAAGAAACTCTACAATCTCAAAGTTTGGATGATCTTATGGTAGAGTATCGAAACTTAAACCTATACACTTAAGCACGTATCGTGCACAGTTGTAAAAATGTCTTCAAGTATCCTAGTATGATATTTTTGGTGCAAATAAACAGCAAGTCATTCTGCTGCTGCTGTCAATGGCTTCACCACTGTGCTGCGTTTGAACAGAAAATACAACCAGTATTACACGCTCTATTCCCTCCCTCTTTCAGTTTTTTGGTCAGTTAATTAAATGAGGTGTCAAGTATAAAAATAAACGCTGGTGAGCTGACAGTCATGGATGTGTTTAGAAACCATGACAATATTTCAACTGTGACATTTTTTGATTATCCTCATCACTGCAGTCATGGACCATGGTCTGTAGAGCTGTGAATCGCAGCTGCACCGTCGATTCGATTCTTTGAAATTAGACAGTTATATGTTACTACAGATTGTAAGGTATTAATAACCACTAAAATGACCAAATAAGCAGTAACTGTTGTGTAACATGTGATGTTGATTTTTTTTTTTAAGTCAAAGATTTGGACACTCATACAAAGTGATAATCTTTTGTTCCTCCAAATCTTCCGTCTCCCGTCCAGTAGGTGGCTGTATTGCACCCACAACCCATATCTAAACAGTTTTAAAATATCGGTTCTGAATTAAAAACTTAGTCACTGACTTATTTAACTGAACCAGGCATCAAAAGATCGACTGAAATGCATAATTGCCTAATAGTCTAGATGTGGACGAAGCTAAGTTCCTTGAAGTTTTCTTGAATTCTTGAAGAAATACTGTAGCAGATAAACCACTGAGGCTTCTGGATTTATCCAAATCATTTATATTTATGTTCATGATTTAGCTGAAGGTGGCTTATCTGACCAAGTTTAGCCAAAAGATAGAGACTTTAATTAATTAATGTATTTATTTTACTTTATTTACCCTCTCTTGACTTATTATGGTACGAATTGCAGGTTCTTCCAAAAGAAAAAAAAAACCCTAAGATATATATATTTTTTTACATAATTTCACGCAATCATTGGACTCACTTACCCTGCACCCCTGTAATAGTGAGTGGGACACCTTGCACCTGGACCCCTGCAGTACCCAGACCTGCAATGTTGACTGTCTGCATGCCTGTCCCCGAGGCCAGCTGGGCCGTGTTCAGCGTGATGGGCGTTCCTCCGATAGCGAGAGGAGCGATCTGTGTAAATGCACCACCGCTCGGACTGGAGGCCACCGGAGCCAGCGTTAGCTGCTGAGCCACACCTGCGTTCTGAACCTGCACCGTCTGCCAGCTGATCTGGCCGGTTGGTGTGAGCGTGGGGGCCCGAATCAGGACCTGTGCTGGGTTCTGAAAAGCCTGCAGTTGTACATTCTGCTGCAGAGTCTGAGCTGGCTGTAACTGAATGGAGCCCTGGACCAGCTGCTGGGGTTGCTGTTGTGCCTGTGTCTGCTGCTGTGGCTGCTGGATCTGGATCTGCTGCAGCACCGGGTGACTAACGATGTGGAACTGCTGCACCGGGGCCTGCTGCTCAGACAATTGCAGCCCGTTGGACTGAGCCGTGCTCTGGTTGTCAGAATCGCCGCCCTGGGCCCGTATGTCTTTTTGTCCCTCTGCACCTGCATCAGATGTCATTGACACTGAAGTTAAGGCGGTAGAGTCTGCAGAGATGGAGTCTGTGCCCCCTGATGTAGATTCCATGCTGGTCGCGATCAACTGGCTGCCGTTCGCCACATTCACGTCGTTCGACTGCAGAAGCTGCACTGATCCCCCTCCTGCGGCCGCCACGTTGTTGATGACGGGCAGAGCCAAAGTGACACCACCAATATTTATGGGTATCGTAGTGACCATAGGGGCTTGCGTGCCCTGAATGGTCTGCAGAAATGAGGGCCGAATCTGCACAGGGATGGCCTGATTTGCGACGTTCTGGGAAACTACGTTGGCCGACGTGGCTCTTGGAGGTGTGGCTAAGATGGCTTGATTGTTAGGGGTGTTAATGAGTTGAATCTGCTCAGGCTGGACGCTTAAAGTGGTCGGGTTGCTGGGGTTTAATTGGATCTGCTGACCATCGACGGTCTGCAAGTGTGGGATCACCTGGTACTGGATCCCTCCTGTGGAATTAGGCATGTTTTGGACTTGGATGATCTGAAATTGCTGCTGCTGTGCGACTGATGCGTTGTTCAAACCGGCCGTTTTAACCTTTCGCCCGGTTGTGGCATCAACAGGGACCACACTTGTCCCTGTTGCTACACTGGCCATGCCAGAAGCCTGCATGTTGTCCTTGGTTACGGTTGTTGCTGCAGCAGGCGAAGCGGCGATGATCTGCCAGCCGTTTCCTGTGAACTGAGCAGGGAGAAGCTCCAGCTGCTGAGGGGCGTTCTGGAGCTGCAATAACCCTTGGCTGGGGTCGATGATGATCTGCTGCTGCACGCCGGGCTGCCCCTCCCCGCCCACGCCGCCTATTTTACTGCATGTGGCTGCAAGCAGAGCGAGAGGAGATGGCTGTGCATCCTGCTCACGTACACACACACATGCAAAAAGAAAAAGAAAAAAAAAAAAAGAGAACAAAAAGAAAGCACTGAGTGTCAGAAAATGTGGGCGGGATTACAGGAAGAGTGGGTGGGTGTGTGAGAACTGCAATTTCTCCATTTCTTTCATGCACACCGCCTGCAAACTGGGTCAATGCAATACTAACACAAGACTAATACTAAAACATGTATAGATGTCATCAGATTAAGGAAAACATCGTCATCTTAGTGTCGCTGTGACTCATATTAAGAGTTTGGCCAATGATTGATTCTGTTGCTAACTGTCTTTAAAAATCATTACCTTTATCTTGATGTGATGTGTATTTAGGAGGCTTAATGAAAGAACAATAAAAGAGTGAATGCATCTACACATAGCATACCTTTATATTTCTCCAAGGGTTTACCAGTGTCTAAATGCCGAATAAAACACAATCCTAATGCATTATACTAATACTATTTTACTATTGTATATTAAAACACTATGTATAATAACGAGTCCTACAGATGGTGCAATCGAAACTTTTTACAGAGCACAGCGTCCTGTGACTGCGTGATAGGAGAAAATTATTTACCAAGTTTGTTTAGAATTGTAACAAAATCTGCAGTCTTAATACCTGATCTGGATATTTAGAAACTCATGGTACTTACAAAATTGCAAGACAAATCAAATTGACACCCAGCTATCGTGATAATATTGTATTAGCTGGTCCCTAATGATTCTCAATGCATGTGTGAGTGCGTGTGTGTGTATAGGACCAGTCAAAAGTTTGGACACAAGTTTGGATTTATTTTCTATGTTCTAAAACAATATTGTTGATATTTTCAAAACTATTACGCAACACCTATGGCATTAGGTAATTAACTAAGAGCAGCAACAGTCTTATTGTTATTTGAAGACCCGAAGGTCAGCTGTTCTGGAACAGTTCTTGCAAGAATAGTATTGTCAAGTGCATTTGCAAAACACATCAAGCACCATAATGAAATATCTCATGAAGACCTTCCCAGGAAAGCAAGGCTAAAACTTAACTCTACTGCAGAGGAGAAGTTCATTTAGAGTTACCAGCCTTAGAAATCACCAATTAACAAGTAGCACCCCAGATTAGAGGTTATGAAGGCTTTACAGATCATGAGTAGCAGACACATCTCAAGATCAACTGTTAAAAGAGATTATGAAATATTTTGGATGCCTGCAGCATTATTTTACAATGTCGAAAGAAATAAAAATGAGGTAAGACCATGGAATTAAAGAGTGTGTCCAAACTTTTGACACCAGATGTGTTAACTCAAGTTCATCAAAAATACAAGATATGATTCTGTGCGTGTGTGTAAAAAGTGCTCATTTCCCTTCTCTATAGGTACTTATACGAAACATTGCATATTATAGTATGGCAAGAACCCTGATAACGGTCACTGGGTTACAAAACCACAAACAAAAGGATCTAATTATGGCATGCCTACGCCTGTCCTGAGATGTGTCTTAATAACCTGACAAAAATACAGAAACATGTTACAGTGTACACACCATAACAACACTGATTACAGGCAAACACAAGGTAGACAGCAGGGTAATATAAAGTGGGGATTACACCTAGGGTTGTGGGGTAATAACCAAAACTCATTACTTGTACTCATATGCACTAGACAGCACATAACCTCAGATGACTTTGCTGCATGCTGTATAGTGCGGAAGTGTGCAGTGTGAGCAGGAAGACGTGTGTGTGCGCGCGCGCGTTTGGAGCAATAGTGCGCCAAGTTGACAGGACAAACTTTTTGTAATACCTGCGAGGATGTTTTCCCTTTATTGCCCTTTTCACCACCACCACCTGACTTCCCCCCGTCTGTCGCCATGACTTCTTTCTTTTGATCTGCGAAAACATTTTAAAAAGATAAATCAACATCAGAGAGAAACTAAGTGGCTTAGTGCCTTTTAGCTTAGGGAGGGCCGCGTCCCAATCCGCACAGTGCTCCCTTAAACAGCGCCCTCTTACATACAGGCTCACACAGCGTACACCAGTGCACTACGTGTTTAATAGTAATGCGATTGGGATTGCGCCCAGCTTTCTATAAGTCTACGGAGACAAATAGTCGAGAGAATATATATATATATATATATATATATATATATATATATATATATATATATAAAATCTAGCTTTACATTAAATTATATATATGTTACATATCAAATTTTGGTTGAACGATTAAGACAAACTGGAGACAATGGTTAGACTGATTGCACAATGGTGTCAAAACGAAGACGAAGGAATCTTTAAAAGAATACATGAGCAATATGGATATAAGAGCAAAACAAAACAAAAACACGGAAGAGGAAAAATGGGGAAAGGAGGCGACAGGTTGCCACAGAGAGAGGGAAAGACATAGGGGTGGAGACGACAATATGGGAGGGAGGGTACGCACCACTCATCCCGCATTAATAAAACCGGAGAGGAGTTGTTAACGAAAAAAAGGCCGGACGCTGTGGAGGCAGAGGCAGGCAGAAGGCCCGGAGAAGGACGGCCTATTTTTCCCCACGAATGGCTGCTGTTGCTGCGTTGCGCCGCACATCCACCGGAGAGCCGAGGCGAGGCGAGCAGACCCACCCGCCAGGAAGGGCGGTACCAACCGCGGCCACTACTACAATTCCACCCAGCTATAACCACCACCTACCCCGGCGGGATATAATTAAAACCGCACTTTACCTTTTAGTGCTTTTTTTCTCCCCTCCAACTTGTAGTCTGCCTGAAAAATTTAAAGTGTTTCCACGGAAACGCATCCAAATCCAACTTAACGCTCTATGTGTGTGTCTGTGTGTGTGTGTGTCTATGTGACTCTCCCCCAAAGCTCCACCCACTTTCATTTAAATAGCACGTCTGAAAAAATATTCACCCATACTCTTCTTTTCTAATGTACTCATTTCCATTTCCATAAAATTATTCTAATATTAACATTATTCACACTCTACACCCTAAAACCTTTCAATATTGCAAACGTTCCTTATTCCCCCCTCAATCACAATTGTATTTTGTTGCTTTTGTGGGCGGATGCTCCCCGCCCACATATTCAGATTGGACGTTAACCGTCGGAAGGCGCGTGCAACCATGGGGATTGTAGTTTAAAACCAGGTGAAATAGTGATACGATAGGGAAAAAGACTACAAGTCCCACAAAGTTTAGCGCGAATATGTGCCTTCAGATGGGGAGGGTGTTATCATGTTCGGTTGAAGGGAATGAAGAAGGGCGGTAACTTGTGCTGTGTGGGGGTTGGGCGAATGCAAACGGGTGGAGAGAGAAACCGAGTACTCCCTTCAGCAGGTTTGCGTTGTGTTGTGAAAAAAATTAAATAATAAGTAATAATTCTGAACATGCATGTTTGAGTTGAATGACCAACTTATTTTACACACATTTTTTTCCCCAAACAAACTTTGTTGTTAGGGATTTATTCCTAATAAGGACGTGGTTATTCCAGGTGTTGTCACAGGTGACGTTATGATTTCTTGAAATTATATGAAATATACGTTTTGCACATTAGCTGCTTTTTATTGAATTATTTACAAATTCTTATAATGTGTCAAACCAAAGACACCTGCACCACACTTCACATCAACCCTATTTGTTTAGAGATTATTAAGATGCTAAAATGGTGGTTTGCTGTACAAAATGAATTATTATATAATAAATCCTTAATAGAAGTAAAGTAGCAAAGATAAAGTGTATATCATTTTTTGACAGACTGGATCAGTTTTTAATAGCCTTGTTGTGATGGCCCCCTGGTGACCATGAGCATCATTGCATGTACATTTGCAAAAGTTTACTATAGGGCAATGTGACAGTGATTAGCACTGCTGCCACAGTGTGTGTGTGTGTGTGTGTGTGTGTGTAGTTTTGGACATGATCTGTCTATGCTTGGTGGGTTTCCTCCGGGTACTCAAGTTTCCTCCCACAGTCCAAAGTCAAGCAGATTAGGTTAATTGGTGTTCCTAAATTGCAGGTAGTGTGTGAATCATTATGTAAGTGTGTGTACATCTGTGCCCTGCGATCGACTGACATGACATGACATGGTGTGAAGAAAACTGCCTCCGACTGAACGTCAGTAAGACGAAGGAGCTGGTGGTGGACTTCAGAAGGGGACAACTGGACCACAAACCCCTCATCATCAATGGAGCTCCAGTGGAGAGAGTGAGCAGCTTCAAGTACTTGGGCGTCCACATCTCCGAGGATCTGATTTGGACTGAGCATATCTGTGCTCAGACGAAAAGGGCAAAGCAGCGTCTGTACCACCTGAGGCAGTTGAGGAAGTTTGGGGTTTCCCCTGCTGTCCTTAAGGCTTTCTACTCGGGTGCTGTTGAGAGCATCCTCACACAGAACATTTCATCCTGGTTTGGGAATAGTTGTGTACAGGACAGGAAAGCCCTCCAGAGAGTGATCCGGGCAGCTGAACGCTGCTGCAGGTTAACTCTCCCCTCCATGCAGGACATCTACACCAGGAGATGTAAAACCAGGGCAGCTCAAATCATTAAGGACTTGTCGCACCCCAATAACGGAGTGTTCAAACTTCTGCATTCAGGCAGAAGGTTCCGGGTCATTATGGCCAAAACGGAGAGACTCAGGAGGAGTTTTTATCCACAGGCGATTAGACTCCTCAACCATGATGGGCCACTCTCCCATTCATAGGACTGTACCAGTTCACCCACACACTGCTGTGCTGACATTCCACACTGCACACTGCACTTTAGTCTGGACTGTAAGCATCACTTGCACTAACATTTTATCCTGCTCATATACACACTTTATTATTATGTTTACATTTGCACCTTTTTTTTCCAATTTCTATTTATAGATAATTTCTTTTGTTTCTTGTTATTTGCACGAAGTAGGAGCGGTTCAGGATACATTTCACTGCGTGTTGTACTTGTATAACTATGCATGTGACAAATAAAGAATCTTGAATCTTGAATGTACACCGCTTCGTGTACACGTCTTTGATAGATTCCAAGCCCCCTGCTATGCGGTATAGACAATGAGTATAATTTGATATAATTTTAAGTATTATAGGGCACGGTGGCATAATAATTAGCACTGTTTCCTCGCACCTCCAGGGTTGAGGTTTTCGATTCCTGCCTCAGGTCTGTGTGCATGGAGTTTACATGTTCTCCCTATGCTTGGTGAGTTTCCTTCCATAGTCCAAAGACATGCAGATTAGGCTAATTGGTGTCCCCAAATTGCATTTTCTTAGTGTGTGTTTGTCCCCTGCAATAGGTTGGCACCCTGAGAATTATTTTTGAAAAGGACCAGGATCATAGGAGAAGCTTTCCTCTTTTAGCTGACATTGAATAGTGGAATTATAAATCATTACTCTTCTGCAACTGTATATCGATCATAAAGCTAAAAGTGTTGAAAAGATAATCAGCATGATTTAGCTCTAGAGTTTCCTCTCCTGATTGCCCGGTTTCCTTCGATTTCTTAAAATCTTGGTAATGGGAAATACTGTAAAATGGCTACTCTGAAATAAACCTAGGTGTTTATGTTCGTGTGCATGGCACCCTGCAACCCACTGGTTCAACTCCTCATCTCCATAGTGTACTGTCCCTATGATATAGGGTTTCAAGAGTAGACACCACAGAAATCTAGACTACCTTTAGGACCCATAAAGACTGTGTATGTGTGTATGTGTGTGTGTGTGTAAAGTTGCTTGAAATAAGGACCTTTACAGTAGGAGATGACAATCAGACAATCAATGTTTTACTGCTCGTCCACAAGGGGGCAATATAGGACCTATACAACATAGACACGTCTCTTGCTCAACTCTTATCAATGCTGAAATTACAGTACTGTGCAAAAGTATAAGGAGCCCTGTTTTTTCCCCCAAATCTTTATTATGTATGTTTATGTTATGACTTCATTAAAAAGTCAGTACAAAAACATTTCTCACTCAAAAACAATGCAAACTTCATGCACACAGAAGCAGGAATCAAACCTGGATGGGAATCGAACCCAGACCCTGAAGAGGAAAGGCAACAATGCTAACCACTAAGCCACCACTAAAAGCTTTTTGGATTTTCAAATTTGCCTACATAAAAAAAAGAAGGTTTGACAATGTCCGCAAATGGACTGAGGCTGGATTTGCAGAATGTTCAGTACTGGGCAGCTAATTTTCTTATGAGACGGCACAAATTGTATCCGAGACTATATTAGAAGCAAACTACTGTCACACCAATTAATTGAGTTTGTTGTTTACTGTATTTTATAGTATTATTTTTTTTTAAATGTAGAAACCATTTTTTGAAGACATCCCTACTCTATATCGGTTATTTGCATGTGCCCAAGACTTTTGCACAGTATTGTTTGTCCTCTTATGGGGCACAATGATATGTGAGGAAATCTGACTTAGACAGCTGGTAAACTACATATGTATACTAGGAACCCAGACAGATAGGAACTGAGAAAGCAGGTCTGTAGTACTATGTGTCAGATGTTGTCCTAAATTTGGGGCTGGGATTTGACCTGGGACTGGGACTGGTATCAGATTTAAATTGAAATTGTGATTTGATTTTTATATGTCACTGAGATTTGATTTGGAAATGGGACTGGGATAGGGATTGTATTTTGGACTTGAACTGGAATTTAATACAAATTTCAGAAGTGGAATTTGACAAAGATTTGACAGCTCTATCAGCTCTAATAATAGCATACATGCCTAGAGTGTCAGAGCAGGAAACACTTTTATCCTCTTGGAGCATGACATGACAAAGACTTTCAAGAGAGTGAACACCAGGATTCTTCCTGGCGCAGTCAGTAATCCACAAATGCTTTAAACAGTATTTCATTGTTCCTTTACCAAAGAAATCCCAGCCTGACTGCCTCAACGTTTATCATCCAGCAGCCTTGACCTGAGTTGTTAAAATGTTTTTAAAGGCTGGTTAAAAACTTAATCACGTCTTCATTAACTGACCAGCTGGACCCACTGAAATTTAAATATCGCCCAAATCAATCAACTAATGATGTTATCACAAAGGCAAAGGTGATGATCTCATACACAAAATAATTTTCTCAATTGATCTCATACACAAACATGGGTCCATCCCTGTGTCAGTCAGGACTTTCTACCCTAAGCAGTACACACGGGTAGACATTTCTCAAACTTATTTAGCAATGAAGCCTCCAGAGTTGTCTTCTGAGTCACCTGCTGTTCTCACTGTACACTTTTATAATAGTGTGGCTTCTTGCAACTCTACCACCATTGTTAAGTTTTGATTGGCCTGATCTCTGACAATGATGAAAGGGACTATCTAGAGGAGACAAAACACCTGGTATACTGTTGCCAGGACAGCAACCTCCTCCTTAACATTTATGTTTATTCCTGTTTTTATACCATGTACATTCTGGAAACATTTCACTGCACATTGTACAGTGAATGGAGTGTGAGACCAAGGAAGTTTGAATTTGATTTGCCATGATAATCTGATTTAGATTGGGGATTAGATATGGATTTGAATTTGGTTTTATTCTGCATTGGGATTAGATTTGGGCCTTGAATAAGCACTGACTTGGATGTGGGATTGAAATTTAAATTTTATTTGGGATTGGGAATAATGTAAATTATATAATTATTGAAGTCAATACATGGTTTTATTTAACTTTTACCCACGGAATTTAATCAAGATATGCCGTGTTAAAATGTTGACCTGAAGTATTTTTATTCTAGTTTCATTCAGTTGCAGTTACATGGCCCAGACAAAAGATGAAATGTTTTTCTACACTTACCTTTGATTACACAATGTGGTGGGAAGTTACTGCTTCCAGAGCCACTTACTCACACAATCACAGTTGTCTATACCGCTTTATATGGAGCCTATCCCAGGAGACTTAATGCACGAGGCAGGGTAAACCCTGGACAGGGTGCCAATCCAACGCAAGACACACACATACACACATTCACACATTACAGGCAATTTGGAGAACACCAGTCTGCATGTTTTTGGACTGTGGGAGGAAACCGGAGTGTCCGGAGGAAACCCACCAAGCACCGAGAACATGCAAACTCCATGCACACAGAGACAGGAATCGAACTCGGACTCTGGAGGTGCAAGGTGACAGTGCTAACCACTACACCACTGTGCCGCTGTCCCAGAGCCACTCATTCAAAATTTGTAGTGTGCCATCAGGAAAAAAATATCCATTGATGTGATAACCTGATCATTTAGTGCATTCAGGTCATCTGTTGACTTCTTTTTATTTTTTCTTATGGTCACACAGATGTTCCAATCCTGTGAGTTGTCATCACATTGCATGTGATTGGAAATTCTCTTACTTTCACTATTAACCATATCTATGGTTCATTTTTAACCATGCACCTTCCCCAAGTGTTTAAGAGATGTTCATTCATGTTTTTTAACCACATTTCTCCCACAAAGTTGTTTAATAATGTATTGAATGGTTCTTAGCCCAGTTCCAGTAATGTCAGTTCTCTGTAGAGTTTTGTTTTCTTAGCTTGATCCAGCCCAGTAATTTAACCCTTCTAAAATGGTGACTTTTTTTTGTCCATGCCGTGTACTATATATTAAAGTTATATTCAGATACTGAGTTTATACAGTATATAAATATAAATTTTGATCTGCAAGTTCGTTACACAAATATGATGGCTATACAGAACTTTACTTCCAGATTTGCCGGGATCATCACATAAAAACATGAATGACTATAAGAGCTTGTTAATGTGTTGCAACTTGCAGACAAATATTTAGGTAACAAATCACTTTCATGCCTATAATTATACAGTCACGCTTGAGGGTTATTTTGAAATGGCAATCAGCGCAGACACTGCGTTGTCAGACTACAAGAACTTTGGCACTGATGTTACTTCTCGTTTCTGTTCAAAAAGCTGAGAAGAGAACCACGGAGACTTTGATGTGTTTATGTATACTTGCAGAAATGAGAGGTTTAGGCACGAGCTGGGAGGTGAGCCTAACTGTTTACACAAAAAGAAGAGTAAAAGTGTTTGAATGTAGTTTTGGCAAATGTTGCATGAAAATGTATGAGAACAAACCCACAAACATTCCATAACACCCAGTTTTCAGTGTAAATCTGTGAGGTAGTGAATATGTTTTTGTTTGGCTACTTGTTTCCTTTCAAGAACTAATTGTGGCACATTGCAAAAGAAACATGCAATTTCAAATAAAATTGTTAAAATCAAAATATTCTGATGCTGCCGAACAGTAACATTTTTTTCAATATGCATTATAATATACATATAAGTCTGGAAAATTGGCAGAATTATGACAAATTATAATTCGCTGCTTGTCTACAGAAAAGGCAGGGAACTGCTTGGAGCCCCAGTCCACTAGGGACTAGCAAGGGCTGACAAACTGTAAACTACGGTAGTGGCAATGAGCAAAGTTTGTAATGACAATAGAAAAAACCTGTGTTTCATTTTCTCTATATTTTGAAATTTCTTAATATTTATATAATAAAATATGAAGATTATTTGTTCTTTATATTTATATTTTGAAAATATTATTGTGCCCTTTATAACTTAAATTTTTTAAAACTTTTTTTCAGGTTTTTCATTGGTGCCAGATTATTCATAAGATAATGGTAATGATTGCTGGTTGGAGAGGCCCAGTGCATATTTTTGCCTAGGGCCCCTAAAAAAACTTGTTTTTTTAAACAGTGCCTTATCATAGTAGCCTATGACTGCTGCAGAAACCGTCAAAGACACAAGTGTAAATGTGCTTTAGCTTGGTTTCAACATTCTCCAAAAGTCCATTTAACACATTTAGTTCATTCATGGAAGCTGTGAAGTAATGTGATTGACCTTTTTCTTGTCACTTTTTTTTATCATTCAATGTCATAGATAAAGCTTCTAAAAGAAGAATATATCAAATATGTCAAAAGACTTTGGGTGCATTAGCATAATAATTTTGGATGATAAAATGGCATTTATCATATTTTTCTGTAAAACCCATAACTTAAAAAAGGAAAGAAGAAGGAAAGAAAAAAAAAGAAAAGTATAAAAGTACACTTTAGAAAATGTAAAATAAATTACTAGGAATATAATTTTGCTTAAATCTTTTTTACTTTTGGTACAATCTATTCTGGAAACTAAAATTATAAAATAATAAGCTTACACATAATCACATTTTAGCTTATCAGTGGGTGAATTAAAATAAAATATGCAATAAAATTAAATGACAGCAATCCAAAACGTGTACATAAATCATTTGGTTCACACTTTCTGAGAAATAAACAAAGTTGTTACTATAATCGTACCCTGTAATTTATTAATTTTATCAATAAAACAAAAATATAATCATAAGTCAGATAAGTGTGTGAGAGAAATTACTTCCTGTTCTTCATGTCAAAACAGAGCCATAAAACAGCAGCTGCTTCTTCATGATGAGTCAATAACGAGTTGAATGTGATGGCAGCGTTTATGAATGTGTGTGCGTGTGTGTGCGTGTGTGTGTGTACACTTGTAACCTACTTTTCACTGTAAAATACTGGCACGCTTCCTCAAGCACTTATAGTCTGTGTGTGTGTGTGTGTATGTGTGTGGCGTCTCGGTGTCTCTGTGTCCTGAGGGTGAGACTCGAGGTGATCTGGGTGCGTGTGAGAGCGTGTTTTGGCAGCCTTCTCTGTTCTTCATAAAGTGATTGTGTTGACAGATCAACACCATCGTGTTTTTATTAACCCACCACAGCATTAAGACGAGTGTGTGTGTGTGTGTGTGTGTGTGTGTGTGTGTGTGCTGCAGGTGATCCTGTCAGCAGGTGGATGTTCAAACTGAGAAAATTCAGCCACAAAACACAGGTAATATCAATGTCCTATTCAAATATTAATTCATTCATCTCATTGACTTGCTTTCACTTTGTATTGCTTTCACAACAGTATTTTTACATCTCGCTCTCTCTCTCTCTCTCTCCAGAACCAATCTGAGAAACTGAGCAGAAAACCCACATTTAAATACATTTTTCTCTTTTCTCCTCTTTCATCTTGCTCACCTCTTTGTTTGTCTGTCTGTCTGTCTGTCTTTCTGTGTGTCTCAATGTTTTCAGTCTCTCTAGTACCATGTTAATGTTGAGTGATCATACAAGATGCAGTCAGGGTCTCAGTGTCTCTCAAAAGAACTGAAGAATCGCTGTGAAGGGAAAAATAGAATTTCTTGTTACGGTGTGGACAGACAACATTTCGAAAGCAGATGCAACAAGAGACTGTGAAGTAGTTTCTGTTCTTGACATTTTATTTCCTATCCTCAGAAGCGAAGTGAGAAGACAGAAAAAGCCAGAAGTTAACATGCACCATGGCTTAGCATTTGTGTTCTAAACACTTTAGTGGATGAACTGAAAAATTAATGAATTTTTAAAAACGTCAATATTTAACATGTATGAGCCAATTTCCTATTGATTTGTTTGTGTTTCTAGATGTTGCCCAATGACAACCAGTTTGTTCACTGCCATATTTAGCACTGTAGTTATTATTGCACCTAGTGGTCAAAATTTAAACTGCATTATGCATTAATAGAGGCTTATTGGGACAAGAACCATGCTGCCAGAAGCATTTTATTGAAAGGGCTCAAATTCATGTTATTTCCATCTGAAAATTTACATAGAATTCTGAAAATTCTAAGATATATCAAATATCTTAATGATTGCAAAGGACACTAAGTGAATGGTAACACCAATGGTAATAACTGAATAATATGAGTTAATAACTGATGCTAAAGACACTTTACAGAAATTCTGAAGCTATTTGTGGTGTACACATTTATTAAAGTCATACTGTTGTCATGTTGTGAGCTGAGATCGGTCATTCATACCTTACACTGCGGTTAACAAGACAGCAGTTGTGCATCAGCTCATTATATCACTAAACAGGTTTCTGTGTGCACCATTCAGACAAACTGAGAATTAAACCTTACAGAAAGGCACCTTTTGGATTCAAAATTGTATTTAGTAAGACAAATTGAATCACTTACTGCAGCAGTTCTACAGTTATATGCAGGTTTCTACAGCCATCTAATCTGAAGAGTTGGAAGAGGCATCAATTTGAAAGGGCATGATCCCTCTGCTAAGAACTGAACAGTTAATGACAGAACTGCAGAATTTACCCAGAATGCATGAGAATTTATTTCCCGTTCACAGGCTGTGAAAAAAAATATTTCTTTAGTGACTGGAAACACATCTGCTAGATCAAAGACAGTTAAATAAAGTAACATCTAAAACCTTGCTAACATTTAAAAATTTGCTGCTAGACTGTTACTACTAGCAACAGCTTATTAACCGTGTGTTACTCTAAAAATACATGAGACCCTAGACAACTACAGTCAAATAGGACTGACTCTCAGTGTCATTTTGTTTGGGGTTACATTGGTTTAAATGACATTCTGCAACACTGAAATCTATAGTCATGAGCCAGTGTTGATAAAAAATTTTTGGAATCATGTATGATTTTCGTTCCACTTCGCACGTGTACACCCCTTTGTATTGGTCTTTCACATGTTTGTTTGTGGCTGTGATGTGACAAAATGTGGAAAAGTTCAAGGGTGCCGAATACTTTTGCAAGCCACTTATATATATATATATATATATATATATATATATATATATATATATATATATATATATATATATATATATTGTGAATGTGTGTGTGTGTGTCTCTGTGTTTTCTTCTCTCCTCTTTTATCACTGTGTGCAAGTAAAGGCACAGAGGAGCATGTGATGTAACAGACTTGCTATGTCTTTGTCATGTCCTTCAGGGCAGAGTCAAATTATTTATTTGCCATTAAAACCTGAAAGCTAGAATTGGTATATGCTTGTGTATATGAAAGAGAGAGAGAGGGTGTGCGAGTACCTAGCAGTGTGTTAAAAGATAAGGCCCTGGGCGACTAACCTCAGGAATGTGTGTATCCTGATTTACTGAGGAATAACATAACTTCCTGAACCGGAAACAGAGATGGTGTGTGTGTGTGTGTGTGTGTGTGTGTTTGTGTGTGGTTGCGTGTGTTTATGAGCCTGTACTGATGTACATGATGCAGCTTGTCAAAATGTTGGCATTTATTGAATGCATCGTGTGTCTCCTGCCAGTCTCAGCTGCCGACTTTGTCATTGTCTCCTTCAAAAAAACATCATGAAGAACAGAAATTGCGTGTCTAATACTTTAAGTGTTTGGTTATGAATGATTGCCAGTAAGGGTGTAGAGACTATTACCGACTTCTTGCTGAATCCCACAGGCAGATCATTTTCCTCTTCTGCACAAAATCCTCTACCAGTGTGGCGTGTAAATGCTATCTACAAATTAAAAAGTAATAATAATAATAATAGGTGGTGTAGTGGTTAGCACTGTCGCCTTGCACCTCCAGGGTCCGGGTTCGATTCCCGGCCAGGCTCTGTGTGCATGGAGTTTGCATGTTCTCCCCGTGCTTGGTGGGTTTCCTCCGGGTACTCCGGTTTCCTCCTACAGTCCAAAGACATGCAGATTAGGCTAACTGGCGTTCCCAAAATTGACCATAGTGTGTGAATGAGTGTGTGTGTGTGTGTGCTCTGCGATGGATTGGCACGCTGTCCAGGGTGTACCCTGCCTTGTGCCCAGAGTCTCCTGGGATAGGCTCCAGGTCCCTGCGACCCTAAATTCAGGATAAAGCGGTATAGAAGATGAATCAATGAATGAATAATAGTTGAATACATCTGGGTTAGCAGAGAGTTATGCTGAACACTGGATGGTGTTTTAAGAATGTCACTATGTATTTATGTAAAGCTGCTTCTAGTAAGCATAAGACCTCACACACGGCCATTTTTTTTTGTACTTGCTGTAAACATCGGCTCAACAAAGACACTCAACAGCAGCACAACCTGTAGCTGTATGTGTCCTATAAAATAGTAACAAAATTTTTTAAGTTTTGCTTGTTGTGATTGCATATATCTTGATCAGTCTTAAAACCCTAATATGTTATAGTAATTATTAAAGCAATTTATATAACAACTATTTTATATTCATGTTTTTGCAGGTAGCAATTGCTTATTAAGACTGAAGGTATTTATGGCAAATTGTGCTCTTTGTGTGTGTGTGTGTGTGTGTGTGTGTGTGTGTGTGTGTGTGAGAGAGAGAGAGAGAGAGAGAGAGAGAGAGTATGAGCAGTTCTTAAGAGTTGACAATAAGAATACTGGTAGTTAATAATTTAGCTGTCTGGCTTGTCGCTGAATATAGGCTTGAGTAAGGAGTGGTTTATTTCGTTTCCTACTTCAGGCTCTTATGTAATATAACTACTGTCTTTATACACACACACACACACACACACACACACCACACCACACCATTCTTGTATCTGTTATGAATACAGAATATAATACAGACAAAGTATCTAACAATTATAATAAGAAATAATAAAAAGGTATTTAAATTCTGTTCTATATATGCAATTCTTACACAATGTGTTTGAAAAAATACCATTAAAGAATCATGAAAAGTGCAAAAAAATATTTAATTATGTTTTAGGTAATAAATAGCTATTTATTTATTTATTTATTTATTTATTTATCTATCATTCTTGTATTTTCCCCTTTAAGTGTCCATTTTATACTGATGGACAAAATAATTTTTCACTATAAGTAAAAAATAAATTATATAAAAATTTGTTCCATATCAAAAACCTGAAAGGGCATTGTGCATGTGCACAAAATGTCCTGTTTAGAAAATGCAATCTGAGAGAGGGCCATTGCAATGTATTGACTTGGGACAGCAAGTCCTGGAATTGCCAAGAGTACAAGTCGTCCAGGCTATGGAACAGTTTCTGAATAACTGATTCCACTGCTTATTGCCCTAGGTCTGGGAGGACAAGAGTGGCTGCGCCAATACAAGACAGACTCATTGAAGAAATCGTACAGAAAATTCTGCTCCTACTGCTGCTGGTATTCCAGGTGGCAGTCCAGCTGCAACCACACATCAACAACGCTTGGTAGCAGCTGGACCTGCAAGGAGGCCAAACCATGGGCCAGGGTTTATTCTATGTCATTGTCAACATCATCTGAATTTTAAACGTAACATTTGCATATTGCGTTTGTCCCTATATATAGTTAGTTTGTTTGGAATTAAACTTTGAGCCCGATTCAACCATGTTACAACTACAGGTTTGACAAACCTAGCGTTTAACTTTTTATTGTTAACTTTACTCAAACTGTGGCAGGCAGGAATAATGCTAGGGGAAGATCTAATACTTTTAGTTAAAAATTAACTTTAAAAAATTACATCAGGAATATTGAAGATCTATTTGAATCCTGGAAACAAATGGTTTCCTATCAGAGAGCAATTTTATTAACACAAAGAACAGGTTTGGAATCCTTTTTAAAATCCAAAACAACTTTTTTGAATGCTGAACAACTCTGAAAAACTGATAATCTCAAATTTTTCTGAGACAAATGCAGCTATAATTCAATGAGAAGGCTTTACTGACCTTATCAATACACGCTCTAAGTCCAACTTTATAGAGCAAGGCCCAATGAGATAATGAGAGGATAAACTAACTATTATTAAACTGAATAAGCAAAGGGTCTAGCTGAGCCAGGCTCGGAGCTAGACAATCAGCAAGACTTCAGAAGGGGCTACTGCAAATTGTGATCTCATACACTGATCAGCCATAATATTAACACCAAATAACATTAACACATTAAAACTGATCAATGATATACTAACTGTCATGCTCTAACCCGAGTAGACCAGGAGACGTAGCTTTAGCGGTTAGCCCTTTGTAGCGTGGAGGGTGAACCCAAACGCGGAAGCAAGCGAGTAGGCAGAATAACCACGCAATTTAGTCTGAGGACTCTCACAGAAGGTGAGCAAGGGAAAAACACAAATTTAACCCGCGTCCTATAAACACACACTCATAGACAGAAAGTAAATCCCAAGAGAATGAGTATTCACGATTTGTCAGAGAAATGATCTGAACTGACATGGGCTGAACTCAATGACTGAGTGATGTGAAGCGCCATCTTGTTTCCTTTTATGCTTCCTGTATTTGCGACCGTGCTACTTCCGGGTCCTGGTGCCGGTCACGGTGTGGGTGTGTGTGACAGTCCCCCCTGTCCAGGACCGACTCCCGACGGTCCTGGGGTGGAGGATACCCGACGACGGTAGTCCCTGATCAGTTCAGGGTCGAGGATGAACCGAGCCGGAATCCAAGATCGCTCCTCGGAACCGTAGCCTTCCCAGTCGACCAGGTATTGAGTGCCCCTGCCTCGAGGGCGCGAATCGAGGATCCGACGTACGGTGTAGGCAGGGCCACCGTCGATGATTTGGGGAGGAGGAGCAGGGAGGGGGGGTGGAACCATAGGCGAAGTGGTGAAGGGTTTCAGCTGAGAAGTGTGGAAAATTCAATTCAATTCAGTTTTATTTGTATAGCACTTTTAACAATTGACATTGTCTCAAAACAGCTTTACACAATCAAAAGAATTATTTAAGTTTGTATAGGATGTGAATGTGTATGAATCAAAATGTTCAGATAGTCCCTGGTGAGCAAGCCCGAAGGCGACAGTGGCAAGGAAAAACTCCCTGAGATGGTAATAGGAAGAAACCTTGAGAGGAACCAGACTCAACAGGGAACCCATCCTCATCTGGGTGAAACAGATAGCAGGAAATTATCTGCATTTATACAGTGTTAAGTGTTAGGTTCAGCTATAGTAGTTGATGTTAATTGATGTTAAAATGGAGTCCAGTAGTTATTGGAGACTCAGATAGACTTGTAGAAAGTTCCAGTCCTGAACTATCGAATTGTCAAGTCCTCAGAGAAACAGCTGACAACACCAGTCGAGGCCAGAACCATCTTCTAAGTAGATAGAATCATCCCCAGACACCAGACGCATCCCAAAGAGACACATGGGGCATCCATGCGACGAGACCTCCAACCAGAAATGGGGCACCAGGATGGATCAGACAGGTCCGGAGGGCAGAGGGAGTCTGGATCACTGGCAGCTCAGGAATGACGTGTAGTGTGGTGGAAATTCTGAAAACAATATAAAGACAAGTAAATCATACACTGGGTAAGAGCAAAGTAACAAAGGTTTTTATTTCAAACTTCTGCAGAAGGACCAGTCTCATACAGCAAAAAGTTGCAGCATAGAGAAAAGGTGTGATCTCTTTCTCTAGCTGACCTATTTTATACACAAACATCTCTGTTAACATAATCAACGCCCCGTACATGAAGTTCCTGCATTCAAACTCATGACTCTTTATCTGCCCCAGACCAGATGTCTATACCTTATCATTTATTCATGGACAACTACAATCAGGTTGTTTCTATTCTGTTCTCGGCCTTGTGTCTCTAAGCCTCGACAAACAAGTTCAAACTTCTAACGTCTACGTTACACACTTACTACAAGGATCAAATAGGATTAATACATAATTAAAATATGATTTTTCCATTACAGTAGCTCGACAGAGAAAGAGATAGAAAGACTGAAAGGGGGAGACAGGGGGAGAGAGGAAAGAGAAAGAGGGGGAGAAAGAGAAGAGGAGGAGAGATGGCAATTAGGTATGGTCACAGTTGCAATGTATAATGTGAATGTATATTTACTGTAGAGTGCAAGCAGGGACTCCGGCAGGACTAACTATGACAGCATAACTAAAAGGGAGAGCCAGAAGGAAACACAAAAATGAGGGCTCCCTGAGATGTAAAGCAAACAATCACCTCACCGTCAACAAACCTGAGTGATCAAATGAGAGTGAGGAAGATAGCATCTAAACATACCAGTTCACCATAATACTCTACGTCCATGAGTCCCCCAGATCTGCTCAAATCTATTTATAAAAATGTTTTAAAAATCTATTTATAAAAAAAATCTATTTAAAAAAATCTATTTATGAAAATGGTTGGCTAAATAAATAGGTTTTTAGCCTAGACTTAAACACTGAGACTGTGTCTGAGTCCTGAACACTATTTGGAAGACTATTCCATAATTTTGGGGCTTTGTAAGAAAAAGCTCTGCCCCCAGCTGTAGTTTTCATAATACGCGGTACTGACAAGCAGCCTGCATCCTTTGACCGAAGTAGGCGTGGCGGATCGTAAGACACTAGCAGTTCGCTCAGATACTGCGGCGCGAGACCATTTAATGCTTTAAATGTCAAGAGTAGTATTTTAAAATCAATGTGAAATTTCACAGGGAGCCAATGTAGTGAAGATAGGATAGGGGTGATGTGCTCATATCTTCTGGTTCTAGTGAGGACTCTTGCTGCTGCATTCTGGACTAGCTGAAGCTTGTTTATGCACCTAACAGAACAACCAGACAGTAAGGCATTACAATAGTCCAACCTAGAAGTGATAAAAGCATGAACTAGTTTTTCTGCATCGTTTAGCGACAATATATTTCTTATCTTGGCAATATTTCTGAGGTGAAAGAATGCTATCCTGGTGATATTATCTACATGAGCTTCAAATGAAAGGCTGGAATCTATAATCACGCCGAGGTCTTTTACTGTTGCACTTGATGGAACAGAAAGGCCATCTAAAGTTACGGTGTGATCTAAGATTTTACTTCTAGCTGTATGGATGTAAAACTGGATGGATTCGGAGTGCCGCAGGCAGCTGGAGCCGGTAGGTGACAGGGTTGATGCGGAGTGTGATACGATAAGAACCGATGAATCTGGGTGATAGCTTCTTGGACTCTGTGTGGAGATGCAGATTTTTGGTGGACAGCCATACTTTGTCACCTACGTTATACATTCGTCCCGGGGGGTGTCGACGGCGATGTTGGGCGGTGTAACGGTTGTTAGCTCGTCGGATGGCTTGATTTGCTTGTCTCCACAGCCGCTGACACCTGCGAACCAACTGTTGGGCCCACGGTACATCAACCTCCGGTTCTTGATGTTCGAACATCGAAGGCTGGAAACCATGGCATACCTCAAATGGACTGAGATTAGTGGCAGATGACACATGAAGGTTATGAGATAACCCATATGAGATAGCGGGCCCAGGAGCGCTGACGATCAGCGACAAAACATCTCAGATAGCGCTCCAGTTGTTGGTTGGTATGCTCCGTCTGACCATTAGTCTGAGGGTGGTATCCAGATGGAGAGAGCCACCAGGTGCACAGCCTTGGAGAACCGATCTACGATGGTCATGATGGTTGTTTTCTCCTCTGAAACCGGCAGGCCCGTGACTAAGTCGACGGCAATGTGCGTCCAGGGCCAACGAGGAACCGGAAGTGGTTGGAGATCTCCAGGTGTCGGCTGGTTGGTGGTCTTCGCCCTGGCGCACACTGGGCATGCCTGGACGAACTCGTCGACGTCCCGGGTCATGGAAGGCCACCAGAAGGCGCGTTGTATGAATTGGAGGGTGCGCTTGGTACCAGGGTGTCCAGAGAGGGGTGAAGAGTGGCCCCACTCCATAACGTCGCTCCTGACCGCTGGAGGCACGTAGAGTCATCCAGGCGCCACCCCTGCCGGTTCGGTCTCCATGGCTTGTGCCTGGCGAACTCGCGTTTCTAAATCCCACTGGAGAGGTGCGATGATTTTTGACGGCGGGAGGACAGGCGCGGGTTCCGCCCGGGTGGCATCCCCCTCATGTTGTCTGGAGAGGGCGTCGGCCTTGGTGTTTTTTGACCCCGGGCGGTAAGACAGATGGAAGTTATAATGTTCAAATAACAGAGCCCACCGCGCCTGCCTCGGGTTGAGCTGTTTGATGTTTTGGATAGTGATCAGATTTTGGTGGTCGGTCCAGACGATGAAAGGCTCGCTGGCGCCCTGGAGCCAGTGTCGCCATTCCTCCAATGCCCACTTTATGGACAACAGCTCGCGGTCCCCTACCCCGTATCACTGTTGAGTGGGATCAAATTTTTTGGAGAAGAAGCCACAGGGGTGTAGCTTCTGGTCTGGACCTTGCTGGGAGAACAGCTCCGGCGCCCATGTCCGAAGCGTCCACCTCCACAACGAATGGTTTGTTGGCATCTGGGTGGACGAGTATTGGAGCGGTGGTGAAACGACGACATAATTCGTGGAAGGCGGAGATGGCGATGGAGTTGAGGTGGAAGTGATGAGATGATGGACGTGTCAGGGCAGTAAGGGGTGCTGCAACTGTACTGTAGTCCCGGATAAAGCGACGATAGAAATTCGCAAACCCGAGGAACCGTTGAAGCTGCTTGAGGGTCTTGGGTAGGGGCCAATGACGCACAGCCTCTAGTTTCTGCGGGTCCATGGCCACACCCTGGGGTAAGATGATGTCGGTTCTTGATGGTGATGTTGTTTAGCCCCCGACAATCGACACATGGACGAAGTTCACCCCCCTTTTTCTTCACAAAGAAGAACTCCGCGGCGACGGGTGAAGAGGAGGGCCTGATGGTACCTTGGCGGAGGGCATTCGACACGTACTCCTCCATTGCCCGTGT